>CM076680.1:71436654-72636654 GCA_038501925.1 Xenopus petersii | reverse complement strand
GCCAGAGTAATACAGACCCAAGCTATCTACAGCTAGGGATGTAGCGAACGTCGGAAAAAAAGTTCGCGAACATATTCGCGAACTTGCGCAAAAATGCGAGCGGTTCGCGAACGGTTCGCGAACCCCATAGACTTCAATGGGAAGGCGAACTTTAACATCTAAAAAAGACATTTCTGGCCAGAAAAATGATTTTAAAGTTGTTTAAAGGGTGCAACGACCTGGACAGTGGCATGCCAGAGGGGGATCAAGGGCAAAAATTTATCTGAAAAATCTGCCTGTGTGTGCTTGGAAGAGATAGTGTAGGGGGAGAGCTGTTAGTGATTTCAGGGACAGATGATAGTAAGTTTGCTGGCTAGTAATCTGCTTGATACTGCTCTGTATTGGAACAAAAAAATAAATAAAAGCAGTCCTTACAAGGACTACTGTTATTGCAGCAGTCAGCAGATGAGATCAGAAGCAGGACAGCTGCCCACTGCAGCTACATACAGAGCACTGCAGTAGAAGGTAGATTACTAGCCAGCAAAGCTACCTAAGCTTAAATGTCCCTCAAACCCCTGCAGACTTCTGTCCCTCCAATAACAGAGCAGTATCAAAACGATTACTAGCCAGCAAACTTTCAACTGTCCCTGAAATCACTAACAGGCAGCAGCTCTCTCCCTACACTATCTCTTCAGCACACACAGGCAGAGTGAAAAAAACGCTGCAGGGCTTCGGTTTTTATAGGGAAGGGGAGTGGTCCAGGGGAGAGCTTCCTGATTGGCTGCCATGTACCTGCTGGTCTGGGGTGAGAGGGCAAAAAAAAGCGCCAACAATGGCGAACCCAAAATGGCGAACGTCGCGCGACGTTCGCGAACTTCCGGCGAGCGCGAACACCCGATGTTCGCGCGAACAAGTTCGCCGGCGAACAGTTCGCCGGCGAACAGTTCGCGCCATCTCTATCTACAGCCTGCCATCTGCTTTTGTCTTAAGACTCAAAGACTGAATGCCTAATCCTTACCCTAAATTTCTTGGCAAACCCTAAATGCTAAATGTAAAAGAATGGGTAAAACCCTAACCCTTAAAACTGTTAAGAAATGTATTATGGGCAGCAACAGATGAAAGACTATGGATGTTTCCATTCCTGAATTACTTGGCTATGCTTTTGGATAAAAGACATATACTTACTTACTGTTGGCATGAATATAATGCATAGAAAACTTAGGAAATTCAAGGAACTTTAGCCTTGATAGGTACTGTATATATGACTGAACTGACCCTTTCCTTCTCCTGTAGCCACTGTTCGGTATCATGTAACGATTAGTGGCTATGAGAAAATTGCATCTAATTAAGCTAATTATCATGAATGTGTTTCTTGTTCGTGATTTTTCAATTTATATATAATATAGTTATATTATATATTGTTATATTATATAATATATATTTTAATATATTAAAAATATATGCTCCATATTAGCCATTACTGTATTAGTATCTGACATGATAAATCAGTCTGTTATGGTTTCAGCCCTTTGTATTACAGCAAATGTTGTAAAAATGCAGAAACATGAAAGATATGAGACAGATCTAAAAATAAAAAGTTTAAGACTGAAAAAACGGTACTGATCAGTGTGTAGGTCTGTAAAATATTTATAACTTTGTACTGTATGTCTGATTTTAAAAGCAACCCCCTTTATTTTGTGTATTGTTCATAGTTTTTCAAGATAGTCAAGTTAATTTTTTGAATTTTTGTTATAATTTGTTCAAATGTGAATATGGATCTTGATGTGGGCTTTGGCTGTTTGTTAGGATTAGAGGTAAAGTATTTATGATATAGGAATTTAAGGGGTATTATATCAATTATTTGAGATCATGACACATCTTGATTAGCTGTTGATCACCTCAGGAAGGGTGTAACTTGTACCAGCACTCGGATACTTATTAAACACTGGTATGTTTCAGCAAGAGTACTCAGAAAGAGCTGTGGAGTAAAGTTTCCTACAATATTAGAAAGATGGAAAATAAGTATAATTTGCTTCATTTATATTAATGGAATTATCCACGTATTTTCCTGAGTAGACAGTTGAAGACCTAGGGGCAGATTTACTGAAGGGTGAAGTGACTAACGCTCGCGAAAATTCACCAGGGTGTCGCCAATTTACTAATGGTCACTGGCCCTACTTTGCACTCTTACACCAGGTGAAGTTTTGGTCTTTCGAAAGAGCGTTACTTCGCAAATTCACTAAGATGCGGATTTTACCAGGCGAAGTGCAATAGAGTAGATAGGACTTCCTCAAAAAATAGTTGAAAAGTCCCAAAAAACACTGGCAACTTTTAATTTTTCAGGGTGATAGGCTGCAAAAGATCGTACATTTTTTCTGGGATACCCGGCTTCCCACTACATTTCCTAACATATGGCACATAAACTATACACTGGGCTCATGTGTAGGGCAATATAACAACTCTATTTTATTAATATTCATTTTATTTATTAATTTTATTAATTTTATTTATTTTCCCTCGGGTTGTGTAGTGTAAAGTATTTGCTTCAACATATACATCCATTCAACTATAACTTCCCGCCAAATGCAAATTAGCCAACGCTAGCGCAACTTCGCTTTGCTTGCCGCAGTAACGCTAGCACAACTTCGCCAGAGTTTGGCGCCCTGGACGCAACTTCAGATTTTAGTGAATTAGCGTTGTCCTGGCAAATGTATGCCTGGTTAAGTGTTGCAATGTGAGCAATGCCGTCGCTGGCAAATATTCAGAGGTTACATTCTCATAAATTGCATAGTCTCTAATGTTCTACCCTGCCGCCTTCGGAATTTTTGACGGTGAGTAGTTTTCAATGTCTGCAATTGGGGGATTGCTTCTCTGGTTCTTTCCACTGCAATCACTTGGCATAACTTTTGATTATTGTTGTTGTTTTTACTTTCTATTATTGGAATCTGTACTTGGCACTGACTGTTTCTATTACTATTCTTTTCTGTTTCTTTTACTTTTGTTTCGAACTATTTTGTCTGTATTTTGAAACAAATAAAAAACATTTGTTAAAAAAAAAAAATATTCAGAGGTTAGTGAATTTGCCCCCTAGAGTGGAAGAGATGGGAGTATTTAGACCACCTTCTAGTTTCCATCATAATGAACACAATACAGTAGGTTATTTGTTTTCATTCATTGTACGGCTTTTTACCCATTTCTTTGAAATCATAAAAGCACAAAAAAAGAGTAATTCAGAGGCCCTTTCATTAAACAGGAAAAGTAGTCTGGCAAAACTGCAGCATGATCTGCAATCAGCCTATTTGGCTGAGCTGTAGGAAATTTAAGAGAAAATGCCAGTGATTACTTAACCATATTATGTATTTCTTAAATGTATATTTTGGAATGCATACACACTAACGTTTATATAGATTTATTTATGTGAGATGAAGTATTCACGCAAGCATCCAAATATATCAATTACTACACTATGCTATTAAGCAAATACTAATTTAAAACATTTATGATGATCTATCATAGTAACTTTAAAGCTGTTACAGCATAACATTCTTCCTCTAGGAATACAGGTAGAGGTGTAAAAAATGTATGACTAATGGAAGAGGTAGAAAGTAATGCAGGAGTCACACATGACAGATTTGTAGTACTGCAGAAGGTATAAGAGGTATGGAAGACAGCAGCATGAAGGAGAAGTATAGAGTGGTGAAACAGGTAGCAGAGGTAAAGCACAATACAGCAGGCATTAAAAATGAAGACTGCAAGTAGAGACCAGATCTTTAAAATTCTCAATATCTGAATTCTGGTTTGTATGAATTTTTCATATATATTTTGATATAGCAATGGTTTTCTAGGAAACCAATAGGTCACTTTTTTATTTCCTTTTCTTAAACATCCACTTGGAGTGCTGTATTTATTTGTTTAGTTGTCTTTCCCTGTCCTTGTTTTATGGAGGACAATGTTGTCCTGTTTGAGTCTTGTACTCTAACCTGCTTTTAGACATAATGCAATCTATATGTTTATTGAAAATTCAATAACATTTTGCCAAAATAGAAATAAAGACCAGTGCAGAATGCAGAAGGTAGCAAACCACAAAGCAGGCATTTCCTACGCAAGAGAAGTAAAAGAAATGCAGCTAGGATTAGAGGCCAAAAGATTAACTAGCAGCTATGTATCATGGTATTGTCAAAATCATTAATAATTGATGGTCTTTGCAGTCAATTGATGGTCTTTTGCTGCACACTTGTGCATGTTACAAAGTACAGTTTTGGAAATGTAGGGATGTGAAAATCTTAGACACCCTTACACTTTACAGACAAGCACATCCCTAGTAATATGGACACCTCAGTGGGTCCTTATGGGGACCTTGTGCTTATGTAACCCCTGCAGGTCACACAGTGTACTCTAGAGGCACTGTGCCAGAGTATAAAAGGTTTAGGAACCATGTGCTCTGGGTCCATTGCTTTAGCCCAACCAAGCAGGCTGGAAGGGAATGGGTGATGCTGACCCTAGGCGCCTTGGCCCTAGTAATTAGACAGCTATACTCATTTTATAGATCGCTCTAGGAGTGATAGAGAGGTTAATTAGTTGAGCAGCTCAAGGCTCCGCCGAGGAGATTAGAGGGATTAAGATCCCAGGGTATTACTGACCCAGAGTAAGGAACCAAGTGTTGAAATAGGGATGTCAGGAGTTCCCCTAGTCTGCCACTGGAAGATATCCTGATACCCATCACATGCTGTCAACTTACTCTCTGCTGTATATTCCCTAGCCTGTGGGGATTCAGCCTATACGTGCTGTGAGTATATGCTCCCTTTATGCTGCTGTGTATGTTCTATGCTCCATTGTGGATCAATGTGCTAAATGATCTATGTGCTATTGTTCAATAAATATTGTTCTTTGTTCAACTGTTAAAGAACTACTGGCGCCCATCATTGTGCTATCGCATCACGTTACAGTTACACTACACCCTTGCCTCCACCCCGCTGCGAGGGCTTACCCCTGAGAAAGAGAGCTCATCGGTGGTCTCAGCCCACCAAGGAAAGTAACTAAACTGCCCTAGCACAAGTCAGTTTACTATAGCGCTACAGAAACATAGAATTTTATTCTTAACAGTAAATCAAATTTTGATATATTTTGCCCACAACTGTTTTTTTTTTAATAAAACATTTTTTTTTCTAAGAAGCTGTGGTTTAAACATTTTTTCCCAGCTGTCAGGAAAATTTTCCTGAAAGTTTTCAGAAAAGTGTTTTTAAATAACTGACACATCACAAAGCCTGTACTAATTTGATCAGAGTATCAGTTCATTAGAATATGTTTCACTACTTTACGCAGATGACCTTAATTCTGTGCTTTTGTTCATCGTTATTGCAATTCAGTGCTGTTGCCTTAACTGTTTAGAAAAACTCTTTCCTCATTGTAATGAATTGTTTTAGTGTAGAAAATAGCTTTGTAAATGTAATGTTATCTGTAGTTTTCTACTAATATCCCCAAAACACTTAAGTCTTTTCACACAAGAAATTCAGTGGGGCGCACAGGGGAAATCTTTCGCTATCCAATAGCTATTAAATATGTACTCAATCCAATGAGTGTAGCCATATAACTTTTCCAAATAAGCTCAGACAAATTTAGTGGTCTTTTCCCAATGAAGCAAACCAAAATATTCCAAAAGTACAACCAAAGGGGATCTATTTTTGTGCAAAAAAAACCCTGTTGTGTTGCAGTTACTGCATAATAACCAATAAATGCATTAGCAATATTTACAAGTGAGTTGTCTCTTACTAGTTACTGGCCAAAAATATGTTATGTGCTTTTCAATGCTACGCCTGCATTTCCACAGAGTTTGAGCTTCAACGTTTGAATATAGTCTTTAAACATCTCCAGATTAAACCATATTCAATTATTCAATCACTTTCTGGTTTCAGGCCCTCCTCCTATACTCTGAGCCCAATTTATCGATATGCTTCTAACTTCTCAACCAAAACTCAACCGAAATGCTTTCTTTAAACCAGCAAGCCTGTTATTCCTGAACAAAACAAGTGAATCTAATGTGATTGTTGGGGTATTTATATTTATATATATATATATATATATATATCATCATACAGTCATACAGCTTCTTGTTGTAAAATCCTTGAACTGGACTGAAGTGTCAGACAGGGCTTTAAGAGCATAATAAAGCGTTTTTAAGATATTGAAGGATATCAAACAAAGGAAGGTGATTGCCTCTATTGGTGTTGCATGCAAATTTGAAAAAAGAAGCCACACATTTTTTTAAAAGGAAAAGTTATACACTAGGAGATGTCTTTAGGGCAAAGTTTTCAGGTAAGCCACATCCTAGGGCCAAAACAATGTAGAACAGCCAAATGCATTAGACTATATCAAGTCTACTATCTATAGAGCCAGAATATGCACAGCGTTGATATTTTGATATACTGCATACTACTTACATTTTTTTAAGAAATACTCAAATTTGCATTGCTTAATGTCTGAGATGCAAGATGATTGAATGGACATCGCTTGTTTTACAGTTTACTCTACAAAAGTTGAGAATTTATTGTGATCCAGAACAGAATAAGCGTGAGACAGCTTGTGAAATTCCTGGAACGGTAACTATTAACTTTTTTTGACTTCATATATTTTAGTATGGAAAACAGACATGATTACTAAATGAAAACTATGCATATCCTGTTTTTATATAATCAGAATAGTAACTGACTTTATATTTGTGTGAATAAAAGGAGAAAGTATAACTATATTACTATTGCAGAGTTTCCCTTGCTTAGATAAAGGTATTTCTAAAACAAACAAAGCAACAAAATCCACATGGCAATGTTAATCATGTGTAGAGATGGCGCGAACTGTTCGCCGGCGAACTTGTTCGCGCGAACATCGGGTGTTCGCGCTCGCCGGAAGTTCGCGAACGTCGCGCGACGTTCGCCATTTTGGGTTCGCCATTGTTGGCGCTTTTTTTTGCCCTCTCACCCCAGACCAGCAGGTACATGGCAGCCAATCAGGAAGCTCTCCCCTGGACCACTCCCCTTCCCTATAAAAACCGAAGCCCTGCAGCGTTTTTTCACTCTGCCTGTGTGTGCTGAAGAGATAGTGTAGGGAGAGAGCTGCTGCCTGTTAGTGATTTCAGGGACAGTTGAAAGTTTGCTGGCTAGTAATCTTTTGATACTGCTCTGTTATTGGAGGGACAGAAGTCTGCAGGGGTTTGAGGGACATTTAAGCTTAGGTAGCTTTGCTGGCTAGTAATCTACCTTCTACTGCAGTGCTCTGTATGTAGCTGCAGTGGGCAGCTGTCCTGCTTCTGATCTCATCTGCTGACTGCTGCAATAACAGTAGTCCTTGTAAGGACTGCTTTTATTTATTTTTTTGTTCCAATACAGAGCAGTATCAAGCAGATTACTAGCCAGCAAACTTACTATCATCTGTCCCTGAAATCACTAACAGCTCTCCCCCTACACTATCTCTTCCAAGCACACACAGGCAGATTTTTCAGATACATTTTTGCCCTTGATCCCCCTCTGGCATGCCACTGTCCAGGTCATTGCACCCTTTAAACAACTTTAAAATCATTTTTCTGGCCAGAAATGTCTTTTTTAGATGTTAAAGTTCGCCTTCCCATTGAAGTCTATGGGGTTCGCGAACCGTTCGCGAACCGCTCGCATTTTTGCGCAAGTTCGCGAATATGTTCGCGAACTTTTTTTCCGACGTTCGCTACATCCCTAATCATGTGTGATTACCTCCTCATAACAAATAAGGCTGGGGTTAAGTATTTAAAATTGTGAATGCTTTAGCATTATTAAATGTGGTAACATTAACTTTTGGTAAAATGTTATGATGTCTGAGGGTCAGAAACCAAAACAACCATGAAGCAGGTTCTTTGTAAGGCTCAATTTTTATTATTCTTATTATTTAGCCAGAGCCAAATCTCTTCATTTTACAAATTACATTCAAATTATAACCTCACTGCAATTTTAGCAACCAGGCATATATGCCATGTCACACCCACTGCTAGTTTCTATTAATGATGATAGCGTTTTCTTTAAAATTATGAAATGTGAATTACTCCTTCAGGCTCTTTAGTTATAACTACTGTTGTGTCATCCTACTTGATGGTTAGTGAATGGAAGAGCACTCCAATTCACAAGATATCCAAGTTATGGATAAAATGATGGAATTATGCGTGTTTGTGCAGTTGTGTGAAAGTAATACATATTGTATTGTTTTCTTTCAGAATGGAGAGGTATGAATTTGACTTCTTTTTACAGCGTATAAGGTAAAAAGTCAGAGGTTTGAAGCATGCTTTTAATATAAAATCCCTTTATGATGTTAAGGAAAATCCTAATCCAAAACAAACTGGAAAAACATAGCAACATATTAGGTAAAGTTGAAAAAAACAAGTTCAACCTTTTTGCCTAAGTGAGTGGAGCCTACTAACTGGTAGTTGATCCAGAGGAAGGCGAAAACCTCTCCAGGAATTCTTTTTGATTCCAAAGAGGGCAATTGGGCCAGTCACTAGACATATTAGCCTCAGAGTGACAGTTCCACAACTTCACAGTCTTCAATATAAAGAACCCTTTCTCCATTTTAAGACTCTAATCTGAATGATGGCCTTGTGTTCTCTGGAAGGACCTAGTAGTGTACAAAGCCTCAGAGAGTGTACTGTTTGGTCCCCTTGTATATTTATACAAACTAATCATATTCCCCTTAAGCACCTCTTCTCCAGTGTAAACAACCACAACTTAGCCAATCTTTCCATAACTGAGATTTTCCATTCCCTTTATCAACCTTGTAGCTCTTAGTTTGGACTTTTTCTTTTTCATTAATATCCTTTTTTTAAAGGAGAAATCAACCTGTGTGGAAAAAATTGCCCCCCCTGGGGGAAATGCCCCATACTCCATACTTACCCCTCGGCGCAGATTCTTACAGCAAAGCTTCACGCGTCTATCTTCTGCGTCCTCTGTAAGCTGACTGCGAGATCGTCAATTTCCATGTAATTCCGCGCATGCGAAGTTGAACAAACTGCTCCAACTGCTCATGCGCAGAAATACCGATCTTGCAGTCAGCTTACAGAGGACGCACAAGATCGACGCATGGAACTTCGCTGGAAGAATCTGCGCCGAGGGGTTAGTATGGAATATGGGGCATCTCCCTGGGGGGGAAGTTAGCCTGGGGGGAGGAGGGAGGGGGTCTACCTGGGGTGGGGGGTATGGGTTTTTTTTTAGGCTGAATTCTCCTTTAAGGTTTGGCGAGCAAAACTGCATTCTGCATATTCTAGATGGTGTCTTACCAGTACTTTTTAAAGAGGTAGTCTGACACTTTCCTCCCAGGAATCTATACCCCCTTTAAAACAGCCCAATACCTTGCTTGCCTTTCCTGTCTGCCATTAATGTTCTGTGTTAAAGGAGAACTAAACCCTAAAAATTAATATGGCCAAAAGTGTCATATTTTACATACTGAATTTATTGCACCAGCTTAATGTTTCAGCTTGTCAATAGCAGCAATGATCCAGGACTTCAAACTTGTCACAGGGGGTCACCATCTTGGAAAGTGTCTACGCTACTTACACGCTCAGTGGGATATGAGCAGCTGTTGAGAAGCTAAGCTTAGGGGTTGTTGTAAATTATCCAGCAGAAAATTGACTTGTAATATAAGCTGATGCTACAAAGGATGATTATAAAATGCTGATGCTAATTGCACTGGTTTCTGTGCTGCCATTTAGTAATTATCTGTATTAATTACTAATCAGCCTTATATTGTAACATTTATATTCTATATGTGCTGTATATTGTAAGTCGTTCCCTAAGCTCAGTAACTGACAGCAGCACAGAGCATGTGCAGTGAATTAGCAGAAAAGAACATGGGGAGCTACTGGGGCATCTTTGGGGGCACAAATCTTCCCTGCTAAAGGGCTGTGGTTGCCTTGGGCTGGTACAGAAACCCAAAACATAATGCTCAAAATTTCTGGTCTACTTCTTTAAGATCAATATGCTGTTCTAATTTTACCATATTAAAAAAATATGGTAACATATTTGCAATGAATACTATGCATAATTACACAATGAAGTCAGCTATTAATTGGACACAAACTCTTGTTCTATCTATTTTTGCCCCTTTTCCATATATTATCATTATCTATATCCAGCTTCCTATTCTTTGCATGCAAATTTTCTGAGCCCCTGAGTCCCTACACAAAGCCCCAATCCCTTGGATTCCTCTGTGTAGTGAAGTGTTGTTCATGCTGAAGCTGTCACTAATCTACTGCCCATTATGATCCATCCATAGTTTGCTTCATTAATATCTGTGCCCTCACTTACATACCTGTGCACTTCGTTAGCTTTCACCCCTTAAAACGCATCTGTAGACACTTTGTAGTACTTTCCAGTAATTGTAACAAAAGAAATAACCCAAGCCTGATTATCAGCAAGTGTTCTGCTCTCTGTGTTCCTCTAACGGCTGTTATAACTACTTTTATTGCCAAAAAGCCTCTAGAGATTTGCTGGGCTTGTATTAAAAGTATGCAAAATATGTAAAGCTGAATATTTTTCAGTTTTGGATAATTCAATTCATATGATGCCCATTGGAATATGTAATTTGTAAGCCCAGCACTGGCCTAACCTCTGTGTAAACTGAACTACTTTTAAAAGCTTAAAACCAGTTATTAAAGGATATTTAGAAAAATACAGTTTCTCTTTTTCACTTTTCAAAGTGTTTAAATGGTCCCAGTGATGTTGGCGGCACACCTGCTCCTTGTATATGTCCTCCTGGAGAAAAAGGAGACCCAGGCCCAAAAGTAAGTTGGTTTCAATTTACCCTAATCATTTGAAATGCTGTTTAATTTGAGAACTGCTAAGCTTAGGTTGGATCCAGAAAGGAGACATCCATGCAGCACTTAAATTTTCTTAAAGAACATCCACTAATCACTCAGGGTTTGCCAAGTCCTGATGTCCATAGCTTCCCTATACTAGACTTTTATTCACACTGGAAGAATATTTACTCAAATATATATATATTATATTTATATATTTATATATATATATATATTATATATATGTATATATACTGTATATTATAAGGCTTTGTTATTTTGGGTGCATTGTGCAAAGTGTAATTTCACTATATTTTTCACCGACAATGCAGAATTTTTACAGAGTGAGTTTTATTTATTATAGAAAATTACCCTCAGGAGCACTGAAAGTGTGGATCCCATATGTGTGTGTGTGCTTCCTACCTAATTGGCCCATTTACATAGTTCTCTTTGAAGTTACATATGTTTGAGTAAACTGAGAACAGAATGTATCAAATACATTAATCATAGCGTTTACATTCTTACTTTTCAACAAACATGGCTTGTTTCTATTCACAGCTGCAACTGCAGTTGTGCAAAATGTGCAAAACTGAACACAACTTGTATGCATTGACACCATTCACTACAGGCAAATGTCATATCAATTGCAAGCTCCAAATACGGACAACCCACATTGGAGGATGGATGTTACCATAGAACACCTTAATAGGTTTCTAATAAATTTTAATGGCAAACCTGATACAGCAATGCATTTGTACGGCTGTCGATTTTGCAGCTATTACAGTGTAGTGTAGCGTATAACCTTTCTTACAAGCCTATTGTACAGGTATGGGATCCATTATCAGGGAACCCCTTATCCAGAAAGCTCAGAATTAAAGGAAGGCAGTCTCCTATTGATTCCATTTTAATAAAATAATTCGAATTTTTAAAAATGATTTCCATTTTCTCTGTAATAATAAATCATTACCTGATTTAAACGTAAATAGAATTAATCTTTACTGGAGACAAAACAATCCAATTGGGTATAATCAATGTTTAAATGATACAAAGATCCAAATTACAGAAAGACCCCTTAACTGGAAAGCCCCATATCTTGAGCATTCTGTATAACAGGTCCCATACCTGTATAAAACAAATGATCCCCTGCTGTGCAGTACTTTTAATATGAAAACGTGGGCTTCTGTGAAATTTGTAAAGATTCATTGATGGTTTCATTCTCTTCTTTGGTCATGGAACTCCTTGGTGACTTCTAATATATATCATAATGTAAAGTAAGTGTGTGTGTCTGTTGTGCAGCATCCTGTATATTAGTGCACAAAAAAGGATGTAATAGTGGGCCAGAGAAGAGACATGTGAAAGTCATATAACAACTATCCACTATAAATTGGATAGAGCGTACCTAATGAAACACAAAGGCCTCAATGTTTTTTTCCAATGTACAAAGAACAAGACACCATAGCTAAGTAAAGATTAATAAGAATTTGTTTGGGTATCTTCAGATCTGAACTTTTCATCTGCAGTTTAAAATTCCACCACACACAACATAAAATGTCTAGTAACATGCATGCAATGTGTATTTGAAATTTATAGTGGATGTTTCTTGGCATTTTTCCATTGTACCATGTGCATAATCAATTAGGACCCTAATATAAATCTATACGTTTGACAAGTGTAACAGCCACGATCCCTAGTATACTATTCATCTATGAGGAATCTAAGTCCTGCTGTTAGGAATAAGAATATTCTCAGTTTAGTATATGTTATAAAACATATACTGCTTTTATTACATAGACCTCTGTATTACCATTAACCTTCATGCTGGGGTGCTTATATATAACTCAGCAGGGGTGTTCTGACCTTCTGAATACAATGAAACTATATGTGAGGAGTAGTAATAGGTAATCTGCAAAATGTTCAGAATATGAACTTCCAGTATTCCTGTGCCTTCAATTGTGTTAGGTGGAATGCTGGGATTTGTGAGTCTCTAGCAACTTGTGCTCCCTGTCTTTTACTGGGGAAGAGAATATCAATGTTTTCATTAGAGTCACAGGATAATAAAAAAGCTATGTTATACACTTATTCTGTATACAATTACAAGTATACAAAAAAAAGTATACAAACGAAAATATTGATATTTTGTGGTTGCAACCCCTAATATCAAATAAATTCTGTTAGCCTTTATGCTAAAAGATGGCAATTAGTAGCTGGTGGCCACTGTTATTGGGTAAAATAGGCAAATGCTACTACCTTTTTGCATCTATGAATAGTTTTGACTTACACATTCTGAATTCACTTCGATCCATAAAAAGAAGATATTGTTTGGAAAAGTCAGGTCTTAAGGGTAACAAAATAGTTTCTTGGAAAAGTCAAAAGCTATAGTAGTTTTCCAAGTATTCCTCAGTGGAAACATTACAAAGCAGACAAAGTTCCTTTGCCAAAGGCAATGCAAAAATATGTTATTCTAACAGAATGTCATATGTAGCCTTCGACTGAAATGGTAACAGACAATGTCTGAATCAGTTCAGTATCTGACATTGCAGGCACACATGTATAATGCTAATAAAGTATAATGACAGATTTTACCATAAGGGAGAATGCCGTTATTCCAGTTTAGTACTAGCTCTCCTTCTACTCTAGTAAAAAAAACTTGAATTTATATAATATGTTTATGGATGGGTAGATGTTAATTGCAGTTAAAGTATGGAAATAATAACCGAAGGACTAGCATATTTTCATATATCATCAGTACATTAACCCATTACAATTATGCAAAAGTGATGCAAAAGAATAAAAACATACATTAGGCTCCACCCATTACCCAAATATTTCCTACCTATTTTATGTGTGATCCATAGGAAGGTAACTGGATATTCGATGCACTGCATATTTATAATATGAATCTATTTATTGCATTGTTTAGTACATCACTGTTTTTAAGAAGGGGTTCAGTACAATATTTAAACTGCATTTAAACCTTACAGAATGTATGAATCAATCTAGTCTAAAGCAACTGGACTTAGTGAGTAAGCTTTAAACTTTCCACACTCATCCTAGTACCTTCTTCACAGTGATAGGTAATTTCTCTGCACTTTTAGAGCGAAAGGACCAAACAACTTACCCAGTTACCAAAACAGCCGCTTAACTAGATGTTTTATAGGGTCAGCTTGAAGAAAATGCTGTTTGTACAGCGTCACAAACCTACAAACATAAACCAGTAAAAACAAATATATAGGGAATACATGATAGCTATTTGTTTCCACATTTATTTATTAATAAGGTTTGGGAGACATGGCATTAATATCTTTATACAGACACAAGTTTTTTGGAACACATTTTATATAAAATGTACCTGGGCTTAAAGCCAGGGATTTTGCTCCATTGGGGGGCTCTTTCTTTACTAGGGCAGAAGGTCATGTACTGATTACAAACAGTTTTCTCTTATTCATTGCAAGACTAGCTGACAAATAAAAGAACATTTAACTAATTTCTCTATAGGGAGATTCTGGACAGCCTGGAAATCCTGGTTCCCCTGGACAACCTGGTCCAGATGGTAAGCATGTGAGTACTATAACATTTCAATATACATCTTCTCTGTGCAATGAGAGGTATTTTACATGACTTAAACTGATGGACTGGTGATACTGTCTTTGTAAAATACAATAATATTGTGGAGGACTTTTTTTTTACATTTTATTTTGAACTTTCAAGGCAAACATGTACGGGCTCCAAAGATTTAAAAAGCTGAAATACATCCATCTCACCTATGGACAAAGTCCCTGAATAATAATGCTATGGGCATTATCGTCAAGTTTTCATCGTTATAAAGTGTTAAAGAAACTTAATTATGTGTAAACATTTTGTGCTTTGTTTACAAAACCACAGTAAGGTGCACAGTGAAAAAAAACCTGCTTATGCATGATTCACACCAACAGGCTAGGGACCACCATTGGCTACAAAGATTGGGAGAAGCTTGTACTTATAAGGGTTGTTCACTTTCACTTTTTTCAGTTCAGTTGTTTTCAGGTAGTTCAGTAGAAATAAAGACTATTTATATTCTCTATTTTTGACAGTTTTTCTAATATTGAAGTTTAAAGTTAAATTTGTCACTGTTTTATGTCTTGCTATGGCAGCTGGGTGGGGGTCACCAACTCTGTAACTGTTCTTAATTAATACATAAGTTGATACATTTCTTATTTTTGGCTCTGCCGAGGAGAATCTGGATTTTATTAAAGGCAGCTGTTAGAATTGATACAATAGTTGCTAAAATCCCACAGATGCTGCTTAGAAATAGATACATGTATGTAGCATATTTTAACAGTTCAAAATTGAACATTACATTTAAACTTCAATTTTGTAAACACAGTACAAAATAAAAAATTAAACAACTGAACTGAAACAGCCTTTGGAAGGGTGAACATCCCCTTTAGGTAAGGTGCTTAGGTGTAGCACTACAATGATGAGGTAGTGCATCAATGCAGAGTTTATGGTCACAAGGAATGTTGACGACAGAAAAATGTTGAGATTACTATTTTTTATTATTCAAATTGGGAATGTACAGACAGGGGTGAGAAAATATGAACACCAGGTAAAGTAAATACATATGGAGCCTTGGGGCCTCTAAGCCATTATTATGAATAATCAAATAAACAACACATACTTTGATTTCCATTGACAGTGAATTCTTTCTCTTTGCATATAAAGAAGCCTCCTTCCCTGCTGCAGGGGTAGCTTCTTAGTTTGATTCCAGGTAATTTATCATCAGAGGGATTTCCAGCTCAGTGTACTGTTAGGTTTTGTGTGATTTCCAACTTGGCCTGCTGTATTTCTGAGCAACTATCTCTTGACCCAAATGCACCCAGATGATTACCTTTGAGTGGGGTTGATTCTAAGCATCTTGCCACCCACCAAAAAGACAAAACATCTGGAATCACCCTGTGTGTCATTGCCCTTTTAATGTGTTTACATCCTGCACTCCACAAACTGCCAAATATTGTTAATCACATGTTTGCATGCATGTCTGAAAGACTTTAAATTACATTTGGAATATAATTGAATCTGTGTTACTATACTTTACTAACTTTGAAAAGACTGGGCTTTATAAATAGATGATTTCTGACTGTTACCGTGAGTGCATCATGCCTTTTTATCAGATTATCAGAGTAAGCAGATTTTATTTGTACATTTGAATAACATAGCTCACTGCATTCGATTCCAATTAAACAGATCTATGCCCAGCATTTTGCATTATAATGAATGCTGCAAGGTGTTGTGCTATGGTCCCAAATGTGAGCATTGCGATATTGAAACAACATTGCTCCACTTTTTTTTATTGTTCTGTTATACATATGTGTTGATAAATATTCTCTGGTGTTACCCTTAAGCAAACCTTTGCTATGTCACATTATGTGATTAAGGCATATTATCCACTAGGAAAAATAGGAAAAAAAACATGCATGAATCCCAAAATCCTATGAGCCATACTAGGCTGGCACATAAGTACAACAATTGTATGTGGATTTGTGCACCGTGTTAAAATGACTGGCAGAGCTCTATGCAAAACCTACCAGAGGTTGGTGTATGTTACTAGGAGAGACGCACTGGCCAGGGGTCCCAGGTTTTTGATTAAGATCACTGGGGGTGGTCTAAGAAATAGGAAATAGGCACCCCCAGTAAATTTGATTTTGTTGTCATCAGACATACTAATGGATTTGGTGAAAAATTTAACATCCTTCATTTAAGAAAAAAAAAAAAAAAAAAAAAAAAAAAATATATATATATATATATATATATATATATATATATATATATATATGTATATATATGTATATATATATATTTTTATCCCCTTATTTTGGAACTCAATAATGGGACTATTCCAACCCTTTTGTGTATTTCTATCCTCTTTTAACATTATCTGCCATTTGTACTCTTTACAACTTCCTTGGTTTCTTTTATATATAATTTATGATTATTATTTTAATAATATTTTAACGGTAACGGTTCCAGCTGTGGTATGCCCCTGCTAAATTTGAAAATTACTGTTTAATAACTGGAAAAAAATACGTTCTGGCCCTTCAGTTTGGCTTATTTCAACAAGGAAAACCCTATCTTTCAGTTTTGGAACTGTTCTATGTATCACTCATGTTGCTTAGTTACAGAATGTTGGCAATATGAAGGGAAATCAAAGTCTTCATAGACATGTGGAATATATGATTGTGCATTAAATTTGGTAGTGATATTAATGGCTGTGAAGACAGCGTCCATTTTCAAATGTGAATGTAAAATGAATACAGGTATGGAATCTAGTATCAAGCCTGTTATCCTAAATGTTTTACAGATTAGCCATTTTATTCACCACAGTGAATTTTTTTGAATTAAATTGTTAAAATGTCCTCCAATAAAATTTTTAATAAAATCACACATTGTTACTACTGTATGTGAATGTATAACCTATAATTAGTGTTACTGAACATTGGATACTAAACACTATATGAAATATTTACTGACACATCCAATCCCTAATTCCCCTCAATCACATTAAGGGCCCTTAGGTTCATGGAGCATGTATTTTTTAGCAAGTCTACTCCTTTAGCTAAATAGGGTTCCACACTGAACCATATTTAGAAACAAACTAAAACAGCAAGGTTCATTTACCCACGCCAGGTAGACTACATAGGCAACCAATCACATTTTTGCTTTCCCTGTTCTACCTGCAGGAGAATGAACAAAGTAAATCACTGATTGGTTACTATGGATTATTTCCAGGTTTAAATCTGGCCAGTGTTGGTAAGTAAACCCCAATGGGTGTTTAATATGCACAAATCAATATGCAACAGAAAGTTTCTCTTGTCAGTACCTCAAGACAACACTTTGCAACAGATTGCATTCCTGTATATGAGTGACAAACATAATAAAGGTTAAAGGATATATAAATGACAACTATATTATAGAATCTGATTGTATGTTTTACCATTCAGGGATTTCAAGGAACATCAGGGAGTCCAGGGATTCCTGGTTCACCAGGTGTGCAGGTAATATTATAGCTTATACAATAATATTATTATTGTTATTATTATTATTGTTTGTTTGAAAATGATTAATTTTGCTTTGAAATCCTCAATATAAAAAGGGTGGTAGCCAAATGGATACATGTCTCTTCTTTAAAACTGCTCCTGCAGAGGCTCACCTTACATGTACAGTACATATGCTAGAAAATCCAGTTTAGTGTTTATCCAGTTCCTGCACTTACAAGATATAGCCAATGAGACATAGGATACTTGCCCTGAGTATATATTACTTAGCATACCCATTTAATTATATAATAATTATATAATTAGCTTATATGACGGGTTTTGGCTAAGCCTATCAACCAGGCAGTGGTTTGAATGAGAGACTGGTATATGAGTAGGAGAGGACCTGCATGAAAGATGAGTAATAAAAAGTAACTAACAGTAAAATTGTATCCTTGCCAAGCAATAGATTTTTGGCTACTGGGAACAGTGACCCAAGCTGGAAAGAGTCAGAAGAAAAGGACAAATAATTAAAAAATTATTTAAAAAAAGTAAGACTAATTGAAAAGTTGCTTAGAATTGGTTATTCTGTAACATACTAAAAGTTAACTTAAAGGTGATGTAACCTTCAAGGTTAAATTTAGCAGTCCTAAGACCATAATTTAATGTTATGGGGCCATAAAGATGTGGATTTAGGCATGAGAGCAAAATTTCACCTTAGTAATCAGATGGATTTTATTGCCATTTATTTTATTTTTAATCAACAGTTAAATGTTGAGTGCTTATCTTACTTTATTACTTTCTGGGGGGCACAGGCTCCCTCAGCCTGTCGCACATAGCTGATAAAGCTCAATATGGGCATTCAACCTTGGATTCATGTTTCTAGCTGTGGATTCCGCCTAGTTGCCTGACAGGGGTTACAAGATGAGTTGATGGTGGGTGGGGTTAAGCACTACATCATCACACTTGATTTGAAAAATAAATTTCCACTGACATCACAAGTAAAGCTTCCATTCTTATAAATGCTAAAATGACTCTACTCTCTTGTCAGGAAAATGATGCACTGGTCGATATAAAAATAAAATGTAACGTCAAACTCTACAGCAGGAAAAATAATGTCAATATGGTTAAAATTGCCCTTTAAAAGCTGTTTATTTTTGATTACTCGTTGATTTGCCCAGACCATGCCCTGTTATATTTATATATAAAGTCAACAGTAATCCAAAACTCCACCGCCTCCTCCATCAAAAACTGCCCCTGAAAGAAAGGACATTTTGGATGTTTTAATATCCACTTTTTGGACATTTTAAATGTTGACAATTACACTATATCTAACCAAATTAAAATTCTAATTCAACAGACATGTAATTTTTTTACTTTTAGGGACCTCGTGGATTTGCAGGTTTAAAAGGAAATACTGGTCAGGATGGTGAGAAGGTAATATTTCATTTTACCACATTTATTCAAGAATGCATCTGCTGATGAAGTGTTAATGTGACCATTAGATATAGATATTTAGATGTAGATGACAATATTTTAGCTGTTTATGCTTTTTATTTCAGTGCATACATAAGGGCACATAAAAGAGTAATTTGCATGTTTCCACACACAATTCCTTAAATGAAAGTTAAAAAATCAGATTTTTTTGTTGAAGCTGTTAAACATTTGGTTACAGGAGTCAGTAACAGGGCCATAATCAGGGGTAGGCAGAAGAGGCAGCTACCTAGGACAGGTATACTCTACTCCTGCTCTTATCCTGGCTGACTAGTTTCTAAAATTGTGTCTGGGAAAGAGTAAGTGGGCCAAGGGCAGGAGAAGTGTGTGTGTGTGTGGGGGGGGTGGGTTGGCTTCAAGTGTGTGAGGTCTAGGGTCAAGAAGAAGGAGCTGCTGCAAGCAAGCAGGTGGGTGAGTGATGGGCATGGCAGGCTGGGGCACTTGCCTTGAACACACGTACCTTTTGGCCCCTCTGCAAGTACTTTTTAAAATTCTCGTTATTTTCAAACATCATATATTGTTGTGAACATAATATAATAAATATTCACAATAAATTCAGCAGTAATTAAATCACTTTTTGGACAACTGGACAAAAAATTGGACAAAATTTGACAACCATGAGCTATTAAGCAAGGTAGAAAACTACACTTAGTCAGATAATTACTTAGTCATCAGTTTAATATTGTAATGAATTAAGAAGCCTTGTGATGCCTAACGATGACTGTAATAAATCACTTGTATTGTAATCTAGTAATCATAAAGGGCTCCAACAATTTTTTTGAATTGACTCCTGATTATATTTTAAGATTTTTATCTTAAATTAAACTTCTTCAATGACTGTGATTCAGAGAGGTTGCAATGAAGGAGAGATGATCACGGTTCACCGAATTAACCAAATTTATAGAAAAAAATAGTTTATAGTTGACTTGTACATTACTAATAGTAAATCATAAATATTTATTTTTGCATTTTTTAAAGGGAGACCGTGGAATGCCAGGATTCCCAGGGCTACATGGACAACCAGGCATCAAGGTTGCAGCAATTATTCTGATTTATAAAATTAAGCTTATAGGTTGTTGCAAAAATAACTATTTACAGATATTAACTATTTAATATGTTTAAAAGGGTGAAATGCCTATTGTGTTAACATACTTTCTGTTTATAGCATTCTTGTTATTGGCCTCTTTGGTCACATAATCCACAGTTCTTCCAATATAAAAAAAGAGGTGTGTCATTATATCATTATATGATCAATGGGCATGTTTATAAAAACAACTGCAGTTTTTTTTATTAGTATCTATCAATGCCTCAATAATTCATTCTGGTACAGTATTTTACACAAGTAGATCACACAAAGGAGCAATGTCAGTTCAGGTAGACCCATTGCTACACCAGGTAGTGACTATTCCTCCCTGACTGTACCACAGGACACAAATCAAGACATTTTCTTAATTTATCAAAGAAACAATATTATAAACACATGACATTGATTATTGGTATTAAAAGCAGTAAAAATATAGTTACTGAATACTTCAGCAAACACAAACATAGGCAACCAACAGTTGGATGGCAGATATCTTGTGCCTTTAGTCCAGCTAATGCTTCCACTGTTGTACTAACAATAGTGATGGAGCTCAGTTGGGTATGCTGCAAGGCCATCCTTGTACCTAGACTATTTCACTGGACCCAGTATGCAGTAGCAGCCCCCTTCAAGTTAGGTAGATTTGTAAAAGCCCAACATGCTCTGGACACCTGTTATATATATATATTGATGAAAAACCACTAGGAAATAACCTCTTTCTCTCTCACAATATTAATCTAACTAAGACAAAGGGGATAGGGGCACAGTCAATTCCTGTACAAGAAGATGTCTTTATAGTATAGGCTTCTAATTCATTGTGGTAGATAATCCAAAGAAGGTTACCAGGGCTATCTTCACAGCTTCACTGGAATATCTAGGCTACAGCATGCACCCTTTCAAATATCCTCCCAGAATTAATTTTTCCAAGACATATAATTGGTATGATCTACCATACAATATCACTCTCATTGAAGAGAAACCCAATCTGGCTCCAGAAGTATCTTGTGATTTGTATGCCCTACCCCTAATGCCCAACCAATTTCTGCCCTCCAGTCTGCCCATTAGAAGGACCTCTTGAATGTGTAACACCAAGAGGTGTTATTCTACTCAAGTGCAAATGTCACAGCTATAATCTAACAAGAGCAAAACTGTGTATACAAACTTTTTCAAAATCTAAATATATTAGACTGCCTTTGTAGAAGTCAACCATAACAAATTAACCTATCACGAAAACTGTTTCCCAAAATTGTAAGTCCTTTTGTTAAAGACCAATAATCTCCTAAAGGGCTTTTGTTTATTAGGAGGTGGCTAGAAACTATAAGAGAGCAAACATTATAAGCTTCTTTTAAAATCTGCATGACACATTTCAAAGAGAGTAAAACTGTAAAAAGTCTATACTGCTGGTGATAGTTATTGCTTTAGTATAAAAAGATTTGTAACAAATATGCCTTTCTTGATAGGGTGAAATAGGACCTAAAGGAGACAAAGGAGATATGGGCATTGATGGCAAAAAGGTAATTGTAAGAAAAACAGGTTTATCTTACTTATCTAGCCTTGTAACGAGTGGTATAATTATTGGGGAAACAAACCCTACTACAAATCTTGCTATGATTTATTTTATTCTAAGAACTGAAAACTTTTTTTATGAAAAAACCTGAAAATCATGAAGGCTACAAACATCTTCAAATGGTTCATGGGACTTCTGCCACTGAATTCTATATGACTTTGACAGGTCACTGCTACAGAAGTAGCAAATTAGTCAAATAATTGCATTTTTAAATAGGACAATGCGAAATGGCATTGTGGGATAAGAGATTCATTACTCCTCTACATGCCAGAAATACAGCCTTAACATCAACAATATGGCATTTACTGTATATTTAAAAATACTGCTGCCACATTATCCTTTAAAATCTGTACTTAGTAAGAATCTGACTTTAACTTTATTGAAGCTAGTTGAAAAAATGTATTGTTACAAACTATTTTTGTTTTAAATTTTTATAGGGAATTAAAGGTGACAAAGGAGGTAATGGTGCTACTGGAAAACCAGGGAGACATGTAAGTACATTTGCTTTTCATTTCACTATTTATTCATAATATCTACTAAGTATACTATCTACTAAGTAATTATCTTTTAATCCACCACCTTATTTTAATATATTTCTTAAAATAGGGAGAACCAGGATCTTATGGGAAGGATGGAATTCCAGGATATCCTGGACAAAAGGTAATATTCTAAATATACTATAAATAACTCTATACAAACATATATAGAGCTGGTTACCTATTTAAACTGGAAAAAATTATATTGGTAAATCAAGTTCTGTAGCACAGCAAGTAATCATTTATATTGTTATTTTACAGTGTTATATTCACAAACTGTTTTCATTGTGGAGTCTGGTGAAACATTTCTTACATTTACAGGATGGTCAAAAACAGGATCGAATAGATCTGCATTCCATTATCTTTTTATGTGTTAATCTTACTGGTATGTCAGCCAGGAATTAGGAAGAAAATCTGTTTTTACCTTAAACAAAAATCCTTTGGGTTACTATTTATGCTACAGTAAAGATAAAGAATTTACCTCTTAGGGCACGAGGTTGCCCATAACCAATCTCTTGTATGGTCGATTGATCTCCTCCAAATTCTGTGTGATTTGTCTGCACAGAATTGCCACACTGATAAGAGGATGACTATTTTGTATGCTGCTTTTATGTCATTTGAACAAAAAAAATGTATCCTATTATTTAAATGATACCCTCTTGAAAAAATGAACATGTGTCATTGCCCTTATGGCTCAGGGCACACGTTCAGATTCAGGGAGATTAGTTGCCCGACGACACATCTCCTCTTCTTTGGGGCAACTAATCTCCCCGAACTGCCTTCCACTGGCTAGAATGTAAATTACTGGCGGGATGGCACTCGGAGCGCTTCATTTTCCGAAGTCGCCCTCAGTTGCCTCACAAGGAAACTTCGGGAGACTTCAGAAAACTGAGCGTGTGCCCTGACCCTAAAGAGAATGTCAACAGAAATACTAATTTTTTGCCTAATAAAAGAACACATGATTCTAAGTAACTTTGCAGTATACAGTACATTCATCACAAATGTTCATGGTTTTTAAGTTTAAGACCTGTCTTTGCAACAAGACTTTTGCAACATTGTTTAAAAAGTAACAACCAGGAGTTAAGCAACTGCTGCTTTCAATAGCAATTGTTTTTACAAATAACTTTAAAAGCACTGACATTTTTTAATAAATGTATATTGTAAAGTTGCTAAGAATTATGTTTTCTTTTATTGGGCAAATTATTATTTTCTGGTTGACTTGCTCTTTAACGCTTTGTGGTTTTTATGTACCGGTAAGTTAATTGTACATATAGGGGGTTATTTACTACAATCCAAATTTTTCTGATTAATTATTAGAAAAAATCTGACCAAACTAGAATCCACTATTTACCCTTATTTATCATTATAAAACCACAAAAAAATCTGATTGACAGACCCCTTGACTTTTTCGGATTGATGTGTGAAAACCGTGACTTTTTCGGATTGTGGCACGAAAAATCTGAATTTTTCAGATTTGATGCTCTAAAAGTCCGAATTTTTCGTGAAATTGCCAGAAAAAAAGCCGAAATGTTTGGATTATCATACGAAACCTAGTGCAGACAATAATATCTTTAATTTGCAAATAATCCTCATTTGTTACCATTAAGAGGTCTTTTCTGACTTCCAAAGGGCATAGAAACAGTCTCGGAATAAACTTTGTCTCTGAATAAACTTTGTCTCACTTAATAACAAGGCATTCAACCGACACTTGAACCTGTCTAACGTATTTGCAAGTACAACTGCTTCAGTACAAACAACCCCCAAATGCAGTGAAGCAGAAAAGAATATGGGAAGCTACTGGGACATCTTTGGGTACATAGATCTTTACTGCTAAACGGCTGTGGTTGCTTTGGTCTGGTACAAAAGTCCAGAACATAATGTACAAGATTTCTATCCTACTTCTTTGGTTAAGCTTTACTTTTCCATATTCCTTTGTCTAATATCCTAGACAAGCCAATTATGCCTTTCTTCCTAAAACATATCCAGAATGACAACTAAACTGATTAAGGGCATTGAAGGTTATGAAGATAGCTGAATTGAAGAAGATATTGGCACACAAGGCATTCAAGTTGCAGGGATCACCCTGCTTGTTTTGATGTGTGGTATTTCCACACATTATAACAAGCCGGGTGTTCCCTGCAACTTGACTGCCTTGTATGCCGATTTCTTCTTGAATTCACTGACTGGGAGGTTGCCGGATCCTCTGATGTTGAGCACAAGGTTAATCTGAGCACCGTGAGCGACTGTACATTTTCTTGTGTATGAAGATAGCTGGCAAAGCTTATAAACCACAGAGGCCATTAAACATAAGACACATACAATATATCTCATTATGGCATAACCAAACAGAATAGGAATATTTCTGTTTTTATATGTATTTTATAGATCAGCACATACAGTACTGATGCAAGTACATTTGTGAATTGACTTTTGCACATGCTGCTGCACTTTGCATTTGCTCTTGAACTTCTATATGAGCACTTATGTATCACAAATCATTTTATTATAAGACTGGAGTTTCTCTTTAAAGGAATTGTTCAGTGTAAAAAAAATACTGGGTAAATGGATAGGCTGTTCAAAATAAAAAATGTATCTAATATAGTTAGTTAGCCAAAAATGTAATGTATAAAGGCTGGAGTGACTGGATGTCTAGCATAACAGAACACTACTTCCTGCTTTGCAGCTGTCTTGGTTTCCACTGATTGGTTACCAGGCAGGAACCAATCAGTCACTTGAGGGGGGCCACATGGGTCATAACTGTTGCTTTTGAATCTGAGCTGCATGCTAAGGATCAATTGCAATCTCACTGAACACGTATGTGGTCCCCCTTAAAGTTGCTGACTAACACAGAGTTAGAGAGCTAAAAACAGGAAGTTGTGTTGTGTTATGTGACATCCAATCACTCCAACCTTTATAGATTGGCTAACCAACTATATTAGAAACATTTTTTATTTATCTATAGACCCAGTTTTTATTTTTACACCGAACTGTTCCTTTAAATATACTTGTATACAAAAACCTACTAATAATTAAGGTGGTAAGAAGAAGTTGTGTCTTAAAGCTAATAACAGTTCTTTCATCAGCAGTTTCCACTGTTTTGGACAATTCAGAAATCAATATTCATAAAGTTCAAAACTTTTAAAGATCGAACTTCACATTGTTATTCACAGGGTACAGTACATATAGGATTATCAATCCTGGTGGCAATCCACTGAGAATCAAAACACACAGAAGTACTGCATGATTTGAATAAACTTGCTGTTGCCATTCTGCTTCAGAGATGGGATAACCGGTTTATTGTTTTAGCTCAGTCTCACCTGAGCTTTCAACTTTCTTTTTTTTTATACTTTTTTTTTTATTGATTTTGAGATTACAGTCATCCAACGCTTAACTTTCTTTCAGACAAAACAGAAACTGCACATAGACACCATTATTCTCTTCCTTCAAGAAATCCTAACTTTATTTACACTTCTGCATTAGTAGACAGTGAACAGGTCACATGACACAACATTACTATGAGTTCATTATGAGAGCACACCCATTAATACATATCTTAACACTTGAACATGAATTTAGCCACGTGTGCTTTCTTCTTTATGAATTTATTTTCACATTGTAATAGTTTCTACTCTATCCAGATTCATGTTAATTACCAAAACCCTGTATTCTACTGACCTAGCTAATAAAATACCAGCAAAGGCTGGGGTTGGTACTTCAAATTCACCAGCAATATACTAGCTAGTAAATTTGTAATAACTACTCTAATCCACCCCCGGCCTGACTCTAATTCATCCATTTCTCCCTCCCTAGTTCTTACACTTGCTAGTTCTGCTGCTGATCCACCCCTCGCACAACACTATTGAGTTTAATTAATGTTTAAATACATTTATTCTAGATTTAAGGTATGGATTACCAAATTACAAAAAGACCCCTTATCCGGAAAACCCCAGGTCCCAAGCATTCGTGATAACAGGTCTCTTACCTGTACTGCTTTTTAAGCATCCATACCATTTTCACTTCAATTGTCATTTAGAGCAAATGAAGTAGGCAGTTAACATTTATTGAAATAAGAAAACAATTCAGCAGGACGATTCCATTGAAATGAAAGATGAGTGTTGATATGGTTCTGTAATCCATAGAATTGTATTGGATACATTTTCTTTTCAACATCTTCTTTAGTTATGCTTCATTAACATTAATATATTTTAAATATTCCAAAGTGCAGACAGCTACATTAATAGAGCGTTAAGTGAATGTGTATTAAGAATGAATTGACATGAAATTATTTCACTAAATGCCCCTCGCTCATGGTGGGACATTTCATGCTTTCAAAATGTAATTTTCATTGTATGAAATAATTAATTTGAAGCTGCAGTTGCCAAGTTCTGGCACTGTTTTAAACAATGCATAACAATGTCTGATTGTAATTTTTGTTGTATGCATATTTCAGTAAAACAGCTGTGCCAAATGTCTGTATGCAATTCACAGAGAACATGTGTTCCTTGTTTAACATTATAAATTGAAGGTACTAATAAATACTCAGCAGTTATATGTTGTAAGATATAGATTTCAACTTAAAACCTATATTGCATACCTTACATTTTGTTGGCTTACTTTTTAACAGGGAATAATATACTTAGAGACTTCTAAATAAACTACAGGACAAGCCTCCTAGTGGGAGAGCTTAGGGTACACTTTTGTGCCTTTTATTCATTCCTGGCAGTACCTAAATTTGTCAGCTTGGAAGAAAATGTGCAAACAATAATATTCTGGAGAAGCAATAGTTTGCAAATGTGTTTTGAGATTTTTTTTTCCTTTTTCCTTACATCTGCTTTCTAGTCATATTTATTGTATGAAAAATGAAATGTTATTTGTTTAATTATCAGCAAATAGACAGTCCTACTGAACATGACAGCTCTGCATTTCTCATATGTAGCATGTTGCTTAAATATTCCTTACTCTCTCTGTTTTAGCCAGCACTTACGTATTGGGCCCTGTTACTCGCCATGATATCAGGCATGTCCACATTTGGACAATCAAGCATCCAGAACCTACATTACTGACAAAAATTTTCAGAAATACACACAGATGCACATAATACTTCTATACAAAAAGAGCATATATATCTATAATCTCTATCCACATATATAGATAAATATATATACTGTATATATTATATATACTACATATATATACATACTACATATATATATATATATCTATATATAACATCTATACATGTTTTCAGGAATCAATGCTGTATTTAGGCATTGTTAGGAAAATGGTATATTGTGTTTAGGGCATACTTCAACAGAAAATCTTCTATATACATGAATAAAATGACCAAATTCAGTATGATAAGAAAAGCATTTTGGTAGGAAAATATTAAGATATATGTTCTTAACATCTTGTTGAAAATGTAGGAATCTGAGTTTGAACTGAGTTTGAACTCCATGCATTCTGTGAAAACAATGTTTTAGGAAAGAGCCATTCATGAAATTCTATATACTGTATGTACACTGAAAATTAATATACTTATGTATCATTTTCAAAGGGTGAAGAAGGAAAACCAGGTCCTCCAGGAATGGAAGGTCTCCGTGGATTACCTGTAAATATTGATATTTTTAAGAGAAATGTTTCTCCACTTATTCAAGGTCTTAACTTTAGCAGGTTGCTAGTGAGTCTTTGTGTTTTTTAATACCCAACACCAAGATTAAGGATTCAACTGAAGCTAGAAATAGCTAACTCATGATTAGAAACACAATTTATACATTGCACATTGTCATATATGATAATCATGCATTAAAAAATAGCGATGAACACATTTTTTCACTAGCCATGGATTCACAACATTTCGCCATCTGCAAATTTTTTCTGCAAAACTGTGCCAACAATTTGCCATGACAAAAAAGTTGCCATAATTAGAAAATTAATTAATTAAAAAATGCAGATTGACTTTAATGTATTTGAACAAAATAGTCGCAATAAGAAAAATGCAGATTGACTTTAATGCATTTGGACAAAAAGTCACCATAAGAAAAACACCAATTGACTTGAATTTGGAGTGAGGAAATTAGTTGTGCATAAAAATTGTTGCACGTAAAAAAATTGACGCCCATTGACTTTAATACACTTCGCAAATGTTTCACAGTCACAGCTAATTTTTTCCCAGTTTTGCAATTTCTTTTGGTGAAACAGGACAGATTTGCTCATCACTAGTGAAAAGGAAACTATTTACATTTTTTTTTATTAGATTGTGATTGTAAGATTGAATTTTACTAAAGATCATAAAAGTATTTCATTAACAGTAATGGCTAAGGCACACAATGCATTGAACCACTACAGTAATCAGGTGGAAAACAAGCAGCCTCAAAATATTCCTATCTGCTTGCTTTAGATAGTGTTTCCTATAGATTACTATGGCATGCAATGAAAGGCAAGATGTGGAACCTTTTTTTCACTGAAATTCGGCAGTGGTCAAAAAGTTAATTTGCGATTAGTGTTTCAATACCCAGACAAAGGCCATAAGGGCATACACATCTTTTCCTGCAACTTTGTTTTGTCTGTCACTGCATCCTGCTCCTGAGTTCTGTCTTACTGTTTTTGACCTCCTCTGCCTAAGACCTGTGCAGTACTTGTCCTTACATTGGCTTGTGCCCTTTTTCACTAACACCGCTGTCTCATTATGCCTTGTTCTCTTTTTTAATTATTGGTAGCCCTCTGTATTCAAGTGAATGTGTGCTAATTTATAGCTTCTTTAGAAATAAGTCAAGATAAATTTGCTTAGATAAAATTGCTTAACAGAAGGAACATATTGGACAATTTGAATTTTTCCCTATACCATTATTAAATAGAAATGTAAACCTGCAGCATTGGAGCACAAGGCACCTATGATATTATAATGTGTAAGAATTATTTTTTTTATCATTTAAGGGAATACCAGGCATTCCTGGAAATGATGGTGCAAATGGATTGAAGGTATGTCTGGTATTATATAACTGTTTTTTTCTCTCTCATTGAAGTCTATGAGCATCATTTCTGCGGCGAAACTCAGCAAATAAATTCGCTCATCCCTAGTACAGAGCTGAGTACACAAGTAGCAGTATATAACTAAAGATATACCTACAATATATCTGCTACAAGAGACTATAGTAGGCGTTAGGAAAGAATCGACCCTACAAGGAAATGGTCATGTCCAAAATATTAATATAAGGGGACAAAGAGTATCTATCACAATGTATGGCATCACTGACCCACCCATAATAACACATTGCAGCAGTTTACTATCTATGTCACCTAGTTGCTTGCCTGACCTGGGTCAGATGGGTAATTAACAGAAAGATGTTCATAAAGTATCTCATTGCTCGCACTTGGTAGTTCTACTTCCATAATATTAACTTATATTACTTGTATCAGGAAAATCCATGTCCGGACTGTTTATGGAGACCCAGAGCTCTCTTAGGGGGCATAAATGAGTGCATCAAATAGCCCTTAAGCATTTATATGTTCTGCAATTACATCATAATCACTGTGCACAATTTTCAGGCCTGGACATATATGGCATTTTTTTTGGAAGAAGGAGGATTTATGGATTATCAGTCTTTTTTCTTTTTCATTAAATTAGAATAGGGCATACGTACTTTCTACAATACTGGAATGGTGGAAAGTAATTTATTTAAGATGTCTTGAGCAGAGATGACAGCCAGCTAGTGTAGTGCTTAATACGACCAGCTAAATTTTACTGTTGTTGCAGAGCCACCAAGTAGTCCCCACATATATAAACTCTCTGGGTACCCTAATGAATATGAAGGGGATGACGGTTTATGTCTAGATGAACTCCTCAGCGATACGCGGAGCGGTAATGTATGTGGGGACTACTTGGTGACTTTGTTGAGACAACACCAGTAAAATTTAGCTGGTGGTATTGATAATATATCTATATATAGTGATGAGCAAAAAAGTTTTGACCCAAAAATGACACCCATAGACACCTAAAAAAAATACTGCAAGTATTTAAAATGAATATACCCCTCTAAACATATACAGAATTTTAAGAAAGGAAGGTTTAGCATAAAGAAAGGCGCAGTGCTATTGTTGACTACAATTCCCAAAATGAGTTATATACTCCTAGACCCCCTCCTGTAGAACTCCATGCATGTGCTACAGGAGTTCAAATGCTGTTTTAACCACAATTTGTGATGTGTCTATGTTCTATAGAGGGCCTGTTAATAACTTCAGCAGGGATTGGGTTTCTGTATACACACACCTATGGTTTGGTTATTTCTAATTGTTTTAGTAGTTAAAACAACTGTAATGATGTCTTGTTTACTACCTACAACACCTTTGTAACAAATAAAGTAAATAATGCAGTAACAACACACAAATAGTTTTGTACTGAATAACTACAGAACCAAAATATATTAAGGGAAATGACACTCCGTTAGGAGTATAGTTAAATGCTTGAAAGGCTGAAGGAAAGTATGAGATTGTTTGGAAATGCAGTATGTAGAAAGGGTAAAATTTGTCTGAAATCTTAATTACAATTAGGATATGATACGTATATCATATCGAAGAGAGGACTGTCAATTTTCATTTGAAGCTAAGGGTGACGGTATATAGGACTTTAGCTGTAGACAGCTTACAGTTGTAGCTTTGATTTGGATTCTGGAAACATCTGGGAAACAATTCATAGATTACCACAAAGATGAGTGTCTGTGAGTGAGCTGATGAATCTTGTTGGAATGTTTGTTTGTTGAGGTTGGCAGAAAAATACAGTTAGAAGGAAGCTTATGAAGTCAAGACTGCTGCATAAAAGTAAAGAAGCTGCAACAAGGAAAGGTGGACAGTATGGGCTTTAACAGTTGGGTGTGATATTGATGATTGGCTCTGGAGTATGTAGTATGTTAGTCTAATTGAACATTTGAGAGAATGAGTGCCAGTGGTTAATAGATATTATGGATAACAGATGCTGCTCTCCACCTGTTTAGAATTATAATTGTTGTTATATTAACATTTAGTATGATATGTAAGTGATATTCTGATACAGTTTTAATTTTTTTTTTTAGATATTTAGCTTTTTATTCAGCAGCTCTCCAGTTTGCAACTTCAGCAATCTATGGTCCAAATTACCCTACCAACCATGCACTGATTTGAACAAGAGACTGAAATATAATTAGGGGAGGGTATGAATAGTAATATGAGTAATAAAAAGTCACAACAAGAATACATTTGTAGCCTTATAGTGCATTTGTTTTTTAGATGGAGTTAATGATGCTATTTGAAAGCTGAAAAGATATATGTTTATGTACATAAACTGATATAGATGAACAATTCTATGCATTTTATGAGAGATAATTTATAGCATGATATTTGTTTAGCAATTCACTGCATTATTTTGTGTTCTCTGTAAAGCATTAATTTTTGGGTTAATGTTTACATTTTTTAGAGAGATTAGCAGAAAAAAAAAAAAAATATATATATATATATATATATATGTGTGTGTATGTGTGTAATACTATATATTACACATATAAGGTGCTAACATAAGGACATTATTGATTAAAACTCATTCATCTTCTAGGGTGAAATTGGACTTTCAGGAGAACCAGGTGCCAGAGGACCCCCAGGGACTCCTGTAAGTTGAACTAAAACTATCTGGTATTTCTTTAACTGTAGCATAGATTTAATGGAGATCAAAGAAGACATGAAACCAGGGAAAAGTAAAATTTTGCAGGCCTAGTTTCTCTTCTTTAAACTATTATGTCAGTTTGCACAATGCTGAGAGTTTGTATTTACTGGCATTAGACAAGAGACACTGTAGGGCACTGTTTTAAGTTACTTTAATAATATGTTTCATTTCCATTAAAAAAACCATGGAACACATGGTTGAATGCAACACATATTTAAGCAATAAGAAAAAACGATGGGGCTTCTTTCATAATTATAATAAAACCTTAAGATAACTATAAATTCTCTCTTCCTGTGTACTGCCTCCCTCTTTTAAGAGTCCAGATCTGAAATAAGAAACATCCAGGTTTAAAACTGTAAATATTAGTGTTAACATTACATATGGTGCCTTTCTCTGTTGCAGACTTATTATACAAAGTATTTTCTGTTCTTCATTAAAAAAAACGGATGGAATCGATGAACATAAAAGGTGATAGGTGGAAAGTGAAAAAATAGTGGCTGAGATTATTGGGAAACACTCTTTTATAATAGAAAAATACACTTGAGACATCCCTAGTCAGATCATGAATGCCAGCAAAAGAGTCCAGCAACCCATGAATGATTTAAGGTTAGGCTTCTCCTGAGAGATTTTTAGGATTAGGATTTCATCATAAGGAATTTCCAGAAGGGTTTTTTTTATACTGAATGACTGATCCAACACACTCTGTTCTGAAACTTTAACTCTTTGGTCAACAACCCTTCAAGATTAACTTTTCCCGGAGATCATTTAAAGGGTTACAAGAGAGAACAAGTGAACTAAAAGAAAAGAAAGATAATTACAATGTCTACCTCACCTTCTTCTCACAGTCATTAGAGACTATTACTAAGGAGAGCATATATTATGATACAAACATTTATTATGTACATAAACATAAAAGTTTAAATTAGTACAGCCCTAAGTATACTGATATATATACTGGCATATCATTATTTTTTTATCACATTATACAAATGAAATACCCTTTGACTATTCAATTTTTGACACAAGAAATGTAGGATACAAGATAAATAACCGTACCGTGTTTAAAGATCAACAATAACTCTTCGTTATTTGTGTAATTTCCTTGCTGTGGTATTGCTTTAATACATCAGTCTTATAGAACTAAAATGACAGTACCTGCACATTAATATATTGTGTGAAGCCAGGGATTCAGTTGTTCAATTCATAAAAAATATCATTGGGAAGAAGAAATGCCAGGAAACACATTGTTAGGAAGGCACAGAGTGAAAGCTTGGGGGACTACAATACTTTTATATGGCCGTGGTCAGTTATTTAGATCTTAACAGGCTTAATATGCTATCATACAATATATCTGCTAAAGAGTTCAGCAAATACAACAGCCTGTTTATGTGAAGATCCTTAACAACAATAATTTATCTTTAAACATTTTGGAACATTTGTTTAGCTGTTTCGGCTAATTTTGGATGGGAAAAATAGATGGAAATAGCAATAAGGAAAAACTACATTGAATCCAGATGAGGTTGGGAATTCCCTTTTGGAAAATATGACTTTGGAATAAATGTTGTGTATTCCAAACTGTTCTTGGAAGTAACCGTTTCTGAGGAAATAAAACAACTGATTTATGGATGCTTTTTAGAACAATTTTCAAAATGTAAAATAATTTTTTGTAATATACAGTATCAAAATGAGCAAACAAACGTGAATTTATTGTTATATATTTTGTGTACCAAACATCTGCCAGTATGATAGTGTTGAACCAAAAGATTCAGAGACAGATACTGGCATGTTGCTATATGACTGCAGCCATGGTATTCTCTGACCATTGGAGAGAGCTAAATGTATTGCTATCCTTGGCTGCCTTTCCAATGTCTTAAACGGGGGTAGTATATCCCCTTGTTCAACATGAGTTCAATGAATAGGGACTGTGTACTGGACATTTTGTTTGTTGTTTTTATTTTAAAAAAATAGGTTTCATTATGTCTTAAGCAACCAGGGAAACTGAAGCTACTACATGTTTGGTCCTTGCCAAGTAGATAATTAGATCATCAGTGCATCCTGCAATATGGACGCTTGCTAATATAAAAGCCCCAAGAAAGGTTTATAAGAGGGGGTTGCATACTGGTAATCTAATTATCTGCCTCTCAAGGTCCAAACAAGTAGCTACACTTTCCCTATTTGCCCACTTCAAAAAATAACAAAAAAACATAGATTTTTATGTTTTCAAATTGTGTTTATTAAGTTCTCCAAATAAATAAGCCAATTCCATAGCAAAACATCAACATAGATATTACGGTAACACAACTACATTTTAAGAAAAGCCATATGGCTGAGAAAATAATACAGTTTTATAGATATTTATGTGATTAAAACAGGTGAAAAGTATATTTAGCACAAGCCCTATTTACTAAACTCATGTTAAACAAGGTACTGCCCATTTCACCAGTATAATACCCTAGTACTATCATGTCAACTAGCCTAAACAATACAAAACCACTACTAAGTTGTAAGTTGTAAGTACTAGAGAGGCACCAAATACAAGATCCACTTCTAGATATTTTTTTTCTGGAAGATTCAGTATTTGGTTTAATTTAACCATTATGGATTTTGTGCATCACAAGCATTTACTGCTAATTAAATCAGGTACCATCTCAGATTGCTGTAACTTTTAAGTGATACTCTTGCCAAGAAATTGCCAAGTATGTGAGGTAGTGTCATTTTATTAGCTCAAGAAGACAAAAAGGCGGCACTCCGGTTAAAAGAACTTGGTTTATTCCAACAGGTCAATGACCAACAACACCTGACGCATTTTGGGAGTAACTCCGTTAATCATAGGCTTACAGGTTCAGTTATGTCACTTCCTTAAGTAGGCTGTACAACAGTGGCCCCTAAGGGTTATTCGTAAAATTACATCACACTCTGTTGTACTGTCTACTTAAGGAAGTGAAATGAATGAACCTGTAAGCCTATGATTAAGGGAGTTACTCTCAAAACGCGTCAGGTGTTGTGGGTCAGTGACCTGTTGGAATAAACCACCTACTTTTAACCAGAGTGCTGCCTTTTTGTCTTCTTGAGCTAATATTACTTCAGTGGGAACGCTGATGGCAGAGCACCCGGAGCACTAAAGTGGAGCTACACTAAGAAGAACACACAGGGGGTGAGTTTGGAGCGGCCTAATCCCCGTTTTTCTTATAATGTAATTTTAGTTTTAAAAAACTTATTTAAATAAAAAATTAAAAAGTTATTTTTACTTTTTACGCTTCCAGTACTTTTCAGGCCACCATGTTACAGTATAAAATGTAGGGTGATATCATCAAAATCTGATCGGCCTGACCATATTTTAAAGATAATTTATTATTATTGTTGTTAAGGATCTTCACAAAAAAAACCCCAAAGAGGAAATAACTGGCCTTGTTCATATATTGTACATATTGTAAACTAGACTGAATCCATAGCACATTGCAAGTACATTCAGGTGCTGGTGACACGCACATAGCACAACACCTAAAAGGTGCTTTGATTTTAGTTCCATAGGATGGATGCACTAACTATGTACCACCTCCAGAAAAATAGCACAACTGTTATTGTTGGTCTTTAAACACTCTTTAAACCATGTTAACATTTACAGTATGTCTGTTGTATTATAGATTTTACTGGCTGAAATCTTTTTTTTACTTCTTTTTGTGGGCCAGAGGATACAACTGAAAATAAAACAAATTGGACAAATACAGCAATAACTGAGGGTCAGAACCTCCCTTAGAGACAAGAGTAATAATCTGTAGCACCTGTCTGAATCTCTAGCCTAGTGTGTTCAACTGGCCAATAAAAAAATACTTTCAAACAAATCATATGTGTAACACTGTTTTGTTCTGTACAGCTTAGAATGAATTGGAAATAAAATTACATATCCTTACCGATAAAATCCTGCAGATATATGACTAGCCATACAAATCTATAAAACAAAAACTCAGGAATAAACTAATATTTACCATTTTGTACAGTAAAGGATAAAGGTGTTTTTATTTACGTATTCATGTCTGGATTTCTTTCTTTTAATGTAATTATATATTACATTATTAAGGGTTGAGTTGTATTTTCCATGAAAATTTGAGTTTTCGTTTTTTTTATCAAAACTCACATTTTCGGGTTAAATTTTTCGAAATTTATTAAACTGTACTCCAACCCTGGAAATAGCTTGAATCCATATAAATCCTGTCAAGGTCATATAGGAGTCAATGGCAGAGGTCCGTTGAACCATTTGAAGATGTTAATAGCCTGCATGATATTCGAGTGTTTTCCAGAGAGTTTTGCCCCAAAACCTAAATGATTTGAGAGATTTGAGTCTTTTCTTTCACCAAAAACTCGATCAATTTGAGTTTTTGTGTTACGCAACGCAAACTCTCAGAATTGAGTTTTTACCATTCAAGTTTTTTCTTAAATAAGATATCATTCGAGTTAATTTGAGGTATAAAAAAACTCTAACATTCCCTTATAATGTAGGGATAATAGAAATGCATGCCATTCGCCATTCTATTAGTAGTAAGCACTTCCAATATTCACTTTAACATGGAAAATGTATTTTCAGTTTTTACATTGCAATAGTATTGTGAATAGAAACAATATGGCCCAAATCCTGCATGCTACATTATTCCAGTTTAAAGGAAAGTGTTAAAAGAAAAACTACTAAATTGCTCATGAACAGCAGTGATCATCATCATTAGAGGTTTAATTGTTCACTGCATCTTAACAGTGGTTATTGGCAATGTGTCTATGGGAATTCTGGTAAATTATTGTGAGGGAATTAACAATGCTGCACCACTTGACTGGCGTTGCCAACTAATATAACATTGTCCATAGTTACAATGTGGCTGATTTGTCTCCCCATTTGAGGATTGCAGGATAATTCTGCCATTAAGAAGTATGTAAGTACCAGTAGATGCCAGGATCATTTGTTTTCTTTTTAAGAGATGCTGTTTCTCATATTTTAGGGGATATCAGGACCTGAAGGCATTTCTGGCCCACAAGGACCTGTGGGTCCTAAGGTAAGACTGAATTATATGAAACACTTACCCCTATATATAATATAAGGCACTAAGTTTGCCCAGGAGCAGTAACCAATAGCAACCAATAAGATGTTTGCTTTTAAACAGATGACCAGTAAATATTACCTGCTGATTGGATGCTATAGGTTACTGCACCTGGGCAAACTTAGTGCCTTTTATTACATAACCCTATTAATGTGCATGCTTCAAGGCAAGTTTTGTTGGCATAAAAACTTTTGAATGTTGCTCACAGGTTCTAAAGGTTGGGGATCCCTGTTCTAGGCAGTATACACCCATTGTTTTGCTAACTGCCTACCCGCCATGCATAATTGCAGCAGAGCTACAGGTCCCCCAAAGAATATAGTGATGACAGATTTTTCACATGATCTGGTAACCTCACAATATTTCTTACTACTTGGTTATGTGACATATAGTAGAGCAGCCATTTATAAGGGCTAATTTATAAACCAACAAGCACAGTGAGCAAAGTGCTATTTTGAGAGCAGTCGCATAAAATATTTTCAGTCTGTCTGACACTGTTTCCAGTGCTCACGTTGCAAGTGACGTGCACCCTATCCTTTTGGCCCAACTGCACTGCTGAAATTGATGCAGGGCACTGTGAAGAGCACATTTTGATGCCTTTGAGGTATTTTACTTTTCAATTAACTATTAGTAATTTATAGATGACCTATTTTAAGCAACTATATTGATTCTTCATTTGCAGGCCTTTTTCTTATATTTGTGTTTGGAAGTTGCATGCTCACTTAGTTTGCATATTCTAGTGGTCAGATCCATCCTCTTGTCTCTTAACACACAGTACTTTTGTATTTATTTATATTATATTACTACTATTATTTCCTGTATCTTGTATTAATATATTATTTTAATGTACATAACTGATGTACATTAAAACAATAATAATAACAGGGGTCCTGCAACAAATTAAAAAAACAAGGTTTACCGAACAAAACAATAGTATCAGCTGGACCTGTTTGCAAGATATTTATGGCTTTTCAAACATTTTGGGTTTAAGCCTCTTTGTTGTGCTACATTTAGCCCAGCTCTACATTATATCATAAAATGTGAAAGATGTATAAATACATATCCTTTTCTATTTATATGGCACTGGGGCCAAGTTTAACTAGGTCAGAAAAAAAATAGTTTACCCAACCCCCTTTTATCTTAAGGATAATTTGCAATTTACTGCTTTTACTCCAGTTCTTATCCAGTTTTCAGAATAGTCCTTCTATTCAGTGCTTTCCTCCCCTCCCTCAGTAGTGGGATAAGGTCCCACATTTCTGATAAACCTAGATAAAATGGTGTTTGTTAATTATACTCATCTACCTAGAATGTTGCATTATAGAACATTTACTGTGTCTTTTTTGAATGCACTGTGTCTTTCTATGGATTTGAACTATTTTTAAAGAAAGATATTCTCAGTATAACAACTAATCCAATCATTTACTGTGGGTAGATCGGATGGCATTAAACATCATAAATTATTGTAAACTTTACAGGGAAATAAAGGCGAAACTGGGCCACCTGGCAAAGCAAGCCCTGCTGGAATGAAGGTACAGGTTATAATTTTATATACCATATTTATTAAAAATTATAAAGATGTAAAAATTCATGTTTAGTAAGCTGGAATGAATGGCTAAATGAGGTTCAGTATTCAGTATCATATTGCTGCTGTACTTAGCTAATGATAAAAATATACAGAACTGATATAATAATAAAAACCTATCTTCAGTTAAAGATTTCTGTATATCACGCCATTGAGCTTCCGTGAGATAAGCCTTGAGCTATTTATCATAAAACTGAATTGCACCCATATTCTGTACTTTAAAGAGTGACATCATGAGAAATCCTGAACTTAAATACTACGAGTTCTATTTATTAAGGAGGTGGCACTAAATGACATGGGTTCAGGTTTCATAAACAGTGTCCTATAAATGTTAGTCATTTAAGTACCTCCCATGGGCGTCCGCACAGAGGGGCAAGGGGGCACTTGCCCCCCCCGGACGTGCCTTCATTGTGTGTAGCAGAGAGAGGAAGGAGGAGGAGTGAGCGGGGGAGACGCATTTTAGGACATCCTCAGGCAAAATTGCTGTCCTGTATGCGATCTCCTATGCCAGAGGAAAGCAACGTCACCTCCTTTTACACTCACTCCTCCTCAAAGGCAGATGTCACACCTCCTCTGGGTCCTCGCTCCTCCCTCCTCAGCCGTCAGCTATTACTCCTCCCTCCTCAGCCATCAGCTCCTCAATGCTCCCTCCCTCCTGGCATAGCAGATGAAGCAGATCTGGGTCTGTCCCTTATAAAAAGAGTTGAGATTATGATTTGTCTTAAATATCTTCTTCAACAAATTAAAAATACTTTCAAGATCTCTGTTTTGCTGTTTTTTTATGGGAGAACTGCTCAAATGAAACCCTTAAGGTTCAGTGCAACTGCCAGTGTGCCTGCCTCAAGATTATTATTACTGAAACCCACAAAATGACTGGATATGCGTTTACAACTCCTGCTATATTCAATTGAAATTAGAAATTCAATTTTCAATGAATATTCATAATGAGACCTTTCCTTTGGTTAGCAATAAAAAAATCCTTGTATACTTTACCCGGATAGCACCTTTCCCAATCACTCACTTGCATTTGTTTATATACATTTGAAATGAATTGAAAACAGACACAATCCATTTATTCCCAAAGGATCTACTGTAACTATATAGATCCTGTAGGAAAGATCTATATAGCACCCCCAGAGGTAAACTACAATTTGGCAGCATTAATAATGACATAAAGTTGAAAATGACCTGCTACTCTGAAATGGTGTCAATAGAAAAGTTACATTTATAACACACCTAAAGTGCTGACAGCACAAACTCATCTTTGGCTGAAATCAGGACAAATGGCAGAATCAGTAATTGCTTCACTATAAAGCAAAATGATTCACTAACTCAATGTCTGTTCTAAATGTGAACTTCATGGACTTGCCTCCCTAGATACTGCAACTTTAAGGTGACCCACCATTGCTACAAGACTTTACCTTTCTTCCTCTATCCCACTTTCTATACTTGGACCCAGCCTTTTGCAATTTTGGAAAACGATATCTAGATTGTCCAACTACCAGTGGCAGAACTACCGGGGAGCAGGGGGTGGGATTGGACTAGGGCCCGCACCCCCTCAGGGCCCCCCGGCAACTCGCACTCCACTGAAGCTGGCCGGAAAATTGCATGCAGAGGGGTTGGGGGGGATATACTAGAGTTTTCATCTAACTATTGGTAAGTATCATATCTTTTATATCAGTTATGTTCTCATACAGTCTTCACTGTCATCTATTAACTAGGGAGAAAAGGGTGAAATGGGCATTCCAGGGCAACAAGGATATACAGGGATACCAGGACTCATGGGTCCAAAGGTAACATTCAGCATGACAATTAAATGTTCTTTTTCTAAAGCAGTGATTCATGTAATTGGGCTTCAAACTGTAAGGGGGTTATTTATCAGAATCCAAATTTTTCTGATGTTTTAAATAAAAAAAAGTCCAACCAAACTAGAATCCATGATTTGCCTTTATTTATCAATAAAAAAAATCAAAAACATTGGATCGGGAAATAGCCGTGACTACTTGAAAACCGTGACTTTTTCAGATTGTCACGTAAAAAAATCAAAATTGCCATTGACTTCTAAAGGACCTCAAAAGGTTGAAGATGGAGTAGTTTCAGATTCTGACTTTTTGCAGCCTAGAAAATTTTAGTTTTTTTTTTTTTCGAGTTTGTAGCATTTGGACTTTTATAAATAACTCCCTTAATGTTATAGGGCATAAAAGTAAAGATAACGGATCTGGGGCTGGGGGAATAAAGACATTCTGATAAGAAGCACTGATTGATCTGCAGTTTGCTTATTCCCCAAATGGAACCTTACAAATGTTAGTTCCATGAAAGGTGTTCCTAAGGACGTCTCTTAAATAATAAAACAGTAAATAAAGTTGTCATAGAGGCTCAAACACAAACTGTTAAGCAAATATTGCTCATTTATAAAGATTTAGTATAGATAAATCACATATGATATGCAACAGCACCACTGATTCATGCAAATAAAATATGAATCGATTACTCTTTAACAAAAATGTTAAATCATGGTACTTCTATGAGCCTTGTAAAATCCTTTGCTTCCATCAGAAAATTATTATGTACCTTTATGTATACACCTGGCATATGCACGTTGTAGAAATTACATCATATATTTATGTTGTTATAATAAGTGAATTTTTAATATATTTTTTTCAGGGCGACAAAGGGAATCTGGGCGAAAGAGGGATGCAGGTATATCTATAAATATCATGCAAATGACTGATGAAATAATAATGCAATAATGAAAACTAGTTCTTTTATATTTACCAAACGTAATTTATTCAGTGTGTTTAAGGAGAACATTTTAAAGGGCATGTAAAGGCAAAAAAATAAAATCCAATTTTTACTTTCTTTAATAAAAAAGAAACCTATCTCCAATATACTTTAATTAAAAAATGTGTACTGTTTTAAAGAAACCTGACTGTATGAAGTGTGATTCTCCGTTCATTTACTGCTGTGGATAGGAATTGTCAGACGGTCTCTAACTGCTGAGCAGGGAAACAATCATACTTATGAACAGCAGGGGGAGCCCCTGTCTTACTTCCCAGCCATGCAGAACTCAAGCAGTTCTTTTTGAAACACCCATACCTATGAGCCTTGTAAAATCCTTTGCTTCCATCAGAAATATAAACAAGCTTTTGTCATGATGCAAAGCTTGCCTCAATAACAGTCTCCACAAAATGGCACCTGTCTGCTTGATGTTTTTGTGAATTCCAAGACTAAAAAAGCAAGCTTTGAATATTTTTTATAGTGCAAGTAAAGTTTATTTTGTTTGACCAGCATCATAAAGTAGGATTTGGAATTATTTCTCAAAGTGATGGTCCAATTTAATGCCATGCACTTAGCATTTATACATGTATGATTTTTCCTTAAAGGAAAACTATACCCCTCAAACAATGTATGTTTCAATAAAAATATATTGCATAAAACAGCTCATATGTGTTTGAATGCCTTCCTGTTGACACCAATGTAATTATGACTAAGAAATTCAAATATATAAATGCAATGCAAGCTACACTGTTATACAGTAGATGCTTGAGTGAATGATCACAAAGTCAGTGCCATGCAATCTAGATAGGGGGCATCATCTTTCCTCTTGTATGATCTTAAAGGGGATATGTCACCCAAAAAAATAATCCAAATCCTATGTTATCATGTTAGTCAAGCAAAATGAACTTTAATTACATTGTATAAATTATTTGAATCTTGTTTCCATCAGTCTGGGAACTGGAATAATTATAGCAAGCAGGCAGGAGCCATTTTGTGGACACTGTTATTAAGACAATCCTTGCATCATCTCAGAATCTTGTTTGTGCACCAAAATGGGGGATCTGATGTCCATCCCCATGCCCTGGCTACACAATTAAATGGTTAATAGAACTGGGGGAATGTGGGGAGTGCAGTGACATCTAGGAAGTGCTGAATAGAAAGTGAAAGTAATTGCTTGACCCACCTTTAAGGCATTGAGGAGTGGCAGACAATATTTGATTGACAGCTGAGATTTTTAAATGCGCTTACAACAGCTATAAATGCTTTAATAAAAAAAAAGAGTTTGGATTCCATGTTGAATTTGAAAAGGACTTTTAATAGACAGCGTTTTATGCCTGGGTGACAGGTCCACTTTAAAGGACTTGGTGGCAAAGTAATCTCTGAAAATCTCTTGGACTGCCAAGAGAATTTAACAATTAAAAGCTATTTTTGCTTTCCAAGAAACATGTTTTTTTTCCTTATAAGACAATTGAAGTATTGGCACCGATTGTGAAATTGTTCATATCATATCAGAACTGACTATGAGAAAAGCGTTTTGTTTTCTGAAATAAAACATATCTCGCTAATGATATTTCAGTTATCACCACAAAGGACTTCAACACCATCAGCAAAATAGATTTCTCTTGCTCTAAGTTTGTTATTAAGATTCCCATTTGGGAAAAAGCCAAACATTCCACCCTACTAGTACATTTCCTGAAGGGACAGATTATTTACTCTAACCCTTATTACATCTTTACACACAATAGTTTCCATCCCCTGAGCTTCTGATGTTAGAAAGGAGGCTGTGAGGCATCAAACTCCAGAATCTCAGGAATTTGTGAAGTGAATGCATTCAGATGATGATGCACACATGATTAGCTATTGAAGATATTTCAATGCTTTAAATACATCTCTTTGTTTAATATGAGGCCAATAAATAGGGCTTGTAATGAGTGCAATTAGCTTATTAAATAAATATGGGGAAATGTAATAAAGAGTCTTTCAGAGAAAAAAAATAAGCAGAATGTATCCACTGTTCTCTGGTAGTGTCTAGCTAGTCATTAGTCACTGGAAAAACATTTTTATCTGTAAGTTATATACTGGTATTGTTTTTTTGTGACAGAAAGACCATGCCACCCTCAAATAAGATTTTTTGGAAAAAGTGTTACAGGCAAATAATTTGCAATGTAATAACGATGACATATTAATACATTGCAAAATTCTTGATTTTGCAAATTTTAAATGAGTGCTTGTCTTCGCAAATATACAGTACATTAATAGTGATCTTAGGCCATGGTTCATACTACAATTACTCCAAATTCTAAGTATTGTCTGGGAGCTCAGTTCCTTGTCAGTGCATGATGGGATAATAAGCATCTCACTAGGGCTCCTATGGTCTAAATGCATAATAGTTAAAAATACATTTGTTATGCATGGGGACATTCCTCTCTGCATCATCCAGGAAAGCTGCAGTGTTTGGAAAGAAAATACTCTGAATGGATTTTGATATTGTAATAGGTTTTTGGTAAACCTCAATTTTACTATTATAACACTGCCCTCAATAACAACAAACAACTTTATCTGGTTATACTGTATGGATCATAACAGATTTATTGCAGCTTATAGCAGTCATCATTTTATACGATTTTACCACTTTTCCTTAAATTGTTTTTCTGTGACAACTTTAAAGGGTCACAAAGGAGAACATGGTTCCTCTGGCATGCCAGGATTAAAGGTAGATATACATTAATTATTTCATTAATAATCATGTAAAGAATGATATGACATTGTTACTAGCAAAATAATGGAAAGAAGATATATTCCTCCTCCCAGAATGCAGGGTGAACTCTTGCTTGTTTATTTCCACTAACAAATAAGCAAGAGTTTGTCCTGCTGCACTTGGCCTGTGTGCCAGTAAGTGGCTTCTCTATTATTTGGTAGAATGTCAGGCTATACAATTTATTGAGAAGGTAAGGGTGTGAGTATCACCTTGTTTGTCCCAGTAAACTGTCTCCAGCTGTGGGGCTGGAGCTGCTTGGAGAGCTAAAAAAACACTTGTGACTATCCCCCCCAAATGAAATAAAAGGCACAAAACTTGCCCAGTAGTAGTAACACATAGCAACCAATAAGATATTTGAGTTTAAACAGGTAACCAGTGAATTCTACCTGCTGTATGGTTGCCATAAGTTACTGCTTCTTGGCAAACTTAATCCTTTTATTACATAACCCTGTAAGTGTAATTTTGCTTTGTATTGTGTTAAAAGGCACAAAGTGAGCTACAAGTATAGTCACCTACAGCCACCAGTTAAAAGATAGCATACACTGGCCACCTATTTAATAGCAAGAATAATATTAGTTGCTATAGGTAAATGTTGTGCCTTTTATTACATACGTAGGTAGCAATATTATGATACAACTATGTCACTGCATTAGGAATAAAGTTCAACAAATATTTTTTAAAAATATGGAAAATCCTTTTATAGTCACATGAAAAAGCAAAAACTACTTGCTACTACCTAGATTATACTAATAATAAATACTCGCAAGTAAACCTTTTTTTTTTTTTACTATAGACTATAAGTAAGACCAATGTTTTTCTGCTTATGTCTGAGCTTTCATGCAAAAGCTGTTAGCAATAGTGATGGGCGAATATGTCCGCGTAATTTGTGAAACGGCAAAAAATTAGCAAAACGCATTGAAGTCAACGGGAGTCCGAATAATTTTGACGCGCAACCATTTTTATGCGCGTGTCTATTCTGACGCATGTCCATATTTTTTTCACGTGGCAGATTTTTAGCTGGCAAATTTTTGCTGCAGTTTCACAAATTTATTTGCCAGCGGCAAAACACGGAAATCCGCTGCAAATTCGCGCCTGGCAAATTTATGTGCCCATCACTAGTTGGCAATCATCATGCTGTCTAAAGAAGGGTGGTTTTTAATACAATATGTTCAATTGTGCAGAACAACAATAACCCATAATAACCATTCCGCCATTACCTTGTTTTTCAAGTCCTATCTAGAATAAGAAAACCACATTTCTCATTGTAAATACTCCAAACTGCTTCTCCATTCACTATAATGCTAATCGGTTGGACTTGCAAGGTATACTTACTGTATATATGTATTATCTGGATCAGTAAGTGTTTCCGACTGATAATCACCTGACCATGAGTGCACCATGTGGGTCCAAGTGATTTCCATTCAAATGAAGGACAAGACAGTGCTACATGTTTTACTTACAATGCCCTGAGCTGAAAATTGCATGGACAGCAAAGCATTCCAATTCACCTTGTGTGTCCATGAACGTATGAGCATTTTAACCTATTGTACATAGTGTATAATTCACAAAAACTGTAAACATGAGAGGTAATATATGGCCTGCAATAGATCTGGTGATACATGTGATTCAGATGCATGTCTTCATTATGTTTGACCAGTTTAAGATTTATACTGATACACATCAAGTAATACCCCTACTTTTTCCATTTTCTCAAGGGTGAACATGGAGTCACTGGTTCTAAAGGAGAGGTAACTTTTTTATAAGTGAAAGAAGGCTGAAGGTTATCATGTGACTAACATTGTCCTGAGAATGGAAAAAAAATCTGCATATTAACGGGTTAACCCACTAATAACTAACTGGAGCCTTGGCAAATGATAAGCCCTTACAGGTTAGAAATATCAATACAACAATGATAGCTGTACACATCGGAATTAAGTTCACGTAATGAGGAAAGCATGTTCTGGGTTTTCCATTCTATTGTAATATGTTTTTAGAATAACTGAATAAAATGACATGGTTATAAAATGCATATATATTGTAATGTTAATGTTAATTTCAGAAAGGAGAAATTGGTGAGCATGGACATCGGGGAATAACTGGACCAAGAGGAGAACCTGGCAATATGGGATTAATTGGTGCCCCTGGCCCTAGAGGTATGAGTGGTGAAAGAGGGACACAAGGGCTACCTGGACCAAAAGGACAGCAGGTAATTTATTCAACTTAGTTGCTTCAAATACTATAGGGAGTCACTTTTGTATTACAACTGCAGTTATTAAATCATTTTTTTCCAGGGTAAAGAGCAATCTGAAGCTTTTATAAGGCAAATCTGCCTGGATGTTTTGAAAGGTATGTTTATACAATGGATTACAGTAGTATACTAAGCATAACTAAGATAGCATAATTCCATATTGGTTGTAAATGTTCTTTAGTAGTCATATTAGCTTAAGAGCCTTTGTCTGGTAAACCACAGGCTCCTATCATTTCAAGTAATAGATCCTAAATCTGTATAAATAAGGAAAATCAGAGAAAAGGCAAAAATAAGAGACTATAATCATTTTTCTATTCCTTTTTTTTTTGCTGACAGCTCAGTTACCATCCTTAATTCAAAATGATATACGGCAAAACTGTAATCAGTGTAAGACTCAGGAAGGGTCTCCTGGACTCCCCGGTCCCCCAGGGCCAGTAGGCCCAGAAGGTACAAGAGGTCACCCTGGATTACCAGGAAGAAATGGTTTTTCCGGTCTTGTGGGGCAACCAGGTCTTCCAGGTATCCCAGGAACTAAAGGTAGGTTTTATACAAACACAACATATTCTTTAGCCTTTGAATTTCTGGAGCTTAATATTTGGATGCACAAAATCAACATACACACATGCATATACTATTGCCCTTTCAGTTAGAAAGTACTAATGGCTGCATTGCAACATGTTCATTCAAATTGTGCACTAATAAAAATGAAATACCTAAAAATGTAGATAACTGGACGCAAGTAAAAAAAAAAAATATTATCAAGAAATGTTGAGAAGAAAAACACAGGCAAACAGATGGAGAAGGACATTAGCAGAGGAAAGGAATAATAAAGCTGGAACAAATAATCTGTATTTTACACATTTAGCAACAACCCCCTCATTAGCCAGTTATTTTCTGCTGTTGAACAATTCATGAGCTGAAGAGAATTGGCTGAATCCTTTCTCCCGGCATGTGATTTGTATCAGTTTGCAGGGTTTGGATGAGTGATTGTGCCGAGCAAGGCAGTGCTGAGCACTCCAATACTGCTTTGATAAATGTCAATTCAATAAAAATATTCCTGAAAGTGAGGAAGGTTTTTTTAATCAATTTTTTGAGCTTAATTTAAAATAACTTTTAGCTGTATTTCATAGTCACTTGCAAATTTGGATCTCAGTTCTTATAGTTAATAAATATTAATACTGCTATTTATTTCTAGAAAATAAACTTGCTGCTCATTTATGGATTCATAGCCAATGCCTGCTGAGCACTACTAACAAATAATATTTTATATCAACAGTTATTTTTCACTCTATACTGCTTATTTTATTAAGTCGTTTAGAAGATGATAATCTGCTTTTGATCAAAAGTGCCTTGATCATACAGCGGCTCTGACTTTACGTTAGAGTAATAACTATGGTACACTGATAAGAAGTTTGGTATCTGGCGACCATATGCGTTTTTAAATAGATTAAAAAAAGTAGAAACAAAAAAAGGAAAATCTGGCACCAAATGATTTCTGTCTTTAGAAACACTATCTTTGTACCTAATAATTGAAATGTCTTCTATAATGTTGCTCCTCCTGATGAAAACAAATAAAGCTCTTGGGTGCAATGCTAGACCACTTATCATTTAAGTGAGTGTATTCATTATCTGTAATAAGTATTAATACTGTACATTCCAGCATTGTAGTTGAGCAATTGAAACTCCAAACTTGAATGTTTATTGCAACCTTGGAGCAGCTCTTCATTTGCAGTGTAGCCTGTTGCTGCAGTCTGAAATTATTGATCTTGTCTGCTATTAAAAGGGAGGAATTTGCAAAGAAATGGGCAAGGTTTGGACGGATCAGAAGTGTGTAAAGTGAGTAAAACAGGGATGCAGAGCTGGCTTACCATGTGAGTGCCAGGAGTCCTTAAAATGGAGCTAAAGTCTAAAATAGAATAATGCTAGTAATGCTATATTTTGTATACTAAACATAAAAGTGAAATTACGGCACCAGAAGCCTAATTAAACAAATTATGCTTTCAAAGTTGGCCACAGGGGGCAGTCATCTTGCAACTATGTTGAACCATCTTTGCAAGACCAAAATCTTGCACATGCTCAGTGTGGTCTGGGCTTCTGTTGGGAGGCTAAGCTTAGGGATTGTCATGAATTATCAAAATAGCACAAATAATGTCAAATAGTCAAATAATCTGCCATAGAAGCCAATACAGCAAGACTGATTAATAAACAGAATATGCAGACCCCCTGCAATTTGAAAGTATGTTTGTTTCCCTGCAGAGCAGCTTGGGACCATCTGCAGCAGTCAGATCAAGTAAAATAAAGGGGGAATTTCACTTCAATTTCAATCAGACAAGTTTCTTATAAAAATGGTACACGTTTTTTTATTTAAAGTATATTAGAGATAGATTTATTTTTCATTAAAGAGAGTAAAAATTGGATTTTTTTTCCATTATTGCCTTTACATACCCTTTAATTCAACACAATTGTTGGCCTCTGGGTGTGTGAACAATGACAATTGCATATCAGACTGAAGATTGATAAAGCCAAGAAAGCATTCTACCACTTTGCAGGAACAACATGGCCAAACTGGATGCCATAAAGTCCCCGACTTGACTCCCCCCGGACACCCAAGATAGGTGCCCTACTAACAGGTTGCCATGAATACTGTAAGGCTACGGTCACACCTGGTCGTGTGCAGACTCATGGAGCAAATTTCAGCATAAAAATGCATACACGCATTGCATGCAGGCCAACCCAGTGCCTGTCAGTGGAAACAAAGAAATGAGTGGAGAAGAGTGCAGGCTGAGAAAAGACCAGGTGTGACCAGTGGTGGAACTAACAGGCAAAAATATCTTCGGACAAGGCACTCCTGTTCGCACCGAACCTGAGCACCAGGCCCGTACTGGCAATCTGTGGGTTCTGGCAAATGCCAGAGGGGCTGCTATAAGGTGCCATAGAAAGTCAGTATTTAGTGGGCTGGTGGGGGCTGTTTGGGCTGTTTGGGCCTCTGTGTGGGCTGATTGGGTCTCTGTGTATCTGAAATGCCAGGGCCTATTTTAATTCTCAGTCCGGACCTGCTGCTTGCATGACTGCTTGCATATATTTAAAGAAGATGTAGTGGGGGGGAGGTTTTCATGCTGAAGCTGAGCCCACAGTCCTGGCCCCCCTTTCCCCAAGGCCTCCCGCGACTGAGGGGTCTGCTACCTCTATAGTTACTCCACTGGGTGTGAACATAGGCTAGACATAACTGGTAATGTGCTGGGGCTTGAGCGGCAGCTATTAAGGTCACATCTTATAAGTAGTCAGAGAAAAATGTGTAGCCCATAGACTTCGATGCATTTCAACTAATTTTCCCTGTTCCCTGTTTCGCAAATTTTCGGCAAAGCAAAATGGGTCAGATTTGCCCATCACTACAGGAAAGTTGGTCATGTGACTCTATTCTTAGATGATACAAGTGTAATTTCCAATAAAGTGCAATACTTAGGAACCATTTTACATTTTAATACCTTTTGTGTCTATGGACTTTACTGTTTTCCTCTCTTTTAAAATATTAATTTATTTTGTATATCATTATATTTGCACAGTACTAAAAGCACTCTTTTTAAATCTAGGACTTCCAGGTAAACCAGGTGCAAAGGGAAATAAAGGTGACATTGAGCCAGGACCACAGGGTGCCCCAGGTGTTCCAGGTAATTTACAATCTCAGGTGCTTCAGAATAACTAACACATTACAATTCAGCTCCACTATGGCACTAGTGTAAGGCTTTTGGACTTTTTTAAACTTTTGATCCACAGAGACGTCTACCATGAGCAGGCCTAGACCGACAATCTGTGGGTTCTGGCAAATGCCAGAGGGGCTGCTTAAGTTGCCATAGACTGGCAACTTATTGGGCTGGTGGGGGGCTGTTTGGCTCTCTAATGTGAGCTGTTTGAGCCACTGTGTATCAGAAATGCCAGGGCCTATTTTGAATCTCAGTCCAGAACTGACCATGAGAACAGCAGGGCCAGGAGATAAAAAATGGTGCAACCAAATTATCATAGGGGGTATGGTAGATTGACAGCACTACTGTAGCTTTTAGACATAACTAGTGGCCTTTTTTCATGTTGCAAATTGCTCACTGCGTACAGTGTTGGACTGGACCACTGGGATATCAGGAAAACTCCCGGTGGGCACAGGTGTCATAGGACCCCTTTTGCTTCTAACCATTTTGCCTATTTCATAGTCATTCCCTATTTATTTATGGGAAAAATGCTAAATAATGGAAGAATAAAGTAAGTATAGGAGAATAAAGAGGTTGAGTGAGGAGAGGAGGAATTATAGTTTGGAAAGTGGGTCCATGGTCTAAGGTTTTCTGGTGGGCCCCTGGTGTCCCAGTACGACACTTGCTGCATATGCCCACATCATTAAGAGGAAGTTTAAGAAAGAAACAGGAATAGGCCTATAATGACAGGAGTGCGGGGTGGGCTCCAAAACCAAGTATCTCCCAGGAAATGCAGGGGAGTTGACATGTATGGATCCTTAAATTAAAGTCACCCAAAATTCATGGAGCATACTAGGTAGCAAAAGCAGGGACAATCGCCTGTGAATCTACCTAAAGCTATATCCCTGCACAATCTATTCCTGGTTAAGTTAGGAGAAACAACCTGACCAAGAGGAAAAATGTTTTTTAACTTCTGAAATTAAGTAATTTTTTTTTTGTTTAGTCTTTAATATCTTTGTAATTAATGTTCTGCCTTAAGCAAGCCCATAAACAAATAATAAAAAAAGTACTTCACATTGATTTCTATTAAATCAATCTATTAATCTATTATAGACCCTTAACTCCTCCCCCTTTTTATTCTCTTTCTTTCTCTCTTTTTTCATTTTATTACAGGTATTCATTTCCTTATTCCCTTTTCAATAATGAAGATAATTTACATATGCAGATTCTGTCCTTTGAAAAAGTATTTATTTTTCATGAATTTCTCAAAAATGTATTTAGTTGAGTGTCCAAACCTCAGTAAAAATTAACGTTAAAAATATTGGAGAGACAAAGGCAAAAGTTGGAGGCCAACAGTACAGTGCTGTGCATTTAAGCACATGAGCAGTGAAATTCCATTGTTTTCTTCTGCCATGCCCAATACACAGCTTGTTCCCCTATTCTTGATACATAGAAAAACTATAGCTAAAGGGGGTATGTAGTTGACTGGTTTGCCCTTGTAGCCATAAAAGTAACAGTACTCTCCTTTGCTTGACTGCCATTTATTTTTGTGACAAGCAAAATGACACGAACACCTGTAGGCAACCCAGGACATGCATAGAAGTAAAGATAGAGTTTATCTCAAAATAGCTCTGTGGAGCTGTATGTTAATTTTGATTTTTGATTACTTCAAAAAAGTATTTTGAGATAAAGTCAGTGAAATTGACTAAGTTTATCCTATAACATACTGTATATGGCTATTGAAATGTTTAGCAGAACAGTGGGATCTACCATTTTAATACCATAAATCCTTAATTATATCTTCTTACCTATTTAAGGACCTGCAGGTCTACCTGGTGTAGGCAAAGATGGGCGAACTGGACCCCTGGGGCCTCCTGGTAGAGAAGGCGATCGTGGGCCTCCTGGCGCTCAAGGTCCCCCTGGTGATGCAGGAATATGTGATCCATCTTTGTGTTATGGTGCAGTCATGAGAAGAGATCCGTTTAGAAAAGGACCAAATTATTAGTGAACATCAGAAGAAGCATGACTATGTGTTTTTCAGTCTTTCATGCCTCAGGAAATTTACTAGTTGTCAATTAAAAAGGAACACGAGTACCTCTGTTTTTGTTAATGAAATGTTTGCTTTTTAAGGAGAAACTGTCTTTAAATCTAAAATAATAATGTTTCTCAATTAAAAGTATGTCTTTTTACATTGATGTCCTTAATATGTACCTGTATTTATCTATCTGTAAATTTTACAGATGTAATTAACTGTGAAATTGTTTCACAAAATGCTTCATTACATCATGTGCGTAATTAGATTTCCTGGAATGTTAATGCCAACATGCTTACTTTCTACGAGAAGGTTTATAAAACATGTCTTGATCATTTCTGATTAAAGGGATAGTTCACCTTTAAATTCAAGCATGTTGTGGACAATAGTATTCTAAGACAATATGTAATTAGGCTTTGTGTTTTTATCTATTGTCTTTTTTTAAATTATATACAGGCATGGGGTTTATTATCCGGAATGCTTGGTACTTGGGGTTTTCCAGATAACGGGTTTTTCAATAATTTTGATCACCCTACCTTAAGTCTACTAAAAAACAGTTAATATAAACCCCATAGGATTGTTTTGCCACCAATATGGATTTATATAGCTTAGTTTTCATCAAGTAGAAGGTTTATTCTTGCAGAGAAAAAAATAAATGAAAAATAAGAATTATTGGCTTAAAATAGACTCCTAAGGAGATGGTATTCCTGTTATTTGCAACCTTTCTGAATATTGTATTTCCAGATAAGAGGTCCTATACCAGTACTTTTTTTACTACAGACTTGGGGATTAAACTGCTATGTAGTTTCTAAAGCTTAATTAACTTACAACCATGCAGTCATTGGAAATTTAGGGTCTGAGCAGAAAGAAAGCCAATTAAAATGGTAAGAATACCAATACAATAGAAGCCTGATGTCAAATCTTTTTTCATTACTGGTGTCATTGATCCCGTCAGTCAGACATCAATTTCAGTTGCAACCTGGAAAAAAGAATTGAAAAGCTAATAATTCAAAAAGCATACACAATAAAAAAAAAGGTGAACTTCCCCTTTAAAATCACTATTTTTTTATGGCAACCTACAATGTATTGTACATGAAAGACAGTCTTTTCTTCTAGGATTAAAATATTTTAAAGATATTTCATGGTGTCTTTGCTTTGTATGAACAATATATATTTCATTTGCAACGGCATCAGAACTCCATTCTAATGTGAATCTCTCTATCTATACATGAGTCTCGCATAGCATAGCTTTTTTGCCAATGAAAATGTCCTTCCTTTAATATTTTAAATGTGTGAAAGGCAATGTGGATAGCTGCTACTGCTTAGATATGCCAGCATCAGCCTTTATCAATATAACATCAACTTACCTTGAACTCTGATGGGACTTTTTGGATATTTTTTAAATATTTTATGCAAAGTCAGGACAATGTTGACTCCTATCACTGTACTGTCAATATTCACAAAGTCTTATTAAATCTGTATATTTATAAACACAGCAATTGACATACCTTAAGAATTTCACAGTTATTTTGTTGTCGATAGTTGCTATCTGTACCTTCTCCTTAGAAATAATAAATAGTTTCATGGCCATTTTAATATGGTTTTTTTTATTATAATTATTTCATTATATTTAAACCAATACTTGTCAAATAAACAGGGGGTGGATATTGTCAATTCAAAAGTTAAAATAGGAATATTTTATTGTATGGTTTGAGTTAAAGGAGAATTAAAGTGTAACTAAAGAAGTAAGCTAGAAATGTACATTTCTGTACCAGCCCAATGTAATCACAGTCCTTTAACAGTACAGATCTGTGTCTCCAAAGATGCCCCAGTAGCTCCCCATCTTGTTTTAATAGAGTCACTGCACATGCTCTGTGCTGCTGTCACTTACTGAGCTGAGGGACGCGTTCAAGTTATGCAATGAACATAGAATATAAATGTCTCACAATATAAGGCTGATTAATAATTATAACAGATAATTACTACATGGCAGCTCAGAAACCAGTCCAACTAGCACCATGATTTAATAAGCAGCATTGTAGCATCAACTTATATTACAGACCAACCTCATTTTCTGCTTGATAATTAGTGATGACCCCTAAGCTTAGCTTCTCAACAGCCGCTCAGAGCCCACTGAGTGTGTGAGTGTAGCAGACACTTTCCAAGATGGTGAGCCCCCTATGAGCACCTGAGGAAGGATCACCGGATCCGAAACATGTCGTGCATTTTTCAAATAAAGTGATTACTGACTAGAGAAATCGGTTCTTCAGAGTGATATCTACAATTTGTGAAAGTTTGGAAGGTCTGGTGGTGCCTTACTCTGAAGGTGAACCCTGTATATCTGATAACAAAGGATCAATTCATCCACAAAGTGTGCATATCTTTGACCCCCTGTGACAAGTTTGAAGTCCTGGATCATTGCTGCTATTGACAAGCTGAAAGTTTATGCTGGTGCAATAAGCGTAAAAACTCACATGAATGGAAAATTCAACCCGTGATAAATGTGCCTTTAAACCTGAATAATAAAAATGACCATAAGATATTGTGGGGTGGAGAAACATAAAAACTTGATGTGAAACAGTTGACCTTTTTTCTCATTGACAGGATGTGATTTAGGGGTGATCTGTGTCTCGCTCTAGGTAGTCCAGTTGATAAATGTGGTGGGGTCACCATCTGCTGGGCTCTTGGTGCGCCACCTGAGAGGCTTGTTTGAGTGCTGAGCAGTGGCATAACTAATTAAACCTGGTCCCATGCCAAGACCCCCCACCCAGCAAACTTGTGCCTCTCAAGCTGTGTATTTGCTCCAGTCCTTCCGAGCACAATTCACATATTCCACATCTCTAGTGGGCCTCAAGAGAGTGTATGTAGATAGACATCCAGCATTAGATTTAGACAGGCTTACGTCAAGGGGTGCATGCCAATTAATGTGTTCACCTTCACATTCTTTCAAACGCCATGGAAAAGAGGTAGCAGCACTCCCGTAATAGAATAAAACCGCCTTTATTTCAGAATTACATCTGGCACAGCAACGTTTCGGACCTCCTGGTCCTTTTTCAAGCTGACAAAGTATTTTGTCAGCTTGAAAAAGGACCTCAAGAGGGTGTAGTCAGGGTGTGATCACAACCCCAGTTGTTACACCACTGGTGCTGAGGGTCCAGAGATTAAAGTAGGCTTTATCTTCTGGATTAAATTTGTAACTGATGGTTAGAACCTGTCACTGTAAGGCAGACAGGATCAGTGGACAAGGGTAGCTTAGTGCCCCAATTCAGGTAAAGTAGTGGGGTAAGTATTCCCGAAGATATACTGGCCTAGTGCAGGGACCTCTATGGAAAGTCAGCCAGGGTATCATCTCTTTACCTGGAAGGAATTCACTGTGGAAATCTCTGAATTTAGCAAGGTTTAATTTGTGAGTGATTGCCCCCTTTTATGTGTTCTACCTCATTTAAGGGTCTTTGGAATAAGTATGTTATGTTGGCATTGTTGCCACTTCTGCTATAACATAATCAGAACTTTAAAGGATAACTTGCCATACCTGTTCTGATTGTGGATGTTTAATAAACCACCTGTTTATGTTTAAGGACCACTGGGGCCAAAATGAGTTTATTCTACCTGAGTTTTGTTCAATTGCAACACCCTTCCTCCTCTATTCTATTGAGGGTCTATCTGAGTGCCTGCTCTGCTGGGAGTTGTCCCTCACCAGGCTGAATTGAGGGCAGGTAAAAGTTAAATATAGTGAGCTTTGTCCAGAGTGTTTCAGAGTACAACACTGCATTTACAAACAGTCATGCAGTGATATTGCTTGAGTCAATATTGGGTAATTAAAATTCCCCATTATCAATACTTGTCCCAAAGTAGCAGCCTTTTCTATTTGAAACCTACCATTATATTGCAACATTATAAAGTGAACTACTATTTCTTGTATAACACTGTAAAGCTGTAATTTAACTTTTAGCAGTCTCATGGTTTTAATCATTTTGAAAATGTGAAGAGTTTTATCTTATTAAATGTAATCAGTTTGCACAATGGTGTAGCTTTAACCTCTACTTTATTTAACTGTGCTAAAATTATGTATTTGTAAGATTCTTGAATTAAGAACGTTTTGGAATTGTTCTTAGACAACATAAGGATGTAATCACTGAAGAACTGTTGCTATTCATGACACTGAAAGTCTGAAAGTTCCCATATAAAAACATGAAAGGACAAGGAAAAAAAAATACCACCAAATAACTTTGTTACATGTCAACATGTATTAAGAAAATTGTTTCTAATTGATGCTTTCAGTTGACTTACTGTTAAAGCTATCCTTAATTTAAAATCTGCTGGCAACACCCTTGAGAGAGTTAGAAAACAAAGTCACCATGAAATATTCTTTTGTCAAAAAGATCTACAGTATTAATAGTTTCACTGGGGTTATAATGTATATTGCTACTGGTCCTTAGCACTAAGCTTATGCTTCTTGAATGTGAGTTTTTTTTATTTGAGCTTATTTGACTACTTTTCTCCCCAAAGAAGCCGAGACAAATATGTTTGCATAAAATGGTTGTACACCTAGCAGTCTATTAAGCCTATAAAACAGAAAGAACAGTAATCTGTGACAGATCCAATATGGTACCCAGAATTCTGCTTTCCCCAACTTGGGCACAAGTTGTTGCAATCATCCCTGCACCCATGAGCAAGAATGAATCTGTGGAGCAGCCCATATACATTGCTGCAGACTGTGAAAACAATTTTGTTTAAACTGAGACACTTTTTGCTGGATTTATAGGTACACATAATATTACATGGAGTGCCATGATTTCATTTTCCATCTCACAAAATGGAAATCTATTTTAAAGCAGGATATCTAAATTCTGGCTAACCTCAAGAAGCTTTTTATGCTTCAATGTCAGTTTCCTTGGAAACATATTTTTTTTTCCAATGATTAGACACAATTTTGGGATTATGCTGATGCAAAACTTAATTTATTGAATACATGTTAAAAATATCCCAAACCATTATTTTAAATCCTGTACTACTTCTTCATGGTCCTGAGTGACTCATAATAACCTTACATACAGGGTCTGTTTACGCGATTATTTCAATCCATTGTCAGCTGGCCCCATTTCATGTTTCTTATGGACAAAACGAATCATTTCTACATATGCAGAGAGATTAAAAACATATGTACTATATGCTTCTTATCCATTTGGGATAGTGTCAAATCATCTTTTATACATTACTTACAATACCTATTTTTGCAAGAAGTTTGTTTGTCTGTCATAGTAGTTATAAATTATGAGTAAGTATATAAGCAAATTTTAGACTGAAAAGTGAATTTAAACTCAGGTACTTTATTTTTTACATAACACAGATAACCTAAATATATTAAATATAATGAATAAATGACAGTATGGTTACAATAGTAAATTAAACATTGCCAAGATGTCTCCTTGCTCCCTGTTTAAGGGGATTCTGTCATGATTTTTATGATCGTTTTATTTCTAAATTACACTGTTTACACTGCAAATAATTCACTCTACCATATAAATGTAACTCCTGAACCAGCAGACTGGGGGCACCTGGGAAACTGACAATATGTCTAGCCTCAAAATAAAATATAAAAAGATTTCAGTGCAGAATTCTGCTGGAGCAGCACTATTAACTGATGTTTTCCCATGACAGTATCCCTTTAAGTTAACTTAACAGAAAAATCCGAGGGAGGCCAAAGCAATAATGAAGTCAGCTATTATCGATAAGGGATTATAACTGTAACCCATAACTATAACAACAGGGAAAGATAGCCATGAAGACAATTGGCCATTGAATAAGGCCTCATGCTTAATTGCCTTCTGTCTCTTTGTTAAGAATTGGAGAATAATGTTCCAACGGCACCTGGTTCAGACCCGGACCCTAGATCCAGAGGTAACTCCAACAGATTAAGTGGGACAGAATTGTTTACCAGAATAATATGTCTATACTATTCTGTAATAAATAAGTCCAGGGTCCAGGAGTGCAAATAAAGGTAAACAAAAGGTAAACAAGAGTGCAGGACAGGATGGTATTCATACCTGGATACACAGACATGGATTTATGGCAAGACCACAAAGGCAAGAGCCTAGGACAGCAAATTACTTTGGGCGCTAAGGTCGCGTGGTCGCGCCACCGACGGGCGATAGGACCGTCCGGCCTAGGGCCTCCCGTGATCCGAATCTGGCCATGAGGATACCTAAAAAAAGCTTAGCTCTGTGATTGCCAAACCTTTTAACTTAATTTTCTAGGATTCCTGAAGGTCTGACATGGTGCAATCCTTTTGACTAAAAGGGATCCTATTCCGAACCCTGAAAACTTTAGGCCTATTAGTTAGACACCAGTGCTAAGAAAGCTTTTGAAAGGGGTAATAAGGCATAAGGTACTGGAATACATTTTAAATTAAATACTATCAGTTTTTGCAAGATGAATTAAATCTTGCCAAACAAATGTAATAGCCTTTTATGAGTAGGTGTATAAATTGGGATGGCAGTGGATGTGATTACTACATATTTTTTGCTAAAGCATTTGGTACAGTATCACACAAAAGGTTACTGATTAAATTAGGGAATACACAAGAAACATAATATGTGTATACTCTTAAACTGGCTTATAAAGAGTGGTGGCAAATGGAACATTTTCTTATTGGTTAAGTGGAGTATCATGGAGTCTGTCCTTGGCCTTTTGCTATTTAACTTGTTTATTAATAACTTAAAGGGTAGAAATGTGAAAATTGTCTATTTTTCTTGAAAATACTAAACTGCGCAAAACTATTTGTTCAATGCAGGATGTTGCCGCTTTGCAGAGTGATTTGGAGAACATGGCATCAAATTGGCAAAAAAGAGGTAAGCGCAAGGTTATGCACTTTTGTATAAACAACAGACAGTAAATGTGAGTTGTACAGTAAATTATAGTGTGCTGAGGCCATCCTTAATTAAGAGGGATTTGGGGATTTTTGTGGATAGCAAATTTTAAGCAAAGTCACTCAGTTGCCAAAAGCAATGAAAAGTACTGTCATTCATTTATAAAAGGTATTCATTTAAGAGATGAAACTTAATATTTCCTCTTTTAGGATGCCTGGTATGACCTTCACCTTTCAAATAAAAATCATTTTCAGTATTATGCTTTTGTTATATAGTATAATGCAGGTATATTCTAGTGCTTTATATTGAAATTACACATCATTTATGTCAGTCCCCGCCCTAGTGGAGCCTGCAATCTAAGTTTCCTTTTTATGTTTTCGGAGGAAGGGAGGAATATACTGAGGACAGATAACACCATGGCTGGAAATAAACCAAAGACCCCAGCACTGAAAGTCACCAATGCTAAACCACTGTGCAATTGTGTGTCCCTATTTAGAAAACTAAAATGCTTTAATTGCTATTCTCTGTAAACACTATAAAAAGGATAAAAGAGGGCCCAATTTTGGTAAAATATATATAGTTATTTAAGATAAAGACATTACAATATTAAACCAATTTCCATAAAGGTATAATTAATAGAATATCATCATTGTGCTGCATCTGGGAATTTATACCTGAGCAAACAGCGACCTCTAGTGAAACATCTTCAAAATGACTTCTTTGTAAGTCTAAAAGATCTGTATTCTGGAATGCTTTGAACCTATGGTTTTCCAGATATGGATCTCTCAGTAATTTAAATCACAATACTTTAACTATACCAAGTCTGTTGTAAAAATTTTGCTGGTGGGGGGGCTGTTTGGGCCTCCGTGTACTTGAAATGCCAGGACCTATTTTGAATCCCAGATTCAGATATATTATTATTAGTTGTGCCAATATAATTACTATGGACTGTGAATAATGGGCATAATGATGCCAGACGTACCAGTATAATTACTACAGTAAATAGATAATCAGCATAGTAACCCCAGACATGCCAGTATGATCATTGTACAAATGGTTCCTGAGCACCCACTAACCCCAGACAAGGCAGTTAGATCACTGAACAATGGCCTATGAGCACTCCATTAACTCCAGACATGCTAGTAAGATAAATGCAGAAATGGGTAGATTGAAAGTATTACCTTATCTACACATGAATACGTTAATTACAATACCAATACTCTCAGGGAGCAGGGAGACAAAGACAAATGAGACCATTAGAATAAAATCCGAGTGAGTAGTGGCCTGAAAACTGGGAGATATGAAATAAAGTTAGTGAAGCATGAATGTGTCCTCTAGAGTTCTTATAAAGTGTAATCATGTCCCAAAGCAAGCAACTTTCTTCTAGAGAAAACAACCCCAATCGTGACAGACTACTCGTGTATTTTAATTCCTCCATTCCTTTTACCAGTTTAGTTGCACGTCTCTGCACTCTCTTCTGCTTATTAAGGACTGGAGTCCAAAACTGCACTGAATACTCAAGGTGAGGCCTTACCAGGGACCTATAAAGAGGCATAATTATGTTTTCATCCCTTGAGTTAATGCCCTTTTTATGCAAGACAGAACTTCATTTGCTTTAGTGGCCACAGTATGATTTGCCTGGAATTAGCCAACTTGTTTTCTACAAAAATCTTCAAATCCTTCTCATTTAAGAACTGCCATTTAATTTATAGCTTGCATTTATATTATTCCTACCAGAGTGCACAACCTTGCATTTATCAACATTGAACCTCATTTTCCAGTTTGCTGCCCAGTTTTTCAATTTGGTCAAATCACTCTGCAAAGTGTCAACATTTTGCATGGCACTTATAGTTCTGCACAATTTAGCATCATCGGGAAACAGTACTTTCAATGCCCACTTCCAGGTCATTAATAAACAAGTTGAAAAGCAATGGACCTAGTACAGAGCCCTGCGGTACTCCACTAACAACACTGGTCCAATTAGAAAATGTTCTATTTACCATCTCTTTTTGTAGTCTATCTTTTAGCCAGTTCTCTATCCAGGTACAAATACTATGTTCCAGGCCAACATTCCTTAATTTAACCAGTAACCTTCTGTGTGGCACTGTATCAAATGCTTTAGCAAAGTCTGAGTAGATCACATCCACTGCCATGGACGTTCCCAATTGTACCAGAAATTTACATAACCAAAATAGAGCACTCCAGTTTAAATAATTAAATATTTTATTTCGACAAGCTGTTAGGCACACATGGCCTGACACGTTTCAGGCTTATTGCTCTTAATCAAATGCTCACATCAAAGAGGTCTCAATTCTTTAAAGGGCCAGTCAACCTCAAAATAAAATTATGCCTAATAAAAGAAAACATAATTCTAAGCAACTATCCAATATACACATTAAAAATGGTCAGTGCTTTTAAAGTTATTTGTACAAACAACTGATATTGAAAGCAGAATTTGCTTAACTCCTGGTTATTACACTTTAATCAATGTTGCAAAAGTATTAGTTCCCCAGCAAAGACAGGTCTGTTAAGCAGCTGCCTTGTCTTACATTGTCTCAACAGTCTGAGCAGAGAGTAGATAGGGACAGACAAACACTGCTTTCAGCACCAATACCTATTTTTTAAAAAACATAGAAAATGTTAATTCATGTATATTGCAAAGTTGCTTAGAATTATGTTTTCTGTTATTAGGCATAAAATTATTTTTTGGGTTGACATTTCCTTTAAATAGGCTGAATAATAGTGACCCCTACTGAACAAATTGCAATTAGCATGTCAAATATTTAACATACAGGTAAGTATCAGGATTGTAACCCATACAACAAAAAAGCTGACTTTATTATGATTTGTTAAATACACTTTTAATAACAAAATTGCTAAAGTGAATTAAAATCAAGGTCAAGTAAGATGGGTAATACAATGTAAAGTAGTATGTGTGTTGTTGAGATGTCACAGCAATAATTAAAATAAACAGATATGTTTTGATATCAGCCTATATCGAAAGCAGTTCTAAAAAGTGTAAATACATTTTAGTCTAATATATATATATAAGTATATATATATAAGTAATATCACGTGTTGTATTCAACCCTTTAGGTATCCTTGTGTCTAGGGTTGGGGGATGCAACAGGCCTCCCTTAAATAAAGGGGATGCATATCTGCCTCTGTAAGTGGTATCTTATATACACTTTACAGTCAAATCCTCAAATTCTTTAGTAGAACATGCCTCACCTTTCATCTTTCTTTTCAATGGTGTAATTAAAATGAAATAACCAATTCATATAAAAAAAACACCAGTGAAGGAACATGTGACAATTTTTCCAATTTATTTTGTAAAGTCCAAGGGTAAAACAGCAGCAACAAATCCTTCTATAGGAGTCCAAAAGACAGTTCCCAAAAAAGTCTATCCACAGTCAAAAGTAAATAATGGCAGAAGAGTAGTGAAGTAGTAGATCCGATGCGCAGGAGTCATGTCCTCTCTCCCAATCTCTCCTGTGGCTCTTTTAAAGGAAAACTATACCCCTCAAACAATGTAGGTCTCTATAAAAAGATATTGCATAAACAGCTCATATAAAACCCTGCTTCACGTAAATAAACAATTTTCATAATAATATACTTTTGTAGTAGTATGTGCCATTGGGTAATCATAAATAGAAAATTGTCATCTTAAAAAATAAGGGCCACCCCCTGGGATCATACGATTCACAGTGCACACAAGCATACCAAACAAAACATACATGTTAGGTCACATGAGCCAATTAACAGACAGAGTTCTGTCTTTTGCTTCCACACTTCTTCCTGTTACAGTTAGAGTTGTAGTATTTCTGGTCAGGTGATCTCTGAGACAGCACACAGTCCATCACAAAATGGTGGTTCAAGGCAAGAGAGGTAAAGCCCTATATTTACTTAAATATATATTCCAGGGGTCTGGCCTGAAGCTAGATGTGATCAGACGAATAGAGCTCAGAAAAGGGCTTCTGTGGCAGCAGTGAAGTTGGGGAAATATGCCCGTGAGGAGAGGCAAGATGGCGGCGACTCCCAACCCAGCGCTCCCTCCTCACCCTCTCCACCGGCCGAGGAGGAAACAACCTTGCTAGACATCCTACAGGAAATCAGAGCATCCACAGAGGTGAGCGCAACGCTAATAAATGCTAAAACTGATGAGATCAAACTAGATCTGTCCATAATACAGCAAGACCTGCGGGAAAGAACATCAGACGCCGAGAGGCGGGTGAGCGCTCTGGAGAACCTGTGTAACCCACTGCCGGAGCAGTTGCAGGAGGTGCAGAAACACGCTTGCAACAACTTCACAAAGGCTGACGACCTGGAGAAGCGTCTCCGCCGCAATAACCTCCTGTTTGTGGGTTTTGCAGAAAAGGCAGAGGGCACCAAACCAGAGGCCTTCGTTGAGGCCTGGCTGGAGGAGGTGTTTGGGCACGAAAACCTATCATCGGCATTCGCAGTTGAGAGGGCCCACCGAGGCCCATCAAGACCGGCCCCCACCGGGCGCCCCGCCGAGGCCCCTCATCGCCAGGCTACTTAATTCTGGCAATGGCGCACATGAAAGAGGCCATCTGATTCCAGTGGACATCCATTTCCATCTACGCTGATTACTCAGCAGAAGTCCAGCGGCAGCGGGCGAAGTTCCTGGACGTTAAGAAGAGGATGAGAGAGGCCAAGATGATCTATGCAATGCTCTACCCTGCTCGTCTGCGGATTACAGTCAACGGCACTTCGCATTTCTTCATATCTCCGAGGGAGGCTGATGCATGGTTGGATGCTAACAACATACCGCAAATATAACTTTGCTGTGGGCCCGGAGTGGGCATGTTCTGGATTCCAGCCACGGTCTTGAAAGCTGCTGTAAGTCCCCTATGTTACTTTTATTCTGGATCACCTAAGGGCATAATCCCCGTTGTTGTTCCCTCTTTGTTTTTCCCTTTTGTTCTGTACTGTTTTCAAATAGCCCAAGGAGGCGGCAACGGCCGGGTGCCAGTTGGCATGTCTTTTTTCTTTTTATGCATACACTATACATTCAAGCTCTGGGGAGCAACAAGCGTAGCTTAACCGAGTCACTCAAGCTGCCAGATCACTGCTCAGGAGGGAGATGTGGCGCCACTGCTTTGTTGTTTTTGTGGGCGCTACATTATTTGATCACGGTCTGAAACTGGACTAAGTTTTTGGAGCCACTCCACTTTATTGATTCTGGGGATGAATTCTGCCCCCAGTTGGGGTTGGGGTGGAAGGGGAGGTGGGGTTGGTGGGATGTACAGGTGCCTGAAGCACCCATGGGAATACACCAAATGTTTGATACTGTACATCAAATGTTGTATGCTTAAGCCATTTAGCATTGCTCAGAAAGGTTATTGCGGTAAAGGGAGGGCAGGGCGAGAGTATACAGGTAACAATTCCTTCCCTAAAGTAAAATGGCGTTATTTGTAACCAGCTGGAATGTGCGGGGGCTAAACTGCTCTATTAAGCTCATGCTAGTAATGGACTTCTTAAAGGTGCACAAAACTTCCATCGCATTCCTGCAAGAAACGCACCTCACCAGGGCCAAGGTTAGGGCATTAAAAGGCCCTGGGTGGGGTGGCTCTATCACGCCCCATACTTCACACACTCCTCTGGGGTCTCCATTCTGATAAACAGGGCGGTGCCATTTAGATTTGGGTTGCTAAAGACAGATGGTAAAGGCACTCCACTGTTATATATATATGCCTGCGAACTGTTACTGGTTAACATTTATATCCCACCCCCTTTTGAAGTAGATGTGCTGCATATATTGGTGGACCACCTGATTCAATTCCCGCATGCAATGGTGGTGGTGGCGGGCGACTTCAATGAAGTGTTAACACCAGCACTTGACAGAGTGAGCAAGCACCCAAAACCCCTCCCCCAGCAGACCCAGTTAGCTAGAATAATGGCTTCCTTGGCCTTACATGACCCCTGGAGGGAGGCCAACCCAAACTCGGCACAATTCTCCTGCTTCACTACCTCCCACTCAGCCCTGTCCAGAATTGACCTGGCTTTCATCAATGGGACCCTAACACCCTATCTTGGCAGAGCTGAGTACCTCCCCAGGAGGATCTCAGATCACGCCCCCCTAAGATTGCAACTAAACCTCCCATTTAAAGTGACGCGCCCACGGCCGTCCATTAACCCGATTTGGTTTAACATTCTAGACAACAAAGAGTCAGTGTAAAACTCCATTAATGACTTTGTGAAGATCTACTCTAACAAACAAGGGAAAGTTGTGCTCACCACTGATTTTTAAAAACATTAGGCAGGGGTGCAATGAGGCTGTGACTACAAAATACATATAGACAAATACAAGAGTCCTCTGCACTCAACCCATTATCAATATATTTAAGACAGCGACATTTTGTGCATACTGCTACTGAAAAATGCCTTACCCTTTAAACAAAACAGGGATTGTTTGTCCATACATTGCAATATATTTAAGCTGGCCAACTACGTCAAAGTCATCCCATATCTGGCCAGTCCTATGCTCAATTTTCATCTGATTCATTAAGAATTCAATTGCTTAATTATATATTTTACAAAGGGACTAAGTTTTACCTGCAACTTACTAGCTGCTTACAAAGTAAAACTCCCAAACTTGGCTGCCCTTTTATTAGACACCAGTGGGATCACCTGACTATAGCTGGGAAGGGTGGGAGCTACAACATGGAGCTGGTCACTGCTCCTGTATAAACTATAACAAACAAGGGAAAGTTGTGCTCACCACTAATTTTTAAAAACATTAGGGGGGGTGCAATGAGGCTGTGACCACAAAATACATATAGACAAATTCAAGAGGTCCTCTGCACTCAACCCATTATCAATATTTTTAAGACAGCGACATTTTGTGCATACAGCTACTGAAAAATGCCTTACCCTTTAAACAAAACAGGGATTGTTTGTCCATATATTGCAATATATTTAAGCTGGCCAAGTACGTCAAAGTCATCCCATATCTGGCCAGTCCTATGCTCAATTTTCATATGATTCATTAAGAATTCAATTGCTTAATTATACATTTTACAAAGGGACCAGTCTTAAAAACTTAAGGGGCTATTAGTGGACTTTTATAGAGATGTATGGCGAGTTAAAAATTGTGCAATTTCTCAACCCATTAGACCTCCCTGTATTACAGGCGGATATCAGGGAGTTTATGGATTCTAAGATCACTGTGCATGAGATACAGGAAGCTATAGACTCTTTTCCCTTAGGGAAGGCCTCCGGGTTGGACGGCATCCCAATTGAGCTCTATAAGAGACATCCGGGGCTCTTACCCCCTTGCTCCTACGCTTATATGAGGAGGCTCTGGAGGCAGGTTTCTTTCCCCAGTCTATGTACGAAGCAGCTATCATCCTCTTACTGAAACAGGGTAAGGACCCCCAGCAGTGTGAGTCCTTTAGGCCAATTTCATTGTTGACAGCAGACATTAAAATTTACGCTAAAGTGTTAGCAAGGAGGTTGGGGAAAGTCATAACACAATTAGTTAACCCAGATCAGGTAGGGTTTATTCCTAACAAGACCACAGCTCTCAACACTAGACGCTTATTCTTAAATCTGCAGGCCCCCCCATGAGAACAAGGGTGCTATGGCTATTGCGGCCTTGGACATATCGAAAGCTTTCGACACGGTCGAGTGGCCCTACCTCTGGCAAGTCATGGCCAAGATGGGATTTGGTCCCAGATTCGTAGACATGGTTAAACTGCTGTACAGATATCCCAAGGCAATGTTACGCATTAACTCTCTAAGCACTGAGACCTTTACACTTGAGAGAGGTACTCGTCAGGGGTGCCCACTGTCCCCTCTGCTGTTTGCCCTGGCCATCGAGCCCTTTGCCCAAGCAGTACGTATAAGTCCAGATATACAGGGTTTCCATTTGGCAGGGCACTGCGAAAAAATCCAACTATATGCTGATGACACACTGGTTTCTTGGGGGACAGGGGCGCTTCCATATAGGCACTGACTCAATTGACGGAGACCTTTGGCTCCATCTCAGGTTTAAAAACTAATGCATCAAAGTCCAACCTGTTCTTGCTGGACGAATTGGGGCAGGGGGAATCCTTACAGGGCTGTCCCCTCCAAATAACGAATGGGTTCACTAATCTTGGGGTTCAAGTCACATTACCATTCTCCAAGTATATAGAAGAGAACGTAGACCCGCTAGTATTGTGGGTACAAAACAAATGTAAAAATTGGGGGTCTCTTCCGATTGGCCCTGCTGGGAAGATTCACCTTGTCAAAATGTACATTCTGCCTAAGCTGTTATATATCCTGGGGCACTCTCCCACCCGTATACCTAAAAACTGGTTTACTAAGCTGAATGCTATAATGGGGAAGTTTATTTGGGGAGCCTCTAGAGCTAGGCTCAGACTGACCACCTTCATGAGAAATGAGGGGGGGGTGGCCTTCCCGGACCTGTTCCTCTACTATGTAGCAGCCCAGTTGTCCCACATCTCCTTTATGATTCACGAGGAACTGTCCCCCCCCCCCGTTTTTCCATTTGTGGGAGTCTGCAGCAGGATTCCCGGGCTCCCCCTGGCTGGCATTACTGGTCAAGAAGGCCAGCAAGAATTCCTCCGCTCTGGTCTTACATCAATCCGCAGTGTTGCAGCAAGCCCACCATATAGTCAGCTTCAGGAACTGCCTACCCCAGACTCCATTATGGGGGAATGCAGAGTTCCCCCACCTGCTCTTGAACACCCCCCCGAAAATATGGGAGACTCTCTCGATTACCTGTATAGGGTATGTGTGGGGGAAAGGCAAGGTGATCCCTATGCAAACACTACAAATCTCCAGGCAGTTGCACCCATCACAGTGGTTCATACATCACAAACTAAGGATGGCCTTGAAAAAACAGTGTGTTAAAAAGCCAACTGCACCACCGGGCAGAATGTGTGGCAACTGATACAGAGTCCAAAGACAAAGAGCAAAAACATCTCAGAGGAGCTTTGAAAGCGTGTGGCTACCCAGACTGGGCCTTTGTCAAAACAGTAGCAACCAAGCCCAAAAGGAACACCAATAGAAATAACCGCCGGAGACACATAGTAGGCGAAACATAGTCATCCCATATGTAGCTGGAGTGTCAGAGAAACTCAGGAGGATTTTCAACAAACACCATGTCCCTGTGTTTTTCAAACCTAGCAACACACTGAGACAAAAACTGGTACGCCCAAAGGATCAAACACCAAAAGAAAAACAAAGCAATGTGGTATACGGAGTCCAGTGTAGCGAGGATTGCACAGATCTATACATTGGGGAGACAAAACAACTGCTCTTCAAACGAATGGCTCAGCACAGGAGGGAGAACTCTACAGGGCAAAACTCAGCTGTCTTTCTACACTTAAAAGACAAGGGACACTCCTTTGAAGACAGCAAGGTCCAAATCTTGGATAAAGAAGACCGCTGGTTTGAACGAGGCGTGAAAGAGGCGATTCATGTCAAGGTGGAGAGACCATCTCTGAACAGAGGTGGGGGCCTTCGACACCACCTGTCTGCTACATACAATACTGTTCTAACATCTGTACCCCGGCGGATTCAGAACACTTCACACATCCATTCATGCAACTCTCACAAGTAACACCTGTATCTAGGAGTTGCATGACACATTGGATAATCCTATCACAACTACACAGAATCAACACCTCTGTGAGTTTCTTCAGATGTCACCTCTTTGAAGAGTTACAATGTGCCATTGTAAATGGATTAGTGGAAGAGTTTATATGCCGAGAACTTCCCACACCAGTCAGTTGAACTGAAGAAGCTGCTCGGATGAGTAGTGAAACGTCTTCATTGATTACTCAGCAAGTCCAGTTGTTTTTAGATTGACCTATACTAGCTATACTATGACCTGGATGAATGAAAATCTTCATAGTCATATATATTTATATATTCCAGTTTGGTAAGATTCTTTAATATGCAACTTAATATGGTGTAAACTATCTGTTGCTTAAGTGTTAATTTTGGGGGTATAGTTTTCCTTTAATGCCCAAAGACTCAAAGCCACGAAAATAGCTGAAATTGAAGTCCTGAAGCAGCGACAAGACCTGAAGTCACGAAAACAGCCGAAATTGAAATCCTGAAGCGGCGAAATGACCCGAAGTCACCAAAGTGACATCTGTTAGATTTAGCAGATTCATGTAAATATCCATTAGATGGCAGCGAAGGGCATATTTTACAGGGAATCTGGGACAAAGAGTGGATTGTACATTAATGGTACATATTAAGAAGCATTTACAAATTGCCACTTAAGTGCAACAGAGAAGATGATAAATATCAGTATCATAGTTACATTTATTTCTATGCCATCTGTCCTATATTCAATAATGTTCATACTCCAAACATGATTGGACAGCAAGGTTTAGTTTGAAAACTAAACCTTGAAAACATTTACATTTTATTCTACATAGTGTAAAAGAATGCAGTATCACTTATAATAATTCACTAAGCACACCAAATAAAACTACATTATGGTAGATCCCAAGTATCCCAGTGGGGAAAATTACCATATAACTGTTTAAAAAGCTTCAACTAGTCTTGTGAAGTTATAAGTTGATGTAAGATCCCATATTTCTCAGTAACATTAGGTGCCTTTAAGGAGTAGTAACCCTTGAGCTGAATTTGGAGTTACAATGATTGGAGAGTGTTCAAGGGGATCTAACTGGCTGTGAGGTGGATTCACCCTATAATGGAGTTCAGCTAAATAACACTTACATGTTTTTGTGCCTAACAATTTGTCTTGGGGTTTAGTGACACTGTAATGGAGATATTTATTTAATACCATGTCATACAGACTGAGTTTGATGCCAATTTGGTGGTACCACAGGGAGCTAATCCTTAAAGGCTGGTTCGTATATTTAATACATTTAGATGTCAAGTAAGCCCCAAATCTCCAAGATGGGAGTTGTAGTTCATTTTTAGTGTTGATACTTTAAAAAGAATTATTACAAAAATGAGGCGTTAGTACCACGCCTAGGCAAGCTCATGTGCCACGCCAAGGCTCCTTATTGCACGGGAGTTCTACATTATCTATTAGCAAATCTGTAGAGTATGTAAAATCATGTCTTCCAGCAAACAATGTGCATCTTTATTCACACAGAAAAAGAGGAAAGTGAATAGAGGGATTGTCAGATAATTCAATATGTGCTTCTAAGTAATTGTACAGAAATGGGACATATCCAGAATGCTCTGGACCTGGGGCTTTCAAGATAATGGATCATTCTGTAATATGGGTCTTCATTCCATAAGTCTACTATAAAAGCAAGTACGTGGTACTGTTTTAATATTGCAGAGAAAAAAAATATTTTTAAAAAATTTAATTATTTGGATCAAATGGAGTATATGGGAAATTGCCTTTCTGTAGTTTGGAGCTTTCTGGACAACGGGTTTCAGGATAATTGATCCCATACCTGTATAAAAAGTCAAATGCACATCCAACGATGGCACATGCACACAAGAAGAGAGTTGTTAAAGCAAGAGTAGAGAGTCGAACTGCAATGTATAAGAAGCAATAATTGTTCTTATGGAAATATGGTACTACAAGGGGCATGTTAGTACAAGACGTAATACAGGTAATTTTATGGATAGATCAGCCCATAATAGTAATTTAGGAGTAGTAAAGTGCAATTCAGTTTTGGATATTACAACTATTCTGTAAGTTGGTTAACCACATGGTGTCACTAGACACTATCATGATCAATACTTTTTCTCTAAATGCAGAGAATATAACAGTTTAACTTACTAGCCTGGGTATTTAGAAAAGTCAGAATAGTATATATGAAATATTAACAAAAGCTTCTTTGATGCAAAAAGATCACTTTCTTTCAATGCTTAGAATATTTAACTGACAGTTCATTTTATTATACAGACTGTAATAACATGTTACTACTTATAATACAATTGCAGTTATGTATGTACGAAACTGTTTGTATTTGGCCCTTGCATAGCAGAATAAAGCTGTATTGCTTCATGATTAATGGAATAAAGCAAGAGTGCTCATGATTTTAAGTACAACTAGTTCTCATATTAAAAAGATTCACTTATCTTCCTATGTAAAATCTCCTTCTTTCCTTGTTTGTTGGAGGGTTCTCTGGGCAAGAACAACTGCTAGTCAGAGAACTTTTTGCATCTACCGCCAAGTAATCTGCAATAGACTGGCCAAAACCTGTTGAGATTTAACATCTAAATTGTTCAAGGCTGCTTTATAGCTACTCATATAGAGTAGTCTTATAACTGAAATACAGTCAAATAAATAATTGCACATTCTAGCCCTGCGCATAGAAAATGATAAAAACAAATCAAGAAATAAACACATTTACGGGATACTTATCAGACCATCAGATAAAAAATCCCATACTTGGACTTAAATAAAAATGTATGTATTGTGAGCAAGTGGCCAAAGAAATATCAGAAAGGGTGTTATTTGCATTTAATTTCTCTATAATGGGAAATGTAAACTCCAGAGCAGGTGTTGCTAAACAGAGAATGTTTTCTGTATTTAAAGAATTTTGATGTCAAGTCATGGAAGCTGGAGTGTTCCAGAATAAACTGGTAGACCAATCACTCCATTCCACTGGTCCAGCTCAGATATTCAGACTTTCCACTAGAAGGCACTAATTGTAGTGAGGACTTTAGTAAGGTGTCTCTAAACAGGACACGGAGCAGAAAGGTTAAGGGGGCCCTCCCAAAGGGGTCAAGGGTCCTGCGTGCCATTGCAAGGAGCAGAGGGAGCATCTGACCTAGTCAAACAAACTATGCATCTAAGAGTAGCCAGGGGGCGAACAATCACCGAAACAATTGAAAAGTGAAGTGGAGTGACCATATAAGTAACTATTTACTTTTGATTGTAGTCCACAAGGGGCCCATTGTGCCTTTATAATTGAAGTAAGTGTTGTGTATCCCACAACCTTACAATATGTATCAGGGACATAGGTCAACTGTTTCATACATGTAATCAGTGTTTAGCAGTCTCTTAAAGTTATGGGGCATACCAGTGATGATCTGAGGTTTTGGATGATCAATCATATACTCCCACCTAAAAGGGAATCAGTGTCCTGCACAACTGGTGTAAGGTGCAGTGGATACATAGAACATTGATTCCTAAATAGGGACTTTGATTTAAATTTATTTTTATAGACTTGAAAAACATTTATGGTTGAAAGATTGCAAATGGATCTGATTTTGTATTATTCTCTGTATTCTGTTTATTTTGTGTGCTTGATTATTGGTTTGCAATGTATAGTCATGTGATATGTATCATTTGTAAACAAGTACTGTTTCATATATAAATATATAAGAGAGAGTTGTGACGGTAATTTACTGCCTCGTAGGATCATTTTATATTTTTAGGTAGCTATGAGAACACAATGGGTAATGGCGTGTGAGCTTCTGTGTAGATCAGGCACAGTTATTCCTGTCTCTCCACAGTTACCTGTGAAGTCATTACTTTTCTTATGAGAAGTGTTGCTTATATAATGGAGCTTTGGTACAGCAGGTTGATTCTTACAGTTGCATCAGCTTGGTTAAGGAGTCATTGGTAAATTGCATATGCAATGGTCAGGCAAGTGACTTTTGATCTACCCTTTTATGTTTAATATTGTGTATTGTTTATAGTGGAAATGTTGGGCTATAAGGTAAATACAACTTTTCGCCTTTATCAAGACTTGCCTAGTGCTGTACTACTTCTTTTACTACTTTATTTGATCGGAATGGTTAGTGGCAGGTTGGGAGATGGGAAAGTCCGATCGTTCGTGGATTCGAATGATCAGATCTTTGCATTTATGGCCAGCTTTAGTCTTAAGTGCTAGAGTAGGGAATAAAGGTTTCTGTATGATATTATTTCTTATAGGGGGGCTAAGAATTATGCTCAGATCTGAACTTAATAAACCTCCAGTATAGCGCAACACTGTTCTGACTTGTTCTGTTAATTTTCTATCCTACTAGAATCCAACAAAAAGTTCTTAAATGTTTATATAGCCATGGGTCTGTTATCTTGTGTTATACAGATATGGGAACTGTTATCCCCTGTTATGAAATTTAATTACTGGAAGACCATCGCCTATAGATTCCATTTGAATCAAATAATTCAAAATGTTTAAAATTATTTCCTTTTTCTCTGTAATAATGTAACAGTACCGGATCCCAACTAAGATATAATTAATCCTTATTGGTGGCAAACAATAGTATTAGGTTTAATTCATGTTTTAAAGATTTTTAGTAGACAAGTTATGGAGATCCAAATTATGATCACAAACAAAAATATAGTTCACTTGTAATTAATTGTGTAGAGGTATATAATAATATATAATAATATAATCATAAAAATTAAGCATATGATTATAATAGCACTAAGCACTTATATAATTAGATCTCAATTAATTTTAGTAAGGTAGTGTGGGGTTTTACTGCTTTTTCTTGTTTGGAGATCCAAATTATGGAAATATCCTTTATCCAGAAAACCCCAGGTCCCCAACATTCTGAATAACAGGTACCATAGCTGTATGTGTACACATGGGAAGGGTCATCTGCAAAACCAGCCGCGCTTTACAATAGATGCAATGGTGCTCAACTGTGCAAATAGCATTAAAAAGCTGTAGCAACTACTGGCCCTTTAAATCAAGAGTCTTTACTTATTTGCTCATGTAGCAGTGAATATACAGTACATTTGGTTAATGGCCCTCATATTTCCATGCCAAATAAATACAAGAAAAGCATATTGGCTGATGTTTAATCAAAGCATACTCCTGACTTGAATAAGTTGTTGCATTTGCCCTGGGGTAAAGCACTGAACTGTAAATTATCACCAGACTTCACAGCAATAGTATAATTGCAACATACCAGATTTTATCTCAGTTTTGTTTTAAGAAAAATGCTTCTATTTCACCACCTTAAGTGCTTAATATATACAATAAAAAATGAATAAATAACTAATTCCCTTGCAATTATATTAAGAAAGCAGCTGAAAAGAAGCTTTCGCGTCATGGTTCAAATGCGAGACTGTAACAGCACTGCAGCATTTCCTTCCATTTTGTTGACTGAGGAAAATGACGAAATTGAAGAAACAACATCTGGATTCAGGTTTACTTACTTTCTTACAATTTGCTCTATATTTTCAGGCTTCTGACCAGTGGGAAAATTGTCAGTGAGGTTAGTGATTGATGGAACAATAATAAACTCAGCTCAGAAAGGCTTCCATGTAATAATAATTCCTATCAGCACAATTCTGACAGCAGTGCTTATTTTTTTCATACTTAATTAAACATTATGTTCATTATTTTAAAAATGAAAACTGCCAGTTGTTTAGCTTTCTCAGCTGCCTGGTGAATAAAATGTCATTTTGCCATCACTGTTGACATCATACCATCAAACAAATGTTATAAAATGAAGTTATAACTGATATTTTAATTAATCACTACACAGTGCACAGAACATATCACATTGCAGGCATTTGGGAGATATGTTGGGCACATGGGCATAACATTAGCATATTTTATGGCAGGACTAAGCAACCTTTGGGCACCAGCTGTTCAAACCTATACGAATCTGCTATAGATGATGGGAGATTAAGTTCTGCAGCTGAACTTAAAGGTTGTCAATCAATATTATATGCTATACTAACATTTTTTATGTTGCCTTGTCAAAATTCAGATACTAAAAATTCAATGTTCTGTGTATGGAAATTATTAACAGTAACAAAATGACACCATTTGCATTTTTGTCAGCAAATTGTTGAAGGTTTTTAAAGCAAAAACTAGTAAAACTGTTAAACAGGTATTTAAATAAAAAAAAAACACATCTAGTTATGTAAAAACCTGCAGTGATACCTAGAAAGGTTTCACCAAGAGGATGATGTTTGTTTTGAATAAGAGATTTCTAAACTCAACATAAAGGTCAGATTTCTTCAATATACACATACAAAGCATAGGCAAGTCAAGAAAATCTAAATAAACATATTAATCACACTAACAGTTTCCATGGTGGTCAGGGGCAGCTGATAATTTTTGCAAGTCAGATAACGATGATAAACAGGCCACACAAAAGCTGGTCAAATTCCAACCAACTATATGTTTGTCTCTGCACATTTGGCCATAGTCTCTTTGTCTGAAAACCTCTGGTGCAACCACAATAAACCCTGGCAATCAGTAAATTATATTATGATTATGCCTGTGTGGGTGCCATTCTTCACCAAAATCGTAGTGGATGTCAATACTTGCCATATTTGTACTGACACTCACTACTTCGGGCTATAATGGTATCCCCTGCATCAGATTATTTTCTCTATTTTCTCTAGAGTTACTTTCTTCCTAGCGAAACTTCATTAACTTGATTACGCTTATGTCAATTTAAATTCAATGAGTATATAAAGGTCATGTGTATGTATTTATTAGTTATGTTGGTGAAATTGCTGGAAATGGCCACGTCTTATTAAAAATGTCCAAGGAAGCAGAAGAAAGACAGAGAACCTCTATTGCCCTAGGCCAGTGCTGTCCAACTTCTGTACAACTGAGAGCCCATAATTTTTCTGGTCTACATGGTGGAGGGCCCATAATGGAAGCCAGTGTTAGCCACTCAATGTTTTAGCACCCATGTTACCACAAGACCATGTCCACGTTAATAGCACACCAAAAAACCAAATGGTTGGTGCTCACTGCAGGGATATCATTCATATGTAACCAGAAATTGTCATTTTAAGACATACCCTAAAATCCATATACCTTCTCTTCTCCTGTGGATAACACAATACCCCACAGCACATGATTAAACACTTTAGAGGCCCCTATCAATAATTTTCAAATGCTAACAAACCCCCAGAACAAATACCAGGCTTGTGTTCCACAGGCAGAGCAGGGCACACACATGGAGCATAGGGAAAGCAGAGTATGGCACACACAGGTAGCATGGGGCAGACAGAGTATGGCACACACAGGGAGCATAGGGCAGGCAGAACAGGAGACAGGGAAACCTATTAGGACCACTCTAAGATGTACTACATACAGTGACACAGTGCTGGTGCACCATTAGCATTTTGAATAAGGTGTGAACAGTTGAACAATGTGGACAGTTTCAGTCTGGGTCTCAAGTGTGAACAGTACAGGTCTTTAGGATGGGAACAATAGAGGTGTCACAGGTGCGAACAGTGCAGGGGGTTTACATGTGTGAACAATACAGGGGATTACAGTCTGAATTTGAGTCTTTAAACAATGCAGGAGCCAGTTAATCTCTGTAGTGATTCCTTTTAAAGCTTTCACATGGTAAACAGTCACAGCAGGCAGACTTTCATGTGGAGGGCCACACAAGGGGGGGGGTCAGTTGGACAGTCCTGCCCTAGGCCATTAGCCCACTCTAAAACAAATGTGGCATGAGATTCAAATGTTAAAAAAGTGTAAATAAGATATTAACAGTTACAGCTTGTAAACATAATCTCACTTTAAATATAACAAAACGCCAGCATTTTGACTTTTGCTTATGACTTTTTTGGAATACAGGATATGATGTCACTGACATAATAATGTTAAGGATGTAGCATCATTGTATTATTTCACCAGTCAGAACCTGGTGAAATAGATTTTGGTGAAAAGGATAACAAATTGAAATTTTCACACTTTGATAAATTAGCGGATTTATGATCGCATGCCTGAGCAAAAATTTACCTGTGAAACGCAGCGATAGTCCTCCAGTGACAAGGTGATTCTCAAGAGAAGTATGTTGCTCGTCTTTTAGTAAATAGGTGATGTTACTGTATCTTTTTAGCAAAAACTGCTCAGAAAACCACAATTCCCTCTAGTAAATGTCTTCATTATCTTAAATTCTCAAACAAGATATTATTGAATTTGAGGGGAGGGCAACTAAGCTGGTAATGAGTATGGAAATTCTCAGTTATGAACAAAGACTGGCCAAGTTGGGGTTGTTTATGCTGAAGATATGGTGCTTTAGTGGGAGATAATGCTTTAGTTACAAGTAGGTGCTTCCACCATCCATTCAGATTAGAAGACAGGAGACTACATCTAAATATTCAATAAAGGTGTTTTTACAGTGAGAGGTGTAAGGTTGTAGAATTATCTCCCTGAATCAGATTTACTGGCTGATACATAAGCTTTAAGTATGGTCTGGATTGCTTTTTAGCAAACAAGGAAATACAGGCAATTGAAAATAGCTATTAGAACAAGTTGATCCAGGGACTAGTCTGAATGCCATCTTGCAGTCTCTGCACAGCCAATTCTTGACTATAATTGTGCATCTCCCTATCAGTATTGTTGATGATGGTCTGATTTCCACAAACTCATTGTAATGGTTTTTTTACCATGTCTTAAGACTCTGCTGTTGAGCTATGCTTCATGTGCACTAGGATTTCAATCATTGCCACTGCTCTTGTTACCTTTTAGCATGGTTCACTAAAACCATCTCTTGATTGTGACCCTCAGGTGTCAGCTTGGAGGTTCTTGGATCATTTATTGCATTCCCAGTCATTTAACAAGCAAAGAGTACTGAGTATGCCCATCTGGCACATTTCCAGGAAACCAACCAGCTCTACAATTTATTACTGAACTGGTTCTTATGCCATTCTTATTTAAAATATTTTGTGAACAACATTGCAAAAGTTTGAAAAGGATTTTCACACAACGTGATTGAAACTCAATTATACACGTGATACCTTTTGCTCACTCTGTGGTATAAGCACCAGATAGCACAAGCTCATTTTTTCCGCTACCCACTAAGTATTTTTATACACTAATTTGTAATTGGCAAATTATTTCTATACTTAGGAAATAAGAAAATCTATCCTTGGGTACAAAATAATAGCGTATATACATTTCTAAATGTTCAATTACATATTTATGGGATCCTTTCCCTAAGAAATGGTTGCTATAAATATAATCAGTTCCAGAAACACAATGTTACCATATTCCAAAAAAAAGTAATAATAATTTCATTGTGCTGCATTGTGTAAACCTAGGATGCATAATTTGAAAAACACTTTAAAATTTACATTTCATAGAATATGGATATTTAAATTATGAGAACTGAGTCTTCTCACAGCACCACATTTCAAATACAATTTTAGGGTCTATTACTGTTTCCTAGCTAATCAGCTAAATCATTTCTCCATTTGTCAGGTAGTCTGGACTTTGAGCATAAGTTGAGCCTGAAATATAAAAAGATGGTCTGATTGCATAGGTTATGCATAAGCATGCATTGTAGTTCTTATAACAGCTAACATGCCCACCAACAGCAGGGGAGCCTGTTTAATCATGTTGGTAAATGCTTGCTGTAAAGCTTAAGACTGAGGGATTTTTTGGCACTATAATGTGGTCACTGGTATTTGAGGCATATTTTTTCAAGAAACTCGTTATTAAATCACTATTCAATGTATGATTTGCTTGTTTAGCCTGATCATCAGCATTTCCCAACCTGGTCTATAATAAATTAAATTTGAGCCAACTGGTAACCAAATGAAATACTAGGGGCAAATTTACCTCACCTGGACAACGCTAATTCACGAAGATCCGAAGTTGCGCACAGGGTACCAACCGTTGCGCTTGGGAAAATACGATCAGCAGTTCAAAGTTACGCTAGCATTGGCTAATTTGCATACGGCGTGCAGTTAAAGTACAATGCCCATATATGCTGCAGCAAATACATTACACTACACTACAAGGCCAGGGAACCTTAATAAAATGATATAGAGTTGTTATAATGCCCTACACATGTGCCCACAGTATAGTTTAGGTGCCATATGTTATCAAATATAGGGGGGAAGGAGAGTACCCCAAAAAAATTTTTAGATCTTTTTCAGCCTATCACCCTGTAAAAAGGAAAAGACGCCAGCATTTTTTGGGACTTTTTCAGTGAAATTTCAAGTAAGTCCTATCTACTCCATTGCATTTCGCCTGGTCTGAGGTGGCGAAGGCAAGTCTGGCGATAGATGTAACGGTCAGTAAAATCAAAAACTTGGTGAATTTGTGTAGTAACGCTCTTTCGACAGAGCGAAAATTCGCCTGGCATTAGAGTGCGAAGTTGTGCCAGAGTCTATCTCCTTTTCTTTACTACTTTTCTTCTTGGAGTCAAGGGTTGCTCAGCTGTTAGAGGACTTGGCTTTACAAGTCCTCCCAAGGCATCCATACCTAGATGGAAAACACCTACTTCCATACATATCTTACTGACCCTGCCCACTATTAAATGCAAAATGTGGATTCTGAACCAATTGTTTTTCTAACTAAAGGTCCCACATTAACTTTCATTGGAAGATTTAGATTTTGGTCCCCAAAAGTTGCTGTGTAGGGCACTGCTATTGCTACTGATATGGATATGCTAATTGCATATAAATGACATGTTCCCGCTTTTACGCATTTTCTTTTCAGTTTGTTTATACATGTACCTCTACAACTCTCTACCCCTCCTCTTAATCCGTGTACCCCCATTTACAGGCTGCAGGATTCACACACCATCCTTTAACCCTTTTCCTATATACTGTGTGCATGTTTTTTTTTTGACAAATGGCACATGTCAATGGAACTGTTTGGTGCAGCTTTATTTTCTACAATTGATGGAATGTGTGCATCTGCCTGTTGCTCTATCAGTTGCTATAGCAATGCTGTGTGATATACCTCTGCTTTGAAAAGCGCACAATAGAACAAGGTGAGGGAGGGGTTGCATTACACTGTAAACCTAAGGGATGCTGGGAAATAATTTGTCAAAGCTTTATGGTTTCCTTTAAATCTCTTATGTCTGTATAAAAAAAAAAAAATATATATATAAAATTATTTCTAGAAGTTCAGACAGTGTTTATGCACTTTTTCTATATAAGCCCAACTGAATGAGTTCATGTCAAAAAGGGGGAACATTCAGTATAATGTGTACTCCAGTCTGGCTACAGCACTATAAAAGCACAACAAAGCATGCAGGAAGTGCTGACTAGAAGAAGATTAGATAATCTTATTTTATATCTAATGGACATTTTGGGCATTTAGCAAAATTTTAGTCTAAAAATAAATTAACATTTTTGACATTTCTCAAAGGACATAAACTTCACTGGCAGAAAAAGTGCATATTTTACAAGTAACCATAGTGAATACATATCATCAAGGTTGTTTTTCAGACTTGTTACCATGACTTAAAAATGTTTTGCTCTGAATAAAAACACATGGCAGCACTTGCACAAGTAAAAAATATTCATTTTTTAACGTCAAGAATGCCCAATGAAATGAAAACAATTGATCTTCAACGAATAATGCTAATTCTCAAATAATAAAATATACAATAAAATATGCATATCTTTGTAAAACTGTGACTTGTTTATTAACACTGCCTTTGTTAGTTGGAGGATGTTGGTAGTTGCACTTCAATATTTGTCAGCATCAGGTTGGAAAACTCTACATATATAATTGGGGAAAATGGTTAGTTAGGAATGATGTTCATTTATTATCTTTATTTGGTCTTATTATATATTTATATAGGCAATATCCTTATAACCCTAATTGATTAATGTTCACCCTGCAACTGGTTCATTCTTGTGGGCCTTTATTAGGTTTAAAAAGTATAAAGAAGGATGTTGGGCTGGAATGTGGTGTGGAAAGTGATAGGTCCCATGAGAATAGAAGGCAGAGAAGCCATTGGGGCAGGTCTCTTATTAAGTAGTAGCAGTTTTATGACTAAATCTAGATTACGTTTAGTAAAGTACAGGTCTAATTCTATATCTGAGGGGATATGGTGTTTAATTTATGTTTCTGCAATTAAAGATTAATATACTGTAGTTTTTCTTATCTCTGCTGTTTTTTTTTTTTAGGTAAACATACAATTTTTAATCCATATTATACATAAAAAAGTCCAAGTTGCACAGTAGATCCTACACCTGCAAGGCATCAAACTTGAGTCAAATAATGGTGCCCTTCTAAGAAAAATAACTAATCAGAAATTACAGAAAAGACTATGCAGACCAGCAAGAAAATTTCAGAGATTTCACTGAAACTTAAATTATTCTGTTCCAGAGAAACAATGCTTTGGCAAAACAAAATACTAGCAGCTTTAACTTCTCTAATCACTAAAGGCATGTCAGATACAAGAATGTTAACAAAATCAAAACATATCAAGGATTTAGCCTTCTTCTTCAGGATTACTCCAGATTATACTGTAGCTGATCCTATTAATCAAAGTGTAATACAACACCACATTGTATCATATGTATTAAATGAACAGAGTACTCCACTTATATAACATTTTTTAATGAGCTGTAGTGAACTGTCTGTTGACCCTTTCATAAACATACCCACTAGTGTTTAAAAACCAGGTTTAAATCCCCTGGTGTGGCCAACTATTTTTTGGGCCTAAATTGAAGATGGGAGGGGAAGTGATACCTTTTCCCTAGTGAAGTGTGCAGAATGTGTCACTGTTGTACAGTTTCTTTATAAAGCTGAGCTGTCATGTGTTAATTCTCTTTTCCCTTTCACCCTTGGGAAAGGACAGTGACAGTGTCCACCCAGAGTTGGAAAGACCATATGGGTACCCCAGTGCTGGGTTTATATTACTTATGATTTTATATTGCCTTTTTCTTCCAGTTATATAAAGTTATATTTGTTTGCTGCACTTGTGTGTTATATTATTGTTTCCTAATGGGGCCACCCGTAGATGCAATTCCAGGATCCCACTAGGTGGAGGCACTGTGCTAAGAAAATCACAGTATCTTTCATATAGCAAAGGTGATTCAGGCCCTGTATTGAAAATTATATGTATTTTATACCAAGACTTTTTAGGAAGAAATACATTTAAGGGCCAGATTCAATTCATTGAGAAAATGGTTTATCATGTGAAAAGTCATGGACAAGATTCAATTTGAGAAAACTTATCTCATTGTTTATATTGGGAAAAAATGTAAACTGAATTTGGAGAAAAAAATTTTTTCTCCTCTTTTGAATCTTGTCCATCACTTTTTACGTTAAAAACCATATGATAACTTTCTCTCACAGAACTAAATTTGACCAAAAGTCTCTGCAAAGTGCATGACGCCTAACAAAGTAGACTAAATTCACAGTTAGAGAATTTACACATTTATATACTTTCATAATGCATGCAGGGCATTGATATATCTCCAACACAAAAAACAGTAAGAAACAGTAAAGAAATATAATTTTATCTACCTTCTTGTTTGTTCCTGCATCAAAGGATAACTATTACAGTTTGAATCTGTGTAGCTGGTTTCAGCATCTAGAAGGAAGGAATTTACCCCATTTACTCTGAAGTTAAAGTTTCATGATTATACAACTGATGCATTGTTCTTGCACTCCACATTATTTCTGTTACCTTGAATAGCAGTTTTTATTAGAAGACCTGAATTAGCTCAGATCTATGGCAACATTTCTGACACCTGTACCCATTCCTTTAGGCACAAGTGTGATGCTGGGAACCCTGGAGCTACGGCATGCTCTGGAAGTGGCGACACCTCCAAAGTTCCCATGCGTCAATAGCTGCAGCAACACTTGATTAGGAACGGAAGGCAGGAAGGATTGAGCAGCGCTGAACCCAACTATACAAACAGGGACAGATTTACATAGCAGGTGACCCTAGGCCGCTGCCGTTCATTGTCCTGTTTACTCCCCTTCCTTTGTGCACATGAGCAAAGTTTCAGCATCGAGTACTGGGGACTGGGGCACAGAAAATTTTAAAAACTATTGTATCTCCTGAGAATCACCAGTGCATCCAAACCAATGTGGGTATGGTTCAGCGGTATGCAGCTCGCCTAAATTTCCACAAATCCAGGCCTGTATAACGGAAGACAAGTAACTTTAATGAAAGTGGTTTTATGAGCAACTGCCCTATAACCTATATGCCTCTTTATAGGTCCTTGGTGAGGCCTCATCTGGAGTATGCAGTTCAGTTTTGGACTCCAGTCCTTAAGAGGGATATAAATGAGCTGGAGAGAGTGCAGAGACGTGCAACTAAATTGGTTAGAGGGACGGAAGACTTAAATTATGAGGGTAGACTGTCAAGGTTGGGGTTGTTTTCTCTGGAAAAAAGGCGCTTGCGAGGGGACATGATTACACTTTACAAGTACATTAGAGGACATTATAGACAAATGGCAGGGGACCTTTTTACCCATAAAGTGGATCACCGTACCAGAGGCCTCCCCTTTAGACTAGAAGAAAAGAACTTTCATTTGAAGCAACGTAGTGGGTTCTTCACAGTCAGGACAGTGAGGTTGTGGAATGCACTGCCGGGTGATGTTGTGATGGCTGATTCAGTTAATGCCTTTAAGAATGGCTTGGATGATTTTTTGGACAGACATAATATCCAAGGCTATTGTGATACTAAACTCTATAGTTAGTATAGGTATGGGTATAAAGAATTTTAATTAAAAGTAGGGAGGGGTGTGTGTATGGATGATGGGTTTTCATTTGGAGGGGTTGAACTTGATGGACTTTGTCTTTTTTCAACCCAATTTAACTATGTAACTATGTAACTATGTAACCTCTATGTTCGTTAAATCCAACAGAAAACATTAACATATATTAAGAACAAGTTTAAACAACAAAGTGGCAGAATGACTGTACAGGTATTATATTATTTACATTTGTTTGCCATTCCATGCCAATTTATATTAACAGTATAGAAATCACAGTCTATCATGAAAAATACTCTTTAAACTTTTCATGTGTTGGCAAATTAGCATATAATGACAGACACTGTATGGTTGTATGAAACACAACCTAAAATCTCTAGTTTATCTAAAACCATGCTTCAGATGTATTTTTCATGACACTGAACAGGTAACGATTAAAAAATCAAACATCAGCTCACAAAGTACTAAGTTAACAGCAATTCTCTTGGAACAAAGTTATTATATAAATTATACATAAAAACCAGTGTAACCTTTCCCTGACCCTGTGGTGGCATTCCAATGTGTTCTGGCCTGCCATGCCTTTGATGTGTAGCTGAAGGACAAAGAAGCCCATTGAGTGCTCACTTGTCCAAAACATGGCTCCATATGTCAAATTAAGGTGACACTGACACTTATTCAGCTCTTGGTGTGTGCTGCCGCACATCCATATATCTGGAAAACCACATTCTTTATACACAACCATTCTGACAAAAATAATTATTAATGTTTTGGAGTACAACAGAAAGAAAAATACTGAACCCTTGGGTAAACTAGTTATATGTAGAAAACAAGTTATATTTAGGAAACACATCAGGGAATATGCAATCTTTTCCCCGTTATGTGATTCACATAGCAGGCACAAATTAATTTGCCTGACATACAGAAAAGGAAGGTCTCCCTTCAAAACACAGAACAGATCTGTAGTTGCTCACCACAAGACGATTCACTAAAGGGCGAAGTGGCTAACGCTAGCGACTTTTTGCCAGTGTTACCAACTGCAGGGACATCGCTAATTCACTAACAGGCTGGGCGCAATTTTCTAGTTAACGGGACCTTCGCTAGCGTGGCACTCTATCACCAGACGAACGATCGTTACTCTGCAAATTCGGATTTTACTGAACGTTACCTCTTTCACCAGAATTGACTTTGCCACCTCAGACCAGATGAAGTGCTAAAAAGAAGCTAGATCTTCCTCAATCTTTTTGGGTAACCGGTTTTCTCCACACATTTTATAACATATGGAACATTAATTTTACAGTGGGCTGATGTGTAGGACATTATATTAACTCTCTTGTCTTTATTAAGGTTCCCTGAACATGTGTAATAAAAAGTGGTAACATCAAGCATTTGCACCAACATTTATAATAAAGATCTCCATACAACTTTAAATTACCCGGCGTATGCAAATTGACCTAAGCGCAAGATCACTTGTAAATTTTCGCTAGGCAGAAACGACCGCTAGCACATCTTTGCTAAGAAATGCTCACTCTGCCGAAGAAAAGCTACCGAAAAGTCGCCAGTGTTTGGCGCCCAGGGTGCTACTTCGCATATTAGTGAATTAGCGTAGTAGTGGCGAATTTGCAGCTGGCAATGTGTGCGAAGCAGTTGCTGGTGACAATTCGCCCTTTAGTGTATCTGCCCCATGGAGTTCAACAACTGCAACACTTCCAAGGCATCCACACCTGGGCAAACAACACAGCATTAACTTTAAATTAACTTGCACCTTGAAATATGTTATTTATTTAACATGGTGTCCTTGTGGGTTAGCTTATGTTAGAAAAACCATCACTATACTGTGTGAAAGAGCCCACAATCACAAATCTACCATCCAAAAGGCCCTTGACATAGGAAACTTTGATTTACTCATACCTAAACACTTTTTATTTGAAAAACACAGCCTACCACAGTTTAGAAATATGGCCATTGACCTCGTACCTCCTGCAACTTGAATTTTGCTAAATACTGCCACAATACAGTATTCCCGATGGGGAATAAATAAATTATTGCTTGGATCTCTGATTTTCTATCTTTTAATCATATTCACAACCCCACATAACTTATCTGAACTGTATGTGACTCTCTGTATATGGTGGATTGACAAATAATCATCCTGACCAGTGGTATTTATAATAACTTTGGTATGTTGGTAAAACCGTGTTCCATTTATGGCCCCTCTTATGCATGGTGTGTTTATACTGATGTTGTAGTATTAAGCAATAACCACTTTTGGGGGTAACTGTCTACATCCCTAATAGAATTATAAGGCATAGTTGTGGAATTCTACATTCTGAGAGCCCTCTTAGCCTTTTCACTGGCTTACATGTCTGTGAACTTTGTATAGTAATACAGACTGTAATACTATTGGGGAATACAATACTTGGCTCTTGCTCTAAGTCCCCCTAGTCAATATTTTACCAATTGCTAACAAACACAGACATTGTTGGGGAATGCTATCTCAATGGCTCCCCAGTCTGTCCAACCCATGAGGGTGCTTCTCCCCTGTGAAACCTCTATGATCCCTAATATTTACAGAATAACTGCAAATCTATCCATTGTTACTTTTCACAAACGCACTGTAAATAATAATGCAACTTGATGGTTACCACCAAGTATCTGGCAGTACCTGGAATTTTAAAGGAGTCGACTGGAGGCATATGGCCATTGATCACACGGACTTATAGTATGGACTTTGAAGGGGTGTTGTTTTTTACTTAATTTTACAACATTCAAATGCTATGCATAGTATCTGAATATTCTGAGCAGCTTCAAGAACTTTTATGTGCTCAGCTAAAATGTAGAACTGTAGAAATTAGATTGTTTTAAAAAAAAGTTGCAGTTGAAATTCCAGCCACTGAATATTATCATCATATAGAAAACTATATCCTAAAACAGGAAAACTAGTGCATAGATTATTTACTGTCCATGCTTAGGGTGATACATGGCAGTCAAAATACCCTTATAGGAGAACTAAAACTTAACTAAAGAAGTAAATGTTGTACATTATGTTTTGGCCTTCTGTACCAGCCTAATGCAACCACAGCCCTTTAGCATAGAAAATTATTATTAACATTATTATTAACATGTATTTATAGAGTGCCAACATATTTTGCAGCACTGAAGATCTGTGTTTCACTGCACATGCTCTGTGCTGTTTTCAGCTACCTGAGTTATGGGGCCAACCAAAATATATTTTATATCTAGGGTAGAATATGCAGTCATATGAAAAAGTTTGGCAATCCCTCTATATTCTTTGGAGTTTTGTTTATCATTGGCTGAGCTTTCAAAGTATCAACTTCTTTTTAATATATAACATGCTTTATGGGAACAGTTTTTCAGCAGTGACGTAAAGTTTATTGGATTAACAGAAAATATGCAATATGCATTATAACAAAATTAGACAGGTGCATAAACGTGGGCACCCCAACAAAGACATTACATCAATACTTAGTTGAGCCTTCTTTTGCATGTTACAGCCTCTAGACACCTCCTATAGCCATTGATGCGTGTCTGGATTCTGGATGGCAGTATTTTTAACCATTCATCCATACAAAATCTCTCCAGTTTAGTTAAATTTAATGGCTGCTGAGCATGGACAACCTGATTCAAATCATCCCATAGATTTTCGATGATATTTAAGTTGGGGGACTTCTCCCTTTGCATAAATGCTTTTGTAGATTTTGAATTGTATTTAGAGTCATTTTCTTGTTGGAATATCTAACCCCTGCATAACTTCAACTTTGTGACTGATGCTTGAACATTATCCTGAAGAATTTGTTGATATTGGGTTAAATTAATCTGACCCTCGACTTTAACAAGGCCCCAGTCCCTGAACTAGCCACACAGCATGATGGAACCTCCCCCAAATTTGACAGTAGGTAGCAGGTGTTTTTCTTGGAATGTTGTTCTTCTTCTGCCATCAAATTGCTTTTTGTTATGATCTAATAACTCAATTTGTGTCTCATCAGTCCAAAGCACTTTGTTCCAAAATGACTGGGCTTGCCTAAATAGGCTTTAGAATATAACAAGCAAATCTGTTTGTGGTGTGAGTGCAGAAAAGGCTTCTTTCTCATCACCCTGCCATAAATTGTGCAAATTGCACTAAATTGTAGATCGATGTACAGATTCAACATCTGCAGCAAGATGTTCTTGCAGGTCTTTGGAGGTGATCTTTGGGTTGTCTGTAACCATTCTCACAATCCTCTGCATTTTCTGCTCATGTATTTTTCTTGGCCTGCCAGACCTGGGTTTTACAGCAACTGTGCCTGTGGCCTTCCATTTCCTAATTAAATTCCTTACAGTTCAATCTGACAGTTTAAACCTCTGAGCTTTTTGTAACCTTCCCCTAAACCATGATATTGAACAATCTTTGTTTTCAGATCTTTTGAGTGTTGCTTTGAGGATCCCATGCAGTCACTCTTCAGAGGACAGTCAAACAGAAGCACAACTTGCAATTGGCCACCTTAAATACCTTTTCTCATGATTGGACACAACTGCCTATGAAGTTCAAGGCTTAACGAGCTAATCCAACCAATTTGGTGTTGCCAGTTATCAGTATTGAGCAGTTACATGCATTCAAATTAGCAAAATTACAAAGGTACCCAAATTTTTGCACGACCATTTATTTACATTTGATTTAATTTCATACAAATGAATACTGCTTCACTAAAACCCCTACACACCCCAGTACTCAGATGTTCCTGGGAAATAAAAAACATACCACTGTTATCTTTTTTGTTGAAAGTGGAATAAATTATTATTCAGGGTGAGAGGGGTTCCCAAACTTTTTCATATGACTGTATGTCACAATATAGGGCTGATTAGTAAATAAAACACAATACAGTTACAATTATATGGAAACTCTTCAACAAGTGCAATTGGCATTAGAATTTAAATATCAGCTCCCCAGCATTAGTTTCTACTACAGGCCAGTCTCATTTTCTGCATGATTATTTACAACTACTCCTAAGCTTAGCTTCTCAACAGCTGCTCAAGGCAAAAACCAAGATAGGAAACTATGGATCATTACTACCATAAGAATGCTAAGCCTTTAGGCTGGTGCAGTAAGTTCAGTATATAAAATGACATTTCTAGCAATATTACGTTTTGGGGTTTAGTTCTCCTTTAAATGTTTGTCACTATTTCTCATAGAAAAACAAGAGAAATGTTATGTTTATGGAATATTCTGGCAAACATTGGTAGCAGTAGTAGAGAGATTTTCCTTTAACGGGGTGCACGCAGTGTGATATATTTACCATCACATACCTTTCACTTCAACTTCACAAGGATTGCAACACTCCCTGCATTCCTTGTAAAGTTGGAGTACCACCACAGTCCAGTATCCATCATAGGCAACACATTTCCCATGCATTTCTATTGGAAACAGTGACAGGTAATAAAGGACAATTTAACCACTGCAGTTCTCTCTGAGTGTACTGCAGCGGTTAGAACACCACATGCCATAGCCCTCAAGAATTTATATATGCAAATGCCATGTGAATTATGACAACAGTTTGATAACTTGTCTCATAGTATAAATCTGACACTCAAAGTGCCCCCCTTCCAAGTGTCAGTTGATACATGCTCATCTAGTTGCATTATTACCCAACCCTGCACGCCACTTTTGAAGATTTTCTCTTGAAGTTTAAATGTAGCCAGAATGTCTCCTATCCGACTCTGATCCCTTTTTTTGTTTCCTCTTTACTGCACAGTTTACTCTTCCCCCATGCACTTTCCAATGCTAATACATATTGCTGCTGTAATAATAATAATAATAATCATGTATTGTTATTATACAGTAACTTTTAAGCAAATACAAAAATCAGAAGTAAAGAATTACCTCTGTATTTAAGAAGTAGAATAATAATAATAATGATACCCATTGCTGTATACATAATATATGTGAAATTCATTAAAGGTATATTTCTCTCCACTCCCTTATTGAAATTCCACTAGAAAACAGTGTTTGTTTATCCCTGTTCTCTGGGTCTGACAGGAGTCAGTTCTCCTCTGGGTCTTTGAATCAGCTGGCTTGCAACTTTCTTTCAGGAGTGCAGAGAATGTAAACAGTAAGACAGATACTTATACTTAAAGCAATTACATTTTCAAAGTTACATTTTCAAGTAACTTTGAAACCACTGACATTTTTAAATTGTTTTTGGATAGAGGACTACTTTAAGATGGCAACCCCTCATTTATTCTAAAGTATAATGTCATTAATAGTGATGAGCGAATTTGTTCGGATTGGCGGTGAAATTCTGCATTTCACCATCTGAAACTTTTTTTTGTGAAACTGCGGCACAAATTTGTCACGTAAAAATTTGGCGTGACAAAAGAGTTGCCGAGCAAAACACCCATAATAAAAAACGCCCATTGACTTTAATGCATTTGTTCAAAAAAGTCACCATTAGAAAAAACTCCCATTGACTTCAATGCATTTGGACACAAAAGTCGCCATTAAAAAACCCCATTCACTTTAATGCAATTGGAGCGAGAAAAGTTGCGCATGTAAATTGTTGCAAGGAAAAAAAATTGATATCCATTGACTTTAATGTGTTTTGCAAATTTTTTACCATTTTGTGGGACAGATTCGCTCATCGCTAGTTATTAAAAAATATGTATTGATTATTCTAATTATTAATTCAGACATATATTCATATAACCTACTGTATATTTGCAGTTTGAAAATTAATTTGGAAACTGTAGAACTGTTGGAAGCACTTAAGGCTGTTGGCGCTTACAGTTATCAGAATGGTATTTTCATGAAGTGTAAATATTTAAAATATGTTTCAGATCCATCAGAAGAACATCGTTTGGAAAGATGCAGAACACTGTATATAAAATGTGAATGAAGAAAGGATGGCAGAGAAGAATTTCATATTGGATTTTTATAGGCTGCACATCTGTCTGAAAAGTGTATGGCCTAATAGGTTTCATAAAACAGCAATTTCTTTTTGAAGTTCATCCTAAATATTGCTAAAGCACAACATTTAGACAGTTGTGATCCCTGTGTAAGTTTATCACATTACTGACTCATTTATATTATTTTATTGACTGTGATGACATTTATTTAAACAATTGTTACCCCCACCCCATTCCAAAAGACTGAATTCTGTAATGCAAACTTTCCACTCTGACCTTCAGATATGTTTTAACAATGTTCTAATGAGACCACACATAGTGATGTGAGACTAGAGAGTTCCTGTAGTCATTTAATTTTTATCTTGTTTTCTCTATCTAGACTGTGATTAGGATACATGTTTATGGCAGAACTGTCAGCTCTCAGGTATCTGAAGTTTGCCATAAGCATCTTAATGTGATTTTGTGTCTCGTGCTGTAATTGTTTGCTCAGGCAGTCTGTCTCTTAACTGCACAAAAGGAAGTAGGATAACAAGCACAATTATTTTTTATAAGTGAATGTTGGCAAAGGTTAGCAAGTCAATAAATATACTGTACTAGTGCCACAGTTACACAGTAGGGATGTAGCGAACGTCGGAAAAAAAGTTCGCGAACATATTCGCGAACTTGCGCAAAATTGCGAGCGGTTCGCGAACGGTTCGCGAACCCCATAGACTTCAATGGGAAGGCGAACTTTAACATCTACAAAAGACATTTCTGGCCAGAAAAATGATTTTAAAGTTGTTTAAAGGGTGCAACGACCTGGACAGTGGCATGCCAGAGGGGGATCAAGGGCAAAAATGTATCTGAAAAATCTGCCTGTGTGTGCTTGGAAGAGATAGTGTAGGGCGAGAGCTGTTAGTGATTTCAGGGACAGATGATAGTAAGTTTGCTGGCTAGTAATCTGCGTGATACTGCTCTGTATTGGAGGGACAGAAGTCTGCAGGGATTTGAGGGACATTTTAGCTTAGGTAGCTTTGCTGGCTAGTAATCTACTGTTCTCTTTAAACAACTGCCATACGTTGACCTTGTAGGCATTGTTTGCCCAGTTTTTTTGGACGCAGCCACTGAAGCACAGTTGCCAGAAAAAATATGCCATATAAATGCTGAAAATAGTCATTTTTCGCCATACGTTGACCTTGTAGACATTGTTTGCCCAGTTTTTTTGGACGCAGCCACTGAAGCACAGTTGCCAGAAAAAATATGCCATATAAATGCTGAAAATATAAATTTTTTTGGTTGCAGCCACTGAAGCACAGAGGCCAGAAAAATTATGCCATATAAATGCTGAAAATATAAATTTTTTTGGTTGCAGCCACTGAAGCACAGAGGCCAGAAAAAATATGCCATATAAATGCTGAAAATAGTCATTTTTTGCCATACGTTGACCTTGTAGGCATTGTTTGCCCAGTTTTCTTGGTCGCAGCCACTGAAGCACAGTTGCCAGAAAAAATATGCCATATAAATGCTGAAAATATAAATTTTTTGCCATATACGTTGAGTCAAGGTATGGCAAAAAATGACTATTTTCAGCATTTCTATGGCATATTTTTTCTGGCCTCTGTGCTTGAGTGGCTGCGGCCAAAAAAACTGGGCAAACAATGCCTACAAGGTCAACGACGTTGACCTTGTAGGCATTGTTTGCCCAGTTTTTTTGGCCGCAGCCACTCAAGCACAGAGGCCAGAAAAAATATGCCATAGAAATGCTGAAAATAGTCATTTTTTTGGTCGCAGCCACTGAAGCACAGTTGCCAGAAAAATTATGCCATATAAATGCTGAAAATATAAATTTTTTTGGTTGCAGCCACTGAAGCACAGAGGCCAGAAAAATTATGCCATATAAATGCAGAAAATATGCATTTTTTTGGTTGCAGCCACTGAAGCACAGAGGCCAGAAAAATTATGCCATATAAATGCAGAAAATATGCATTTTTTTGGTTGCAGCCACTGAAGCACAGAGGCCAGAAAAATTATGCCATATAAATGCAGAAAATATGCATTTTTTTGGACGCAGCCACTGAAGCACAGTTGCCAGAAAAAATATGCCATATAAATGCTGAAAATAGTCATTTTTCGCCATACGTTGACCTTGTAGACATTGTTTGCCCAGTTTTTTTGGTTGCAGCCACTGAAGCACAGAGGCCAGAAAAAATTAAACCAGTAGGGTTTGCACCCTAGTTTGTAACGGTGGCGGAGGGAGGAGGACGCTAAAGGACAGCTGTGTGTGGAGTCATGAGGCTTGAAGAGAAGGACAGCTGCATAGAAGTCAGAACAAGTCTTCCGGCGTGCAGTAACCCTCCGAGATCCACCCCTCATTCATTTTAATAAAGGTCAGGTAATCGACACTTTTGTGACCTAGGCGAGTTCTCTTCTCAGTTACAATCCCTCCTGCTGCACTGAAGGTCCTTTCTGAGAGCACACTTGAGGCTGGGCAAGACAAGAGGTTCATGGCAAATTGTGACAGCTCTGGCCACAGATCAAGCCTGCGCACCCAGTAGTCCAGGGGTTCATCGCTCCTCAGAGTGTCGATATCTGCAGTTAATGCCAGGTAGTCCGCTACCTGCCGGTCGAGGCGTTCTTTGAGGGTGGATCCCGAAGGGTTGTGGCGCTGCCTTGGACAGAAAAACATTTGCATGTCTGACGTTACAGACCGGCCAAAGGGCTTTGTCCTTGCAGGTGTGCTCGTGGCAGGATTACTGGCACCTCTGCCCCTGGAATGTTGATGAGTTCCTGAAGTGACATCACCCTTAAAAGCATTGTACAACATGTTTTGCAGGCTGGTTTGTAAATGCCGCATCTTTTCGGACTTGTGGTATGTTGGTAACATTTCTGACACTTTATGCTTGTACCGAGGGTCTAGTAGCGTTGCGACCCAGTACAGGTCCTTCTCCTTAAGCCTCTTGATACGGGGGTCCTTCAACAGGCATGCCAGCATGAAAGACCCCATTCTCACAAGGTTGGATGCAGAGCTATCCATCTCCGCTTCCTCATTATCAAGGACTGCATCATCCACGGTCTCCTCCCCCCAGCCACGTACAAGACCAGGGGTCCCCAAAAGGTCACCACTAGCCCCCTGGGAAGCCTGCTCCTGTTGGTCCTCCTCCTCCTCCTCCACAAAGCCACCTTCCTCCTCTGACTCCACTTCTGGCACCTCTCCCTGCGTTGCAGCAGGTGCCTGGGTTCGTTCTGGTGATTGCGACCATAAATCGTGCGCTTCCAGCTCCTCGTCACGCTGGTCTACAGCCTCATCTGTCACTCGTCGCACGGCACGCTCCAGGAAGAAAGCGAAGGGTATTAGGTCGCTGATGGTGCCTTCGGTGCGACTGACCATATTTGTCACCTCTTCAAAAGGTCGCATGAGCCTGCAGGCATCGCGCATAAGCACCCAGTAACGGGGGAAAAAAATCCCCAGCTCTGCAGATCCAGTCCTACCACCCAGTTCAAAAAGGTACTCGTTGACGGCCCTTTGTTGTTGCAGCAGACGTTCCAACATAAGGAGCGTTGAATTCCAGCGAGTCTGGCTGTCAGAAATCAAACGCCTGACTGGCATGTTGTAGCGCTGCTGAATGTCAGCAAGGCGTGCCATGGCTGTGTAGGAACGTCTGAAATGGGCCGACACCTTTCTGGACTGGGTGAGAACGTCCTGGAATCCTGGGTACTTGGAGACAAAACGTTGGACTATTAAATTTAACACATGTGCCATGCAGGGCACATGTGTTAAATTTCCCAGTCTCAACGCTGCCAACAGATTGCTTCCATTGTCACACACCACTTTTCCGATCTGCAGTTGGTGTGGGGTCAGCCACCGATCGGCCTGTGACTGCAGAGATGACAGGAGTACAGATCCGGTATGGTTTTTGCTTTCCAGGCACGTCATCCCCAAGACAGCGTGACAACGGCGTACCTGGCACGTCGAATAGCCTAGGGGGAGCTGGGGGTGCACAGGTGTGGAGGAGGAGAAGGAGGACCCAGCAGCAGAGTAAGAAGAAGAAGAGGAAGAAGACGAGGTAGAGAGCGATGGAGGAGTAGAGGTGGTGGCAGAACCGCGTGCAATCCGTGGCGGTGACACCAACTCCACTGTTGTTGTTGTTGTTGAGCTACCCATTCCCTGCTTCCCATTCCCAGCCATTACCAAGTTCACCCAGTGGGCAGTGTAGGTGACATACCTGCCCTGACCATGCTTGGAGGACCATGCGTCAGTAGTCATATGGACCTTTGGCCCAACACTAAGTGACAGAGATGCGGTAACTTGGCTCTGCACATGTTGGTACAGGTGTGGTATTCCCTTTTTAGAAAAAAAATTGCGGCTGGGTACCTTCCACTGCGGTGTCCCAATTGCTACAAATTTGCGGAAGGCCTCAGAGTCCACCAGCTGGTATGGTAAAAGCTGGCGGGCTAAGAGTGCAGACAAGCCAGCTGTCAGACGCCGGGCAAGGGGGTGACAGTCAGACATTGGCTTCTTACGCTCAAACATGGCCTTCACAGAAACTTGGCTGGTGGCAGATGACTGGGAATGGGAACAGGTGGTCAAGGTGGAAGGCGGAGTGGAGGGTGGTTCAGATGGGTCAAGGAGAGCAGAGGTAGAGCAGTAAGATGCTGGACCAGAAGGAGTGTGACTTTTAGTTTGCCTGTTGCCTTTGAGGTGTTGCTCCCAAAGTGCTTTGTGCTTGCCGCTCATGTGCCTTCGCATAGAAGTTGTACCTATGTGGCTGTTGGGCTTACCAAGGCTCAGTTTCTGACTGCACTCATTGCAAATTACAATGCTTTTGTCAGAGGCACACACATTAAAAAAATGCCACACTGCTGACTTTTTGGAAGTCTGCGATCTGGCGGTAACAGTAGAAGTTGGCGGCATTGGCGGCAATGGCGGGTGCGTTGGCCGGCTGAACACAGGTGCCGATACATGTTGTTGCCCTACTGATCCCTGCGGGCTGGCCTCCCTGCTTCTTCTAAGTCTTATTCTCCTACTGCCTCTCTGACTCTCCGTCTCTCCATCTGAACTACCCTCCTCTTGCTCTCTTCTACTAGGCACCCACAAAACATCAATCTCCTCATCATCATTCTCCTCAGATGCATCAATTTCTTCTGACACATCACAGAAGGAAGCAGCAGCGGGGACCTCCTCCTCCTCCTCATCACTCATCATTATGTCCATCTCTGTCGTGTTCTCTGCCAGAATTAAATCTGGTGTAACGTCCTCATCTCCTTCATCTTCTTCTGCCAATAATGGTTGCGCATTACTCAGTTCAAGAAACTCATGGGAAAATAACTCCTCTGACTCCAGTGAAGATGGGGCACCGGTGGTGGAGGAAGTGTTACGTGGGGTGGCCATAGCAGTGGAGGATGAGGAGGATGTTGTGGTAAAGTTAGAAACGGTAGAGGATGGGGTGTGCTGTGTAAGCCAGTCAACTACCTCTTCAGCATTTTGGGAGTTCAGGGTCATTGGCTTTTTAAAACTGGGCAATTTGCTAGGGCCACAGGATTGCATAGCAGCACGGCCCCTAGCACGGCCTCTGCGTGGCGGCCTGCCTTTGCCTGGCATTATTTTTAAAAAAACAACAACAACAAAAACTCAGTTGGTTTTTCTGGAAACGATAATACACACAGCTAGATGGCAGTTTGAAGAAAACAGTGTGCAAATAATGCCTACAAGATCAACGTATACACTACTACAGCGGTGGATACGGATTACGTAAAATATATGAATGCTGCTTGAAAAAAAGTAACTCAAGTGGTTTTTCTAGAGACGATAATATTATCAATATTTAGACAAAATGTGAACAAGCTCACACAGCTAGATGGCGGTTTGAAGAAAACACTGTGCAAATAATGCCTACAAGGTCAACGTATACACAGCGGTGGATACGGATTACGTAAAATATAAGAATGCTGCTTGAAAAAAAGTCACTCCGGTGTTTTTTCTGGAGACGGTAATATTATGGATATTTAGACAGAATGTGAACACGGTCACACAGCTAGATAGCAGTTGGTTGAATAACACACTGGGCAAAAAATGCCTACAGGGCAAATAATGCCTACAAGGTCAACGTATACACAGCGGTGGATACGGATTACGTAAAATATAAGAATGCTGCTTGAAAAAAAGTCACTCCGGTGTTTTTTCTGGAGACGGTAATATTATGGATATTTAGACAGAATGTGAACACGGGCACACAGCTAGATAGCAGTTGGTTGAATAACACACTGGGCAAAAAATGCCTACAGGGCAAATAATGCCTACAAGGTCAACGTATACACAGCGGTGGATACGGATTACGTAAAATATAAGAATGCTGCTTGAAAAAAAGTCACTCCGGTGTTTTTTCTGGAGACGGTAATATTATGGATATTTAGACAGAATGTGAACACGGGCACACAGCTAGATAGCAGTTGGTTGAATAACACACTGGGCAAAAAATGCCTACAGGGCAAATAATGCCTACAAGGTCAACGTATACACAGCGGTGGATACGGATTACGTAAAATATAAGAATGCTGCTTGAAAAAAAGTCACTCCGGTGTTTTTTCTGGAGACGGTAATATTATGGATATTTAGACAGAATGTGAACACGGGCACACAGCTAGATAGCAGTTGGTTGAATAACACACTGGGCAAAAAATGCCTACAGGGCAAATAATGCCTACAAGGTCAACTTATACACTACTACAGCGAGGGATACGGATTACGTAAAATTTATTATGGCTGCTTGAAAAAAGTCACTCCGGTGTTTTTTCTGGAGACGGTAATATTATGGATATTTAGACAGAATGTGAACACGGGCACACAGCTAGATAGCAGTTGGTTGAATAACACACTGGGCAAAAAATGCCTACAGGGCAAATAATGCCTAAAAGGTCAACTTATACACTACTACAGCGATGGATACGGATTACGTAAAATTTATTATGGCTGCTTGAAAAAAGTCACTCCGGTGTTTTTTCTGGAGACGGTAATATTATGGATATTTAGACAGAATGTGAACACGGGCACACAGCTAGATAGCAGTTGGTTGAATAACACACTGGGCAAAAAATGCCTACAGGGCAAATAATGCCTAAAAGGTCAACTTATACACTACTACAGCGATGGATACGGATTACGTAAAATTTATTATGGCTGCTTGAAAAAAGTCACTCCGGTGTTTTTTCTGGAGACGGTAATATTATGGATATTTAGACAGAATGTGAACACGGGCACACAGCTAGATAGCAGTTGGTTGAATAACACACTGGGCAAAAAATGCCTACAGGGCAAATAATGCCTAAAAGGTCAACTTATACACTACTACAGCGGTAGTAAAATAAAAAAAAAGTTAAATAAAAAAAGAATGAATATTAAAAAAAAAAAATTAAAGTTGGTGCTGCTGAACTACTAGGAGCAGCAGATTAGCACACCAGTCCCACTCCCCAACACTGCTAGACTAATAGCACTGGGCTCTTATAGTAGTAGTAGTAGTAGTAGTAGTAGTAGTAGTAGTAAAACAACAAAAAAATAAATAAAAGCAGTCCTTACAAGGACTATTGCTATTGCAGCAGTCAGCAGATGAGATCAGAAGCAGGACAGCTGCCCACTGCAGCTACATACAGAGCACTGCAGTAGAAGGTAGATTACTAGCCAGCAAAGCTACCTAAGCTTAAATGTCCCTCAAACCCCTGCAGACTTCTGTCCCTCCAATAACAGAGCAGTATCAAAACGATTACTAGCCAGCAAACTTTCAACTGTCCCTGAAATCACTAACAGGCAGCAGCTCTCTCCCTACACTATCTCTTCAGCACACACAGGCAGAGTGAAAAAAAGCTGCAGGGCTTCGGTTTTTATAGGGAAGGGGAGTGGTCCAAGGGAGAGCTTCCTGATTGGCTGCCATGTACCTGCTGGTCTGGGGTGAGAGGGCAAAAAAAAGCGCCAACAATGGCGAACCCAAAATGGCGAACGTCGCGCGACGTTCGCGAACTTCCGGCGAGCGCGAACACCCGATGTTCGCGCGAACAAGTTCGCCGGCGAATAGTTCGCGACATCTCTATTACACAGTCAAAGTAACAAAGAATCAACTGTGTGCTTGGCAAAGCCGTTTGAAAATATTTATATTATCATAGTGGACATATTGGGATCTTAGCTTGTTTTCTACAATTTTCTACAATTTCTACAATTATTTTTTTTATGTATAACCAATACTGAAGATGAAATGATCTTCAGTATGATTACATAGGTTCTTAGACAGATTGTCTGACCTAGGCTGGTAAAAGCAGTACAGGCTTAGTATCCCAAACAGACCAAGAGTAGGTATAAGTAGAAGTAAATTTGTAGTAAAAATGTTGTCAGGACAAACCAGAAGTCAGAATCAGAAAAACCATAACAAAAGTATGGAATACTGCCTAGATAATAAGAATGATCACTTTATTGCATCTCTATTTTCCTGCATCCCTTGATATATACAAACAATGTAATGTGTAATGCAGATTGCCAACTCTGAAGCAAGGAGAATTTTTGAGCACTAAAGTGAAGCATGTAGAACACCTCACTGAACATACTCTGGTCAAATGCTTCCCGTACCTGTTTGCTCATGAGCATGCGCATTTGTCCAAACTCCTGTGCAACTGAATCCAAACTCCTGTGCAGAAAAAGTATTTTCTCCAATTATCGTATAGAAACAAAAGCAGTGTAGAAATTCCGTTCTTGATATTACGTCATAGCAAATTATTATTGGTGTCCCAACGTAGTAGCAACATGTTAAAGGTGCTTTATATAGGGCCAACACTGAGCCACCATGCTGTCAAGATGGTTACTTTTGGTAACCATCATGATGGTTATGCTTGACAAAGGGGTTACGCCCCAAAACGTTGCACCCGCAAATAAACGAGCAAGGGTTTCCCTGCTAGAAATATCCTGTTGTGCCGGTGATTTTCTACTTCTCTGTCTGTCGTGGAGGCTGCCAATACCATCTTCATCGAGCACCAGGTTTCACAAGATTCGGACGGCCACGGTATGCGAGGTGACCCCCCTTTTTCTTCCCAAGATGTTTACTTTTATCACTCCTAAATCCTAAGATTAACATATACTAACTGCTGTTTTTTGTGTGCAGTGTAGTTAACAAAAAGGAACATTTAAATCACTGATATACTACCCACAGTTTGGGTAGATGAGGAAAACAAGCTATCTATACTGTTGTTACACCTATTGCACTGTGTCTCTGTATTGTTAGTCTACTTGCATGCAGAGTTGGTTTGAAAAGCAGCAAGTACTTCTGAAGGCAGAGACTTTACACATCGACTACCAAAAGGCTTTGCCACCAAACAGAGCAAATCCAATGAGGAGCCCCATTGCAGAGATGGCCCCAAGAGATATGAAAGAGTGACTAGCGGGTCACAGATAGGGTTGCCACCTGGCCGGTAAAAATGATGGTTGATCCCAATGTTATTGATAGACAAAAAAGATAAATATATAGCAAGGCTGGTATTTTTTTCCAGAAAAGATGGCAACCCTAGGATGTGGAACTTGTGGGAAAGTGTGCAGGGTTGGGAAGATCATGGGCTTAATAGGCCTGGTCAGGCAAACCAGGGGTGTTGTCATACATGTGTACGGACTTGGGGTTTTCCTGGGCAAATAATGGTGAGAGATTTTGTCAGGTTCATTTGAAACCACTTTGATGAATGTGCTATAAAGCAGTGTGAGTTTTGTGAGTGTTTGCTATAATGGGGATTTTACATACTGAGCAGTATGATTCACATTGTTCCGTTGGTCAGACCATGGAAAACGTTTTGGAATAACAGGGCATGGCTGGACAAACTAGGGGTGTTGTGATGCATGTTTGGGATGTTTTTCTCATTGTGGCCCACCACCCAGTGGGCCCAGATTACAAATATTCTAAAAATGTGGAGCCTTTGGTCAGGAGGGCCCTACTAACTTCTTAGTATGAGATCCTATAATTACTGATGGTGACCCAGCCTAAAGGTGAAGACTGGTGACACTCATACAAGCTTTTACTGGCTGTAGTGGATTTTCACTTTATCAACAGATTTACAGCATTGTTCAGAAGTTTATATTATTACAGTAGGAGCCATAATAATGACCTCTTCACTGAATTCATGTGTGAAATCCTGATTGCCATCTCTAGAATGAGTCAATAATTTTAACTCTGCATATGAATAACTTTTCCAACTCATCCCCAACTCTAGCACAAATGTACTTCTATAAATCCTGTGGATTTCAGACAGACATTTTATCTTTGTGAAACTCATGTTCTTAACTTTCTGTAAATTTCTTGGTATAGAACTACAAAATTATTCACCGCTTATTAATATTTTTCTGATGAGATCCAGATTAATTGGTTCAGTCAGTTTCATGATCCAATATTTAGTTTAGAATTAACAACATATCCTTTAATTGTCAATGTATTTTTAAAGTTTTGTTTTGCTAAAGAATTATATTTTTAGAGGGAATCATGGAGAGCCACTCTAACAGCATGAAAACAATTTTTTGGGTCCAAACCCACAAGGGTCATATATCACACATGGTAAAGACTGAAAAATGCAAAGCCACTATATGACTCATTTGTGATTGTGGTAAAAAGGAACTAGACCCCCTGGCTGATCTCGATCATATTTTTCAGTGAGGCCAAAAAATTTCCTCTTTTGATTCTTTGATAAAAAATTCATTCCTGTTGTTCAGGTTGCACATTTTTGTTATCTAAACTGTAATGTAATACTATATCATTAAATGGAAAGCGAGTAGTGATGCTTGATATAATATGTGAATTGTTGTTAAAGCAAATCCAAATGAGATCCTTTCATTCAAATGAAACAGGCCTATAGGTGTTGACGTTCAGATGTCTGCATATCCCTTTTTGGGTGATCATTTCATAGTAAACTGTACAATTTATGACAGCTGGAGACCAACAGTAGAGAAGTGATACTCAGTAGCATTAATATAGTTCCCAGCATGGGCTCCACATACTTCATAATGCAGCCATTAGCGGACTGAACTGCCAGAGCACCAGTGTATCTCCCGGTGGGTTCAGGACAGCACTTGGGGGGGGGGGAAGACACAGGGCTTTTCTTGGTGGGTGATCCAAATTTAGGCCCTGAGGGCTGGGATAGCAACATTTTTAGAAGTTTATCCTTAGGCAAATGCTAAAACCTCTGCTCACATCTTATCTCTTGTGTGTCTGCATGTGGAGCTACTGCATCAGCCTGGGTGCAGACACGCTAAGTGGATTTTGGTGCCAAAATTTATGCGTGTTTTAGTCCCTCCTGCCCCTATCCAGGCAATTTTTGTGAACTAGTCAAACCGCCAAAGAGCCTACTGTGCTGGCCTGATAGTTAAGTATAAGTATTGCAGGGTTTCAGACTGTGGCCTAGAGAATGTACAACTTATATTTCTCATTAAAACTTATATCTCTCACTATTTGCTTTCCAAAATTCTGATCAAATAAGAGAAAAGTCAATAAATAAAGGCTGGATATAGGAAAGTCAACAAATGTTTATAGAAATAAGCATTTCCAGCTGTGTATGATTAATTACCTAACAGCATAGGTGTTCAAATGTAAAAATACATGGTGGCTGTCAGGCATAACTGTGTGTAATTCCCCCTGCATTTTATATTGTGTAAACATTCCAGGCCCTGAAAGACTAATCACCTAACAATTAATGTGATGTCTAACAGAAACAGTAGCTGTCCCAGGACTGACCCATTGCTGGTCCGGAAAGTCTCTGATTACATCTCACAGGTTCTGTTTATTGTAAATCTTTCTGGTAAACTTTACAGGTTGCAGATAAGTGATGAATACAGCATGACATAACATATGCTCTTGGCTCAAGGTGCTAAATACTGGGATGGAAATGTTGTTCTATGTCAAATGATGCATAACATGTTATAAAACTGTTCCTTGGCAGCACTGAATATCTGTCATGTAGGTGTGGGTGGAATCAGAACAAAATGTTACAATGTACAGAATCAGAAGTGTTCTGATACTTAACTACAGAAATGAATACATATCAGATTAGGATATTATGTATCAAACTGATAAAATTGTTGGCAAAAAAGTAAAAAAAAAAACTTGATTCCTTTAGAGAACATAAAAGTGAATGAAAAGCAAAGGGCCGACTCGAGATTACATTACACAAGTACTGGAGTCACCTGTGATCTGGATTTAGCCAAAGCTAAAGATTCCCCAAAGGAAAACACCTGAGCAAGTCTGCTACAGCCACAGTCACATGAAGCCGCACTATGCCGACAGATTCACCTAACACTGCATTTTATGGAATGTGGTTAAAATTATTTAAACATCTAATGGCAGTAGGTACAATTATTCTAGCTCCTCTGTGCGTAATTACGCGTAGGGTGTGCTGCAGTTCTACATATACTAAAGTCTGAATGTTACCTTAATAAGCCTCTGCCTGCAATTCTTCAGCTTCTGCAAAACGCAACTGAAAGCTTCTCGCACAGGATGCTGGGAGCTGTAGTGCAGCAAAAGCTGAAGAGACACAGGCTGAAGCTCTACCTATGGCAAGTACCCTACACAGAAGAGCTTGCAAGCAGACGAAAAGGGGTTAAGCTTGCTTTTTCCTCCCCAGTTTCAGATTACAATGAGAAGACTCTTGTTTCCCAGCAGGGTCCTGCTTCCATTCCACTACATTCGCCTTCAGATCTCCCTGGCAGTTTGCTCTATGTTTGTGATTCTGCAAATAGGATAGAGACTCTGCACATTCAATCAGCTTGAATGTATGTTACGAAGTAATTCAGCGTTTCAGAGTGGGATCCATTGGCAGGGGGAGCAGGTACTAACGTTATCAGGAAGGATTAAGTTGCGAGTGTCAGTACAAAGTAAGACTTGATGAAATGTAGTAACACTGGACTCTCACTACAGGGGGTGCCCGGGAGATGGAAATGAGTGAATCATGGACATTTGCCTGAAGGAGTCTTCTCATATGGGATTTACATTGCACCACAGCAACTATTGGAACCTTTAGATGAGACTGTCTTAAAACATGCCCTAGTCAGGACTGGCATTGACCTACCATAGATTTGCTTCCACTGCTGACCTTAACGTGAGGACTAAGGGTTCATTTGAAGGGAAGCTGTGAAGGACTCCCATCCTTTGAGAAAATGATTGTGGACACCTATCTCCTTAGGGTGCTCCTGGTGCTCTTCTGGAGTTGCCATGTTGCGCACGCCTTGCCTGGAAACCATGTCCATTCCAGCTTTATTTACAGAAGACTGCGGAATCATGAAAGAAAGGAGATCCAAAGGGAGATCCTGTCTATTTTGGGGTTACCCCACAGACCCAGACCATTCTCCCCAGGGAAACAAGCCTCTTCTGCCCCCCTGTTTATGCTGGACTTGTACAATGCAATGGCTAAGGAGGATGACCATGGCATGTTGGGCTACACACTTAGTGGGGCAATGATGGAGAGTAGGGGGCTGAGAAAGGGCTATCCTGTCCTTGCCAACGGGTATTCGCGAAAAGCCCAGGCTTATCGCAGCGCTCCACTAGCCACCCAGCGCCCACCTTTAGCCAGTCTGCATGATTCCAACTTTCTCAACGATGCGGACATGGTCATGAGCTTCGTTAACCTAGGTGAGTGTGAGCATTACAACGTGCAAAAATAGCAATTGGTGCTTTGTTCTTATATGCACTTCAATGTATATATATTCGTGTTCAATGTTGAAAATGTGAAAGATAAGTTATAGGGGGAAAATGAGTGTTTGTGACATAGAGAGAGATTTTATTTGTTTTTAATACCTTTTAAATATGTCACCCACCCAATAAATAAATATCATTATTGTAGAATGAAAAAATAGGAAACTTTTCAATACACGTGAATTAAAAATGTTCAATGTTTCTGTGTATATGTTTGCGATTCAACTGTTTACATTCTCTGCACTACTGTTTCTGTTTTGTGCTCCTGGAACTATGCAGCAGAAGCCAGATGAAGATGAACTAGCTTCTGCTACATCCTTTTAATAGTCAAAACCAAAAATGTCAACATGTATATTGAAACGCTGCTTAGAGTTTTATTTTCCTTCATTAATAAAAACACAGTTTTGGGGTGAAGAACCCTTTTTAAATGATATACAAGAGGGACATGATTTAATTGCCTGTCCAACTGCAATCCCCTATGTGTCTAAATGAGCCATGTTTATGTAGAACATGCAATATCCAGTGAAAGATAGCATCTCCATACTGTAATCATGTTAACTTTGGGAGCTATTTCTTTCCTTTAAAAAAAATCAGTTACATTGTGTATTTCAGCGCAATATAATAATGCCAAAGAATGTCCTCTCTCCCAAGATAACGTTGTGCAACCTCTTTCAGCACTTGACTGCTCCATATGTATTTGGGAGATATTATCTGGCTGCTTTAGTTAATAGCTGTGCGGCTCTCTCATTTAAAGACTGACAGATTAGCTATATTATCTTGCCAAATCACCAGAAATCCAATTTCTTAAATCGACTCAAACTGCAAAGTTGCTGCATCAGACTGAAACTGCATCTGACAGGTCACATATTGTACTGATCAGAGCCCTTTTGCCTTGCTTTAGATTGGAGCCTTAGGCACATGTGTTCCTTAGTACAGTACCTGGTTACAATATTTACAGTTTAGGTACAGTACAGGCTGCCTTTATTTATCCTGTTGGTTTTATTTGTTTGATCGTTATTTCGCACAAGAATAATTGTTTACTCAAGGAGCGATGTAACAATGTCAACGTTTATAATGATGCAACAATGTGTAAATTGTAACGGTTTATCTTTTTCGATTCCCTATAGTGCTAATTACATCAGGGAATTAGTGCAAAAACCTATGGTTTATACAGGTACAAGTCATGCCGGGAGTTCTTGCCAACACACGGAATCAAGAGACAACTTTAACTCCTTTTCACATTTACGGAATCGAATATATCTGCCTCATTATGAACATATAAAGAGATTATTTGTAGTAACAATTACACTAATAATTATCATCATTATTATTGACACAAAGCAAACATCATAGGCAGCACTGTAACGAGAGCCTAATTAAGGGAACACCCTTAATTAATTTTGATGACATGGACGAAAAAAATAATGTGCAGCGTAAATTCCTTTGATGTTGAAGTTGTATTTTAAGAAGTCGATTAATAACTAGCACAATATAATATATATATAACTGACGGTGTACTTTATAATAATGAGCATTAAGCATAAATAGTCTACGAACAAAGGAAAAATTCATGCGGCGCTAAAATGTTATTATAATAATATATTGTAATCTAATATTGAAACAAAATAGATCCTATTTACACACAACAATATTGAAACAAAAGAGAAAATTGTAACGGATACATCAATGTACAAAGAATTGGTTGCGAGGTGTAGATGTACAAAACCTGTTCCAGGCAGATGTAACATTTCGCATTTAAGCCCTTTTTGGATATAATAGCATTTTGGAACGGCAGCCAGTGCTGAATCCACTGTCCATGGGGAATACATAGAAGTTGTACTAAATGGCAGCTCCTGGGTCGGCAGTTGGTGGAAGCAAGGAAGGAAATGATTAGTTGCCACAGGGCACCCAGGCAGGATTAGATCGGGCACTGGCCTCCACAGAGCAATTCTCTGCTGCTAATAATATTATGACATAAGACAACACAGATTCCACGAACGTTAAACAGAACCAGATATTGAGAACAAAAGGTGCAGTATTCCGATTTCTTCGTGCCCCCCCCCCCCTCAGTCAGAATCAGCTCTGAACTTCTCACCTTTAAAAAGCCCATAAATAAGGCTTTGACTGAAATAAAAAGAAGGCAACAAGTGGGCGCATTCATCTACACATAAGCTTAAACACTTGGGTGAAATATCAACATCGAATAAAAAAAAAGAAAGCATTGCTCAGCGCCGCATGAAAACAATTTCAATTAAAAACCCGCACAGGAAAACATCAGAACTCTAAAATGAGTGTGATGTTCCCACATGATGCCTTAGTACTCTATTATTAGTGTCATTCATACATGATTACACTAATACTCTATAACGAGTGTCATATTCTGACATAATCTATAATACCCTAATATAAGTGTCATGTTCCCATATGCTGCATTAGTACTTTAATATTAGTGTCATATTCTGATATAATGTATAATACTCTAATATCAGTGTCTATTCCCATATGTTGCATTAGTATTTTAATATTAGTGTCGTATTCTGACATATTGTGTGATACTCTAATATTAGTGACATATTCCCATATGCTGCATTAGTACTCTAATATTAGTGGCATATTACTACGAGATGCATGAAAATGTAATATCAGTGTCATATTCCTACATGATACTTTAGTACTCCAACCTTAGTGTAATATTTCGACATTGTCTACTTATATTATACACAAATTCATTCTAGAAAATAAATTTATACAAAAATTATAATTCTATCTATCTATCTATCTATCTATCTATCTATCTGTCTGTCTGTCTGTCTGTCTGTCTGTCTGTCTGTCTGTCTATCTATCTATCTATCTATCTATCATCTATCTATCTATCTATCTATCTATCTATCTATCTATCTATCTATCTATCTATCTATCTATCTGTCTATTAGCTATCTATCTATCTATCTATCTATCTATCTATCTATCTATCGATCGATCGATCGATCGATCGATCGATCGATCTATCTATCTATCTATCTATCTATCTATCTATCTATCTATCTATCTATCTATCTATCTATCTATCTATCTATCTATCTAGCTATATCTATCTGTCTGTCTCTCTATTATCTATCTATCTATCTATCTATCTATCTATCTATCTATCTATCTATCTATCTATCTATCTATCTGTCTGTCTGTCTGTCTGTCTGTCTGTCTGTCTGTCTATCTATCTGTCTATCATCTATCTATCTATCTATCTATCTATCTATCTATCTAGTTATCTAAGCAGCTATATATCATTTATATTGAGTATTATATAGCACAGTGTAACTGCAAACAACTAAATGCTTTTATTTTCTATTTCTAAAATGAAATCTATCTATCTATCTTCTATCTATCTATCTATCTATCTATCTATCTATCTATCTATCTATCTATCTATCTATCTATCTATCTATCTATCTATCTATCTATCTATCTATCTAATCATCTATCCAGTTATCTAAGCAGCTATATATCATTTATATTGAGTATTGTATAGCACAGTGTAACTGCAAACAACGAAATGCTTTTATTTTCGATTTCTAAATTGAAATTAGGAAGGGTTATTTTTGACAAAGAAGCAGGGAAGAAAAACTGCAGGTATGGGAAATACAGGTAGAAATCCAACTGATTTAGCACATGGGAAGCGAGCCTCTCTGCTGATATATTTTCCATTGACTGGGGACATTGCGCTAATAAAGAGAATTTTTCCAGATCTTGTTTCTTCGCAATAGAAGTTTCTGATATCCAGGTTGTGTACTAGGATATAAGCAATAGAAATGGCCAATGATCAGTATAAAAATGACATGCGATTTGCGACTAATGAGATGGTTCTATTGAACAAGACGTATAAATGAATGTGTCGGAGTCGTTTATGATCTATTAAGAGATGATCTCATTGTTCTGATTACAATTAAGGTAAGTATGCCCAAGAGCTTACAGTCTAAGACTCTTATGAAAGATCTCGCTGACCATCCCAATTTTAATCTCCTAAAGGGTTTCTGCTTCAATATCTTTTCTGAAGTGACAGCGGGGAGTGATGGGAGTTGTAGTTTAGTAAGAGACTGCAGAGGAGCACATTGACCGAATTACCAAGAATCCCTCCATACAAGTTGTAAAATGATGGGTGAAACGCCTTTAATGTAATGTTTGGCCATGGTGAGAGGGTGTGAAGAGAAGAAACTAGTTCTCGCCTTAAGGAAAGGGTTGAGAAGAGAGCACCGATCAAAAACTCCAGTGACAAGCACAGATCTGACTTCATTCCTCCCATCACATTCTTGCCTTTAATTGAAACACGTTACTAGCACATCTCCCAGCTGAAAAATAAGAAGATCTCCCAGCTACAAAGAGGGACAGAAGGAAGGATCCGACTTTGTCATTCTGATGTGCTGGAGCCGCCGCCCAGTCCGAGAGCTACACGGGGCGCAGAGCGAGAGGTCACTCACCCGAGCACATTCCTCCCAGCAACCCCTTGGGGCGACTCAGACGCTAAATCAATTGGTTCCGCTTGGAATGTATCCATCAAGGTTTAGATTAAGCCCCAAGCAGGAGAAAATGAACAGTTTATGAAGTGGCAGTAAGGCTCCCCTGGGTTTGCTTGGGACTCTGCCATTTGGAATGCTTTCCCACACCCCTGCCTTCTCAAATAAATCCCTTTGTTCTTCTCTACCTATAAACTCAGATGCCTTTTATTACTCGCCCACATGATATAATGACCGGACCTTTATTTCCACCTGATCTTCCTTAAAACCCCGTCTCAGAATATTAAAACAAAAATGTATCATTTAGACAGGACGCGCGAAAATTTGGTATAACTACATTATTATTATCATTATCTCAATATTATTCGGGGTATTTATTGTGCTAAGAAAAAACACACAACCACAGTACAGTCGCAACGCACTTTTACGAATAAGCGCTTTCCACTGGCTGCGTGCGAGCGCTTTGCGGCCTGGTCTGTATCAGCGCCTCACGGGTACACAGCACAAATGCCCTCCTTGTCCCGTAGAAGCCTGCCATATTTTCCCTTAGTTACCTTCCATCCCTTAATCCCCATTCAATAACACTGGCTGAGCCGTGGGAAAGCTCTTGTTGCTGTTAGTGGAAGTGGCAGTGTGGGTGCCGGGATCGCCCATGAGGAGAGGCCTGAAGCGAACAAGAGGCGCCATTGTTCCCTCTGTATTTATGAATGAGTCACGCAGCACTCATACATTATATTTTATTGGCTATGGCGTAGGGTTTCCCCATTTGCTCATCTAATAAAATGAAACACCGGTCTGGCAAGGGGAAAAATGCACCTCCATCGTGCTGGGAATGAAAGAACGAAACAAGATTATCTCTCTGAAAGATTTATGCGTTATTCCAACTGGAGCCGAATTCTCATGTGAAAGGCGATGAATGTCTGGAACTGGAGGGGGCTGTTTACATCTTCCTTTAACTGCAGGGGGCCATGTCTGATTAGAAGTAGTTTGTTAAACTGTGCATCCTTCAGCTTCCACGTTACCCTTTGCCTCTTTCAATTTCTGAGGTGACTGATGCTTTTAATATCCTGTGTCATACAAAAGTGTCAGTACCTCATGGGATAATGCAACATGGCTGACACGGCTGGGCAGGGTTCTAAACAGTTTTATTGGTCAACAACACATGCATTCATTCATTATTACCTATTTAATAATAAAATACACATATCAAATAACTCTTGATACACTACTGTAGTATGCCATGTGTTGAACTACTTATTCATTAACATACACTGACAGGCTTCCTCAGTCATAGGTTGCCCATCCCTAATTGCTGGTTTCTCAGGTACTTGGGAGTATTGCTCAGTTTGTTGCCTGAAGATGAATACATTGGGTTTTAGTTTGCTGTCTGAATATGAATAATCAATAAAACCTAGAGCTGGCACACTGCCGTAGCTTATTTCCCCCCAGTAATTTGTTCCAAATGGAAGGTCGGTGCCTTTTCTACTAATGATTATTTTCTCTTCGTGTTTTGTGGAAGGATGATAAGAGAAATATACTCAGGAAGTAAATGAACTATCATGGATATGTTTGTGGGGATGGGGGGCAGGACATTTTTGTTGAATGGATCATTATGGTATATACAGACAGATGACACCTGGAGAATGAGTTCACTACGGTGGAGAATAGACTTGCTCACCTATAGGCCCAGATTAACTAAAGAGCAATTACCACTTGTTTAGAATCTTAAATTGTCAGTAATTATCTCTGGGATAATAACTTCCAATTTACTGACATTTTTGGTCTTAAATGAGTGCTTTAACTTCTTAAACTTTTCCCTTATGCTGTTCCATTTGCTAAAATAAGCATTTCAGCAAAATGGACCCTTAAAAAATGACTTCATGTTATATAAAAATGGTTTCTAACATAAGGGAGTGATTACTCGGTTAATAGCATTCTATGCAAACACTGAAGGGAGAGGAAGGGTATGAAAAGTGGCACTAGAAGCTTGCGCTGGCCCTCAGTGGACAGAAAACTGCAAGAGTAGTGGAGCAGGTTGATGACTTTCAAATAACAAAGTCCACAACTTATGTGTAGTTTACTTATAGATGCATAGTACTACATGTTTTGGACCTTATAGGTCCTTCTTCTGGTGAAGTTTGTTTTTAAATGTTCCCTATTGCTAAAATGAAGAAATATTGACCTTTAATTAATCTGGATCAATCTGCAATATCTATCATTGTAGCTGTACCATTTGCTGCCTGGACATGTGTTGCTGACTTTAATTATTCCTGTAGTTGAATTATGAGAGCCAGGAGGCTTGTCACGTATGTATAACAACATCGGCAGTAAAAATGAACAGTTTCTAATCTGCATATGTGATATGTACAGACAACTAACTAAAATTATGGAACATTTGTAAATAATGTGCATTGTAAAGTTGCTTAGAATGATAGACAAAATGTATTTTTTAGGCTTAGAACTGAAAGGTGTGGTTCACACCTTTAGTATGTTATAGAATGGCCAGTTCTAAGCAACTTTTCAATTACCCTTCGTTATTTATTCTGTATAGTTTTTCAATTATATGCCCTCTTCTTCTGACACTTTCCAAATGGGGTCACCAGAGCCGGGTCAGGCGCTCTAGGCAACCTGGTCGGTCATGGCGCTGACTGGGCTCGGGCATGCAAATAGACGCGCATACGCAAGCAGACAGTCAGGCAGAGAGGGGACTGGACTAGTGTCAGGTATTGCTGGGATTTGAGCCGGGGACCTTTGGTTTTCTCGATATCTTAACCTTTTGGCCAGGAGAGCAGCCTGTAGGGTTGCTTGCTATGTGTAACCTGGCCTCTGCAGTCCCAGCCCTGCTTCCACCTGATTGGCCTCTCCAACCCCAGCTCAGCTACAGCCTGTTTGGCATCTACAGCCCCAACCCAGCTGCTGCCTAGTTTAATCAGCCAATCAGGGCTGACTCTTCCCTATTTAAGGGCAGCACTTAGACCACTTCTTGACAGAGCATTGCATGGTTTTTCCTAGTTCTGCGGCAGCGCCCCTAACTAGGTAGTTTTAGCCCTTGCCCCTTTTCCCTTATTATTCCTCCTTGTCTGCCTGTCCTTGTCTTGTCTTGCTTTGTACCTTCCCAGCCTTAACCTTGATCTGACCCTGCCTTGCTTGTTCCTAATTTCTGCTTCCTGTTCCACCTTGTACTGACCTTGTCTCGCCTGTTCCTTATTCTTGCTTTCCGATCCTACCTTGTACCTTGCACTCTTGCTATCCTGCTCCAGTCCTCTCTTGCTATCCTGCTCCAGTCCTCTCTTGCTATCTTGCTCCAGTCCTCTCTTGCTATCTTGCTCCAGTCCTCTCTTGCTATCTTGCTCCAGTCCTCTCTTGCTATCTTGCTCCAGTCCTCTCTTGCTATCTTGCTCCAGTCCTCTCTTGCTATCTTGCTCCAGTCCTCTCTTGCTCCAGTCCTCTCTTGCTATCTTGCTCCAGTCCTCTCCTGCTATCCTGCTCCAGTCCTCTCTTGCTATCCACTCTAATCTCCTTCTGCTCCTGTCTTGCTATCTGCTCCAGTCTCCCTCTGCACTCTATCCCCAGTTCTGATCTACACCCGCACCGTCCTGTCCCATCTAGTCTGTTCTTGTTCCACTCCTTCCCCGTCCAGTCTGTTCCTGTTGAGTCGTTGCCCACTTCTTCCTGCCTAGTCCAGTCCAGTCCTGATCTCCGTCCTGTTCTGCACCTGATCCAGACTGACTCTTCGCCCTCATCAACCTGTTCCTGCTTTCCCTTCATGTGTTCCCTAGGCACATACAGCTCCTGCCTCAAGGACTCACCCTTTCCCTTCAGTCTCCACAGCTCCCCCTACCTAATCCTTGACAACTAGGATGCAGAGAAGGAACGTGCTTGGCGCCCCCCCCACTTTACGCCCTAGGTACGTGCCTACTCTGCCTACCCCTAGTTGTGGCCCTAGGGGTTACTAACCCCATCTACAAAACAAATGTTTTGTAAAGCTACAAATGTATTGTTATTGCTACCTTTTATTGCTCATATTTCTATTTAGGCCTCTCCTATTTATATTCCAGTTTCTCATTCAAATTAATGCATGGTTGATTTGGTAATTTGGCCCTAGCAACCACATGGCTGAAGTTGCAAACTGGAAAGCTGCTGAATTAAAAGCTAATTAACTAAAAAAACACAAATAATAAAAAATTAAGACCAATTGCAAGTTGTATATTTTCCTAATGCTTTGCTATTTTAAAAAACTAATGGAGAATTCTTTTCCCCCAATTCATTCTCCTTCTCTCCCCTTTAAACAGGATAATTTGTTTCGAAGGACACTAGGCTGTTTCTCCACCTGCACAGATAAAGCTGGTCCAAGTCAATCCATTTCCATTTGTTCCTTACTGTAAATGTAAATGATAGGCATGGCTTTGGCCTGTGTGCACACATAGAGCTAACACATACACATGTTTTCTGACCAATCTGGTCAGGGGTTTCAATGTTTAGGCCCAATTTGTTCATTCACACTGCAAACAGAATTGATTCGCCTGTTAAGCTTGTGGCCAGGTTGAGCTGATCTCAACAGATCACCCAAAGTATTTTCATGGTTTGGTTATGTCCATACAGACACAGATGGCATGAACCAGCAAACAGATATTCTGTCCAGATACGTTAGAAACTAAAACAGTAAGAGTGCCTCACAGTCAAAAGCTCACCAATAAAAACACAGGCTTAAGCCCCAGACCTACAGGCTACAGCTTGAGGATGTAATCCATACCATAAGATCCAACAGGTACTCTCAGATCCCAAATCCAAGTGTGATAAAAGAGAAATAAACTGTATTGTAGTTACATATGAGGTAGAAATAAATTGCATGTGTGGTTGTCTTTACTGTAATTAGAAGTTCAATAGTAACTGTGTGAATATTTGAGCAAATTGTACTGCTCACTACAGAAGAATTCTGATTGGTTAATTTTTTTGAAGGGGTTCACCTTTGAATTTGAAGAGTCAGCAAAAAAGGCACATAATTCAAAAACTATAAAAAAACAAATAATGAAGACCAATAGAAAACTTGCTTAGAATTTGCCATTCTATAAAATACTAGTTATCTTAAAGATGAACCACCCCTTTAACAGTGCATCATTATATAAAGTTACAATTTGTACAATTTAGTGTAGTATTACCTGATACTTTTCCTCCTACTGGTTTAAGACCTTTGTTGGGGGATCCATAGATTACTTATTAATACAAGTTATATACCTTAGAGTACTTTTTTAAAAATGTATGTTTCATCCTTAAACTTTGCTGTATGGCTTGTACTAACTCATAGTGCCTAGGCTGGATTTCAAAGATAAAATTGCAGATGCAGCTTTCTTCCAACTGTGGTAACATTAGTCAGATTAGATCTTGGTCCTAAAGTTGCTTCTCAATGGTGTGAAGGGTGGCGCTATTTAAATTAATATGTTGCACTTAGGCGCAGCAAAATGAATGTGCCTTATGCGATGAGGAGTTGGCGAGGAACTGTCTGCTGTTTAAATTATGCTCATTGCAATAAGCTGTACTGCTGTGGGTTGCTGGGTGGCTAATCCCTGGCCTATAGCCATCGATGGTGACTGCAATTCAGTACGTCAGTCAAATATAGTTTTCATGTTGTAGAAAGCCTGACTTTGGCCTTATGGTACATGGCCAAAAGAAGGGCTATTTATTTCCTGCACTATGTATCAGCCAGCAATGCCACCTTAACCACAGTTTGTATCATTATGCCCCCAAATTAAGTTTCCACTACTTTGAGAGGCTATTGGAGACCTACTGACAAAGGGCAAGATCTAGAGGGAGTTTAGGAAGCTGGCCTAAAGATAATGCAGTTGGTTTTTAGACAAGGTTGCATAGAAAGGGGACCAGAAGTCCCTTCCCAACAACCAGAGTTCTGCAAGAAGTAATTGAAAGCAAACATGGTAAGGTAGCTGGAACATGGACAGGACATCAAATGAAAATGTGGTAGGACCTAGCAAACCATATCATACTGCTCTGGCATGTTTTTCCTGATGCTCTGGGTTGGAAATTTTGTAGAAGTTTTTCTGTGGCTAAATAGTATGGCTTTGGCAGGACAATCAATTGACATGCCAGGCCCATGGAGAGATGCAAATGCTATTTAACTAGTTAACATATGAAATATTGTGGTCATATTTATTGGAAACCTGTGTAGTGCCATTTAATGTAAGGTTACCAGATCACTTCCAATAAGTACAAGTTGCTCTGCCACACTGAATTCAGCTGCTTTAATTAAATTCAGCACTTGTAGCTACAGTTTTCCATATGATCTAACCTAAATTCCATACAAGGGCTTCTCTAACTTTGATTCAGTATATCTAATTACACTGTGATTATATATATATTACTACAGAATTAACTATTGGGAAAAAATGCTGAATTATGGTTTTCTAAGATTGATTTGTGTCTGACACTTTTTATGGAAATTCTGATGAAATTTCAATCACAAGTTTTTCTGGTAATAAACTATTTTTATTATTATCATCATCGCAATTGTCATTATTTTATTACAGTAGAACCCCCATTTTACATTTTTCAGGGGACCAGGATAGCATTATGTAAAATCTGGGAAAACTTAAAATCAGGGAAATATGTTAAAGTTACTTTTTCTTCAAGTACTAAAAAGGATATAAGCACAGGAGTCTGTTTTAATTTGAAAAACAATATTTACTGTGTTAATAACAAGGTTTGAGAATTGCATTGTTAATGTTACACTAATGGGGGCATGTGCAATGCTCTCTGTCAGTCACATACACAACCTATAAGCAATAAGTTTTTGGTGCAGGACTGTATAAGGGGAAGACTAATTGGAATTGACCATTTACAGGCAGAACCATGGCACAATATACATCTGGTTAGTATTATAAACCTCTTTTTTTCTTAATAATATTCATAGAGGAAAAAAAAAACAGTTTTTGGGTACATCAGGACAAAATTTTGATGCAAAATCTGGGAAAACACTTAAAATCAGGGAAATGCACCCATTGAAATGCATTATAAATTGGTGGGGCCACAAATCAAGAATATAAAATGCATGAAAACTTAAATCAGGGTACTTAAAATCGAGGTTTCACTGTATATAAAACCAGCAAGTTATGCAGTTCTTTACAATAATATTATAATAAACAGGAATGTTATCTAATCATTATTGTCAAATACAGCTTAGCAAATTATAGCTGTGACTTTCAAAATTCGTGAAAACTATTCTAGAGTAATATCTAAATACCAACAGAAATATTGCCTATTCCTATGCTTATTTTACTCTCACAGAACCTGGAGGGGGGTCCACAATCAATGTCGGACCTCTGCAGTGTGAAACAGACTTCTCGTTTCAGTTAGACTGTTTGGCAGACTCGTTAGCGGCAACGATTTAGTGGTTCATTTAAAATATGTTGCGTGGACAGTTCATTTGCCATTTACAGTATGTTTTATTGTAAATTTCCTCTTTTGAATGGATGGATTATAAACTTTTATGCAGTTTCCCCCTAAAACTTTATCCATTAAGTAACTGCCTTTTAGTTTATAATTTCATTTTATTCAAAAGGTTTCTTTGGCTTCTGAATTGCCAGCAAAAGAAGTCAGGTTACGTACTGTACACAATAAATATACTATGATGTGTAGTTTACTTAATCTAAAAGGAAATAGGCAACTTCCTGCCCAATCTGGGAACATGTTCACAGTTTAAAAACACAAGTAGAAGGGGAGAGTAGAAATGTAATTAATATAGTCTCAGAAATTGCTGAAAGTAACAAGGTCAGTACATGGATATTCATACTTTTCTCACTGCCGCTGTCACCTCCCCCCTCCAAAAACAAACTCAACTAAAACCACTGGCATAACTCTATATGTTCTGTTAAGTCTTGTTATTTTTGGTTGTACAGAAATTTATACCAGATACAAGATCATGTAGGTCGAAATTGCAGTATGCACTTAACCATTACAATAAAACGGCAGTAATTTATTGTGTATTGCAAGAATCCTTATTTTTATTTGAACCAAAAATGAAGATTAAAGTAAACTTGCACACAGTGTTGGGCATTAGGTCCTATGTCAGATTGTTCATAGGATCCAGTTAGTAAGAGTGAGCTTAGATGAGAGAGAGATGCTAAACTAAAAGTTCAGTTCAGCAGCATAATACTGCTAGTATTTTTTAAACACTTCAAAAAAAAAATGAAGGTAAAATGCAAGAGCACAGAATTTTTAAAATTTTGTTTTTGGTTTACATTCCCCTTAATCATTTCGAATAATCGTGATGAAAAGGTATATATGACTCTCAAAACTACTCCAGACCACAAAAAACGATTAGTTGCCATAGGTTTTGACTGTCGTAATCACAACCAATCAGAAGGATCTAAGTGAGCGCTGAATACCCTATGCCTCATGAATTATTGTTCAATTTCAAAGTCAACTAAATCAGTACTATCTTTGTACTTGACTTAGAACTATTGGTAACTTCTCTGGAAACCATTTATCCTTTAAAGTCATTTGCAGTGAAGTGGCTAATGGGTTGATGGGCTAGTGAAAACCTTCAGACAAATTTAAATTTAAATAAAACTGTTTTTGAAACACTTGACCAGACCAGAGTCACAAGGGCTCAGTATGTTATATAATGCACATTTGCAACAAGTTTTCATGTAGTTTTCATGAGTAATTATTTTAGGCAACCTTCAGTTGTGTGCCTATGAGAGTAGGGGACTCCTAAGCATATTATCTGCATCTGTCTCACTGGGATCACTTTAGTGATACTACGCCTATTTTTTTATTGCATTTCTAACCCCATCCTTAATTTATGCAAGTTTAAAAAAGCTCAACTATTATAATTTTAAGTTGTTTCTGTAATAAAATGCTTTGACTAATGCTAAATTATAATAAGTGCATTTTGTTGCAAACAATTGCTACCTACACGTTGATTGACATTCCACCAAGAAATGTGACCAGTGCATGTAGCTTGCAGTAGTTATGTCACAGGACCACTGAAGTTATTGAAGTAAAAAGCTGTTTGTTGTTCTTTCTTTTTATCCAGTCTGCACTGTTATTTCCCAGAATTCCAGTGTAATTGTGGCTACAAGAGGCTTTGTGCATGGCATAATTACTGTTGATGTGTCAAAATGAATGCAGTTGCAATTACCACCATGGGTTTTCCAACATCTACTGTATAGGTACATGATGCAGAAGTGTATGATTCAGTACAAGAGTCAGGATGGAAGCAATGGTGCTTACTGCAACTATATGGTAGTTTGAGGAATGTGTTTAAAGGGGTTGTCCGCCTTTGATTGAACTTTTAGTATGATGTGGAGAGTGGTATTCTGAGACAATTCGCAATTTCATTATTTATTATTGTTATGGTTTTTGAGTTAATTAGCTTTTTATTCAGCGGCTTACCAGTTTGGTTGTTAGGGTTCAACTTGCCCTAGCAGCCATGCAGTGATTTGAATAAGACACTGAAAAATGAATAGAAGAGAGCCTGAATAGAAAGATAAGTAGTAAAAAGTAGCAATAACTGCATATTAGTAGTCTTTTTTTAGATGTGGTCAGTGACCCCCATTTGAAAGCTGGAAATAGTCAGAAGAAGAAGGGAACTAATTAAAAAACTATAAAAAAAATTGAAAAGTTTCTTAGAATAAGCCATTCTATAACATACTAAAAGTTTGCTAAAAGGTGATCCACCACTTTAACAAATGCCATAAATAATTGCAACAATTTCACCCATTCCAGGACTACCACACTTGCAGCTGTATTTTGAAATAAACCCTTAAGAAATTAAATGATGATGATTTCATTGCTTGGATCACCACAAGAACATCACCTATTTAGCCACGTGCATTACATCAGTTCTATCATGTTTAAGAGTGTGCTAATAACAAAAGTAACATATTATACTTATATGTATTTAGCTTTATTAAATGATGAAGGTTACAGTTTATTTTTATATACTAATTGATTGGAAAATCTAAATTTATTGCAAACACCTCTCTCTGTAAACACTGCGAGTGGGTACAGCTCATCAGTTTACTTGCATGGAACAAAGTAGGCCCTAAAATTCAAATAGAGATAGAAAGAAACTTGTGTGCAGCTTGACCAACATAAGTCTGAGATGCCATTTTTGGATGTTTTAATAACTCTCTCCTGTGTAATGTTATATTGCTATTTAGGTTTTGGGGGAAAAAAGCAGTTTGACATTTTTAGTTTTAAGCCCTGCGAACTGTGCATGATTGGCTTTCAAATAAATCTGCATAAGCAGATGTTCTACATATGACTGTACATATAACGATTTCATCAAGGCAGCCTTTTTCAGTTCTTATTAATTGCCTGTCCCTTATGGAAGACAACAAACAGCTTTTCAACAGTTTCACATTTCTATCATCATAACAGAGTTTGTTAAAAGTGTATAAACCAGTCAGCAGAGAGATCTTTAAAATGAATTAATGCTTTATGTCAATCGAGAAGGAAGAATTTGCCAAAGATACCAAGCCAAAAAGGTGGGTCATCATCTTGAAAAAGATCTCAGGTCCCCTGAGGACTCTGTCCTGAAGTAAACTGAACTAAAACTAGCTTAGTTATATGTACAGCTGGTGAATAGGTTGAATTATTTTAAAGAGACGACTCTGGGCTGAGCAAATACTACTGTGTGAGGATGTATCATTATGTATCATTACTCTAGGATAAGACTACGTTTGCATGATGGTGATGATGCTTTTGGAATAAGTTTATATTTTTATTAAGATTTCACTATGATACTTCTAGGCTGTACAAAATTACCTTTTAATACCATAAATTCTTTATTCATATAAGAACTAGAATGTTAGGAAACTAAAGTCTTTCAAAATATTTGGCTTGACTGAATGTGCCTCTGTCATGGGTTTGCTTTATGAAAAAAGAGATTAAAAATCCTAAAATGTTATATGTTAGACTCCCATAACTAGCTATACTTCAATATGTGAGAGTTTTCTGAATACTCCCACACTCTGCTAGGGCACTGATATCAGCAGCACATGCACAGAGAGTGTTGAGAAACATTTGATCATGTCTAACTGGGTTGGCACATGGCATACAGAGCAAATGTTGGGCATCTTACTAAAGTACGGCAGGCAGCCATATTTGGAAGATATGGTTGTGTTTTTTTTTAACTTTAATTTAATGGTCTTCTGTTCCTTTGGGCTGTATAGTAGTTCTATGACTGCTATATACATCGAATGTATTTTTTAGTGCCTACAAACCCCCTTTCAAAATGTTTTAAGTCATTGGGCGAAGTTTATAAATGAGCCCCTGGTATCATTGGGGTATGGCACAAGCATGATTGAAGCTGGAATGCTTGCTTGTGAACCAAAGTTACTGAAGCTTATATGTGATTTACCCTGATTCACAAGAGAGTAGCTGGAGTAGCTGCTAATCACACAATATGGCTATGGATCTTAAATTACATAAGCCACATAGATAAATGGCTAACTGGGATTCCCATTTCAAGAATAAATCAAAATAAGTGTGCCAAGACTTTCCTCTGCACACAAAACATGTCTGAAACACGGGCAATAAACTGGCGGTACCTTCTCTAGAACAGTTTTGTCGATTTCGAAGGGTTGAACTTGATAAGCTTATGCATTTTTAAGCCTTAGACTGATGCCACATGGTTCTATATCTTGGCCTGCTGAAAAACACAGGCCGAGAATCAGACCCTATGCTCACATCATCCTTACTCTTTGCAGGCACACGCTGTGGATTATGGCCCTGAAATTTGAGAGTTTTCAAGCCAAATGCGAGCATAGGGGCCTGATTCTCAGTCTGCGTTTTTCAGGCCCGTGTAGCATCAGCCTAACATTCTGTTCAACTTTGATGTGTTTTATGAATACATTCTGAGGTGAAAACCAGATGTTAGTAGTGATTAAAAAGTGTTTGACTACCATTCTGCCCAAGGGCAAGACATATACAGTAGCCTACTATCAAGAACTGTGTATATTTCATCATTTGTACAAACCTGGTAAATGTCTTTATAGAAATGCCATTTTTTAAACAAGACACAAGTATACACTTTTGCACTAGTCATGGCAAGGTATTTATTAAAGGGCAAAATTGTCTTATAGCGTGAAACAACTTTAGTGCTTTAATTAGTTTTCAAGGAATGCAATTTGAGTTCATTTTCAGCTTTATTTTGTCTATTGCTGTTCTTGTACTTTACAATCAAATTATAGTTTATGCTAGTTCAGTGGTATGTGTATATGAAAGCCATATCACTGAACTATAATAAACAGCAATTAGACTGTAAACTGCAAGAACTGAAAGTACTGTGAATCTTAGGAAATTCCACAAAGCACGTAATACAATTTAAGAGTAATAATTGGTTTCTTGCCCAGAATGGCTTCTGCTCTTCTACCTGTAAACATTCCCTATTTTTCTCTATGCCGACTATGCCCCCTGCTTCATGGCTTGCCACCTACCTGTTATAAGCTGGTCAGTTCCTGTGTTATACACTTTTAACTGCTGCTGTTGACTGAAAATGTGCAGTCCACATCTGTTTACCCCTCTTTTTTGAGGAAGTAGGAGTTAGCCCCACACAGGCAGGGGAGCTCATAGCAACTCTGTCACAAAAATGTGTTGAAGACTAAGTTGCATTTAAATCTTTATTTCATTCCTCGCCATTAAGCCATTTACAGCTATTTGGATTTCCATACCCTGAGCACAGTGGTGATGTCAACATTTTTGTGAAGTTTTAATTGTATTTATTTTTTCTGCCAAGTAGCTTAGTCTTCCTAATTGATGTTTATTTGTGTTAGAAAGTGAAAACTAAGAGCAAGCCAAGTTGCACTAAAAGTAATTTTTCAAATTTAATAAAAGCCAGCTTTACCGCTAAAAGAAATAATCAAGCGAAAAAATTAATATATACAATATAAAAGAAAATTAATATACATGCCCCTGTAGGGGGAAATAATAAAGTATATTAAAAAACAATAATTAGGAAACTATATAAAATGTGGCCATTTAAGGAGTTAATATTAGTGGTCTTTCTGCACTAAAAACCAAATACATTAACATTATGTAATATTATGGTATACATTCTAGGATGTTTAAGAGGCATCTAGCTAAGGGCAAGGGCACAAGCTTTCCTCCGCCTGCATTTTGTACACAGGTACGAGAATGCGGATCTGCTTTTCTGCACTCACTCTGGTAGCTTCATTGACAAGTCAGGTATCGGCCTGTGTGGAGCTACATGGAGCAGATATCAGCATGGAAATCCTGCACCAATATCTGCTTTAAGTAGCCCCGTACAAACTGATGCCGGGACTGTCAACAGAGCTACAGGAGTAAGTCCATAAAAACAAATCTGTGCGTGTGCCCTTGCCCTAAAAATTAATGTTTATCCTGTTGATGAATGTGATCATTTTATAGATTGATTTAGGGGCACATTTACTTAGCTCAAGTGAAGGAATAGAATAAAAAATACTTCGAATTTCGAAGTGTTTTTTTGGCTACTTCGACCATCGAATTGGCTACTTCGACCTTCGACTACAACTTCGATAGTCGAAGTACTGTCTCTTTGAAAAAGACTTTGACCCCCTACTTCGCCACCTAAAACCTAACAAGCATCAATGTCAGACTATGGGGAAGGTCCCCATAGGCTTTCCAAGTTTTTTTTGATCGAAGGAATTTCGTTCGATCGATGGATTAAAATCCTTCGAATCGTTCGAACGATTATTCCTTTGAACGAATAGCGGTAAATCCTTCGACTTCGATATTCGAAGTCAAAGGATTTAACTTCGATAGTCGAATATCGAGGATTAATTAACCCTCGATATTCGACCCTTAGTAAATGTGCCCCTAAGTGTTAACAACGACATTAACATTAGAATCACGTCAATTGAAACTTACTGAAGGAACCTTGGATTTATTGAGTCCAGACTGACAGTTCTCCCAGTACACTTGCACGTAATTTATCAGAACGGGGTGCATTGGCTTTTGCCACAAGTTGCAAAGCAGCAAATATTAATGAAAATACCTTTCTGAATAGTGTCACTGCTGTCTTCATTTTGCATCCATTTGTGCATTGGCCAATTTGTGCTTGTGGTCATAAATGAGCCTTATTGTTTCCTATCGTGTATATTTCTATTATCAGCATTATCGATATTCGAAAAACTTTCCTTGATTTTAACTTTCCTTGTCATTATAACAAATTACTGAACATCAAAGCTTTTGCTCACATAAGGACCGATGAGAGTATGATTTCTAGTTTATACTGTTAATATATACATATATAAATATATGTACACTTCACTCTCTTCTACCATTGAAGTGCATTGTTTGTTGTGTCTCCAGCTTCTTACAACCTCTGTGACCCTGACTTTCCAAGCCGACTCTTATCAGATGACTGTCTGACCCCCTTTGTTAATTGTGTTTAATTGCTTCCTTCTGCAATTTTGTTTAGTGAATTGGTCAATGCTTGAATAACATTATTGTCACTAATGCCAGCAGAACTTGTGGGAATGGATGCTTTAAAGGTTTGTAAAACAAAGCGACTGACTATTTTCAGTTCTTATAAGCAAACACACTGTGAACTACTATGTGCTGGACAGCTGGAAGCAAGCAATAAAACAGAACTGTGCCTTTGTTGTACTGGTTTTAGTGATTTTCTTAAATATTCCTGTTTATATTTCTTTATCCTAGTGTATTTTGTAGGGAAATACATTGTGAGTCTGTTTAAAATGGAAGATTGCTTTGACGTTTCACGGAAGAGTCAGAATGAAATTGTTTGGGAAATTGGCATTCATAAAGGCCTATTAGCTTAATGTAGCTGTAGCAGGACACTGGGAAGGCAACAAGTATGGCTGTAGCAAGCACCTCAATGTTGCACTGATCTCCTCAATGTTGCATTGGTCCTGGTCAGCTGTGTTCTTGCATCATTTATCAATTATCTAAACAACGCTTCTCTTTGTCTAAATGTTTTAGATCCTTAAATAATACTGAACATATTCAGGAACTGACTTCAAAAGCTCTAATATAAAAACCATGGTTATTTTCAAACCCAATATGATGCTTAATACATTTGAAGGCTAGTTTACAACTACAGAGTGTGGCACAAAAATGGATGCAGTTGTAGCTTGAATTGAAGCAATTCATTAAAAGTAATTTTTGCATCCAAACGCATGCTTGCACTTCACTGTAGTGAACAATATTGGTGCATCCATCTTCCTGTTCTGAATTGTACACAAGTGCACACATCAACACAAGGCAATCCCGGAGGCATTGCCACCATTAAGGTACTGATAATTCTACCATTATAAGTAAAGGCAGAGGACATACACCTAAATGCTCACTCACAGATGTAATTTTGACTCCATGCATCCCACCGAGCAACTTCCTAATGTTATTGGACCAGCAAGTTTTTTTCTACCTAATTATGTGACCAAAACATTCAATCTTTTCTTTTTAATGAACATTTTTCTTGCTGTTTAGTCCTACTGTGTTCAGTGTTTGCCTACATCAGGGATAGGCTTAGGCACAATAGGCACATGCCTAGGGCACAATCCCAGTTAGGGCACCTTTTTGCTTTGGCCCAGCACTGGATTAAATTGCTGCTTTTACTTGCACCCAGCTTGTCTGCCTGTCTATCTATATTTCTATATCTATTTAGCTAAGTGTATTGTGTATACATAATCTAAAAGGAAAATAAGGTGACAAACATCAGCACAAAGGTAATCTGATATTACCTTTACAGGCACTAGAGAACATTTATAAAATCTCAGGGGTATGGATAATATTGCTTAGAAAAGTGCAGGATGTCACAAACAAGTTTACAAATAACATTTTCTTGCATATGCACAGTTTGTTATTTTGCCAATATTGGTGTTATGTGATAATTAAATGGAATTTTAAGGGAAACTAAATGGAGACTGAAATCCCAGTATCGAAGGTCAAAGCAGAAATATGACCTATTGCACAATTATTCAACTCAAATGTATTTTCCATAGAAATACCAAAAATAAAACATCTCGATATAGGAAGGTGTGAAATGGGCATATTAAGCCTGCATACAAATTATTGGAAACCAGTGGTTCTTATATAAATTATAACTTTTATTAAATGGAATGGCAGTAGTACCACAGTACAATATTTCAGAAAATGATAATAGGCAAATCAATATCTCTATACTTACAGAGATCAATACAAGATGATACTTTGCTATTTAGAGCAGTCCCTAAGGTTCTTTCAGATGTTGTCATACTTGGTGCCCTGATGGATTTTCTACTGTAATGTTGCCTTAATTATGCTATACTGTAACAGCACTTAGGATATTGATAAATATTTAGTCCGCTCTATAAAGGGGATCCAGTATAAATAGAGAGAGTAAGGCTACACTCTTACACTATTTTCTGCCTCTGATAACTCAATTGTGAAGGTACACATAGTTAAAAACTAAGAGAAATTTACCCATTTACTAAGGGCTAACAGAAATACTAAGAGACACACAATATTTTAGAGCTCCGAGTATTGCCCCTTAAGGTGCTGCTTCTGTACTCCACAGCTTCAGCCAGGTTAAAAGTAAGCAATGAATATTACTTATAGGAAGTTGGTAGTAATGTGCTTTCATTTATTCATTTCTCATTTGGTTTTACTTAAGGTATTGGTAGGGCAGAAAAGATAGATAATATTTACAGATTCTGAACTGTAAGTGCAAATATATAGATTCACCCTGGTTCAGGCTGATTGAAAAAGCAAAGATTAGAAATGTATAACATAAGCATCTCTTCACAGGCCCATATGTCACAGGGGGAAGGAATTTAGAGAATGAGGTCTGCAATTCATTGGGCTGATTTTCAACATAAATAAAGTTGCATCGAGGGGATAGATGTATAACAAAGAGAGGAACGCTTTAACACATACAAGCAAGCACTACCATCCTCTTACAAGAAAGTTCAACCATTAATTCACTTAAGATGAATTGCTAAAAGATTTGTTTTGATTAAAGATCAAGTACATCCAAGAAATAATGATAGCATAATTAAGTTAATATCATGAATCTACAGAAAGTGCCTAGATCATTAACACATTGATGACAGCTATAATGCAAAGACTGGACAACTCTTGGAATTTGCTTTCCAATATCCATCTAGAGTACTTCCAAATAGGTGGTTGTTATAGGGGGAACTAGGACTGTGAATTTATATCATGTGACTGCCAGCTATGGCATAACTAGAAATTACTGGGACTTGTAGCTAATTTTTAGGGCACCCAAAACTATGCAAAGATGAGCTCTCTTGCAATCATGTGTCGATCATGGCTCCACTTGATTGAGAGTTGCCAATAATAATAAAAAAAATAATAACATTGTTATTTTTGGTCTTAATCCTTCCTCTAAACAATGGCTTAAGAATTCTTATTTTTTTTTTGGCTAATAGGTGGCAGCCTTTAATGTGAACTTTTTTTTTTTTACAAAAAGGTAATTCCTATTGTTAAAATACATGTAATATTATGTAATGATGAAGGCCCCTTATAGATGGGTTTAAATTTATTCTCCCAGTTGAGCAACATATTTGGTTAAAAAGGTTCAACCATGTCTTACAACCCATAGAAAAGTACCAATATTTAGAATTTTGAAAGCAAATTTTTTATTGGTTGTTTTGAGTAAACTTTTTCTGCCGATAAAGTTTTGTGTTGAATTCATGGTTTCCATGAATTTGTCTTTAGAATTTAATCATGCCTTCTCTTTCATCAGAAAAAAAAATTGTCTGTTGTACTGGAAAAACAAACACAGATGTTATTATTATCTACTTCTTGCCTCTAACCAGTGGACGTTCTCCCATCTTTTGAAAAAAAAAACCATTGCCATGGGCAAAATTGCAAATTTTGCCACAAGTCTGTGTCTGGCAAAAAGGTTAGCTAATTCCTAGCTTCTAGTCGATCTCTACCTACTAATTATTTCCTAGGTGAGCTACTCTGGAAATTAACCCTCTCAGGACCACTTTGCATTAGGGAGTTAAGCTAGAAAAAAAGCCTGTCTGTTGCGTTGGAAAAGAAAAATACAAACATTAATATTTGCTGCTTCTTTGTAGTTACTGGCTAGAGAAGGAGACAGAAGAGATAATTTAGGTAGTGTAGTAGAATATGTGGAGCACTTTTTGTTGTTTCCAAGTTCTGCTTGTCTGTTCTGTCAGACCAAAAAGCCCTTGTTAGGGCTATGTGTGTCTGTGTGTGTGGCATTTGTAAGAGCTATCTGATAAACTGGATAAAAGCACAATGTTTTCCTTGGTAAGGCTTGTAACTTAAGGGTCTTACTACATGTCTGCAGTCTGCTAAAACTGATGAGACACCTAAATTCATACTAATAACAGTCAGAAAAATAAGTCCTTATTTTCTAAACTGGAGTGGTCTGTCTTCCACACAGCATGTCCTGCAGCATGTTTGCACTCTGGAGAGACACCTATATTCACTAGAGATTATTATTAATGCAAAATGAAAAGAGGATTTTAGTCAAATTGATTTGAAGAATTTCGGTTCTGAGCAACTGGGAAAAAGGATATCTGGATGGTAGAATACTGACGAAGAAATGGGCCCCATGTTTGGAAGAAATTGACAGTTTTATCATAATGAAAAGGAGCTTCTGTGACAATGTAGGACAATCTATATGCAACTGCAGAGCTAAAAACACATTAACTGCAATGCAATTTTGCTTTCACGTTGCCTCTAAAGCATTTCTGCAAAAGTTCATGGATTCACAAAATTTTCTGTTAAGTGAAACAGTGCAAATTCAGTTGTCACTATCTATTGCCCACAAATAGTTAAGACCCGTGTAAGCTGAGAGAGATGAGAGCTGTGTGGAGTCCCAGCAGGGGACTTGTCCTAAAGAGGGACATATATTTCAGTTAGAACCCAAATATGGCAAGGGTTATGTTTTGTTGTCTACAGGTGTCATGGAGATTGGAGGGGTCATTTATATATATAAGTGTATATATACAGGTATAGGATCCATTATGTTTAAAAAAAATCTCTGTAATACTAAAAATAATTCATCTTTATTGGAAGCAAAACAATCCTATTGGGTTTATTTAATGTTTAAATGATTTTTTTAGTAGACTTAAGGAATGGAGATCGAAATTATAGAACAACCCCTTATCTAAAAAAAACCCAGGTCCCAAGCATTCTGAATAAAAGTTCCTACAATAAACCTGTATAATATATTTATTTATATATATTTATATTGTAATGAGCAGGGCTCTATTTACCTCTAGTTTTGGTCATGAATGATTTGTATGCTTCATCACTTTGCCTTTTCTCCTTCTCAGTTTTCTTAGTGATATTATTTCAGTCCTTACTGGCTTGTTTGGGAATGCATGAAATCAAGTGAAGAGGCCACCCAATGAATAAGACAAATATATAGTGCAAATGCCTATTTGCATTAAGGAGTTGCACTGTATTAGTTCAGAACTGAGAACATTTTCCAAAGCTTACTGAGAAGCGAAACATTCATCAGTTTGAAGGCCACCTAACTTTTAGAGTTACTGTGAGTGATTTAACTTCAGTAGTGTATATATTTTTATATATTCCTTCATACAAATGCTAAATTATATAAGCAAAGGAAAAGCAATTAAAGGATTGCTTGTATGCCCAGAGTGGAACTGTTTAACCTCCTCAATATAGAACAAACAATAAAAAAAATACTGTGAAGCAATAATGGGCAAATTGCTATGAAGTGACATTCCAATCTATTACTTAGCCTTGTGTCATGTCACTTAAGAAGAAATAAATTGTACACATTTTGAAGACGCACATTTAGTCAAAAGACATAAATGAGATTTAAATTATTGTTCATAAACTGAAAATTCCAATTAAGTATATAGTAAGTGCTAATAAAATAAATTTGATGACCAGCTGCTTGTAAAAGATACTATACTGTATACCATATGCGAAAAATCTATTTATATCAGTTTATATAAATATTGTGTCTAGATGAATGCATATATTGAGTCTAGACTTATGCGTATTTATAAAAATATAAATCAGATTACAAATGGAAAATAAGTGGATGGTCTATAAATGTACAACTCAGGTTCACTATACACTTTATTGCAGTTGCATTCTACCATTTCTGTAACCTAGGGGAAAGTCAAAAGTAGTTAATCAGTAGTATTATTATGATACATAGGCCACATTACTGTCTACCACATCTACTTTTATGCTCTCTGAACATTAAATATTTTTAGAACCAACTTGCAGCAGGAATTATATCTGTCCTGATTATACATTTGTGTTGTGAAATCTGATCTTTTAGGACAATCCAAACTAGGCATTGTAATGTAAACCACAAATGTATAATTACAAATGTATGTTTTAATCGGAAATCTGTAAGGATATGAAAACAATCTCTCATGGTTGAAGATTTGCACTGAGCATCACCTAAATACAGGAAAGTCTCAGTGGAGTGGTCCTTTTATTTGTGCATGCATGCGTGGTGACATGTTGGAGGAGAACAAAGTTACAAGAAGCAACGGGGCAAGAGAGTCCGAACTAGGAGTATGTAGAAGAGGTACCTGCCCAGCCATTGTTGCATCCTAAGCAGGTGCCTTCTGCATACAGCTACAGCTGGATACAAGAGGAGAAATACAACAAAATACAAGACAGTTATAATACTACATAAATATCCTTGCAGTGAAGGGGGATATAATAGTGCCCATATCTCTCCCCTTTTTCATGTATGCAAGCATTTACGCTAGATACAATAGCAGTAATGTCAATGGCAGTACATAGCTGATTTAACCAAATGTATACTATAGTTGCTAGAGTTGTACCCAGCAACCATATTGATTGTCATCAACTAAACCTCTCTTTCAGGTACAGGTATGGGATCCGTTATCTGTAAACCCGTTATCCAGAAAGCTCTGAATTCTGGAAAGGCTGTCTTCCATAGACTCCATTTTATCCAAATAATCAAAATTCTTAACAATTAATTATTTTTTCTCTGTAATAATAAAACAGCCTATACTTGATCCTACCTAAGATATAATTAATCCTTATTGGAAGCAAAACCAGCCTACTGAGTTTTTGTTACATGATTTTCTAGCAGACTTAAGGTGTGAACATCCAAATTATGGAAAGATCTATTATCCAGAAACCCCAGGTCCCGAGCATTCGGATAACAGGTCCCATTCATGTTATATCTGTAATAGTATCTTTTATTTATTATATTCATATATGTATGGTTTCCTTGAAGAAAGAGCAAGGTTTAGCTGACGGAAGATATTACCTTGTCAGTGAATGTTATATATAGTGAATAAAGTACCCCCTCTTGTAAAATATAAGGATATTATAAGTTACCGAGGAGTTTCATGACCATGTTTTTATACAGGTCATGGAACTCCAAGGTAACTTCTAATATCCTCATATTTTGCAACAGGGGGTACTTTATTTATTATAATACACAAATTTCAGTGAGTCATGTGACTGAAATGACATCAAAACTCACCATTTATAACTGATGACATCAGAACTCACCATTTATAAGGATATCATTTACAAGATATTAATGGCTTTTGTGTATTATATATATTTATATATATATATATATATATATATACACACAAAGGCTTTTTCTCGTAAGAAAAACTTTACTGAAGAGTTATTATTCTTACACTTTTGCATAGTGAGGCTGAAATATAACATAGCTACACGAAGTTCAATGTCCATGTTATTAACTGAATATTTCTTAAATCTTTGCAACTGCTATGCTAGTTTAATTTGTTATGTTTATCTTGAAATGCCAGCAACATCTATCTTGAGTACTTAAGGCTGCAGAGCAGTAAAACTTTATGTACAAGATAAGACCTAGTTATTTATATCACTTAGTGTTTGATTCAGTAAGTGTTCTACTCTGACATATTTCAATGTTTAAGGCTAAAGCAGTTTATGTCATGTCGCTACAAATTGTCTGAGTCATTTCTGTCATGATGAGCGATGCTTGTCTTCTGCGTGCATGTCATGTTTATGTTTGCTGAAAATGTATGTTCTTGCTAGATATAACATTCTGCTTAAATCGATATATCACGTTTTTGTGTAATCATCTTTCTCTGTGCTGCAGGGAACATGAAAAATAAAGGGACTGCAAGGCACCTTCATCAACGTTAGCAAAAAAAATAATAAAAAAAATAAGGGGGCATTGTTAAAGGGGTGGTTCACCTTTAAGTTAACTTTTAGTATGTTATAGAATGGCCAATTCTAAGTAATTTCTCAATTGGTTTTCATTGTTAAGTTTTAATAGTTTTAAAAGGATTTGCCTTCTTCTGACTCTTTCCAGCTTTCGAATGGGGATCACATACCCCATCTAAAATACAAATGATCTATAAGGCAACAAATATATTGTTATTGATGATTTTGTTGCTTATCTGTCTATTTAGGCCCTCTCTTTTTCATAACCCAGTCTCTTATTTAAATCCATGCATGGTTGCTATGGTAATTTGGACCCTAGCAACCAGATTACAGATATTACAGATAACTGGAGAGCTGCTGAATAAAAAGCTAAATAACTCAAAAACCACAAATTATAAAAAATTAAAACCAATAGCAAGTTGTCTCAGAAAATTACTCTCTACAACATGCTAAAAGGTAACTCAAAGGTGAACAACCCCTTTAATGATTTAATGATGCTAAAATGGATACAAAAAAACCCCTTTAAGCACCTCTCATTTGAGACAGTTTGCCTGTCTGTGATTAGAAGAGAAAATTCAGATACATCTGAAGTTTCGGTAATTACAAAGTGTAACTGTATCTTGGCTAAAAAGACCTTGTTCAGCTAGTTAAGATAGAACATGGGTCACATTGGACTCTCTCACCCAGGATGGGTCTTTGCTGAGAGTGGAATAAAGAGGTAATTGCAAACAAAACAGAACAAAGGCTTTATTGACAAAGTGCCACAGGCTCATACTTACAGATCAAAGCACTAGGTATTATTTGTAAGATGCTGATGATCATGTCATACAGAGTCATAAGTAGAGCAGGATTCTATGACACCACTGTGGAGATATATTTAGGGTTTCTAGCTAATGTTCTCCAGATCTCCTACAACAGAAATGGATTAGGGAGAAGAATATAACCTGAATCCCTATATAGAACAGCGGTCCCTTAACCTTAGGCTAGTACAGCCTAGGGGAGAGCTATTTTTTTCATCCTGGACCCGACCCCAATGCACAGCCTGCACCTAGACCAGGAACCTGACTGGCAACTGCATAATCCGCAACCTGGTCTGCAATCCACTGACAGGAAGTGCTGTTGCTGCAAACCAGAAATGGACGGGGCAGGAAAAACAGTTTAGAAATTGTGTAAGGGAATCAGGGATCCCAACCCCCCCTTCCCCACTACCCACCTCTTTCCATTCTCTCTGCACTCTAAGGGCAGGGGCACATGGGCAGATTTGGGGAGATTTACTCGCCTGGCGACTAATTCGCCTCTTCTTCATGGGTACAATCTACCCGAACTGCCTTCTGCTTTACGCCTTCTAAAATGAAAAATCGCCTGCACCAATGCACTCTCGGCACTTTTCCTCATGAGGCAACTTTGGACGACTTCGGAAATCACAGGGCCGCGACTGCAATTGCTCTGGCGGTTTGTCATTATAGCAGGCGGAAGGCAGGGGGAAGGCAGTTCGGGGAGATTGACGCCCTGCAGAAAAGGGTGATTAGTCGCCAGGCGACTAAATCTCCCCGAATCTGCCGAGTGCCCCTGCCCTAACCCCTGTCTTCTTTCATCTCTCTTGATGATGATTACAATGTCCTGATTAAAAACCTGAAAAACAATAAAAACTCCATGTGTTCACGGGAGATATGAGCTTTTGTCTTCTAATTAAATCTGGTCCGAAATGTGATAGTAACTTTAGGGATGTTTTGAACTTTTGTTTAAAGTATATAATGTATTAAACATATATGCATTTAAAAAATACCAGTATGTTATAAATACAGGCACAAATTCATTTTGATAAAGAAAAAGATAATAGTTTAAGTTATAAAAACTCAGTAGACATGTATAGAGAAATCAATTAAGAGATTAGTTTTTTTCACATTGATCCTGGCCCATTATATTTTACATTTTAACTTTTAGGGCTTTAAAACGAACATTGAAAAATCGAAAATATATATATTTTTATGTATTCGTTTTACAAAAACTCAATTGTTAATTTGCAAGATTTATTTCCTTTTAGTGTCCAAAACCAGACCTAGCATATAATTTATTGGGTTTGGTAATGCATCACATACTACCTATTCTTTAATGTGTGCTTTCAGCAACAAGTTATTTTAAGAGTTTCCTATGATGACTAGCAGATCTTTTGAACTATTTTTTCTCTGATAACTGCACCTATTTACATGTGATAAAGTATCCTTTTCCTAATATATGAGATAAAAATATGTGTACGCTCTAGTGCCTGGTCTTACTGTAGTTGCTGTCATCTTCAAGTGGTTAAAATGGCATGATTTACTTTAGAGCTTGTGTAGAAGAATTTGAGAGGTCAAACAGTGAAATTAAGTGAGATTAGTGTTGCTGACCTTTGGCTTTCACATGATCTAAATGTTTCTCAACTTACAGCAGTAAGCTAGGCTCTGAAAATCAATATAAATACATAGTATAGGTATATAGAACTAGGTTTTCCATTCTCAAGCGGTGTTAGCATAATGATCTTTCACAGATGAATAATCCAAACACCATATATAAAGTTTAAACATTAATGTATTGAATAATCAATTTGTATTGAATATGTAGTCTCTTAATTAGCAATTCACTTAAGCAAATATACATTTCAGCAATACATACAGGCCTATCATGTACAGTATCTGACTAATTGGTCCACGAGTCAAACAGATGGATACCATTGGAGGTGTTCTATACACATTATGGCCACGATGCACTGCCCAACAATGCATTGGCAGATTACATTTTCAAACATGCCCAATGCTCGATATCATTCATAGATATCAGTTCGGATTATACACGTACCAAAAATAATATGAAATTTGAGATTGCCTGTCTACCTGTACATGTGTGACAACTTTAGAAGAATTATTATTTTTTGTTACATAGTATGTAATATGAAGTCAGAAGTGTTTACGTTTTCTAATGCTGTGTTCCATGTTTTTTTGGGTTGTTCATATTTTGGTAAATCGTAATACAATCCTGTCATATGGAGCATTGTACTTAAGGCCTGAGTGATAGAGAGCAGCCGTGGTGTTGGCAAGTGGAGGAGGAGAGTTGCCAATTGGGGGGGGCTTACGGGGCTGGGGACTTGCCTATGGTGCCAATCAGTGATGCAGCAACTGAATTACACATAATTCAAGATGTATGTTCATGCCTCTGTGCAGGTCAAGTGATACCCCTTTCCCTCACACGCCCAAGTTGCTCTCCATTGTTCTCAATTTACAAACTAGAGCTAACCTTTGCTTACTACCTAATTGCATTAGAACTTGATTGTGTGTAGTGCATAAAATATCTGCATTACCAATAAAAAACAAAAAGGGCCACAATAATTTAGGAATCCTACATACACTGTAGGGATGAATGCAGGGATGGGCTGCCTACAGCCTGCCAGATGGTATTCAATAGTACACTTAGGCCATGATATCTAACTTGCTAGAAAAATGAAAAAACAAGGAATCTCTGCTTTTTAAACATATAGCAGAGGATTTCTTTTATCAACTTTTGATCATAAAATGTTAAAAAAAAGGGCGGATTAAAATCATTTTCAGTAGGGATTTTTGTAACAGAAATATATGTTTTACTGTGCAGCCAAGCCACACAAACTGGAAAATCAGAAGTAGACAGCGCTACCCATTTATTAGATGGAGTAAAGTAAATAACATTTGTTCCTAACCCTTGATTACATTATTTTTGGCTCTGATATTAAGTAATTTCCTTCCAGACGCAGCTCTGTTGAAAATTCACAGCAATGGTTATAGCTACCATCACATATTATAGTGTTAGTAGGGTTTCTTGTTACGGTTTATAATCACATGTAGTTACATGCAATTAAATGCTGTGTAATCCAGGTCTTAAATAAGCACTGGGCTAAAATGACACAAATTGGTATGTTTGGAACTTTCTTTAACCAATGTTTTATTGTCAAATTCTATCAAGAATATTTTCATCTCGTTTGCTGAATTCCATTGTTTTTATGAGAGACTTTAAGGCAGTTATTTATTAAAGGTTTGTCAGAAGGTTTTTCTAGATTTATTAAGACCCAAAGCAGCAAAAAAATCTGAATCTGAAAATACTCCATCTCAAACCTATCAAGGTCCTGCAGAAGTCAATGGCAGATGTCCTTTTCCAATTTGAAGATATCGTGGGTTTCAGATGATAATCCAAACAATTCTGGGTTTTGGGGAGATAAAAAATTGTATGATTCAAGTTTTTTCATGATTTTATTGAGACTTTTCACAAACCAAATTTTTCGAATTATTTTATTAACAAATAAGGTAAAATTGTGGATGGGAGTTTGGTCGAGTTTGTTTTATTCAAATTATGTCCAGATATTTATGTCCAAAGATACTTCTTGTACTTTCAAATGCTTGCACTGAACTCAATGAATCGTGTACAAGTGCACTTTTTGACTCTGGAAAATCCTTGAGCGACTACAACCCTGAATGTGGTGGTAGTTCCAGTGACTGATTGAGTTATAGTCACACCAGGTATACCAAAGTTATACCAAAAGAATCACACACCAATGGTGGTTTAATGTCCCACAACAACTTATTGCCCACTTTGAATAGCAACAATTTGCACAAGATTTGTGAATAAACACATCCAGTTGAGTTTTTTTTTAAATTTCTCATAGTCAATACTAACTGGAAACTATAATTATACCAAATGGTCTAACTGAAAGTTTCAACTGGACATTCAATAAAGTGTTGAAAAAGTTATTATCAGAAGAAGTGAGGTATTGAAACACTTCTGTTTCCAATTTGCACAGTCTGGGAAGTATCCAAATCCTTTAAAGATTTCCCCCATGTGATTGACTGTATGCATGGCATCCCAAAGGGATTCTGGATATTACTGGGGAAAGCTATGGATTATATCCAAATATTTCAAAGCCATAGAGGGTCCATCATTACAGTAAGAAACGTTTTCAACAGGTACGAGACTGAATACCTGCGGCCAGGCACCTATGAATAACTGTAGTCATAGTTGGTTATATTAATTATAAACTAATCCAACAAAACTGTAAAAAGAAAAGGAGAAAATCTGAGAAACCTACACAAGATCACACATGAGGAATAGTCCAAGCACCTTCTCCCAGGCAAGAAGCATGCAAATGGTATCATTCTGTTAGACAGCTGTACTTTCATTTAACTTTAGTCTGCATTTTTACTTTAGCTTTTATCTATGTACTGCATTGCAAATGATTTTTCCTGTCATCGCGTCTTATATGGCAGTACATTTGCAGATTTCTGTATTTTTCTCCTACATGAAAGCCTTTAAAGTATTTGCAGGTTTTCAGCAGTTTATTATAACTTCATTCTTAGAACTGGGAGCTTCACCTTATGTATGTCACAGTATACAAAAATCGATCATTGGAAGAGAGAGTTGTGCTTGTGGGGCATATTCATTCTTGGTCAAAGTGAGAAAGTGAGAAAGGCATTTTTTATAAGGAAACAAGGAGGGACAAACACGTCAAAAGGTATGCCGTTCATCTCTTCTTATTGTTAAGCATTGAATACAATTTCCTCAATGTAACCTGACTAGGTGTCATAATAAAAAGTTGACACGCAAATCGAACCAGAGCCTAGCCAGATGAGCCACTCCCTTGCCTTGCATCTAATATCACAGCTCCCACAAACAGGGAAACTTAATTCCCTACTTGCTCACAATGGTATCTGTTCTCATTTACTGCCTTAAAACCATAGTGGAATCAAGAGATTAAACATTTAACAGCAATGGGTATGTTACTTTTGATTTTGTCTCTTTAAAAAAAAAAAAAATCCAGCAGTTTAGCAGTTAGTGATAGTGATCATAAGGCATGCTGTACCATATCCTGTTTCACTTCACAGACAGCTCATTTATCTTGGGGTTGAGTGTGGCCAGCTCTATAAGTCAGCCCATTTTCTTTCTCATTTCTCCTCCCGCTAACCTTTACATGAAATAAAATCTCAAATCATTTTCGCATTTGAAGTCAAAGGGGCTGTTAAAACCATTTCCCTCCTTGTGTTTGTTGTTGGAAGAGGCTGAGGTTTTGTTACTCAAAGGGGACTTTGTGTAAACCATGTTGGAACATTCACTCACTGAAGATTAAAATGCATTTAGCGGTTATTTTTGGTACCAGATTTTTATAAAGAAAATAAAAACTCTTGTGAGCAGATTTTTTTTTTCATATACATATAATTATTTATACAGTATATATATTAATACACACATAAACTATATGTATTCTATTCAGTCCTTGCATGACCTGTACTAGTTTACAAACAATGAATTTAACTATGGGCGACCATGCACAGGCTAACAGCACAGCAGTTTGAGTATATTGGAAATAAGTGGAAATGAAAGTTGTTTCTCGTCTGCCAATGAAATTCTTACTTTAGATAGACTGTATGTGACTCAATGCGATTGGAGGATGGGATTTTGAAAGTGTACCTGCATCAAATATTCCATGTATGCCCACATGGTTGTAAACTACATAACTAAACATTGACATGCATGATAACTTTCACTGCTTTTTAAAGGCTTAGGGCCTTTGCTTACCAGTATTAGGATTAATTCATTATGATGCATTCCTGAAAGCAGGAAGGTAAGACCCATTTATAAAGATTAGGCAATTATAGAAAGGTAAAAATCCTTATTGATCTAATGTGGTGTCTTTAATTTTTCCAGCTACAAAAAAAAAAATGTTTACTAAAACTGTAGACTTTGTTTTCCAAAGCATCACATATTCTGCAGAAAATGTCAAAGAATAGCTATAACTTCAGTTATAATCTATAGCCAGCTCTGTCTCTGAATAGCTTTAGATCCTTTACTGTACAATAAAAATATAATTTAGTCTGATCTCAATGAAACATCTGGATAGCAGGTACCAGTTACAATAACCTTATTGGCAAAGTGTTATATTTTTTGTTGATGTATGTTTCATATCAATAGTTTCTCAAAAACACCCACTTAACTACATATATTGCATTCCAGTTCAAAGCAGCCAAATGCTTTCTGAACTGCTACACCTATTAGCTTTGATAAATCTGTCAATTTATTAACACGCTCCTGTCAGGAAAATGTTTTTGACTGTCAGCCAAGTGTTGTTATATAGGACTGGAGATAAAATTGCTAATCCTGAACAAGTCTACCCATAAGTTAAATGATTGTACCTGTAGCAAACATTCATTGTCAACTGTGTTAATGGAAAGAGAAGGTCAATGTAAAACAATTAATCAGATTTTGTATGGTATGTTTATTTGTTGCTTAGAAGGTTAATAATACTGCAAAATATTTCATAGTAATGGTGTTTAATAGTGTTTATTACATTTCTCCCATGTTTTGCTATTTCTATTGTATGTAGCATTGGTACCCAATCTATATACCTCAATCTATCTTTTGAGGTATAAGCATTCTGATATTTTGATTAGACCCAAGCTGGTATTAGCCACCCCCAGTTTCAAGCAGCAAAGCAAATAATTACAATAGATGCCCATACTATGACAACCCTGTGTATATTCATATACAGCAATGTTGTGATTATAATGCTTGTGTGACTAAATGGCAGCGACAAAATATAATGCATATGATAAATGGTTGAATAGCCGTTGACCATAAATGGAATAGTTTAAGCTCACAATAACTTACCAAAATGGTTATAAAACCATTTAGAGGATTGTTAGCACCATCAGCTTTCATTTAATCACCTAATAAGCTTAATTAAGTAATAATGGTAATAATGAACATCGTAAAAACTATTTTGGCTTCTTAATATGGAATAGTGCAATATGGAATTGCTAGACATAAAGTGCACAGTCCTCTTTGTACATTTCACCTATGTGTGCTATTTTTTTGCACAATCCATGACAAGGGGACCTCAACTGAACCCCTCGCCTTCAGCCATCCCACTGTTACATAACTTAATGAAATACCAGAAATGGGGTAAAATGGCCACAGCATTTATTCACATTTTATCAAATAAATAGGACCTTGCCAGCCTCACCCAATATTCCAAAGCCAGAATTCCATAAAAGATCGCTACCATGCTCTGCCGTTCCTCACTGAAGACTTGAAATCAGCACTATGTCATTATATCCACCACTAAGTACTACCTACAGAGAGGATGGCCACAAACTCTGCTACCAGCAGGAGCTGCATCTTCCACCATGAGAGAAGTTTAGCAGTTCAGCAGTGTGTCGATGATAGGAAATCCAAGCAGGCTGTCACTTAGCACAAGCAGTAGTAGTGTCTGTATCAATCAGCCCGCCATACAGTCACAGGAGAGAACCTCCTTTCTCCCTCTTGTAAAATTTCCTGTGCAGTACTCTGGCAAGGTCCTACCACCACAACAAGCTTGCCCCACTATAACTTTATAATTATTGCTTATTTGTTACTAAAACATAGAAAAGGAATGAAAAATTAAATATTCACAAAATATACAAAACATTTTCTTTGTATCAAACATACTATACCACGGGATGGAATAAAATTGACCATTAGCTTTATGATATAGCTGTTAAATGCAATCTTTAAATGTGTTAACTGCCTTACTATGTGCCTTATTCTATCCAAGGAAACATAACATATGCAAGATTCATAATATGCAGGGTTTACAAAAACAAACACATAACAGGCCCATTCTTAAGCATACCTTGCCAATATACTGTCATAAAACACAGAAATGTATATCTTCCTGCCCACGCCATGAGTTAATAAGTGGCAAGTGATTGCCAGACAAGCATTACCTGGTGAAAGGAACTGCTTACAGCTTACTGAATTAAGCAATTCTAAGCTAAATAAATAAATCAGTGGTGCAACCTTCTAAAAGGTGTAATGTTAATAGTTTGCTAGATGATCATGAAATGTTAAATTGACAATGGGGAACTGCTTTATGCCCAGAAAATAAAAAAAAACAAAGAACTATGAAAATGAAGGCTAGCATTATAAAGGGGAACTATATGATAACTTAAAATATATACATATATTAAGCCAATGTTACAATAAGCAGGCCCTGTATGATATAATAGTGATAAATTGTAGACAGATCCGCACACACTCAATTTAACGCAGTCGGGGAAGATGCCCCTTTTATTATGCCACAAGTAGTTTAACTTTTTGGTGGAAACCCTCCCTTCATCAGGATGATGGATCCTGATGATGGGAGGGTTTCCCCCCCGAAACGTTGAACTACTGGTGGCATAATAAAAGGGGCATATTCCCCAACTGTATTGAATTGAGTGTGTGCGCATCTGTATACAATTTATCACTGTTGCTAGGGGACCCGGCCAGGTCTACAGATGACCAGCACCACCATAGCAGTTAAAGTAAAGTACAGGTGTGCGGCAGAATTATTACTGTACATCCTGTATGATATAATCTTGGGGACTGCTGATTTTTATATAAATCCCCAGAAATGGTGAAATTGCATTTACCCCAAGTGATATTCAAGCTGATTGCTGTGAAACTGCTGTGAAACGGCAAGGGACATAGTACAGTATTTTCTTTTTACAAGGAATGCTTGCCAATAAACAACCACAATCCACCATCTTGGGCTACCTGACATGTAGGCCACCCAACTGATAGTGGTTGGATGGACAAATGACATTAGGCAAACAATTTTCACCACTCCTGCGGGACCCATGCCCGACACACGAATCTTCCTTTTTACCAGTTGGCTACTTAGCCATATAAACCCTGGCCATAGGTTTGTATATATGTACAGTATCTGCAAGCTTTGTGATTACTATGTCTGACATTGCTCTTAGCTAGTTCTATATCTTCTACCTCTGGGTCTGCATGAAAAGTAAAAACAAGTTCAGAATCTGTTGTTGTTAATGGGATTAAACTATATCTAATTAAAGGGGTGGTTCACCTTTAAGGTAACTTTTAGTATGTTATAAAATGGCCAATTCTAAGCAACTTTTCAATTGGTTTTCATTATTTATATTTTATAGTTTTTTAGTTATTTGCCTTTTTCTTCTGACTTTTTCAGCTTTCAACTGAGCCCCTCTAAAAAACAAATGCTCCGTAAGGCTACACATTTATGGTTATTGCTACTTTTTTATCACTCATCTTTCTATTCAGGCCCTCTCCTAGTCATATGCCAGTCTCTTATTCAAATCAATGCATGGTTGCTAGGGTAGAATTAAAGTGTAACTAAAGAAGTAAGCTAGAAACCAGCCCAATGTAATCACAGTCCTTTAACAGTACAGATCTGTGTCTCCAAAGATGCCCCAGTAGCTCCCCATCTTGTTTTATATAGATTCACTGCACATGCTCTGTGCTGCTGTCACTTACTGAGCTGAGGGACCCGTTCAAGTTATGCAATGAACATAGAATATAAATGTCTCACAATATAAGGCTGATTAATAATTATAACAGATAATTACTACATGCTCAGCTCAGAAACCAGTCCAACTAGCACCATGATTTAATAAGCAGCATTGTAGCATCAACTTATATTACAGACCAACCTCATTTTCTGCTTGATAATTAGTGATGACCCCTAAGCTTAGCTTCTCAACAGCTGCTCAGAGCCCACTGAGTGTGTGAGTGTGTGAGTGTAGCAGACACTTTCCAAGATGGTGAGCCCCCTATGAGCACCTGAAGAAGGATCACCAGATCCGAAACATGTCGTGCATTTTTCAAATAAAGTGATTACTGACTAGAGAAATCAGTTCTTCAGAGTGATATCTACAATTTGTGAAGGTCTGGTGGTGCCTTACTCTGAAGGTGAACCCTGTATATCTGATAACAAAGGATCAATTCATCCACAAAGTGTGCATATCTTTGACCCCCTGTGACACCAGATTGTTTAAAATGCAAATTGAAGAGCCACTGAATAAAAAGCTAAATAACTCAAAAACCTTAAATAATAAAAAATGAAAACCAACTGCAAACTGTCTCAGAATATCACTCTCTACATCAAACTAAAAGTTATCTCAAAGGTGAACAACCCCTTTAAATTATCATGTAACATCTGTGAACCAGAGAGCTTTACTGAGACAATTGACTCATACATATATTTCTTATAGCAGGCTGCAAGCTATCCTGTTAATATATCCTTCTGGTGGGACACAGATATATAATTCCTGTCCCAGGCATATGTCCTGCCTTAGTGCTGATCTCCATGGAATGATTCAGAACGATTCGTTGCGCGGTGACAAAATGCAGGCGACAAGTCGGAGGTGCCAAATATAATGTGAGTGATAAAAACATTGCAGGTACAAACTACATGTATTCAACACAACACGATTGTCGGATGTGAACGTTGCATGATGCGTCTTCATTCGACAATCGTGTTGTGTGTAGTTTGTACCTGCAATGTTTCTATCACTCCCATTATATTCTGCACCTCCAACTAGTCACCTGCGTTTCGTCACCTTGCGACGAATCGATCGGAATTCTTCAGTGGAGTTCAGCCCTAATGCTTTCTTTGAAACCATCTATTTTCAATGTTGTCAGGTGCATCTGGTGATAATTTAGGGGATGCATAGTGGCCCTTTCACTAGCCTTTAAATAATATTAAACTTTACTTTAATTCATAGTACATTGATAATGTGCTAGTGCTGTGCTTCCTAACCTTAAAGGAACAGTAACACCAAAAAATGTAAGTGTTTTAAAGTAATGAAAATATCATGTAGTGTTGCCCTGCACTGGTAAAACTGATCAGTTTGCTTCAGAAACACTACTATAGTTCATATAAACAAGCTGCTGTGGAGCAATGGCGGAAATTGAAAAATTACTATATGGCACAGGTTAACTAATGGATAACAGATAACACCATTAGACAGACAGAGCTTATTTGCTATCTGCTGTGTAACCTGAGCTTTTTCTCATTTGAATGGCTGCCCCCATAGCTATACAGCAGCTTATTTATATAAACAATAGTAGAGTTTCTTAAGCAAACACAGCAGTTTTACCAGTGCAGGGCAACACTGCATTATATTTTCATTACTTTAAAACACTTTTATTTTTTGACTTTACTGTTCCTTTAAGGCTAGATCCAGATAAGGAAAAGGTCCTGCATGGGAAACATTACATTGGGTGCAGGCAGATGAAATGCAAGATTTTGCATTTTGTTCTGAAATCTGCCATGGCAGCAGCAGAGGAGTCTTTTTGACTTGTCAGGCCCTAGCCTAACGACATACTGGCAGGCCCAGACTGGCAATCTGTGGGTTCTGGCAAATGCCAGAGGGGCTGCTATAAGGTGCCATAGAAAGTCAGTATTTAGTGGGCTGGTGGGGGCTTTTTGGGCCTCTATGTGGGCTGATTGGGCCTCTTTGTACCTGAAATGACAGGGTACAATTTAATTCTCAGTCAGGACCTGCATACTGGTGTTACAGCCAGGGCAGCCATCAGGGGGGGACAGGGGGAGAGTTGTAGGGGGCCCAAGGGTAAGGGGGGCCCCAGCCATGCCACACTTACTTGATTAGCCAGCCCCCCCATCTTTCTGAGAGCTGCTGACTTTGGGAAGGCATGGACATTTAAGGGGCCCTGGCCACCAATTTTCTTATAATGTGGGGGGGGCCCTGGCCACCAATTTTTTTTTGTCATGTGAGGTCCTAGCCACCAATATTTTTTAATGGGGGGGGCCTGGCCACAAATGTATTTTTTTATGGGGGGCCCTGACCACCAATATCTTTTTATTTTTTTATTAACATGTGGGAACCCTAGCAACTGTGTGGTGGGGAGGGTGGACCTGTAGGTGGGGCTTGCGGTGGGCGCAGCCCAGGAAACTTTGTCGTATGGGGCCCTGCGATTTCTGATGGCGGTCCTGGCTACAGCAAAGACATTGGTGCTTTTGGGTTTATTATGGGGTATTAATGCACAGCTCAGCAGCGGAGCTGTACAACAATATCCATCCAAATACATACTCCCAGATGTATGTCGCATGTGGGCACAAAGGATTTGGCAATTACCTTCTCAGCTGGAATGATATAGACAATTTAGCAATTAACCCTTTCCCTGCCAGCCGTTTTGTCCTAGATGCGAACATCTACTGCCAAGCAGTTTTTAGATATTTTGCACTCTTTCACTTTAAGGGCCTTTCCTGGGGTGGTCTTTTAGTTAACCCAGGAAAACAATATATTGTTTTTTTCAGGACAACCTGAACATTCACAATATGCAAGAATTTTGGTGTAATTCTACTTCTCTAAAAAAATATTGGATTCTAAGTGTCAAATAAAATGAAAAAAATCATGTTGCACGAAGAACAATCACATATATCAGAAACATCATTCATTTTATGTACGAGAACACAGCCGATTTAGAAAGGTCTATGTCTCCTGAACGCGACAATACCAAATATATATCGTTTTATGGAGATTTCTCACTTGTATAGCTCAAAATCTACAAGCAGTACACAACCAAATTTCCAAAGCAACACTCCCCAAACGGCATACTTTTGATTTCAAGGCCAAACATTCCGCTAACAGTAGGTTTACCCTAGAAAACTACCCATTACTAGAAAGAACAGATTCTGGTGAATCAAAAATGGGTAGAAATATCTTTGTACTCCAAACCACTAAGTTGCAATTGTTTCCTAAAGTTATAATGTTTTATAGAAATTGGTGAATTTTTTGAAAAATGACCTCAAAGCTTCCACTCTACAGCAACATATCTCCCACACATCATTAGGTATCAATGTAAAACACCCCCAATATAAAATCCTGGGTCAAATGAACAGTTTGATGCCCAATATGAATAGATGTACCCAAGCACGTGGCATAGGAGGCCCCAAAAGGAAGACCCCCCGTTTGTTCTGTCATTTCAGATACTGCAAAATCAACACATTTACATCGTTTTGGGGGGCGGCAAAGGTAGAAAAAAGTACGTTCACCCCAGAAAACCATATATTTTCGGAAAGTACACATTCCCCTGAATCCAATTTGGGTATGCATGTCTTTCTACACCAAAGTACCAAGCCTCAAATCATTCCTAAATTTGGTGATTTTGGTGACATTTCCAAAAATCACCTCAAAATATCTACCCTGCAGCATCGTATTACCCACATACTTTTAGGTATCAAGAGAAATCACCCCAAATATGAAAGCCTAGGGTCCTCTGAACAGTTTGATGCCTGATATGTATAGGTGTACCCAAGCACGTGGCATACAGGGGCCCCAAAAGGAAGACCCCCATATAGTCTGTCATTTCAGGTACTGCAAAATCAACACATTTACATTGTTTTGGGGGGGGGGCAAAAGTAGAAAACAGTAAGTTCACCCCAGAAAACCATATATTTTCGGAAAGTACACATTCCAACGAATCCAAATTGGGTATGCATGTCTTTCTACGCCAAAGTACCAAGCCGCAAATCATTCCTAAATTTGGTGATTTAGGTGACATTTCCAAAAATCACCTCAAAATATCTACTCTGCAGCATCGTATTACCCACATACTTTTAGGTATCAAGACAAATCACCCCAAATATGAAAGCCTAGGGTCCTCTGAACAGTTTGATGCCCAATATGTATAGGTGTACCCAAGCATGTGGCATATAGAGGCCCTAAAAGGAAGACCCCCATATAGTCTGACATTTCAGGTACTGCAAAATCAACACATTTACATTGTTTTGGGGGGGCAAAAGTAGAAAACAGTAAGTTCACCCCAGAAAACCATATATTTTCGGAAAGTACACATTCCCACGAATTCAAATTGGGTATGCATGTCTTTCTACGCCAAAGTACCAAGCCGCAAATCATTCCTAAATTTGGTGATTTAGGTGAATTTTCCAAAAATCACCTCAAAATATCTACCCTGCAGCATCATTTACCCACATACTTTTAGGTATCAAGAGAAATCACCCCAAATATGAAAGCCTAGGGTCCTCTGAACAGTTTGATGCCCAATATGTATAGGTGTACCCAAGCACGTGGCATACAGGGGCCCCAAAAGGAAGACCCCCATATAGTCTGTCATTTCAGGTACTGCAAAATCAACACATTTACATCGTTTTGGGGGGGGCAAAAGTAGAAAACAGTAAGTTCACCCCAGAAAACCATATATTTTCGGAAAGTACACATTCCAACGAATCCAAATTGGGTATGCATGTCTTTCTACGCCAAAGTACCAAGCCGCAAATCATTCCTAAATTTGGTGATTTAGGTGACATTTCCAAAAATCACCTCAAAATATCTACTCTGCAGCATCGTATTACCCACATACTTTTAGGTATCAAGACAAATCACCCCAAATATGAAAGCCTAGGGTCCTCTGAACAGTTTGATGCCCAATATGTATAGGTGTACCCAAGCATGTGGCATATAGAGGCCCTAAAAGGAAGACCCCCATATAGTCTGACATTTCAGGTACTGCAAAATCAACACATTTACATTGTTTTGGGGGGGCAAAAGTAGAAAACAGTAAGTTCACCCCAGAAAACCATATATTTTCGGAAAGTACACATTCCAACGAATCCAAATTGGGTATGCATGTCTTTCTACGCCAAAGTACCAAGCCGCAAATCATTCCTAAATTTGGTGCTTTAGGTGATATTTCCAAAAATCACCTCAAAATATCTACCCTGCAGCATCGTATTACACACATACTTTTAGGTATCAAGACAAATCACCCCAAATATGAAAGCCTAGGGTCCTCTGAACAGTTTGATGGCCAATATGTATAGGTGTACCCAAGCATGTGGCATATAGAGGCCCTAAAAGGAAGACCCCCATATAGTCTGACATTTCAGGTACTGCAAAATCAACACATTTACATTGTTTTGGGGGGGCAAAAGTAGAAAACAGTAAGTTCACCCCAGAAAACCATATATTTTCGGAAAGTACACATTCCAACGAATCCAAATTGGGTATGCATGTCTTTCTACGCCAAAGTACCAAGCCGCAAATCATTCCTAAATTTGGTGCTTTAGGTGATATTTCCAAAAATCACCTCAAAATATCTACCCTGCAGCATCGTATTACACACATACTTTTAGGTATCAAGACAAATCACCCCAAATATGAAAGCCTAGGGTCCTCTGAACAGTTTGATGCCCAATATGTATAGGTGTACCCAAGCATGTGGCATATAGAGGCCCTAAAAGGAAGACCCCCATATAGTCTGACATTTCAGGTACTGCAAAATCAACACATTTACATTGTTTTGGGGGGGCAAAAGTAGAAAACAGTAAGTTCACCCCAGAAAACCATATATTTTCGGAAAGTACACATTCCAACGAATCCAAATTGGGTATGCATGTCTTTCTACGCCAAAGTACCAAGCCGCAAATCATTCCTAAATTTGGTGCTTTAGGTGATATTTCCAAAAATCACCTCAAAATATCTACCCTGCAGCATCGTATTACACACATACTTTTAGGTATCAAGACAAATCACCCCAAATATGAAAGCCTAGGGTCCTCTGAACAGTTTGATGCCCAATATGTATAGGTGTACCCAAGCATGTGGCATATAGAGGCCCTAAAAGGAAGACCCCCATATAGTCTGACATTTCAGGTACTGCAAAATCAACACATTTACATTGTTTTGGGGGGGCAAAAGTAGAAAACAGTAAGTTCACCCCAGAAAACCATATATTTTCGGAAAGTACACATTCCAACGAATCCAAATTGGGTATGCATGTCTTTCTACGCCAAAGTACCAAGCCGCAAATCATTCCTAAATTTGGTGCTTTAGGTGATATTTCCAAAAATCACCTCAAAATATCTACCCTGCAGCATCGTATTACACACATACTTTTAGGTATCAAGACAAATCACACCAAATATGAAAGCCTAGGGTCCTCTGAACAGTTTGATGCCCAATATGTATAGGTGTACCCAAGCATGTGGCATATAGAGGCCCTAAAAGGAAGACCCCCATATAGTCTGACATTTCAGGTACTGCAAAATCAACACATTTACATTGTTTTGGGGGGGCAAAAGTAGAAAACAGTAAGTTCACCCCAGAAAACCATATATTTTCGGAAAGTACACATTCCAACGAATCCAAATTGGGTATGCATGTCTTTCTACGCCAAAGTACCAAGCCGCAAATCATTCCTAAATTTGGTGCTTTAGGTGATATTTCCAAAAATCACCTCAAAATATCTACCTGCAGCATCGTATTACACACATACTTTTAGGTATCAAGACAAATCACCCCAAATATGAAAGCCTAGGGTCCTCTGAACAGTTTGATGCCCAATATGTATAGGTGTACCCAAGCATGTGGCATATAGAGGCCCTAAAAGGAAGACCCCCATATAGTCTGACATTTCAGGTACTGCAAAATCAACACATTTACATTGTTTTGGGGGGGCAAAAGTAGAAAACAGTAAGTTCACCCCAGAAAACCATATATTTTCGGAAAGTACACATTCCAACGAATCCAAATTGGGTATGCATGTCTTTCTACGCCAAAGTACCAAGCCGCAAATCATTCCTAAATTTGGTGCTTTAGGTGATATTTCCAAAAATCACCTCAAAATATCTACCCTGCAGCATCGTATTACACACATACTTTTAGGTATCAAGACAAATCACCCCAAATATGAAAGCCTAGGGTCCTCTGAACAGTTTGATGCCCAATATGTATAGGTGTACCCAAGCATGTGGCATATAGAGGCCCTAAAAGGAAGACCCCCATATAGTCTGACATTTCAGGTACTGCAAAATCAACACATTTACATTGTTTTGGGGGGGCAAAAGTAGAAAACAGTAAGTTCACCCCAGAAAACCATATATTTTCGGAAAGTACACATTCCAACGAATCCAAATTGGGTATGCATGTCTTTCTACGCCAAAGTACCAAGCCGCAAATCATTCCTAAATTTGGTGCTTTAGGTGATATTTCCAAAAATCACCTCAAAATATCTACCCTGCAGCATCGTATTACACACATACTTTTAGGTATCAAGACAAATCACCCCAAATATGAAAGCCTAGGGTCCTCTGAACAGTTTGATGGCCAATATGTATAGGTGTACCCAAGCATGTGGCATATAGAGGCCCTAAAAGGAAGACCCCCATATAGTCTGACATTTCAGGTACTGCAAAATCAACACATTTACATTGTTTTGGGGGGGCAAAAGTAGAAAACAGTAAGTTCACCCCAGAAAACCATATATTTTCGGAAAGTACACATTCCAACGAATCCAAATTGGGTATGCATGTCTTTCTACGCCAAAGTACCAAGCCGCAAATCATTCCTAAATTTGGTGCTTTAGGTGATATTTCCAAAAATCACCTCAAAATATCTACCCTGCAGCATCGTATTACACACATACTTTTAGGTATCAAGACAAATCACCCCAAATATGAAAGCCTAGGGTCCTCTGAACAGTTTGATGCCCAATATGTATAGGTGTACCCAAGCATGTGGCATATAGGGGCCCTAAAATGAAGACCCCCCCTTGTATGTTCTGTCATTTCAGGTACTGCAAAATCAACACATTTACATCGTTTTGGGGGGGGCAAAGGTAGAAAAAAGTAAGTTCACCCCAGAAAACCATATATTTTCGGAAAGTACACATTCCCACGAATCTAAATTGGGTATGCATGTCTTTGTACTCCAAAGTACCAAGCCGCAAACCATTCCTAAATTTGGTGATTTTGGGGACATTTCCAAAAATGACTTCAAAATTTCGACCCTGCAGCATCGTATTACCCACATACTTTTAGGTATCAAGACAAATCACCCCAAATATGAAAGCCTGGGGTCCTCTGAACAGTTTGATGCCCAATATGTATAGGTGTACCCAAGCACGTGGCGTATAGGGGCCCCAAAACGAAGACCCCCATATGGTCTGTCATTTCAGGTACTGCAAAATCAACACATTTACATTGTTTTGAGGGGGGCAAATGTAGAAAAAAGTAAGTTCACCCCAGAAAACCATATATTTTCGGAAACTACACATTCCCATGGATCTAAATTGGGTATGCATGTCTTTGTAATCCAAAGTACCAAGCCGCAAACCATTCCTAAATTTGGTGATTTTGTGGACATTTCCAAAAATGACTTCAAAATTTCGACCCTGCAGCATCGTATTACCCACATACTTTTAGGTATCAAGACAAATCACCCCAAATATGAAAGCCTGGGGTCCTCTGAACAGTTTGATGCCCAATATGTATAGGTGTACCCAAGCACGTGGCGTATAGGGGCCCCAAAACGAAGACCCCCATATGGTCTGTCATTTCAGGTACTGCAAAATCAACACATTTACATTGTTTTGGGGGGGCAAAAGTAGAAAACAGTAAGTTCACCCCAGAAAACCATATATTTTCGGAAAGTACACATTCCAACGAATCCAAATTGGGTATGCATGTCTTTCTACGCCAAAGTACCAAGCCGCAAATCATTCCTAAATTTGGTGCTTTAGGTGATATTTCCAAAAATCACCTCAAAATATCTACCCTGCAGCATCGTATTACACACATACTTTTAGGTATCAAGACAAATCACCCCAAATATGAAAGCCTGGGGTCCTCTGAACAGTTTGATGCCCAATATGTATAGGTGTACCCAAGCACGTGGCGTATAGGGGCCCCAAAACGAAGACCCCCATATGGTCTGTCATTTCAGGTACTGCAAAATCAACACATTTACATTGTTTTGAGGGGGGCAAATGTAGAAAAAAGTAAGTTCACCCCAGAAAACCATATATTTTCGGAAAGTACACATTCCAACGAATCCAAATTGGGTATGCATGTCTTTCTACGCCAAAGTACCAAGCCGCAAATCATTCCTAAATTTGGTGCTTTAGGTGATATTTCCAAAAATCACCTCAAAATATCTACCCTGCAGCATCGTATTACACACATACTTTTAGGTATCAAGACAAATCACCCCAAATATGAAAGCCTGGGGTCCTCTGAACAGTTTGATGCCCAATATGTATAGGTGTACCCAAGCACGTGGCGTATAGGGGCCCCAAAACGAAGACCCCCATATGGTCTGTCATTTCAGGTACTGCAAAATCAACACATTTACATTGTTTTGAGGGGGGCAAATGTAGAAAAAAGTAAGTTCACCCCAGAAAACCATATATTTTCGGAAAGTACACATTCCCACGGATCTAAATTGGGTATGCATGTCTTTGTACTCCAAAGAACCAAGCCGCAAACCATTCCTAAATTTGGGGATTTTGGGGACATTTCCAAAAATGACTTCAAAATATCTACCCTGCAGCATCGTATTACCCACATACTTTTAGGTATCAAGAGAAATCACCCCAAATATGAAAGCCTAGGGTCCCCTGAACAGTTTGATGCCCAATATGTATAGGTGTACCCAAGCACGTGGCATACAGGGGCCCCAAAAGAAAGACCCCCATATGGTCTGTCATTTCAGGTACTGCAAAATCAACACATTTACATTGTTTTGGGGGGGCAAAAGTAGAAAACAGTAAGTTCACCCCAGAAAACCATATATTTTCGGAAAGTACACATTCCAACGAATCCAAATTGGGTATGCATGTCTTTCTACACCAAAGTACCAAGCCGCAAATCATTCCTAAATTTGGTGCTTTAGGTGATATTTCCAAAAATCACCTCAAAATATCTACCCTGCAGCATCGTATTACACACATACTTTTAGGTATCAAGACAAATCACCCCAAATATGAAAGCCTGGGGTCCTCTGAACAGTTTGATGCCCAATATGTATAGGTGTACCCAAGCACGTGGCGTATAGGGGACCCAAAACGAAGACCCCCATATGGTCTGTCATTTCAGGTACTGCAAAATCAACACATTTACATTGTTTTGAGGGGGGCAAATGTAGAAAAAAGTAAGTTCACCCCAGAAAACCATATATTTTCGGAAAGTACACATTCCCACGGATCTAAATTGGGTATGCATGTCTTTGTACTCCAAAGAACCAAGCCGCAAACCATTCCTAAATTTGGGGATTTTGGGGACATTTCCAAAAATGACTTCAAAATATCTACCCTGCAGCATCGTATTACCCACATACTTTTAGGTATCAAGAGAAATCACCCCAAATATGAAAGCCTAGGGTCCCCTGAACAGTTTGATGCCCAATATGTACAGGTGTACCCAAGCACGTGGCATACAGGGGCCCCAAAAGAAAGACCCCCATATGGTCTGTCATTTCAGGTACTGCAAAATCAACACATTTACATTGTTTTGGGGGGGGCAAAGGTAGAAAAAAGTGCGTTCACCCCATAAAACCATATATTTTTGGAAAGTACACATTCCTGCGAATCCAAATTGGGTATGCATGTCTTTGTACTCCAAAGTACCAAGTCGCAAGCCTTTCCTAAATTTGGCGATAAAAGCAACTGTTTTTACATTTCTGAAAATCGCCTAAAAATATTGCAATTGGCCGCATTTATCTCACCCAATTTCTTACATACAATTGTAAAACACCATAAATATTGATGCCAAGGGTCTACTGAACAGTTTGATGCCCAATATGCATAGATATACCAAGGCAGCTGGCATGTGCGGACCCCAAATAAAAATAGTGAATATGAGTTTTCTCCGCTGCCGATTCGCCTTCTGTGAACATAGACCCTTGACTTCATATTATTTGCATCAAGACCCTCCTAACAGCAATGACCCCCCAAAACCATACATTTTTGGAAAGTACACATTCTGCCGATTCCAACAAAGATAACGACGTCTTTCTACACGAAACTACCAAACTGCAAAGCTTTTCTAAACATATAGGTTTTTACAACATTTCTGAAAATCGCCTAAAAATGTTGCAGTTTGCCGCATTTATCACACACAATGTTTTACGTACAAAGAAAAATCTCTCTAAATATGGACGTCAGAGGTCTAATAAATAGTTTGATGCCCAATATGTATAGATTTACCAAAGTATGTGTTGTGTATGGACCCCAAATGAAAAACGTGCCTATGAATTTTCACGCTAGCCAACTAAGCTGCAGAAAAGAGAACCCTAACTGTACGTTATGTGCCGTAAGACCCCCAAACTGTAAAAATACCCCCAGAAACCCATATATTTTTGGAAAGCACATATTTTGGCGGATCAAACTAAGTAAAATCTATCTTTCTATACCAAAGCACCAAACAGCAAAACGATACTAAAGATACATAAGGAACAATAATGCAGGGATAAAATTGCAATAAAACCACAAAAATAGCGTAAATCAATGAAATAACAAAATAATTGTTCTGACAGCGTAATTAGTGGCCGAAATCGATTATCCAATAGTCACGCTGCCAAAATAACACGTTTTTAGGCAAAAAAACCAAAAGATAACAGTATAATGAATTCGTAAAAAAAAAAAAAACACCTGTTTTTGTATACATATTTGTGCACTAATAAAAGTTATCTGAGTGTGCAAATACATGTAAATAAGTGTAAATAAGTGTAAATAACTGTACAAAAGGGACCAAGTGTGCTAAAATTAAAAAAAAAAATTTTTAAAAAATTCCAATCTTTACTAAAATGCATAAATGTACTGTAAGTATGTGTAGGTGCAGGTAAGTGTGTAAAAAAAACGTGCACTTACCGTTTTTGGAGCAGGAGAATCGCTGTCTTCTTTGGAGGAGTCCTGGCAGCGTGTCTGCAGAGTTGCTGCGCAGCAGGAAGTGCGTGGGCGGCTCTGCAGGCAGGAAGAAGGGTGAGTGTAGTAGCAGACGCTCCATGCGATGCGTCTGCTACTTTGAAGTCGGATCTGCGACAATCGAGTCGCAGATCCGACTTGACAGCCCCCCAGCCACGTTGCCTAGGGGGCTGTCTTCTGTCCCCACTCTCTGCGGAGGCGGCAAAAGCCGCCGAAGCAGAGAGAGAGCTCAGCTGCCAAAGAACGTACAATGTACGTTCTTGGCAGCCTGAGCATTGGCCTGCCAGCACGTACGCCGTACGTGCTTGGCAGGCAAAGGGTTAAACAATATATTTCATATTCAAAAAAGATTTTGACAAACTGACACAGGCATCAGCTTGGATAAATGTGCCAATATGCTAAAACATACTCATTTATTGTCTAAATTCTCATGACAGTAATAGAAGTTTTTATAAATGCTAAAATTGATTGTACAGCTGCAAATACTTCTGGAATCCCCAGTTTGATCTTTCAAAAAGCAGCCCCAAAATGACATAGTTATTCTGGGTTGCAAAAAGACACCTGTAGCCAGGGGTGGTCACTTGGCCTTTGTTTATTTCTGTGGGAAAATGTGAAATCTTTTCCTCATAACATGGTTGTTCCATACATGACGTGAGCATGCATGTGAAAGAAATCATGAATTTTTTATTTTATTCAGTGCATAGAAATGTCTTCATATTTAAAAAGAAGTCACATAAAAATGCAAACAAAATGCAAAAAAATACATCTGGTTCACATCTAAATATGACCTATTTGGAAATTACCATAATGGGAAATAATCTCTGGTTATATTACAATTAGTATTTTGTGCAGATTGATTGTGGTTATGAAAGAGCAGCCTCTAATGAGAGAGCATTAAAGAGATACTAACACCAGAAATGAAACCTTTTCTACATCTATCATAATATTATTTTTGCCTGCTATTTATAATTTTGCCATAAAATCCAATCTGATCAACCACATTCCTTAAAGAGGGGGCTGCCACATTTTTGTAGCAGTAGTCTTTTAGCATTCAAAACTCTAACTGATAGGAAGGGACATTCAGGTTGGCAAAATAATCAGGTTTAGGAACAATTATATACAACTTTTTTAGTGCCATTTTGTTAGTGTGCATATGATACAAAAGCAGGAAAGGTTTTTTAATGATATGAATTTTAAAATGGAACTGCCTTCTCAAAGATGATCATTATTTTCAAGTACATGGTAATTAATCGGGAAAAGTATACTATATTGAATCCAGAGATTGTGGCAGTGATTCGCTTTCATCTTTGGAATGAGACAAGGATAAGTTTAGTTGGTTGATGCTCTCCCTATTACTAAAAGAGTAACCCCATACAGTGATAGGGCAAGCAAAATAGTCTGCGTGGGGTGAGCCTGACCTACAGGTATGATAATTTTCAAAAATAAAACAGAGTGTTAATGCACTAGATTTCTATTAGAATAAGAGTTAAGGTGGCTATACACTGTAAAATATGCTTGTTTGGCAAGGTTGCCAAATGAGATAATCTTTTCCCCGACAGGGCCATCTGGGGTGGGCGATATTGTGGCAATGCCAAACAATCACATTACAATGGAGGGGATGCAAATAGTCGGAGCGAGGACAGCAGAGAAATCAAGCCTGCCGATTGAGATCTAGATGATTTTTGGCCAGATATCAATTGGTGAGGCCTGTTGGAGGGCCCCATACATAGGCAGTTAAGCTGCTGAATCTAAAGAACCATCTTAAGGGTAAGGCCAGACAAGGATTCAGGGAGATTTTGTCGCCTGGTGACTTATAGCCACTTCTTTTGCATGACTATCTCCCCGAACTGCCTCAGCGTTTTTTCCCCATAGGCTACAGCGCAAAATCGCCTGCGCTAATGCATACGCGGCGATGCGTTTTCAATAGTTGCCCAAAGTTGCCTCAAGACGATAAGTCGCCAGGCGACAAAATCTCCCTGAATCTCCTCGTCTGGCCTTACCCTTAATCTGCCTGTGTATGGCCACCTTAAAGGAAAACTATACCCCCCAAACAATGTAGGTCTCTATTAAAAGATACTGAGTAAAACAGTTCATGTGTAAAACCCTGCTTCATGTAAATGAACCACTATCATAATAATATACTTTTTTAGTAGTATGTGCCACTGGGTAATCATAAATAGAAAATTGCCATTTTAAAAAATAAGGGCCGCCCCCCGAGATCGTACGATTCACTGTGTACACATACAAACCACATGTAAGGTCACATGAGCCAATTAACAGACAGAGTTCTGCCTTTTGCTTCCTCACTTCTTCCTGTTACAGTTAGTGTTGTAGTATTTTTGGTCAGGTGATCTCTGAGGCAGCACAGATAGAGTCACGAAATGGTGGTTAAAGGCAAGAGATGTAAAAGGGCAATATTTATGTAAATATATATTCCAGTTTGGTAAGATTCTTTAATATGTCATTCAATTTGATATAAACTATCTGTTGCTTAAGTATTCATTTTGGGGGTATAGTTTTCCTTTAAGTTTAGAATTACATTAGAATTTGTCAAACCTAATGACATTTCAATTTATGTTAAAGGGCTGATTTATTATAACTATTATCTAGTTCATCTTCAATTTGGTTCCAGTAAGATAAGCCTCGATTTATGGCGTATATACATAAAATACAATATGTGCTCTATAGCTTTCATTTTAACGGTGATGTTCCTGACAGGAATCCTGTCTAAATCAATTTGATAGCAACATTGTTAAACTTTGCATGGCCTTCCATATACACCAATTTTACAAAGTGTAGAGCACTCAAAATGTATAAAAGTGAGAAAATCACACTGGTGTGGCATAATAAGATCATTCATTCAAGCTACTCCTGTTGATTCAAATCTTTATGAGCAAAGAAACTTTCTGACATGGTCACCTTGAAATGCTTTTTGTATGTGTTCGTTTAATTTATAAAAACCTTCAGGAATATCTACATGCTTTTGCACACTCCCTGGAAACTTGTTTTCTTTTGAAAAAGCCCTGATCTCTTAACCACAAAGGTTACATGAAATATCCTGAATTCTATCTCTTAACATGAAAAAATATTGTAACATTCTTGCACTTGGGAGTTTTACTCAATTTAGATTTTGTCCTTGTGACCTGTGAAATGTTTATACTTAAAATGTTATCTATGCTTCATCTATTCCCCAGTTTAGATTTTTTGAACATATTAAAATATGCGACAACATATTATAAACAAACACAGGATGCAGTGGGTAAATTATGTAGTGAAAAAGCACAATGAACGCCTTTGTACTGCTTAAATTACCAGCATAGAAACAGGGTTAGTACACTGTTGGGATTATATTTTTGAGAAGCTGTATATCAATATTTAAGCATGTGCAATGGAGTAGACTTTCGGTTATTACTGTTATATTTCATTTTAGAAAGTTCATGCTACTTCTATGAACCTGTAATCAACATCTAGTGATGGGCGAATCTGACCTGTTTTGCCCTAAAATATGCGAAAATTTGGAAAAATTCATAGAGGTCTATGGGTGACAAAATGTTTTTACGCGCAGGGTGATGCGGCAATTTTTTTTTGTTGCGCGACAATTTTCACAGGGAAACTTGCCAAAAATTCCGCTCATCGATACTAAAGATATATACATATATATTATATATATGTATGTTCAGTGTGCACACTCAAGTTGGTCAAATTGTTTCGTACAGCATAGTAAATTGACCTGTCATCATACCCTTTATTTACCATTTATAGTGATATCTTCCCTCAACTGGGTAAAACATTTTTTAATATTCATTTCTGTTCTTGGCAACTGATTTGTAAGTAGGCCCATACCAAATATTCTGTATACAGTTTGGTTAGTTAATAACAAGAAAACTGAGGAGCCTAGCAACTGAGAAGCCTAGCAAGTCAACAGTCCCCAAACCAATTAATTGGATCAATACCCTCACCAGAGCCATAATGTGGTGGTTTACTGGCTAATTCTAGAAAATATATTCTCCAAGGGGCAAATTAAGGCTAGCTTAAAGAGTGACCATACACTTGCTTGATCATGTTCCATTGTCTCACGTGGCCCAAAGATCAGAACTGTAGGATGGGCACAGTAAACTCACTAATATTGTGTATCAAAATTACATTTTCAAACATAATAGAACATAATAGATTGTGATCCAACAGTACCATAGGATGGCCGAAACAAAACTGCTCTCCAAACTTGCATACATGCCCAGGCAGTTGGGGAGTAGGGTATGGTTAAAATTGGCCAAACTGCTCAATTAAATCTAGGCATATATGGTAAGTATGGCCTGCTTTACTGGCCGTTTATAAGTTTTTTTTCTAAAGGGACAATGACACATTTCTGTCAATGTGTTCTGCCTGCAATGTCTTTGCATTGCATGATATATGCTCAATTTTTAATTACAGTCTCCCATTCTTTGGTAACTTAGTGGCTGTCTAGCTGTTGATGCTGTTAACCTAATTGAAAATTGAACTGAAGTAGGGGATAAGCAGGGTTTTTTGATCTTCCATTTCAATATGACAGGATAAACCCAGTGGTTCTATTACAGTATATCGTCCATAAGTACTTTTTGGGGGTTATTTACTAAAATTCAAATTGATCAAATTTTTTATTACAACAAATTTTGCCAAATTGCCACAAATTGAACTCATTTATCAATAATTTTTCTCGTAAAAATCTGAATAAACAAAGTCACAACAAAATTGAGCTTCAACTCATATAGTACGATTGGCACTCTGAAAACTTGACTTTATCGAATTGCCACTGCAAAAACTTTTTTTGATAATCGGATAAAAACCCTGACTTTATCAGATTATCCAGAGCAGATCATGATGTCAACAATTACAGGAGCTTCTCCATGACCTCGACAGGTTTGAGATGGAATATTATAATAATAATAATAATAGTTTTTTTTCCTCGAAAAATTAGAGTTTTCCCCTTTAAAACCTCGACCGGATATTCATGGTTTAATAAATGGGCCCCTTTTTGTTTAGGGAAATAAACAACACTGTTCCATTGCATTGACTATATGTATTTATGGTAATAGTATTCTATATTAAAATATTTTGCTTAGAGATGAGTTCTCAACAACGGGAAACAAAACATTGTTTCTCTGACCTTAATTAAAGATGAAAGCAGCACCTACTGCATTCCAAGAATCTCCTACCTTATCAGCAAATTATTGCCCCCTCCCCATTCTTAACCTTATTACTATCATAATGTCCTGCACAATAAACTACACCTATTTAATAACCATTCTAACTTATATATATATACATATAATAAATATTACATAAAATAATAGTTGAATATACTTTGGGATCTTTTTAGAAATTGGTTCAACAGCAGTAATTTCTCATGTAATTTTTTTTAAGGGCAGAAACACACAGGCCTTCCCTGCCTTCCCGCCGGCTAGAATGAAAATCGCCGGCGGGAAGGCACTCCGAGCGCTTCGTTTTCCGAAGTCACCAGAAGTTGCCTCACGTGGTGCCATCCCACAGATTTTCTTTCTAGCTGGGGGGAAGGCAGGGAAGGCAATTCAAGGAGATTAGTCCCAAAGAAGAGGAGATTTGTCGCAGGGCGACTAATCTCCCTGAATCTCCCTGTGTGTCTCTGCCCTTAAAAAAAATTACGTGAGAAAATACTAGAGGAAAAACGTTTACATACGCAGTAAACGTTTGGCATAGACTTGGCAGAATCATGTTTGTTTTAGAGTTTGTATGGGGAAAAGATTTATTTATTAAAATACCTATTCCAATTCCTAAGATTTGCATTTTCCATGAAGGTGTTTCCATTCACAACAGTGTCCTCTTTCATTCATACCTAAACTTTGCCTATTTATGAGACCACTTTTATAGCTGGGCTGTTAAAACTGTTTCAGTCTTATTTCCAGTTGCACTCATGAAATTTTAGTAAATTGCTTATATTTTCCCCTCCCTTTTGAAGTCAGAACTACTGCTTCCTTTACCTGGAAGCAATGTCTGGATTTGTGGTTTTGCTGTTTACCCAGTGTCATAGCAGACTGCCAAAATGTTTTTATTTCAAAGTCATGTAAATTCACAGTTAATCATTGACTGTATTTAGGACTTATGCTTGGAATTTTCCCTTTTAGTTGAAAGAGACAAGGACTTTTCACACAATCGAAGGCACTATAAAGAATTTCGTTTTGATCTTACTCAAATCCCACATGGAGAAGCAGTGACAGCCGCTGAATTCAGGATTTACAAGGATCGAAGCAACAATCGTTTTGGGAATGAAAGCCTTAAGATTAGTATTTATCAGATCATCAAGGACTATTCAAACAGGTAAAGCTTGTTCACTAAGATTGCTTATTTCTAAGAATTATTATATATATATATCTTGTTTTAAAAAATATTTTATAAACATGGTTTATTTACAACAAACTTGACTGATTTATTAACTCTATCTGCAGAATCAATATATAATATTTTCAGATTTATTTTACATACTGGGACTATTCTTTCCTGAGTGATAAATAATGGTGTCCCTTCTCCTTATTCACATCAGAGTGTCAGGATTTAGGTATGTGAGGACTATCTTCCCAAAGACCACAGCGGTGTCAATTGTTCAGAGCAGTCTGCCAAATTGATGCAAGTTTCAAATTTGCTATATGAGTCAATTCTGTAAAACTTTGCCAACTGTCAGGAGGAAAGATTTGATAAATCAAATAAAATATGGATATGCATTGAATCCTTCTGGATTCCCAGTTTGACCTTTCACCCTCAGATCTAAAATATTAACTGATGGCTCTGCATAATTTAATATTTGAATGATATTTTATTTGTAGATTTAAAACACTTCTTCTACTTGTTGAAACCATTTTTGTTCAACATATAAATTCTGAGAGGTCGAAAGTTTGTATCTTTAGGTAGCAGGAGTGTTAGGAGTTGGAAAGATCAGAGGTAAACTAAGAATTTAATCCCAGCTACTGTTTGACTTCTCAATGAGAATTTTGGATTAAGGGGTTGGCTTGAAACCAGATATAATTCCATTCCTATGTGCAGTAGCTTTCTGAAAAAGAAAAATAATAATTGCAGGTCTTGTTTTTCCATGGCATAACTTTCATATAGTTCAGAAGATTGATATAAAATAAATTGCATGTTTCTTTATTCAAATCTCATATGAAAACATTCATTTCATTTAATCTATTCACCGTCTCTCACAAAATGTACATTTCCCTTAAAAGTAAGTAATCATTTGGAAGAGTATCAGTGTATTATTGTTTAGGGACTGTAGAGGTATTCTGTTTTCCCTATCCTTTTGTATTACAGATAAACAAAATGTGCAATTTATGGCAAGCTTTGCTTATCTTTAACCTTTTGAAATTCCTGTTTCTTTCTTGGTTCACCACATAAATATTCAAAATAATGGTTTTACTGGAAGGATATTTTTATTATCCTTTCTATACTCAAAATAAAAGAATATGATTTTGTTAAACCAGACATTTGATTTTTGATTTGGGTTTTTTGGTACATTTGATTTGGGTTTTTGTAGACAGTGTTTTTTGTAATTTAGCCACATTTCAAAAATTTCAGAAAATCACAACAAAACTGACCACCTACCTGACCTTCAGGGATATCTAGTAGAGCAAACAGGAATTATCGCCAAACTAACCCTATTTGGTGTTTAGGCTTAATCCCCTGCAACTGCCTCAGGTCCCCCACGGGGGGCAATCCTTCATTTTGAGAACAAATTCCATAGAAAAACCTCCTTGTGTTTCACCTCATCCAAATATTTTGTACTATATAAACTGTTTTGTCCTATGTAACTATTTTATATGTAATCACTTCTCTGATTGGCCTTTACGAACATTTTACAAAACACAAAAATCACTTATCCACACAATCCTTCAAAACCTATTTTTGCAGTTATGGAATTTGTCAACATTATGCTTTTCAATTCTTGTTTATGTATCTTGATTTTCAAAAACTTTAATTATGACCAAGGCCACTGTGAGAAATCAAGGGGCCCCTCACATCTAAATTTTACATTGCCCCGGGCCTCACCGACCCTCATACTACAGTAAAAAGGCTATAAAGATGAGTGCTAAAATAGTAAAACCACTGGGTAAGACCCCTTTGGTGGTCAGGCCCCCACATAAAAGTTAAAAAAAATTGGTGGTCAGCCCCCCCCTACAAGTTAAAAAAAAAGCATTGGAAACCCGCTTCCCCCCTACAAGTTAAAAAAAAAATCATTGCTGGTCAGGGCTTCCCCATAAAAGTTTATAAAATTCATTGGTTGTCAGGCCCCCCTCCTACAAGTTAAACAAAATCATTGGTGGTCATGAAAAAACCCAGCCACTGGTGCAGTTTCGGACTGGGACACCAGGGGCCCACCCAAAAATCTTTGACTTGGGGCCCACCAATTAATTAGACCAGGGGCCCACTGTCAGTACTATTATTCTTCCTCTCCTCACTCAACCTCTATTCTCCTAGTCTATTTTCTTTACATACTATAATCTGTTATTCCATCTATTTAGTCACTTTGTTCTCACAAAAATAGAGAATGGCCATGAAATAGGCCAAATGTCTAGCAGCATGAGGGCCCACTGACACCTGGGCCCACCGGGACTTTTCCTGGTATCCTGGTGGGCCAGTCCAACACTGCACTGGTGGTCAGGGCCCCAATCTTCTTCTCCTTGGTGACAATGCTTCTTAGTTCACCTTGGCGGCTTTAGCTTTGATTCCCTTTGGCAGCTTTGGCTCCCTTCGGAGCTTCCTGGTCCCCCCTTAAAACTAGAAATCAACCTGGCCTGGGGCAACTGTGCCACCATGACAGTAGCCCTAATTAATATAGTAATATGAAAGGTTCTATATATATATATATATATATATATATATATATATATATATATATATATATATATATATATAAATATAAAACACACTAACTATATATTTTCCTTAAACAGTAGCATGGGTTTGACCTTTTTTGCTCTTATCATTTAACAAACATGCTGAAACAAAGAAAATTTAGTTATTTGAGAAATGTCTTCCATTTATTAAACTGGCAATGAAGTTGAAAGCTACTAGTAATGTAAACAGCATCCCAACTGCCATATTATTTACTTTAAAAAAACAATCTTTCCCATGTATGTTAACAGACTACACCATTAATTTTTGAAAAACTGTGTAAATATAATTTACTTGGAATTTGTGGAGAATGCCTCTGTTGAGTTTAAAGGATATATGTACATTAAAAATAATTTTCTTGCAGGAAAAAGCTAGGTCTAGTAACCTATAGCAACTAATCAGGGGCAGATTTACTAAGGGTCCAATTTCGAAGATAAAAAAACTTCGAAATTTGACCCTCAAATTGAAATTCATTGACTTCGAATATCGAAGCCGAGGATTTTTTACCGTATTCGATCGATCGAACGATCGAATTGAAATCGTTTAATCGAACGATTCGAAGTATTTTTAGAGATCGATCAAAGGATTTTTATTAGATCTGGAAGGTCCCCATAGGCTAACATTGCACTTCGGTAGCTTTAATTTGGCGAAGTATGAAATCGAAGTCTTTTTAAAGAAACAAAACTTTGATTATTGAATGGTCGAATAGTCGAACGATTCTAATCGTTCGAATTGAAGTCAAATGGTTGAATATAGCCTATTCAATGGTCGAAGTACCCAAAAAATGACTTTGAAATTAGAACTTTTTGAAATCACTCGAGCTTAGTAAATCTTGTTTCAAAGCAAATATTGAATTGGTTGCTATGGGTTACTCAACCAGGTCAAACTTTGTGCCTTTTATTATTGTACATATGAGAGGGCTGTTGACACCTTGTCCTACATGTCCCGTTATGCTCACTATTTGTACCATTCTTCTTATAATATACTATTTTATGATACCCCATTACTTGAACGACTCTGGGCTGTCATCTCTTATTGGGCCCACAGTGAAATAAACACCTTGCCAATGGAAGCATACTCATCTAGCCAAATAAGGGTGGCTGAGCGTTAGTAGTAGCTTTTTTGACAGTTGCCACTTTTCCCCAGCAAACTCCAGAAAATACACTGGTTAAAATCACATAGGGAAGCAAACCTACTGTACCAATTTCTTAGGGCAATGACATGTCACATTCTGTCACCCCTATTAATCTTGGCTACAGAAAGTGACAAAGTGTCTCATGGCTCCTCTCCACTGGCTAACATGTAAATCTCCATTGGGGAAACAGTAAAGGAAACTTCATGCTTCTTCGGAAAATTTCCCCAGCGGTGATTCACATGTTAGTTGGTAGAGAGGAAGCAAGGGATCTCCAAGATTTGTAAATAGATCAGCGCCTATGGCAACAGAGAAAAGAAAAACAGAAAGCCAAACTAGTGCATATTTGGATATTTGGACAGCACCCAGTGTTTGAAAATCTCTTTATAAGGTGTGCTTCCCCTTTAAATCTTCCACTGCTGTTGAAAGCATGCAAAAGAAAGATCCCTTTATATCCAAGTAGTTGTATCCACCATGTGGCTAAAGTGCCTACTTACAAGCCAACATTAAGGTATATTGCCTGGAGTATTAGCAGATCCTTCCTCTCCTTTTAGCTCAGTTCTATGAATCCCAATATAGAAAGATATTAATCCAAAATAATAACACCATTTATTAAAAATATACTTTAAAAACACTCACATTTTTTTTAAGTAAAACCACATATCAACATCTGTGTTGCACAGGCTATTGCAGCTTCTATGGAGGGGCCCTACCAGCATGTGTAGCTCCCCGGTGGCTCTCCCTGTGAGTCTGATGTGATGTCACTTCCTGCCTTACACGTTTCGCCAATCAGCTGGCTTCCTCAGAGGCATATTTCCCTAACCGTGTGTGTCTTCTATTATACAACTGCTCACTAGCGGTTTCCATGGTGACCACAAAGGCTTGCGTTCCAAACCTGCACCTCATAGCCTGTTTCCTGCCCTATGTCAGTTCCGGGTTCTTTCAAACTGCATTGTGAGTCAGGTTGCCATGGAAACCCTCGAGTGCTGGGTTTACTTGAATCACTAAGCTTGCTTTGATGCATTTAATAAAATTGATGTTTCTTTTTGCTATTTTTGGCTTTATACCTATCTTTATTTGTTATCTATTTTCTGGATTCAACAAAGGGATGTTTTGACACCTTCTCTATCCGAGATAAATCGGTGGGCGACTAAATGTCTCAGGTGCCATTGCCCTAAGAGGACATTCAGACCCTAAATAATGCTACCTATCTAGACTGACTACAAATCAGATCTAGTCTACTGCTATCGAGTACATGTTTGCAATCTTACCTGGGCACTCTGTAGCAGGAACGTTGCAACCCTATTCTATCAGCTTCATCTGTCCTCCTCTCTGAGGGAATCAAATAGAACTAACATAACTACAACCCTATGTTAGAAAACATAAGTTACCAACTGTCATTCCTGTTCCCATGGGTATGCCTATAATAGGTAAGCCTATTTCCAGCCATGCTTTCACAGTCCAACCAACAAAAAAAATATAGGGTAAGGCTACATCCCTATTTTCCTACACTAGAAACACTAGTGCCACTGAGGGTAATTAGGTTAAAGGAAAACTATACCCCCAAAATGAACACTTAAGCAACAGATAGTTCATATCATATTAAGTGGCATATTAAAGAATCTTACCAAACTGGAATATATATTTAAGTAAATATTGCCCTTTTACATCTCTTGCCTTGAGCCACCATTTCGTGATGGTCTGTGTGCTGCCTCAGAGATCACCTGACCAGAAATACTACAACTCTAACTGTAACAGGAAGAAGTGTGGAAGCAAAAGACACAACTCTGTCTGTTAATTGGCTCATGTGACCTAACATACAGTACAGTGAATTCTACGATCCCAGGGGCGGCCCTTATTTTTTAAAATGGCTGTTTTCTATTTATGATTACCCAATGGCACATACTACTAGAAAAGTATATTATTATGAAAATGGTTTATTTACATGAAGCAGGATTTTACATATGAGCTGTTTTATGCAATATCTTTTTATAGAGACCTACATTGTTTGGGGGGTATAGTTTTCCTTTAACTACTGCCACACCTATTTGTATGCCATAAAGAGCAACACATCATATTTTGGAAGAATTGCACAGTGATGTAATTGGTAAAGCCAATAAAGCCAGCTGCAATCCATTTGACATAATATTTTAACAAGGTTTTCAAAGCAACAATCTTCATTATTTACTTATATTAATGTACAAAAAGCTGATATCCAATCCCATATTCTGTACGAAATCATGTGTTGTAAGAAAATTGCAGCTTAAAATGTTGTTGTTAATTATAGTTCCCATTGCTGGTCCCATCAACATTTTTATATCAAATGATTTTTTTTATTGGTGAAAATGTATCAATGTGTTGTTAATTTCCCAAAAGAAATGTATGAATCATGCTTTCATGGCACCATTAAGGGAGAAATAGGTTCTCAAATACAGTGTAAATTATTAAACAGATCCTGCTTTTGGTAAGCAATATATTTTGTGGCACATATTTTTCAAACTAAAATCACTGTACATGCCAATTGCCACCCACATGAAAGACTGTGAAGAAATTTTGGAAATAAGAGTTCCCTCACTAATGTGATATATATTATGTGTTAGCACTTTCTTCTAAAATGTCGAAGACAAATGTCCTAATTTCACCAGATGTTCCATTTAAAGAAGGCAAAGCACTAATGACTATAGCATGTGGATATTGTTTTCTAAAATTAAAGACGAAATAACCTTTCTTCATTTTAATTAAGCACATTTGTTGCTTTTCAATGGAGATTTAAGCATTGTGAAAACCTCAATTTAAAAAGAAAAAATCACCCATCAATATTGAGTAGAATGGGTTCATAACCAACAGCAGCATATGATATTCTTTGTGCCAAATAAGTTCTTGAGCAACAGCTTAGGTTAACCAAATCTGGGGTTGGGGTGCTCTTTGGCCTCTAAGCTATATCCCTGCTAATTGTGCTGTGTGTGTTTTAAAAATCTGTATGCACATAGAGGTTAATTAATTTAAGTCAATCTTAAATTATGCCTGTGAATAAGATGTTTTGTAGTTATCCTTTGTTTACAGGATTGTGGGTGTGTAAGCTAATGATTTAAATACGTGCATGTATATTCACCTGGAGTGCAGTTGTGGATGAATAACAAGTAGTTTATTAGTCTTCCACAATTTATTTAAATGTTGGTTGCAGAGATATGAGCAAAAACATAGATATAACCAAGTCATCAGCATTCTACATGCATGGGCAGAGAGTTGTATTAAAGGGATACTGTCATGGGAAAAAAACATTTTTTCAAAATGAATCAGTTAATAGTGCTGCTCCAGTAGAATTCTGCACTGAAATCCATTTCTCAAAAGAGCAAACAGATTTTTTTATATTCAATTTTGAAATCTGACATGGGGCTAGACATATTGTCAATTTCCCAGCTGCCCCAAGTCATGTGACTTGTGCTCTGATAAACTTCAATCACTCTTTACTGCTGTACTGCAAGTTAGAGTGATATCACCCAACAGAACAATGGGAAGGTAACCAGATAGCAGCTCCCTAACACAAGATAACAGCTGCCTGGTAGATCTAAGAACAGCACGCAATAGTAAAAACCCATGTCCCACTGAGACACATTCAGTTAGATTGAGAAGGAAAAACAGCAGCCTACCAGAAAGCATTTCTCTCCTAAAGTGCAAGCACAAGTCACATGACCAGGGGCAGCTGGGAAATTGACAAAATGTTTAGCCTCATGTCAGATTTCAAAATTGAATATAAAAAAATCATTTTACTCTTTTGAGAAAGGGATTTCAAAACAGAATTCTGCTGGAGCAGCACTATTAACTGATTCATTTTGAAAAAAATGTTTTTTCTCATGACAGTATCCCTTTAAGGGTCAGGCCCAGATTTGTGGCAAGGCCATAAAGGCCTGGGTCTATGGGGTGGCATGTTTGGGGGGGGTGCTTGCGAGGGCTCGTACCAGGGCTCTGTGGCCTAGGGGTGCCGAAACTTGAAATACTGGAAATACTATTGTATTGAATGACATTTTGGCATCAGAATTTCTTGATAAATGTATCCCATTCCAAAGCCTTTTACTGTATTTAAAACCTCATCTAATAATTAGTAACTGTGGGTTCTATGGATTCTTTTCACGAAAAAAACACTCCCATAAACACATATAATAATTATTTCATAGTTTAATCATGAATAATTTGCAATTGTTCCAAGGATGTTTCTAACTACGAGCCTCAGCCTAAAATTCTATCTTAGTAAAATAAATGTGGCTCTATTGCTTATATATTTTTTTAAAATTCTGTGGTCTTTTCTTGACAACAATTCAAACACAACCCAGCTTTTTAATTGGGCTACAAGGCTGTGACAGTTGGCAGATGCAATTATTCATTTACATGGTAACATGGTAACAAGTAACTCTAAACTGCCTCTAATTAACATATAATTTATACAATGTTAAGATGAATAATGGACTACTTGAATATGTATTTATTTATTGTAAATTTCTTTTAATAGGGATGCCGATCTCTTCTTGCTTGACACACAGAGAGTTCAGACATATGATGTTGGATGGCTTGTGTTTGATATTACTGTAACCAGTAACCATTGGGTTATCAACCCACAGAACAATCTGGGGTTGCAACTATGTGTTGAAACTATTGATGGTGAGTTCAGTTTATATGATATTTATCTGATGAAATGTACTTGTAAGCATTATTTATATTTAGCATGTGTGTTGCATGTAATGAATCGAATGGCCCACACTCTCAGGGCCAGACCATATAAGGTTAAAAATATTCTTTTATTCTATGCGATTAAAACACAAACACCTAGGCCGTTTTACGTTCACAGACATGTAAACATGGGCGGTGTGTTGCATGTAACCTGATATTAATAAAAATCAAATATTTAATTTTAGTATAATATGGCATTAGTACGTAGTACTGCATCAACCTGTCTGCAAATGATGTCAGTTGAGAGGTGCTTATGCTTGTGGCACCGGAGGCAGCATTAGACTACAGTGCATTAGGTACACATCAATTGCATGTCTTAAGAGTAGTGATCCCTTGCATCCATGCACTCTGTACTATGCCCCTTGTACCTCGTACTGCATTTTTTTTGCAAAATGGAAGAATAAATCTGTATAACCTGTACCTTTAAGCATAACATGTTGATGCATGCAGAGTTCACATTTATGAAGAAAACAGACTGCTGATGTAATTTATTACATGGAAAAATACTTTTTTGATGCATCATTGGTCGTGTACCTGTAGGCCATGTGTGCAAAATCATTTGTTAATTTTTACAAACTGTGAATACAAACAAAGTTGAATTTAGTGTTAAAGCTTCTATGCGCTCCACAATTTGTTTTGTGCACTGGCTTAATAATGTGTTGTATGAACACAACTGCACAGAGGAAACATGTTGGAGTGCACACTGTGCTAATTCCATGTAACCCATGTTACACAAGGCTGTGACTTCATATTCAGAGAGACTCCATGAACTGATATAATTCTCTCTGACTACATTCAGAAGGCCACCCTTGTAGGCATTCCTTTTCAAATGTTTGTTAATGAAGCTGCAGGACAAATACATTCATTGTGTAAATAAATGTATTGTTAATTGTGTTAATATAAGACCATCTGCTACTCAAGACCTTTTACAAATGGAGTTACTGTTGCTGATTTGAAAAGGTGCTCAGGATAAATAAAATACATTATTAACTGGATGCCCAAATGCTTCAAGAATATTGCTTCTATCTATCTATCTATCTATCTATCATCTATCTATCTATCTATCTATCTATCTATATATCTATCTATCTATCTAGATTTAGACATCGGAGAAGAAAATTGCTTTAAATATTAGGGATTCAGAAGCAGCGTGACTGTGTTATATCTACCCCGAACTCCTTTATCCTTGGAAAGTAATGTATAGATATGCCTGTGTATGCTAACAATAAGCATACGGATGTTTCTTTTGTGGAAATATGCTTTGAGGGGTATTGATACAAGCATTGTGTACAGTTCGCCTTAAGACTGCCAAGAAATTCTGGCACGTAGTTGTCAAGTGGACCCTTCTGTAATTGCAAACATGTTCTTTGGCAACATCCACTATTTTATCCTTGTCCCTTAACACAAAAACAGTTAAAGGTGTTTTTCTTGAGACTTTCCTTATAGCTGGCCCACAGCCCTTGAACTCCTCATGGTTTCTATTTAGAAGTTGTCATCACCACCTTTAGTTTTAGGATTTGGCAAACCATTTCTCCATAAAAGAAAAACATCTGGGTCTTCTATGTCTTAGGGCTATTAAAGGAATCTCACGTTATAAAAATCTATTTTGAATAATTTCCTTCGATTATAAGCAAAACTATTGAATTTAACTGACGTTGAGCTCTATTAGCATTAACAATACTCTTTAGAACTGAATAGATATGGAAAGTCTATCCAGCTTGTACTCTAGTATCCTTACATACACTCTAAGGGGGTAACATGTGTTTGAAATGCAAGTACAGAAAGGGTCGAAGAGGATACTTTTTGTAACTGTTTAGAATATGCCAAGCACCAATGTGCCAATGTGAACATTTTACTATAAATCTGCACTGAATTCCTTTGGAGTAGTGAAGTGTTTTCTACACATTTGGGGGAATGTGCCGATAGCTAAACTATACATTCTAGAAGCCCATACTCTGTAAATGTACTATGAATGTACATAACCTTGAGGCTTAGGACCACTGTATAGCAGTGGCTGATTTCTATCTGAAAAAACACATTTTTTTTCTATGCCCAAAAAGTCTAGGTTGCATTGAGGTCTGGTAGGTTAAAAGTCTACAGTATTAAACTTTGCTGAGTTCACCAAATTAGTAAACACTTTTCCAGTATTTGTACTATTTATTTCACATTATTGACAGTTGTATTTAATGGACATTGGCTACTCTTACCCTATGCCTCATTACTAATTACTAATGATAATAAAAACAGAAGTGTACCCTTACAATCAGTTTGCTTTTACCAGTGTCAGTTTTCAGTTGCATGCTACAATAGAAATGGCAAAAATGTATACAAGGTGTTTGAACAGGTCCATCTATAAAATAGTTATATTTGCCCTATGTAAATGCATGTTCTCATATCTTAACCACCTACCACTCACACACTGTCTAAAATGTTTTTTTTATGCCAGTGATCATTCAGAAATATAATGATAGGGAATTCTACTAAGATCTATACCTTGTGAGAATCTTTAGAATTCCACAGTAATAACTGAAAAACAAGACCAGATAATTGATTAACTCATAAAACTTTCCCCAATTACAGGATAACCTTAACAAACTCTTTTATTTCAAATAATATTAGCAATGATTTGAAACAGTAAAATGTATCATTTACAGTGCATTCCCTGTATGTACAAAATCATACCTTTTTTTTCTTGAGGAATTTTTAAATATTAATTTCCTGTAATAACATGCAACTTAACATGCATCTCAACATTTACTTTAATAAAATACAAAAATAAAGCATAAGATTGCTGTAGAAGAAATTGTAATGTTTAAAGGGACATATTATCAGAACCTTGTCTCAGGTGGCATTGAGCGGCCAATTACCAGGGGCGGCAAAAAGCCGCCTCTGGTAACTTTAAGAGTCAAATTTCTGTTTTTTAAGAGCAATATCGCTCACTGCTCTAGCGATGTGGCTTTCCCTGGACCCGCTCCGATGCTAACAGTTGAAAGCGTGGAGTGGCAGGGGGTAGCATCGGGGCTGCTGCCTCAGGTGGTAGCAGCCCCTGAAACGGCGTTGCATATTATGATATATATATATATATATATATATATATATATATATATATATATATTATATTAGATCATTTAAGAGCACTCAAGGGTGTTGTGAAGAATACTTTTTTATTGGAGTGTTACAATCTACCCCACATCAACGCGTTTCGGTTCTCTCTGAACCGTCGTCAGGAACCAATCAGCAGCTAGCTGACCTGATAGGGAACTAAAGCCTGTCTTGCTTGTGTGACTGCAGGGCTGTGGTTGTCTGTCCCCCTCGTACTGTGCTTCTGGCAAAGACTGTTAGGACACACCCACCCCTCATTTGAAACAGGGAGTAGAAAACACTTATGGGGAGCAGTGTGTCAAATGCAAAAAACAGAATGCTCCCTTTGGTTTTTAATGTTCCTATGGATGCAGTGCAAAATCTGTCGTGAATATTCTAAACATTATAATATTCTAAATCTGATATTTGCCTTCCAACTGCCCATAAAAAGAAGCTAAAAACTTTTAGGGCAATGACACATAGGAGCAGATTTATCAAGGGTCGAATTGAAAATTAAAATTTTCGAGTTTTTTTTATGGTCAAAACTGTCACATTCTATTAGGGAGTTATTCAAATTCGATTCGAGTTTTTCAAAAAAATTTAATTTGATTTTTGAGTTTTATCATACTTTAAGAACTCAATTTCGACTATTTGCTAACTAAAACCGGCCAAATTGTTGCTTAAGTCAATGGGAGACATCCAGGGATCAATTTGGAGTTGATTGCAGCCTTCCTGACATTCAAGTTTTTTTCGGAGAAAAAACTCAAATCGCGTTTTTAAAATTTTAATTGAATTCTATTCGAGTGTTCGGGGTGATCCTATTCACTCGGGTTTTTAAATTTTTTATTTTTATAAAAAATTTCGATTGGTCGAATTTAGAGTTCATGGGAGTTTTAAAAAACAGACGAATTCTAAAGTCTACCCTTGATTAATGTGCCTCAAAATGCATAAAAGGCATTTTTGAGCTATTACACAATTTTAGTGTTTCAGGAGAGGCAAAGTCTATGACAGGGTATTTTTGGCGTTTTGTAGCCACATCAAAACACAGAGGACAAATAGCACTGTGTGTTATTGCCCTTATAATGACTAGTCATACATCCAACATTCTAATGAAATTCACTGAATCTGAAAAAAATTAAGCAATTATTAAGATCTACAGAAAGCAATAATTGTTTTTAAGTGTTGCCATTAATGTTTTGCTTTTTTTGCATTCTTTGTTTTTTTTTGTCACTGGAAACATCTTAAACCAATTTAAAGAGCTACACACCTGAACAAACATGTTGTATAAGTGTTTATATATTAAAGTGGGTCAGTTAAAGGTATGGGAGTTGGCTGGAACTCCTCATTTCTCTTTTTACAGCAACACAGGCTGCCAAAAGGAGGAAGTCTGAGCTGAATTAATACATTTGTTACAGGGGAAGCAGAATGAAAACGTACCGCAAATCAAACTTGATTTTTCTTTTAATGCCATCGATAGGGTTTTTTTTCTAAGAAATACTGACCCTGGCATGGAGCCACTGTACGTTTTTAAAGCAAACCCTGTATGATTATTTGCTTAAGGCTTATGTCTATGAATGAGTAATATTTTGTGTAATAATTTTGGAACATTTGGGACGCAGATGCCCACTTAAATTCAGCATAGTCGATTTCTATTGTATTGCTACAATAAAGCGGAAGGGTTGTGGATTTTTTCTTTTCAATTATTGAAAACATTTTTTTGATGTTTGTAAAAAAAAGAGAGAGCACCAATAATGCACAGATCACATAGTTTTCTCCAAGATTCTTCTTATTTAAAGGACCTCTGTGTCCCTTCCTGTCTAGAGCAGCTGTATAGCTTCACATGACACTGTGTGTATTTCATGTGGACACACAAAGCTATTTAAGTTGCCAAAGGTTTATTTGTAATAATGTCCCTGGTGCAGTTTTAGTGACCTGTTTTGCTTTCTTTTGTTCCCTAGTGAAGTATATGTTTAATACAAGATAAACACATAGTAATATATGGCTGACTCACCCCATCCCATTAGAGACACAGAGCATTTTTGGAAACATTTTGATGCAACACCCATATATGTTTGCACTTAACATGTAAAATAATGTAAACGATAAGGGGTGTATGCAAAAAGACATGATGACTAAAATACTTCTCAACAGACAGGAAACGAAATTTGCAAAAAAATGTTGGATGAGAAAATAATCATGTGTGGTGTGAATAGACATATGAAAATATTGCACAGACACAATAACATAACAAAGCATAAAAAAAAAAAATCAAATTCATAAGTAACATCAAATCTTGCACTTATAAGCATGCTCAAGCATGCAGAGACTTCTATTTAATTAGGTTTTCCAAATACATTTTTGTTAATTCATATAAAAAAAACATACAAAATATATTTAAATATAATTATTTAAACTAATAAGCCTGGTAATCAGCTCTCCTAAATAACTCACTATTAACATTTCACCAGCTGTAGGTGAATGGGATGAAAGCTTATGCGAATGGAGTATGTTTAAAATGCAATTCAATTCAAAGAGTTTTTGATGACATATAGATGTGTTGTCATTGTGTGCAATTTCAAAAGAGGCAGGGGATATTTTTTGGGTTAATTATTCACTTTGTGGGGAAACCCGATGAAGTATTTTGGTTTGTTTTTCTTTTTTGCTGCAGCCCTTGACATTAAAGGAACAGTAACGTCAAAAAATAAAAGTGTTTTAAAGTAATGAAAATATAATGCAGTGTTGCCCTGCACTGGTAAATCTGGTGTGTTTGCTTAAGAAACACTACTATTGTTTATATTAATAAGCTGCTGTGTAGCAATGGGAGCAGCCATTCTAAGGAGAAAAGGCTCAGGTTACACAGCAGATAGCAAATAATCTCTGTCTGTCTAATGGTGTTATCTGTTATCCATTAGTTAACCTGTGCCATATAGCCATTTTTCAATTTCCGCGTTGCTCCACAGCAGCTTGTTTATATGAAATATAGTAGTGTTTCTGAATGATATTGTCATTACTTTAAAACACTTTAATTTTTTAGTGTTACTGTTCCTTTAACCTATTTCCTAATCCCTAGAATTGTGCAGTGTATTCCACTTGAAGAAAACTTCTTGCTGGCTTGAGAAATTGGCCTTTCAAAACGAAACATATTATACAGCGTTTATATATACATATTTAACAAACTCCTAAATATATTTTTCTTTATATTTCCCTAAACATGGAGCAAATACAATAACAAACAATTTTACAGGAGTTTTGTGGAGATCTCAAAGAACAAGCTAATTATTTTCCAAATTATTTTTTTTTACAAAACAGTGCAAAGTAAAAAAAAAAAAGCACACAATATTGGTGTAAATCATCCTTTATATTACCCACAAAGCAGGGTTTTTGTTCCAGCATGCCAGAAAAATGCATTCAGGAGCAATGGGCATTTCTACACACAATGCAAGTATAGGTAAGCACAAGGAGTATGTTAGTGAAAGGCGTTTGACTGGTGCAATTCTGCACCAAAATGTATGCTTAGTGCTGTGCTTTGTGATCTAAAATAAACTTGTAGGCACACCAGTCTAGCAAAAAAAGGCTATTTTATTACATAATTAAATATTACAGGCAAAGAAACCCAATGCGTTTCAACCCTTAGAACACACTTTATAAAGGGTGTATAAGGCCTGAAATATGTGGTGTATTTGGTAGTTAGCAATAAAGCACCATGCAGCACTAATTCTCCTTTTGGATTGCTCTCTTCATTTTTCTAAATTGTAAATGAGAGTCTTCGTCAGGGTCACATGCAAAGTCAAAAATGCAGGCAACATACACGTGATTCCAAACAAGAAAATATACCAAGTCCTGAACATTCTCTTCTGTGGAATTCGCCACAATGATCAAGTGACCTGAAAGTGACGTCTCCTCACAACGTCTTACTAGGATGTTCCATAATGTACACCAATAGTCTTGTTTGGAATCACTTGTACGTTGCCTCCATTTTTGAATTAGCAGGTTCGCCTGATGAAGACTCCATTTCTAAGGGTTGAAACGTGGAGGGTTTCTTTGCCTGTAATATTTAATTATGTAATAAAATAGCCTTTTTTGCTAGACTGGTGTGCCCTGTTCCCTCTAATTGTTCTATATATATTTATGGGAGCTGTCAAGTAGCTGCCAGACAGTGAGCACGCAGCATTTGGATAATTTGTGAGCATGATGTGTCAAACTTATATATGATTATACTTGAATAAACTTGTGTCTTATCTATGTCATTGGACCCACATATTCTTTTTAAAGGTCGGAGTGTAAGCGTTAAGTCAGCTGGCCTCATTGGAAGGCATGGCCCCCAGTCGAAGCAACCTTTCTTGGTTGCCTTCTTCAAAGCAAGTGAAGTCCTGTTACGCTCAGTTAGAGCTACAAACACAAAAAAGAAAAAACAAGAAAGAAACAAATCTTCAACTTCACATGACGCCTCAAGGATGCCAAGTATTGGAGGTAAGGCCTAAGATTTATTGCACATGCAGGAAAATTTGTGTAGCTCAGTAAAACAAGGATGCCTTTTATAAACAATTTATACTGTTAAGCCTATACACACAAGCTGTTTTTGGCATTGCTGCTTAGTAGAGACAATCAAAATGATATGGGATGTTGAAAGGGAGCAGTCATATAGTAGACTTACATGCTTTGTCCTCTATATTTTATATTTAATTTTTCAACTTATCAGATAGGTGTGGAAAGGTATTATGTGTTTTAGCTACAGGAGCCTGAAATTGTGCCTTGTTTTAAAGACTTTTGTCAACAGGTAACTACAAAGTACAGTTCCACTTTAAGGGGTTGTTCATCTTTAAAACTTTTAAGTATGATGTGATATTCTGAGATTAATTGCAATTGGTTTTTATTTTTTATTGTTTGTGGTTGTTTGGGTTATTTAGCTTTTTATTCAGCAGCTCTAAAGTTTGCAATGTCAGCAATCTGGTGGCTGGGGCCCAAATTACCCTAGCAACCATGCATTGCTTTGAATAAAATACTTGAATAGGAATCAGAGAGGGCCTGAATAGAAAGTTAAAGGGATACTGTCATGGGAAAAAAAAATTTCAAAATGAATCAGTTAATAGTGCTGCTCCAGCAGAATTCTGCACTGAAATCCATTTCTCAAAAGAGCAAACATATTTTTTTATATTCAATTTTGAAATCTGACATGGGGCTAGACATTTTGTCAATTTCCCAGCTGCCCCTGGTCATGTGACTAGTGCTTGCACTTTAGGAGAGAAATGCTTTCTGGCAGGCTGCTGTTTTTCCTTCTCAATGTAACTGAATGTGTCTCAGTGGGACATGGGTTTTTAGTATTGAGTGTTGTTCTTAGATCTACCAGGCAGCTGTTATCTTGTGTTAGGGAGCTGCTATCTGGTTACTTTCCCATTGTTCTTTTGTTTGGCTGCTGGGGGGAAAAGGGAGGGGGTGATATCACTCCAACTTGCCGTACAGTAACGAGTGATCGAAGTTTATCAGAGCACAAGTTACATGACTTGGGGCAGCTGGGAAATTGACAATATGTCTAGCCCCATGTTAGATTTCAAAATTAAATATAAAAAAATCTGTTTGCTCTTTTGAAAAATGGATTTCAGCTCATAATTCTGCTGGAGCAGAACTATTAACTGATTCATTTTGAAAAAATTTTTTTCCCCCATGACAGTATCCCTTTAAGTAATAAAAAGTAGCAATAGCAATATCATTGTAGCCTAGAACATTTGTTGTTTAGACCCTCATTTGAAAGCTAGAAAGAGTCAGAAGAAGGCAAATACTTAAAAACCGATAATAAATAATGAAGACCAATTGCAAAGTTGCTTATAATTGGACATTCCATAACATACTAAAAGTTAACCTAAAGGTAAACGTTCCCTTAAAGGAGAAGGAAAGCTAACAAAGCAGTTTATTGCCAATAGATTAGCCACAATAGTGCAAGCTATAACACTATATTTATTCTGCAGAATCCTTTACCATACCTGAGTAAACAGCTATAAAAGCTCTCTCTGTTTGTTTAGGATAGCAGCTACCATATTAGCTTGATGTGAAATCACTCATTGCCTGAGTCTCTCCCTGCTCACTCATAGCTCTGGGCTCCGGTTACAGCAGGGAGGGGAGGAGGGAGGGGGAGAGAAGCAAACTGAGCATGCTCAAGCCCTGCCCTGGAGGTTTAAGCTAAGAAGGAAAGAAATGATGTGTTTCTTTTGACAGAAGACTCAGAGCAGAATTACTTTGAGGGTTTACTTTCTGATAAAGCTTACTTAATTTTAGCCTTTCCTTCTCCTTTAATGGCACAGGCCTTACATCCCTGCACTTCCAATGCAATGTGTTGGGGCCACTCTCATATACAGTTAGACCAGGCACATAGCCTGGTCTAACAACCACATAACATGGGAATAAGCACATTATTTTTGTTTCTTTATTCAACATATCTCAATTAAAATGGTTATCTCACTTTTTCTGCATCCAAATGATGATATAAATCTATAAATCCATCTCTACATGCAATAAAATGTTAACCAGGTCGAGTGTAATATTGTGCATAATAAGAAATTAACTTTGTGCATTCTTATAGATTATAACACAAGTGAACAGAAGCAAGCATGTAAAAAACACGAACTTTACGTCAGCTTTCGTGACTTGGGCTGGGAGGTAAGAACTACATTTTCTGCTTTCATACCAGATAAAACTTATGTTCACCAGAACTTTCATAATTAAGGGCAGAAAATCGCTTGCCTTGTGTTGTGTAAGTACTTGTGCAGTTTCTTTTATTTTTTTAAACTATTTCTTAGACATTTCTGTTTTATCCGGTATGTTTGGTACAGCAAATCTGCCTAAGTGCTTCTGTGCCAGTAGCCTGGTGGGTTAATTAAATATACAGGGAACCTTTCTAATGAGACAATACTTTACATATCCAGGGCTTTCTGCCCTCAAGCATTTCCCAGCTGTTATGACAGATCAATGGAAGAATCCTCTTCCCTCTGGAACAGCACAGATTTGCCAGTGATCCTGTTACATTACAGTGAACTGACCCTGACTGGAAAAATTTGTTTTAAAGTATTCCTTGAAGGTTAATGTCCTTTTTAAGAGGTGGATTAGCTTCTAGTGTCTGCTATTGAGTTGCTGTTAACAGTAGTGGCATAGTTACAATTTTGAAACATTTCTTGGAACTTGGTAAAACCAGTGTGACTAAGGAGCAGCTGTTAAGTTAATTTTAATTTCATGAACGTAAGTATAATTTAAAACAACGTACTTGTTACATATAATATATATATATATATATATAACATTTAGGTTCTTAAAGGGATACTGTGATGGGAATTTTTTTTTTTTCAAAATGAATCAGTTAATAGTGCTGCTCCAGCAGAATTCTGCACTGAAATCCATTTCTCAAAAGAGCAAACAGATTTTTTTATATTCAATTTTGAAATCTGACATGGGGCTAGACATATTGTCAATTTCCCAGCTGCCCCAAGTCATGTGACTTGTGCTCTGATAAACCTCAATCACTCTTTACTGCTGTACTGCAAGTTGGAGTGATATCACCCCCCTCCCTCCCCCCCCCCCCAGCAGCCAAACAAAAAAACAATGGGAAGGTAACCAGATAGCAGCTCCCTAACACAAGATAACAGCTGCCTGGTAGATCTAAGAACAACACTCAATAGTAAAAAGCCATGTCTCAATGAGACACATTCAGTTACATTGAGAAGGAAAAACAGCAGCCTGCCAGAAAGCATTTCTCTCCTAAAGTGCAGGCACAAGTCACATGACCAGGGGCAGCTGGGAAATTTACAAAATGTCTAGCCCCATGTCAGATTTCAAAATTGAATATAAAAAAATCTGTTTGCTCTTTTGAGAAATGGATTTCAATGTTTTCTGATGACAGGATCCCTTTAAGACTTAGTAGTACTTTAGATGTGTATTGCATGACAACACACTGGTCAGTAAACAGATAAAATCTTATCAGCTATTTTGGAGAAATAAAGAAAATACACTGGAATAATAAAAAAAACAGAGTTCTGGATTGAAATAATTGGCATGGAATTTCAAACCTGTTTCATAGAGACGAAGGGCTAAAATTGCAAAGCCGTATTAACAGCTCTTGAGTGAAGAGAAGCTGACTTTTTAATGATATGTTTTAAGTGGAAACATACAACTCTTTTAGGTTTAATTTGTTTCCCATAGACATCCATTTTTTGTGCCCTTTAGCATAATGTCAAAAATATTCACTTTATCAGACAGTTCCATCAGCTAACTTCAAAGTGTATTTTGACACTTACCACAGCATGAAGGGAAAAGATTTACAAAACATCAGAATTCAAGGAGAAATTCCCCCAAAGCAGACAAATGTGTAATTACATCAGAACTTGTTAAACTGCTTTGAGTATCATTGTATTGCATATGGTGTTAGGGTTCATTAGAAGAGCTGAGCTTTAACAACCCATTAAATCGTTAAAGGAGAACTAAACCCTAAAAATGAATATAGCTAAAAATGCCATGTTTTATTTACTGAACTTATTGCACCAGCCTAAAGTTTCAGCTTGTCAATAGCAGCAATGATCCAGGACTTCAAACTTGTAACAGGGGGTCACCATCTTGGAAAGTGTCTGCGACACTCACGCGCTCAGTGGGCTCTGAGCAGCTGTTGAGAAGCTAAGCTTAGGGGTTGTTGCAAATTATCCAGCAGAAAATGAGGTTGGCCTGTAATATAAGCTGATGCTACAAGGCTAATTGTTAAATTCTGATGCTAATTGCACTGGGTTGTGTACTGCCAAGTAGTACATTTATATTCTATATGTACTGTATATTTTGAGTTGGTCCCTAAGCTTACTAACTGGCAGCAGCACAGAGCATGTGTTGAAGATGGGGAGCTACCGGGGCACAAATCTACCGGGGCACAAATCTTCTCTGCTAAAGGATTGTAGCTAGTACAGAAGACGAAAACTTAGGGGGTTATTTACTAAAATCCGAATGCAAAAATCATGAACAATTCTTGATATTTTTTTTTATAAAATCGCACTTTTAAAAAATCACAAATTTTTCTGAATTTATTAAACCCTGAGGTTGTAAAAGTCCGAATCAGAAAATCCGGCATCTCAGACCTGTCGAGGTTGCATATAAGTCAATAGGAGACGTCCCAATGATTTTTTGATGTGCTAGATTTTGTGCAATACCCCAAAGTACGGTTAGACTGGAACAAAGAGCAAGCCAATTGCTACATTGTTTCCAACATATTGCATAAATATCATATTCTATTCTAAATGCTGTGACAGATTTTGTTTGCTTTCACTTTTTCCAGGATTGGATAATAGCTCCAGAAGGTTATGCAGCCTTTTATTGTGATGGAGAATGTTCGTTTCCACTTAATGCTCATATGAATGCCACAAACCATGCTATAGTGCAAACACTTGTAAGTAGCTTGTAAAAGAGTAATACAATTTAAGCATATTTGGTTTTCCCTAGTGCTGGGACTCAATTATTCTTTATTTGTAGGCAAATGTGTTACTAGTAGCCTTCTATTTGCTTTTCAATTTCATTTATGTTCAAAGAATGAAAGAAAAGAACCCCAAAAACTTAAAAAAACATATATTTTTTTAATTCCATGAAACCTTTCACTTTACTGATTCTTGTCATTCCATGTTTTCTTGGAGAATCACATATTTTTTTCAGTTTTCCCTGTTTTGCTCATGCTGTTCATTTGTTTTCTCTTATATGTTTACTGTCTGCCTCTTTCTCCGTTTCTGTTTTGATGCCAAATCTAGGTATGTAAGAAGTTAAAGGGCTTTTTCACCGTAGAATTCTGTGTTAGCAGATTGTCATCTCTTGTTAGCAATCAAACATATAAATTAGGCAATACATTTTTTGGCTATACCATACCTAAAGCAAGGACCTAAGTAGTTCTGAAAGGTCATGTTTTATAATCTACCAAGTAAGACAATAAATGATATCACCTACTCTATATTTTCTAGAAATTTGTTACATGCCAAAAGTTAATGTTAATACAATTTGCAATTTAGAAATCTTATTATTTTACTGCTTTTTAATTATTTATTCAATCATTATGATTTGTTCTATAGCTGGAATTCATGAAATTCCAAAATATCCATTGCTAGACATATTGTAGAGGGCCTCAAACGAAAGAAAAGAAATAAAAAAAAAACAAAACGATGCACAGCCAGTATGTATATTGCTTGTAGGGGGTCAATCAGCATTTCATTTATAGTTTGGAAAGTGGTAGAATGGTAGGTCTAATAATAAAAAAACCCCATCAGAATAAAACTTCTTATCTCCTCTTTCTAAGACACAGAGAAATGTTCTGTAGGTATTACAGCAGCAGCTTGCAGAGTACTGCCATTTTAAACGTGAGTTCAATAAATAGGGCTTGTGCTGAACATACTTTTTTTGCCTATTATTTTTGATATTTCTTGAGCAAAATGTGAAACTAAGGGGCTGATTTATCGAAGGTCGAAAGTTAGAATATTTTTTTACCTCGAATGAACTTCAAGGACCTCGAAACTCGAATCGTATCTTATGTTTTTAAAAATTCCAATGGCAAAAACTCGGTTCTGGGATTTTGAGTCCCGCAGCATGAAAACTCGAATTCGTGTTGGTGTTTTTAAGCTTGAAATTGTGAGTTTTGACCAAAAAACCAACTAGAAAATTCAGATTTGAATTCACCATGCGAAGCTTAGTAAATCTGCCCCTAAAAGTAGAGTTGCATTCTGCTTTAGGCTGTGAGATAAAGAGCAACTCCTTATATTCAATGAACTGGGGTTGCTTATGTATTATGTTGATCCAAAGCCCTATTCATCGAATAAATGTTCAAAAAGAGTATTTACTGGTCAGTGTCAGTGTCTGCTAATTAAAATGTATATCAGCATTTGAATATCTCATATTACAATTCAGGCAAATTTATTTTTATGATGCAGTTTGAACAAACATGGTATTTAATTTTTAATATTACATTTATTGTAACCCAACTTAACTATGTACTTCATTTGAATCCCCCTTTTTTTTACATTAACAGGTCCACTTGATGTTTCCAGAGCATGTTCCCAAGCCGTGCTGTGCCCCTACAAAGTTAAATGCTATCTCTGTGTTGTATTTTGATGACAGCTCTAATGTCATATTGAAGAAATACAGAAATATGGTTGTGAGGTCATGTGGTTGCCATTAAGCTATATAAAGATAAATGAATGGGTATTTACACATACTGCCACAAAAGGGAAATGTCTGTGATTTCATACTTCACTACATTATACATATGTGTGTACAGTGTTATGTATATATTAGACTTTGTAATTTATTTTAATACACATAAATGTTCAACGTAGACAGTAATAGTTATATACTGTTTTCATTGATTCTGTAAAATGATAATTTAACTTGGTCAGGATAAAAGAACTTCGTGTTATTAGGACAATAACAAACTGTTTTATCCCAATCTTTTTTCACGTAATCTTTAATTTTTAGACACTGTTGGTTATGTTCCATTTTTCAGTGCTGAGCATCAGATAGTATTTATTTAGAAAACAATATTAAAGATTGAAACAATTATTTCTGGGGGTCATTACTTTTTTTTATATGGGGGTGTTAGAAATGTATTTAGAAATATTTACTTGTGCTGCAAAAACAGTTTTTTATGATTCTGTAACCATCTACCCTAAATGACGTTAGCAGTTTTGGGACATATGAGTACACAAATGAAATGGCATTATTTGGATATATTCTTAAAAAATAGGAATAGAAAGATGGAATGAGAGGCAGATATAATTAACTAAAAAATCTACTGAAACTGTTGATTTGGTTATGTTTCAGTTCTGTATAACTTGGATAAGAAACTGGTTTTCCTTATTTCCTCACTGTTGCATACTGTACAATGTTCACAGACTACTTGCTCGTGAATAAAAAAATTATACTCCATTAAGGCAGAGGCTGATGGGGAGATTTGTCACCCTTGATTATTTATGCAAAATTGTGGGGGACAAATCACCTGAAAATGCATCTCCACTGGAAATAACTGAAATGACATGCGGTAAAACTAACATATAGCGAAGTTGCCTGAAGTTTCCACCAGAGCCAACTCCAGGCAACTTAGCGATATGTTGGTTCTATTGCCAACAATCTCAGTTATTTCCGATGGAGCATATTTTTTCGGGAGGTTTGTTGCTTGCTGTTGTGCATAAATAATCGTGGCCGACAAATCTTCCCGTTGTGCACTGCCCTTAGGCTTCACTTAAATTACAAGGGTTATGCTCTCCATTCTAAATGATTCTTTATGAGCTGCCGTAACCATTTGTTCAATACCATGAGAAATATTCGGTAAGTGTACTATTGTCCGAGTCTACCATATGCTATTGTTCTTTCATAAGTTTGCCTCCCATGCTTCTGCATATATACTTGCATTGCATAATGTCGCATAATATCGCAAGTGGTAAGAATTCCCTAGGGCAGGATAGTTCAACTCACTAAAGAATATCACATTAGCATTTCAGGGAGTAAGCCAAAAGTGATTTTTTAATTTACTTTCTTTGTGAATGCCTTTGTGGATTTTATAGGTGTATTTTTGTATGAGAAATGGTTGTAATAAATCTGCACACTACAAATCACCCCACATCTATGCCACCCTACCCACTCACACATACATGAAGGAACCAAAATAAGTTAGAAAAACATGTTCCTCTTTAGCTCACTCCCTACCTTTCCCACTATTTTAAGGGGAAGATTTATCAAGGTTCAAAGTGAAAATTTTAATTTTGAATTTGAATTTTCTATTTTTTTATGGCCAAAACTGTCAAATTTGACTAGGGAATTATTAAAATTCTATTAGATTTTTAAAAAAAAATTAGAATTTTGAACTTTATCATACACTGGCCCTTTATGAACTTGAATTTGATTATTCACCACCTTAAACCTGCCTAATTGCTGTTTTAGATGTCCTGGGATCAATTTGGAGTTGTTTGCAGCCTTCCTGACATTCAAGGTTTTTTTTTCGGAGAAAAAATTTGAATCGATTTGAATTTGATTCAAGTTTGCCGGTCAATCCTATTCACCTGACTTTAATCAATCCGTTTTTTTAATACATTTTGATCAATTTCGAGTTCATTGGAGTTAATGGGAGTTTTAAATAACTCCCATGAACTCGAAATTCCACCCTTGATAAATCTGCCCCTTAATGTCTACTACAGAGACAAATAATAACTGAAGCTTCCTTTGGTAATATTCATTTTAGAATTTATAAAAACTACTTGCTTTATCTGGCCTGCCAATTCTCTTCATTCAAGGAATCCACCATATTCTCTGTAAAGTAATTTAATATCCATCAAGTTTCTATCAGAATTCTGACATATAAACTCCTGTGGGTAAAAAGTTTACTGGATGTTATACAATTTGTGACAAAAAAGGCATAGGAGAATGGCAAAGCATGAGATTGCTGCACGTTAGGAGAGCTCTGCGCATACCTGTAGCGAAAGCCCTCAAATAGCAAATGGAAGAGCTTACTTCCTCACCGGGCACAGGGGCGATCTTACCCACTTTTCCGCCGGGCTTTGTTCTGCCAACCCCCCACTCACATTTTCAGCACTGGAGGGGGTTGAGCCATCCACGTCGCTAGTGCAGAGAGGCAATTGCGTGCTCTGCACTAGAAGAGACAAATTTCCGGGTTGAAAAAATGGAAATTTGGCTTTTTAGTTACCAGGAGCAGCATTTTTGCCACCCTGGCAACCAGGGGGAGGGGCGCTGCTGTCTGAGGCAAGTTTCTCAACTTACCCCATTGGCAGAGTGCCCCTGACCGGCCATCACCCAAGGCGATCAGGGACTCAGTGGAGATTGGTAGAAAGCACGTGAAGAATCCAAATGGAACACTTTCACCCTTCCTGAACAGCAAAACAATGGCGAGATCCAAGATGGTGCCAACCACCCGAGGCCCAGAGGATGGACAGAGCCACCCAGCATTGGGAGACCCCTCATAAAACTCTTACCTTTCTAAAGATGTTGTAGTGAGACTACACTACTTTGAAAGCAAGGAATTAATAACGCTAAAATTGCGTAATCAACCACACTACATACTGTATATCAAGGAACTAAAATACAAGTCTTTAATGATCTATATCTGTTCACACTTTCAAAACTGAAAACCATGAGACCCATTACACAGAAATTAGGAGAAACATGGATCCAGAATAAATGGGGCTTCCCATTCCGTCTCATAGTAAATCGGGAGGGCACTGAGTTCTCTATCCAAGACCCCACCAGAACACCTCACTTCCTGCGGCAGCTGGGCCTAGACAGCGAGGAGGCTTCATCCACTCTCTACTGTCCTCCCCAACAACACAGATCATCACCGACCTGGAGCACCGCATCATCCAGGCACAGAGGATTCAGTGGATCTCCATACTAATCTCCCTTGCATATCTGACAGAACTAACTAGGCCAGACCTGAAATACCATGCAGTATAGCTAAATCCACTCCCATGGAAATAAGAAAGGGTGTTTTTTCTTTGGGTTTTTATTAAGACCTTTTCTTTTTCTCAACATTTACAGCCTACACTGGCTAAACACCAAAAAGGTTATGCAAAAAATGATGGGAGCTGCTTTCTGCCCTCCCCCCTCCCATACCCTAATATGGACTAAGTCCGCTATACTTACACTCTGGGCCACTCTCCCCCACACACCTGTGTATTGGGGAGACAAAATCAACTGGACGCACTTTGGCCATCTTTCAGACATATTGTGGTTTATGTTTTTTTAGCGCCCCCCATAGGGACAAACTGTTAAAGGCACAATGGATCTTAGGGCACATTGTTACTAACTCAATGGGTCTGCAACCTGACACACTGCAATTTTCCCACTCCCATAATGGTTAAAATATTATCTCTAAATACCAATGTGCTAGATTCCCCAAGGAAAACGTAACCTGCTTTATAAAGAAATGCATCATCATAAAACAGATCCCTGGAGGATACAGTCTAGAGACTTTCCAGTAATTCTGAGAGCCTCTGTCCCAGCATACGGTTGCGGACCCACTAGGCCATTATATTATTGTACCAGGGACCCAACATATCCCTATAATCCATATAAATGTGTATCTGCATAACCTTAGACCGTTGCATACTTTAAAAAAGGTATTAGCAAAAGTTAACATGAATGAATCTAGAAACATAATAGTAGGGGACCACTTTAATATTTAACACCCTAAATCCAGAACCAATGTTAAGCACCCTGTTCTCGGCTCTTGCTTCTGCCTTTAACACCTCGGGAGGAGCCCTCGGCTTATCGGATGCCGCCAGGTCTTATTAAAAGAGGTGTCAAGCGAAGGGTTCTGGACAAGCAAAGGGGCACGACGGTAAATCAAAGTCTTTTGGGCAGAAGGTCACAGTACAAGGCGTAGGCAAAAAGCGTAGTCAAATCAGGCCAGGTCGGGGCAGGCAGAGTACAAACGGAGTCAGACAGGCAAGGGTCAAACCAGGAGATCAATCAGAAGGGATACGAATACAGAAGAGTCGGTTACCAGGCAGGGTCAGGATTACAGAGATCAGAATCGTCAGTAACAGGCAGGGTCACAACAGGGTATCAGATAACAGGAAAACTGAACAGGTAGCGCACCCAGGAACTTACAAGAAGAAACCAATAACGGGTAATGAACTACAGCCCAAGTGTGCCTTTTAAACTCTTCAAATTTCTCGCCATTGCGTGCTGGCGTAGGAAGTAGAGGCGCACCTTACGCACCCTTAGTGTTCACAACGCAGGAAGAAGAGGACGCACCTCACGGGGAGAAAGATGACTACTTCTAATTTATTGAATCTTCTGTAAACTCCCACAACACCCTGTGGGAAGCCCATAAGGCTTAGGGGAGAATGTATAGCACAGTCTCCTGCACTAAAAAAGACTGCTCAGAATCCAACACTTAAAGAATAACCTTAAGCAGACATGGAAAAGACATTTGCTAGCCCCAATGGTCCACACTCTTGCAAAAGCAGTAGTAGTCTCACTAAGAAACATATTAAAGGAATAAGTACAAGCAACTTTACTATGAAAAAGTCAACAGACCCCATATACTATTGCCAAAAAACTGAGAGTGCAACAGGCCCTACAAACCCCACATACTATACATACACCCAAGGTTGTGTAGGTTCCCCTGAAGCGAGTCCTTCTGGTCATATTACACTGACTTATACAACCCATTCCCAGACACCCACATGGAGAGGTGGACCAAACAGACACATAATTTTCTAGCCAAACTAAATCTTCCTAAACAAACTGCATAGAGGAAGAGCAACTAAACACTCTCATATATATGCTAGGTCTCTATAATGGCTGGTTATAAGGGGCACCTATCCCTAGGACTACTTTAAACTCATTTTTAACCTTGCTCCCTAAAGAAGGCAATCTGCCAAACCCAGTTCCCAATGTTGACATTTTAAAGTTGCAAACTGCAGTTCTTAATTTTAAATCAGCAAACAAATGACAAAGAGTACCAAGAAACACAATGTATGGCTCTAAACCTTTGTGTGTGTGTGTGGGGGGGGGGGGGTGTTGCCAAACATATCAAACTATTTTCTTGCCGCCCAGGATAAGCAAGTCGGAGACTGGGTTAATCTTATCCCCTCAATAAAATGGGCCACACTAGAACTGGATTTTGCCTACTCCCCTCATCTAGCCTCATGGCTGTGGTCCAAAAGAGCACAGCAATCCAAAGGAACAGTTCAGTGTGAAAATAAAAACTGGGTAAATAAATAGGCTGTGCAAAATAAAAAATGTTTCTAATATAGTTACTTAGCCAAAAATGTAATGTATAAATACTGGAGTGACTGGATGTCTAACATAATAGCCAGAACACTACTTCCTGCTTTTCTGTTCTATAACTCTCAGTTAGTTAGCGACTTGAAGGGGGGCCACATGGGTCATATCTGTTCAGTGAGTTTGTAATTGATCCTCAGCATTCAGCTCAGATTCAAAAGCAACAGATATAAACCATGTGGCCCCCCTGAAGTCTCTTATTGGATACTGCCTGGTAACCAGGGTAACCAGTCAGTGTAAACCAAGAGAGCTGAAAAGCAGGAAGTAGTGTCCTGACTGACTTGTTATACATCAAATCACTCCAGCCTTTATACATTACAATTTTGCCTAACTAACTATATTAGAAACATTTTTTATTTTACACAGCTTATCTATTTACCCAATTTTTATTTTTACACTTAACAATTCCTTTAAGTCTGATAAAAATTATTTTAACATTTAAGAAACCAATAGGATTGTCACTAATATGGATTCATACAGCTTAGTTACAATCAAATTCAAGCCATTGTTTTATTATTACAAAGCCAAAGTAAATCATAAAAACATTTTTTAATTATTTGCTCAAAATGAATTCTATGGCCTTCCCCTAATTTGGAGCTTTTTGCGTAATCAGTTTCTAGATATTGAATATTGGTATTGTTGTATTGTTACAGAATTTTTTGCCCCCACCCCAGTCTTGAGGTCCTCCACATAGGAGCGGATTTCTCCTCACGGCGCCTGGAGGCCAGTGTTCTCCGGCTACCCCTCCCTCAAGTAGAATGCGCACCTATTCGCACTGGTGCACTAAGCGTCTATACTGCTTAGTGCTCCAGAACATTGCAAACTATTGCTGCGGCTGGGCGGCATGCCGAACTAGGCCCGGGCCTATGCGGCCTCGCCGCAAATCCGGGCCTGCCTCCACATGCCTTTCTTCCAAAAACATCTGCCCTATCAAAGTTACCTTTAGCTTTACCCTCTTCTCAATGTGAATTTGGTTGAGGAAAAATTCAAATTCAAATGGTGGACAATTACCCCAATTAACAAGGGTGTTCGTGTTCTTTACTCACCCCTGACAATATGTGGTGGTCAAATAAAATATGGGCTAGGGACCATAAGTACCCCAATTCTCTTCATGGGAGTATGATACTCATCGGCAAAGGTCCGCAATATAGCTTCTACTCAATCTCTGGTAAAATTTGAATAAGTAAAGAACATAGCAGTCAGCACTGGTATTCCACTCAGGGAGTCATTACCCTGGGAGGGGAAGAATTATATATAGACTACACCATGACCCCCAACCTCTAGCAGCTAGGTTATATTAATAAATTCAAATGTTGCTACCCAAGCCCCACATTTCTCCCCCCAGTCTTTTATGCCTACAGTGGTCTAATAAAAACAAATATTGATCCCCGCCCTACCTAAGGTTATCTACCCCATACCTATGCTCTTTTGACCACCTACTTTTTACTTCACCCAGTGAAATGAATTGTAAGAGGTGACAGGGCTGGTTAGGGGGGTAGGTAGAAGAGGCACCTGCCTAGGGTGCAACAACAGAGGGGGCACGGTGTCTTCTGCCTACCTCAAGTTCCTGTCCCTCCTCTACAGTCTGTCAGGCTCACCTCCCTTCTATGCCCCTCCCTCTGCTACTGCGCATGTGTGGCTGTGTTCGGTTGTGTTTGTGTGTGGTCACGTTCATGTGTGTGCATGGGGGGAGTGAGCTGGCTGTTCGGTTGCTTAGAGTGCCTGGTCTGCTTGGCCCAGCCCTGAGAGGTGAGATCCTTATGTCCAGGGTCCTAAGTTCAGAATCATTAACTTACTCCATGCTGTCAGGGACATAATGATCCTGACCTGCTATTTTAAAAATTTATCCCATATGATCCTGGCTTGGTATTTTAAAGAATTTATCCCATGTCATCACCTGCTGTGAAGTGCAATATGGACTTTTCCACTAGAGATGCTTAGAGAAACAAACCATTGCACAATATCTATAGCACAGATTGACTGGGAAAATAGAAATCTTTCTACTTTTCATTCTTACATGTTTGAAGAAACCACATTTGAATTTTTATAAAGGAGAAAACATATTGCCCAGAAGCCACCATTTCCACATTTGTTTCTGCTGGCTAAATCAGGAAAACATCCATGTTTAAGCTTATTGCTCAGTACTTCTTTCGTGTTTTACTTGACCCATGGGCTATATTTCAGCAAATAAATTCTCTACCTGACACCCCTTCTTCAAAAGTACAAGAAAATAATGATGACAATATGATTGATAATAAAGTAATTTATTTTAAAGGATTGTGACAACACATTCCTGAACATTGGCCAGTTTTTGTCAAGATATGGTGATAAAAAGACTAATGCACGAGTAGAAACATCTGGATTTATTATCAAGAGACAGAATATGTGGTTTGCCATTGCCAGTTTTTAAATATCTATTCTCCCACTTTCTCAAGTGATTTCACAAGAGATTTGCAATGGGAAACATGCAACATAGGAACATCGTTTAAAAAGCACATAAATAAGCAATTAGGTAATAATAGAGCATCATATCTAATAGTAGATATCAATGTATTTATTTGGTTAGCTCTCTGTCTGGATCCTACATTTCACGATTTGGCAGAGGGGGTCTTGTGGTGATAAATAGATAAATGTAATTCTGGGCAGTCCTCAACATTGGATTTATCTAATGTTGTAATTTGTAAGTGGATTACTTCTCAAGAGTAAGCATTACATCTGTTTTGTGAATGTCATGTAGGTCTGATACAGGTGTGGGATCTATTATCTGGAAAGCTCTGGACCTGGGGTTTTCCGGATAAGGAATCTTTTGTAATCCGGATCTCCACACCTACTAAAAACACTAAAGCCATAAATAAACCCAATATGTTTGTTTTGTCAATATGGATTCATGCAACTTAGTTACCACCAAGTTTAAAAAATTGTGATTATTTTCATCTCTTTGTTGGATATGGCCTTCCCTTAATTCAGAGCTTTCTGGATAACAGATTTATGAATAAGGGATACCGTACCTGTACTGCTGGTATTCAAACACAAGATGAAGCTGGACAAGTTGATAGCCAGTAGCTACATTTGGTAAAGACATTTTACTGAATCATTCTGCAAGACCATTACAAATACAACTTCCTAGGTGCTAACCTCTGGACTGTGTTATTGTGGAGAGATTTTGCAAACCACTTTTAAATGGGAAAACTGCCTCATATTTCGATGTCCAAACTGGATTCAACGTAATGGTCAGTTTGTAGACCTAATGATTATATTGGTGGAATGGATTTGTTGTCCCAAAAAGGTCCTACGTATTGAAAGAACATTTGTCCTGACAGCAACTGTAATCATATTGCTTAAAAGTATATTAGTGATACTGACACAGAAAATGTTAATTTCAATATATTAATCTACTTTAAAAGTTACCTATAGGTCATGTTGATTTGCTGATAGTTCTGCTTTTGTAATTGTTACTTGAAGTTCCTAAGCCTGACTGTTTTGCCAACCTGACTGTCTGTTATGTTTTGGGTTAGCCGAGGATGAGTAGAGTATTACAGTGCTTTATTAGCAGACTCATGCAGGCATTACACAACAGTAACTTTTACTTTTAAGCTATCAGGAAGTATACACAGTATAAGTCTGAGAACAGTGACATCTACAGGCCATTTGTATAAACACCACACTGTCCCTTCTTAACTTGTCAGACAGGTCTAATGCTAACGGACTCCTGCTGCACAAATATGGCAGCCCCCTCATAGAGGAACATGGGGGTAAGAAAGGTAATGTAAAAGCATCAGGCAAATACTTTTATGGCAAAATTATAAATAGCATGCAAAGACAATGTTATGATAGATATAAAAAAAAGATTTTCTGGTGTCAGTATCTCTTTAAAGGATAGTAAAAAAAGGAATATGGCTAGAAATGCTGCTTCTTATATGTATAAGCACAGAGATTAAGAAGCAATATAACAGTAATGATTCAGGCCTTCATATCTTTCCTCAGCAGCTCCATATCTTGGATCTTGTTAGGCCATCCTTTCAGGATCAGTGACCTTTGTGCCCCTTAGCATTGTTGCAGTTGCGCCCCGGAGTAAAAGAAATGACCCCCTATGTCTTGTATTATGCCTTTATCTGTAGAATTGAAACCTGGAAGGCAAACTTTCTTTCCAAATTGACATCCTACTATATAATCATTCCCTGAAAAATATCATTCTATTTATTTTATTTTATCATATACATTATGTGTGCCATATTTCGCTTATTATTTTCTTCATTTCAAACTTAAACTTTGTTCAGAAGGAAAGGGGGGCTGAGCTTGAAAGGGGATTATTTATAAAACTTTTTAAATCCAAACCAAAGTAAATGTGCACATTTTATGTTCGGTGCTTGATATACAGCAGTAATTTAATTTGCTGCAAGTTCACAGCTGGGAGTTTTCTGCTTTTGTGCTCCAGACTTTTCTGCCATCGTTGTTATTGTTTCGAATTCTGAAAATGTTTTACACAAATTTTCAAAGCACAACATTTAGACAATGATAAATTAATGCCATGAATGATATAAACTCTGTTAAAAGACTTTACAGGATACAGCCTGGGAGAGCAGTACATTTCCAGCTGTGTATCTTTTTGAGGATGAAGTGGAAATGAATCCTGTCTGGAATTTAACTAGTAATTATTTTCTTTGATTATGAAGGTTTTCTCAAATTAGGCAAAGCTAATAATTGCTATGATTATATTCGTTAAATACCTTCCACTTTGTTTAATGAAGCAATGACACATATATATATATATTTAAGGAATAAACAGGTACACCACTAGTATATATGAAAGATCATAGTTATCCCTGTAATTGGCAGTAATTGCTGCTGTAAAGGGAGTTTCAGAATATTATTTGCTTTGGACTCGTTTACTGCAATGTAAGTTACCCCACACAACTGATATTCATGATGATCTATAGCCTTTCATGCATTGTTTGTTGTTCATAAATCCTAACTCAGACTGAGGTCTGGCCTTTATATTCAAAGGACTTTGTAATTTGGCATGAATGCCACTTTGGTGTACGAAATATTCACAACAGTGATTTGTGTAATAAGCTAAGAGTGATCTGATCAACAAAATAACACTTGGTGGCAGATTTATCAATGGTCGATGTGAATTTTAGAATGAAAAAAATCGAATTTCTAGCTATTTTTTATGTGCTTCGACTAGGGAATAGTCTAAATTTGATTCAAATTTGAAAAAAATTAGAAAATTTTAATATCGAAATTTATCATCTCTTTAAAAATTTGACTTTGACCATTCACCATCTAAAACCTGCCGAATTGCTTTTTTAGCCTATAGGGGACCTCCTAGAACCTATTTGGAGTCAATTGGTGGACTAATGCACTATTACATCGATTCGAACAATTCAAATTTGCCCGAATACGGATCTATTTGGTCGAAACCTGACCTATTCGACCAAAAAAACTTAAACTTAATTTCGGTGGGTCTTTTTGAATTTGAATTTCAATGTTTTTTCAATTCGAAATCCAACCTTTGATAAATATGCCCCTTGGAGTTTTTCCTTTATACTGAAGAAACATGAGTGAGATCCATGAAGAAGTCTCAAGATAAATGGGATGGAAGAAGACAAAGTCAGTATCAGCAGATTCAAGAATAAGCCAACAGGCTGATCACTTGTGATTAAAACAGACGGAAAGAATCCATCTTAACAATGTGAAATTGTGATACTGAATATTATCTGATGCAGTATAACTGATTATAGAATTGTCTAGCCTCTGTTTCACTTGCTTTCATTAGTAATTGTTAAAGAAATAAAATGGCAACTTTTGAACTGGGGTGTTGGTAGAATATAATGCTGTGCTGAATGGGGATAATATGGGGCACCTTAAAATGCATCATTTCACGCAAAACACGATTGTTCTCCCTTCAGGTGGGCTCTGCGCCTTTTTTTGTAGGTGGTGGAATATTGGTATATTAAACTGTTTGGGAACAAGATAATCCTTAACTGTACCATCAAAGACACAATTTTGAAAACATATAGCCACCCAATCTAACAAAATCTTTAAAAACTTGGACACCAGGTTAAAGGTGATTCATTGGTACGTATCACTATCGTTTAATTGCCTCCTGGCTTCATCGTGATAATCCTAGAAATTTGCAGAAGTTTACCTAAAACTTGTGATTTTGGGGAAAATAAACTTAGTGCCTTAATACAACAGTTTACAACAGCTGTGAACACTTTAATAAAAAAAAGAATTTGGATTTCATGTTTAATTTGAAAAGGACTTATTATCCCGCTTTTTATGTCTGGGTGATAGGTCCATTTTAACTGTGATCTCGTCCTGTTTCTCGCACGATACACATGGGGGTAGATTCACTAAAGGGCGAATTGTCGCCAGCGACTGCTTCGCACACCTCTTACCACTTCACCAGGTGCAAATTCACTACCACCACACTAATTCACTAATATGCAAATTGCGTCTAGGTCAATTAGCATACAGCGGGTAATTTAAAGTTGTATGGAGGTCTTTATTATAAATGTTAGTGCAAATGCTTGAAGTTACCACTTTTTATTACAAATGTCCAGGGAACCTTAATAAAGACAATAGAGTTAATAGAATGCCCTACACATGAGCCCACAGTAAAATGAATGTTCCATATGTTAGGAAATGTCTGGAGAAAATCGGTTACCCAAAAAAAGTTTGTTAGGACTTTTGCAGGCAATCCCACTTAAAAAAAGGAAAAGTCGCCAGCGTTTTTTGAACTTTGATGCATTTTCGATACACATAATATGATGTAAGTGACAGAAGACTGAGAAAGATCTAGCTTTTTTTAAGCACTTTGCCTGGTGTGAGGTGGCAAAATCAAATCGGCAAAAGAGGTAAGTTTCTGTTAAATCCACACTTTACTGAATTTGCAGAATAACAACCATTCGCCAGAGGGAAAAGTCACCTGGCGATAGAGTGCGATTGAACGCTAGCAGTGGTCTCTTTCACTAACGAATCTATGCCTGCACCTGTTAGTGAATTGGCGATGTCCCTGCAGATGTGAAAAGTCGTAAGCCACTTTGCCCTTTAGTAAATCTGCCCCATGGTATCTAAATTTCAAGAATCAGGTGGTAAGAGCAGGGAGCAAAGGGATGAGGTGGGCCTGTAATACCAGAAGAAGTTTGAATAATAAATTATTCATGCATTTATGGCTACCCTCGGCATCTTTTGATACACTGTAGGATCAATTGTAGCCATTAATGAACTGTGGCATCCATGAGAATTTACAATGTATTTAAATGAACCCCAATGTGATATCCATCAGTGCACAGGAGAAGAATAAATAGTCCATCATTATGTCCTTAGCTTCATATTTGGGTCATTATCAGTATTTGGAATACAGAGGTTTGCAACAAGAATTAAAATGCAAGACAGATTGTTCCTCATGATTGTACAGCTATAAAGTGAAAACAGGGCAATTTCTGTGATTTATGTGAGCACAATCACTTGGGGCACATAGTTCTCATGATCATTATATTATTTGATCAAATGTAATATTTATTATAAAGTGTGTTTATTATAATGCATACAGATGACACAATCATCTATTCCACAATGGATTTCACCCCAAATTTGAACCACTTACTAAAACAAAATAATGTACAGAAAAAAATACACCCATTCATACAGTATATAAACAGGTCCTGATTAATACATATACAACTTGATTATTGCATGATACAGACTTGCATGAAGGAATGACACTTATGGCAAACTCAAATGTAATGAATTCAAAAGAATGACCCAAATGAAATCAAACCAGGGCATTTCTGCATAATAATCTATTATTAATTCCATAATGAAAAGCAGTCCATGTATTATGAAATGAATGGGATTAGGTAGAAACTGGATACACAGTTGTGCTATTAAAGAGTTAACTAATAGTTTGGAGAGGTTGATCAGATGAATGCTGAATGACTTTGAGCTGGCCTTTTTTTATGTACCTTTTAATATCTTTAGGGCCATGCAATGGCAAAGAGTTAGGGACAAAAATGGACACAAATTAGCATGTTTTCATAAATATGCCAATTGAACCCTTGAAGTAACCCCTCATCATTATAGTTTTTAAATTCCAGGGATCCCTTGCATCCTTGTGTACTGTGCACCTTGCATGCAATTGTACAAAATATATTACCCTGTTGCCTGCCAAGAATGTATGTCTTACATGCTGGCAGGCAAAGCCTCTAACTACCCAGAATGTAATAAATATGTTCTTTGGCAGTTAAGTATCTTCCTGCCCAGCAACTTTTAATGCTGCAGCAAAGAGTCAGCAGCAATGACAATGAGGCAACAGGTCTGCTACAGAAAGTTGCTACAAAGTTGAGTACTCAGTGGTCCCTAAGATCCTCCCTCCTAAAATGTTTTGTGCCATTGGGTGCTACTTCATGAGGCATCTCAAGGCAATTCTCTTTTTTTTCTTTTATTTGTATTGAAAGCCAGAGTATGTGCTTTCTAAACACCCTTAGTGCACAGTGCTAAAGTGCAAAAGTGCAGGTGCTCCTGGTGAGTCCTACCCAAAGGCATGGGCTCCAAGGCTCCAATACTCAAGTGCTCCAGGCCAGGCCAAAGAGCAGCATGATTCGGTGGGCTCACCTTCGCAATGACTAGGATTAGCCCTGTCTTCCCTGACCCCCCCCCCCGGCACAGGCAAGGGTCTTCAGACTCCCCTACGCTGATAAAAAAAAAATTCTTGCTAGCCAGCCAAAAGGCCAGAGCAAAGAAAATGTAAAAGCAAGATTAAAAGCATAAAGTGCATTGTGTGTGATCCCCATAGTAAATCAGGCATCCCCCCATAGGGGGCACAGCAACTCAGATACTACACTTGGTCTTAGTCAAAAGGCCAAGATTCTCTTTTTTCTTTTTTTTTACTCAATAAGCAACAGGGTACCAACTACATGCTAACCCAGGAACCTGCTTGTATGTAACGAAAACCAACCCCCTGTTATTTAAATGTGCAAATATATACAAGTAATTTCATTACATTACAATAATTTCATAAAAAAAAATATATATATATATATATGTATATATATATATATATATATATATATATATATATATATATATATATATATATTGTATATATATATTTATATATATATATTTATATATATATACTAATACCTGTATATCTTTATAAAAAATTACATAAAGGCATATCTCCTTCCAAATTAGCCTAAAATGGAATTTGTGAGTCCTTCATAATGCTGGCAGGGATTTTTGCCCACTCTTCCTTGCAGATCACTTCTTATTGCCAGGTCTTCTTGGCCCGTCTTCAGGCCCAGATAAGCAGTGAGGCCACAAAGGCCATGCTGCCCAAGCCGCATCTAGAATAGCACTAAGAGCACTGGGCAGCGTGTGCTCACAGGGGGCACACACTAGGACCTGGCAGCCAAGGTGCCATTGCATACACTTGTAGGGAGGTGCATGGCATTGCATGCGCTAGGACTCAGGCGGCCTAGAGGCTGACGCATGCACTCGTAGGGAGGTAAGCGCGTTTGCGTGCGGGCGATAGGACCCAGACGGCCTAAGGGAGCAAAATATGAAATCCAGTCTTGCATATTTAAAATCTATCCACTGATTTTCAATGATCTTCGATGATGTTTAAGTCAAGGGAATGTGAGGGTCATCCCAAAAAGTTATACTGTTGGAGCCAGATCCCCTTTTCATCTTCATGACTGTTTCATATTGGCATCAAGAATTTGCTGATATTCGGTGGGATCCATTCTTTTTTCTGCACGTACAATGTTTCCTGTGCCACTGATTGCAACACAACCACAAACCATAACCCCCAAGGTTCCTTTTTTTTCTCCAAACAAACCTTCCATAATTGTGTCCAACTGTCCATGGGTTACATTTTTATTTGATCAGTGCTGTTTTGCATACCTCAGATAATGATGTGGTTACAGGTAAGCCTTCCTCCTGCTGATCATATTTATGCAAGTACCCCTTCTTGCAGGTCCATTGCAGTCATATGAGTCTTTGCTTTTTTCATTTCTGGTCAGCATATAAGCAGTTCCAGTCTTGACTTCCATAATTTCCATAAACTGATAATTCTTGATGATATGGACAATGGATATTGTAAGCTGGAAGCATTTTGTAATCTTTTTAAGCAACAATCAGCTTAATTTTCAGATTCTCAGTTGTGTAGATAGGAGCCATGGTTGTGTCATGGCAGTGACAACCCAAAGTAGGGGTGTCAGTGTCTTCATATTTGCAAATATGTTTTTTTAACACATTTTACTAGTAAAACTAAGTAACTAAATATGTAATTTGCCCAGGTGTGCCTAACTTTTGCTTTCAACCGCATATAGAGTATGAGTATACACTTAAATGGCAGGTAATTTCTGACAGGATCAAATTGAAAACTATTTTTGGGTAGCATAGTAATGTGTGCAAAGCATGGATTTGCTGCAAAGCTCTGCATTTCACCTTCAGCTGATTTTTTTCCAGAAACTGCGTCAAAAATTTGCAGAGAAACAAAGAAAAACGCCCATTTACTTCAATGCATTTGGAGTGAGAAAAAAACACAAATTGACAATGCATTTGGAGTGAGGAAAAACCTGAGGAAAAAAACCCTCTGACTGTAATGCATTGGAGTGAGAAAAAAAACTCCCATTGACTGCATTTGGAGTGAGTAAAAAGTCCAGTGACTTTAGAGTGAGAAAAAAAGTCGCCCATAGACTCTAATATAATTTGCTACAAAAAAAAGTTGCCACAACAAAACGGTCACCCATAGACTTGAATGCATTTTTTCAAATTTTTCTCTTTCAAACATTTTTCAGTTGTTTTCGTCAAAGCGTAACAGGGTAGATTTGCTCACCATTATTCAGTAAAAAAATTGTACAGAAACAGAATATGACAACTTCTATTTGCTTCAAATTTTATTGCAGGTCATTATTTCATTGTTTATAGTGGTTTAACAAAGCAATTCAAACTCACCCCTACTCCCTTTGTTCGGTGTCTCTAGCAGGACTACAGAGGATTCAGTGTACCTGCATTCATCCATGCAGAGCTCCTCAAACTGCAATTATCCAGGACAAAAATATATTGGGCACACTTCCTCATAGAGTAAAATAAAAAACACTAGTTATTAATACATTAAAAAGCAAGTTTCCCTTAATCATAGGCTGTGTCCAATATTCTTTCTTTTTTTGTCCTAGGTCATTTCACTTACAGTTTATATCATTGGCAATCTTTTCCTAAGCATTTTCTATCATTACTCCTGTGTCTTCTGTTTTTCACCTTTGGACCCCTTATTTTATTACTATTCATACTCATAGTCATATCTAACCTCTGTACCCTCTCTTCCATGCTATAAATATTAAGATTTCTAATCTCATCCTGATATGTTTTACCTTTCAGCCTACTATTTTTCATGTATTAGTTGATTTTACCAAACAATTTAAAAAAAAAAATAAAAAAAAATATATATATATATATATATATATATATATATATATATATATATATATATATATTGTGAGCAGGATCAGACGAACAGACAGGTCTTGAACAGGGCAAAGTCCATTTATTGTTCACATATAAAGGCTCTGTGAGCAAAGCAGCATAAAACAAAATTAAACAAAACAAAATCCTTGCCACACTTGGGCTCTAACTAATTCACAGGGTAGTTTCCCTCTCTATTACCAGTTCCCTACTGGGATTCCCGGTCAAACACAAACAGTACAACTCCCCAGAGTCTCAGTACCTTTACAAAGTCCTTTCCCTTTGGGGAAAAATAAACAGCTGCTTCCAATGGCCACACTCAGCTCCTAGCTCTCAAGGGGAATTAACCCACTCAGAACTGCTGTACATATGGGAGTAAGACATGAACCTAGGGGAAATATATCTCCCTTCACACTGTGCCCCAGTTACCGGTTCACATATATCCCCCCCTACAGGCTGAGCATACTGCACCACCTGGCAATGAACCCTTGAGAGGGCATCGGCATTCCCTTGAAGTGCTCCCGATCTATGTTCCACTGTAAACTTAAAGTTTTGCAGGGCCAGGAACCATCTGGTGACTCGAGCATTATTTTCTTTATTTTCAGATATCCATCATGATCTCTGACCAATCTAAACTTTCGGCCCAACAGATAGTATTTGAGGGCCTCTAATGCCAACTTAATGGCAAGGCACTCCTTTTCTACAATAGAGTACCTACTCTCAGTTGGTGTAAGCTTTCTGCTTAAGTACACTACTGGCTGTTCCTCACTGTTTACCATTTGGGAAAGGACAGCCCCCAAACCCACATCTGAGGCATCAGTTTGCACAATGAACTCTTTCTGAAAAACTGGTGTTATTAACAATGGTTGCCTACAGAGGGAATTTTTAAGTTCTATGAAAAATTTTTCAGCCTCAGATGACCACTTAACCATTACTGAGCTCTTCCCTTTAATAAGATCTGTAAGGGGAGCTGCAATAGAAGCAAAGTTAGGTACAAACCATCGATAGTAGCCTACTATCCCAAGGCTCTGACTTGTTTCTTTGTGACAGGTTGGGGCCACTTTTGTATTGCCTCCACTTTATTTATTTGAGGCTGTACTGCACCTCTTCCAAGTACATAACCTAAGTATTTGGCTTCTTCCATTCCAACCGCACACTTTTAAGGGTTTTCAGTAAACCCTGCCTCAGGTATAGAGATTAACACTGCCTGTACCCTTGGTAAGTGAGACTCCCAATCAGAGTTGAAGATAACCACATCATCCAAATAAATTGAGGCATAGGGATTATGTGGTTTAAGAATACGGTCCATTAGTCTTTGAAAAATAACTGGGGCCCGTGTAAACCAAAAGGTAGTACATTCTATTGGAAAAGACCCTCGGGAGTAGAAAAGCTGTCTTTTACTGCCAATACCCTTTTGTGAGATCTAGAGTTGTGAGGTACCTCGCATGGCCTAGCCTTTCGATGAGTTCATCTACCCTAGGCATGGGATAGGCATCAAATTTTGAGACTTCATTCAGTTTTCAGAAGTCATTACAAAACCTTAGAGTCCCATCAGGTTTAGGGATCAAAACAATTGGGCTAGACCAATCACTGTGGGACTCCTCAATTACTCCTAGATCCAACATTTTCCTTACCTCCTCAGAGACCGCCTGTCTATCTGTCTCAGGTATTCTATATGGCTTAACCTTAACTTTTACCTGAGGGCCCGTAACCACATTATGTTAGGTACAAACCTTCGATAGTAGCCTACTATCCCAAGGCTCTGACTTGTTTCTTTGTGACAGGTTGGGGCCACTTTTGTATTGCCTCCACTTTATTTATTTGAGGCTGTACTGCACCTCTTCCAATTGCATAACCTAAGTATTTGGCGCCCGTGTAAACCAAAAGGTAGTACATTGTATTGGAAAAGACCCTCAGGAGTAGAAAAAGCTGTCTTTTCCTGCCAATACCCTTTTGTGAGATCTAGAGTTGTGAGGTACCTCACATGGCCTAGCCTTTGGATGAGTTCATTCATCAAAGGAGTTAACCTTAACTTTTACCTGAGGGCCTGTAACCACATCATGTTAGATTAGCTTAGTCCTTCCAGGAAGATCAGAGAAAACATCCCTATTTCTCATCAAGAATTCTTTCACTTCTTGTTTCTGTGATACTGACAGAGTTTCGGTTTTTTTACTTCTGGAATGAGACTAGCAGAATGGGCCAGTGGGCCTGATACCAGGACCTACTGAGGTCTCCACAGTTACAGTAAATTCACATGATAAAGTTGCACCTGTTTTCTCTTATCGGGTTGCCGTACCTTATAGTTCACCTCACCAACTTTTTCAATAATTTCGTAAGGCCCCTGCCACTTGGCCAGGAACTTACTTTCGACTGTGGGGATAAGTACCAAGACACTTTCCCCAGGATTAAAGGTCCTTACTTTTGCAGACCTATTATAAATCCTGCTTTGGGCCTTCTGTGCTTGGGCCGTGTTCTCCTTTACAATAGGTAACATTGTTGTAATCCGCTCCTGCATTTGAGCAATGTGTTCTACCATGGTCTTATAGGGGGTAGCCTCCTGTTCCCAAGTGTCCTTAGCTACATCTATCAGACCCCTTGGGTGTCTACCATAGAGTAACTCAAATGGGGCGAACCCAGTAGAAGCTTGTGGCACCTCCCTGATTGAGAACAACAAAAAACGGCAATAAGCAGTCCCAATTTTTTCCATCTTTATCTACCACCATTTTCAACATGGCTTTCAGTGTCTTATTAAACCTTTCCACCAAGCCATCAGTTTGAGGGTGGTACACTGAGGTACACAAGTGTTTGATACCTAGGAGGCGACACAACTCTTTGTTACTTTGGACATAAAGGGTATGCCTTGATCTGTCAGTGTTTCATTAGGTATTCCCACCCTAGAAAACAAATGGATCAGCTCTTTGGCTATACATTTTGCTGAAGTATTCCTTAAACGTACTGCTTCTGGATATCTGGTTGCATAATCTAATATTACCAGTATGTGTTGGTGCCCTCTAGCGGATTTTGGCAGGGGACCAACCAGATCCATTGCAACCCTCTCAAATGGTACCTCAATGATTGGAAGGGGAACCAAGGGACTTCTGTAACGTGGTCTTGGCACTGCTAAATGACAATCTGGGCAGGAGCTACCATATCGCTTGACATCTCCAACCACCCCAAGCCAAAAGAACCTCTGAAGGATTCTTTCTGTAGTTTTATTGACTCTCAGGTGGCCCCCGAGTACATGTCTATGTGCCATATCTAATACCACCTTTCTATATTGCTGGGGTACCACCAGCTGTTCTATAATTTCAGGACCATGTGGGGAAACACTGTTTCTGCCCCTGGACATTGGGGTTCCCCATTTATAACCTTTATTTTTTTTCTAGCATTGCTCAGAGTGGGGTACATCATTTGGGCAGTTCCAAAGTTGTCTTTGGAAACCTCTAAATCAGGTACCATGTAACCTTCCTCTACCCCCTCTTCAAGGCCTGCAAACACTTCTAGGGGTGAGAGAACATCAGGGGTCACCCCTACTTTTCCTTCATTCTCAGGGTGTGTAAAGGGTTCTGGGGACAAGCCTGGTTCCTCTGCCTTGCATGAGGAACCCTTTTCAGAGTTATTCTCCCCACCCCACAGTTGCCAGAACAATGGAAAGTCTCTTCCCAATATCACAGCATGCATTAAGGTTTTTACAACCCCCACTTGATACTTTACAGTTCAATACTGAGTTTCAATCATAACTAAAGCAGTTGGGTAGTCTTTAGTGTCCCCATGAATGCACACTACCCCAACCCATGGGTTGGTAGAGACAACAATGTCCACCAAACTCGCATGGACTAATGTTACCAAACTTCCTGAATCCAGGAGAGTTGTCACCCGGTGTCCTTCTATGACTATCGAGCAAAACTGTTACCAGTCTCTTCTTGTTTTCCCAAGCTACTATCCATAGGCTCTGACGTTAGGGGTCAGTTAGCAGCAAAAGGGCCAAACTCTCTACACCGCCAGCATTGAAACCCCCTTTTATCTCTGTCAGGGGCCTCTTGACCATGACTGGTGGCCACCCTATCTTTGGTGCCTGTACTCAGTCCCAAAGACATATCAGAGGTTTTGTCCCGGTTACCTTGGGAAACCACCCCTTTAACAAATGGAACAGTCTTACCAGGATTTCCTTGCAGTCTCTGAGGCTTGATAGGGTGCTGGGCAGAGGTTCCCTCTACTAGATAGCTCTCGGTAGTCATGTACCTCTTCACAAGTTCCACCATCAGGGTCATATCTTTTGGGTCTGCCTGTCCAACCTATCACTGTATATCCCGGGGAAGACCTTTCCGGTACCAGTCTATGACGATCTTTTCCACTACTTGTTCAGCTGTGTTGACGTCTGCTTGCAGCCACTTTCTTGTGAGACACAGGAGGTCATGCATTTGCGCACGTGCAGGCTTTCCTTTGCTGTAAACCCAGTCATTTAACTTTTTGGCGTGAACTGCCGAAGTGATTCCAAGGTGAGCCAGGATTTCCTCTTTTAACTTATTATAGTTATGAGAGTCCTGTACTTTTAGGTCAAAGTACACCTTTTGGGGTTCCACTGTTAAGTAAGGTGCTATCACTTCAGCCCAGTCCACTGGAGTAACTTTTCCCATGTTGCCACTCTTTCAAACACTGCCAGGTATGCTTCGACATCATCTGCTGGAGTCATCTTTTGCAGACATTTTTGTACTGCTTTGCGGATATTTATAGGTACTTGCCCCAGGGCTGCACTACCCTGTAATTTCTCAGCCAGTGATTGTATCTCCTGCTGAAAATTCATGGTAACACTATGTTGTTGTGCTAAGGTAACTTTATTGGCTTCCACTTGGGCGTTAATTTGTGTAATCAGCAGCTGATTGGTTTCCTGTTGGGCCCTTAAGGACTTGTGATGGGTTTGCTGTTGGGCTCTTAAGGACTCCTGATGGGTTTTCTGTTGGGCCCTTAAAGCTTCCTGCTGGTCTCTTAATGCTTCATGATGGGCTTGCTGCTGGGCTCTTAAAGCTTCCTGGTGATTTGCATTAGCTTGCTGCATGATGGCATGATTTTGCTGCTGGGTTTGCAGCATCACCTTCAATATCTCCTCCATTTTAATATTTGTTGAAGACTTCCCCTTTAAACTGTCTGTCCCTTTAAATTTTGGTTTTCACTATTTTCAAATGAAACTTCTGCCCATTGCATACCTTCACCAATTGTGAGCAGGATCAGATGAACAGATGGGTCTTGAACAGGGCAAAGTCCATTTATTGTTCACATATAAAGGCTCTGTGAGCAAAACAGCATAAAACAAAATACAACAAAACAAAATCCTTGCCACACTTGGGCTCTAACTAATACACAGAGTAGTTTCCCTCTCTACTACCGGTCCCCTACTGGGATTTCCGGTCAAGCACAAACAGTACAACTCCCCAGAGTCTCAGTACCTTTACAAAGTCCTTTCCCTTTGGGGAAAAATAAACAGCTGCTTCCAATGGCCACACTCAGCTCCCAGCTCTCCTCAGTGTGTGTCTCAATCTTCCTCTCTGAGCACCAAACCTCTCTAGCAACTAGCTGATCTAGCCTGCTACTTATTCCCCACTTGAGACTTTCTAGGGGAATTAACCCACTCAGAACTGCTGTACATATGGGAGTAAGACATGAACCTAGGGGAAATATATCTCCCTTCACACTGTGTCCCAGTTACTGGTTCACATTATATAGTGAATAAAGTACCCCCTCTTGTAAAATATAAGGATATTATAAGTTACCGAGGAGTTTCATGACCATATAAAAACACAAGGCCGAAGGCCGAGTGTTTTTATACAGGTCATGGAACTCCGAGGTAACTTCTAATAGCCTCATATTTTGCAACTGGGGTACTTTATTTATTATAATACACAAATTTCAGTGAGTCATGTGACAGAAATGACATCAGAACTCACCATTTATAACTGGTGACAACAGAACTCACCATTTATAAGGATATAATTTACAAGATATTCATGGCTTTTGTGTATTATATATATATACATGTGTCTAGGGAAGCATTCTAGACTGTAGCTGGTCCCTTTGGGTAGCTGACTATTGTAAAATATGTAAGGCATTCACTTGTGTGTAAGTATTGGTAACACAAAAACTTAAATGACACAGTGTATAGGACAAACATTATGAAAGCTGTTTCTGAGGTTTCACATGAAACAGTATCCTCAGTGAAACCTAAGTGCATCACTCGTGCACCACGATCAATTTTACAGAATTGCTATGACAGGTATTATTTGAATGCTATTGTGAGAGGCTGATGAATAGAATGATGGAATCAAGGAACCCACTGTCTGACAATTATTTTTTAAATAATAAAAGCAAAAAAATGTGGAAATTGGTGCAGTCTTTTCCATACACCTTTATTAACATAACATAATAAGCGGCTTTTCATTCTTCCAAGAAGATGATCTTTTTCTATCATCATAATATTAAGAAACAGTTTTTGGCAGTAATTGAACTGTTGAATTTTTACTGTGAAACTGAAAGCAAGTCTGCGGTAAAACAATTTATTAATAATTAAATCAACATTGAATACAAATTGCCCCAGAATTTCCCAGAGTAAGAGAAAGGTGGACAGCTAAAGAACAAAGGCTCCATGTTATTGCACAGCTATATTGCAAAACATCTTCCATCTGAATACAACCCAAGAAGCTAGTGTTTTAGAACAAACAGCAGACCCTCTAATAATGAACTGACAGACCAGTGATTATTAAGTTCATTCCAATAGGTAGCGTGCTCACGTTAATCTTGTTATCAGCTTATTACTGATTATCACTGATATTTAACATACAGTATAAACAGTTGCTATGTGGAAAGTGCAAAATATCAGCACAATTTCCCATGCTCTTACCCATAATGCAACATACTTACCCAGCATACTGACCTATTTAAGATTGCTTGAGGTTTTGGGCAAAGCTGCTGATTGATAAGGTTATCTGGCCCCAAACCCAGCAGGGTTTCTTTTAAAGATTGGTAGAGACTGAAAGCTTGAGCAATCTTAAATAGTCCCCCAATGGGCTTATTTATCAAAATTTTAGTTTGTGTTATGTTGGAGGTTATTTCTACTTCTAATTAACTAAATGCGTTTATTAAATATTTTCATATATATTTATTAAAAGATGCAAATATAAAAAATTGTGGAAAAAATTGGAATAGCTTAGATTTTAGGGGGCAGATTTATCAAGCCAATAATATTTATCAAGTAATTTTTTGGATACTTCGACCATCGAATAGGATACTATGACTTCGAATTTACTTCGACTTCAATTCAAAGTAAAAATCGTTCGACTATTCGACCATTCAATAATCGAAGTACTGTCTCTTTAAAAAAACTTCGACTTCAATACTTCGCCAACTTAAACCTGCCAAATTGCTGTTTAGCCTATGGGGGACCTCCTGTGTGTTTTGGCAAGTTTTTTTAAGTCAAAGGATTTTTTGGGAAAACCGTACAATTGTACGATAACATTGTTCAATTCGAAGTACGATCGGAGTATGAACATACGATCTTACTATGATCGGAATACGATCATACAATGTATAAAATCCTCTGACTTTGAATTCGAATGTGGGAGGATTCTATTTGGTGGTCGAATTTCGAAGTTCTTTCTACTTCGACCCTTGATAAATCTGCCCCTAACTGTATAATTTATCAATGAGTCGAAAATTTAAAAAAACATGTTTTTAATTATTTATTTCATTCGTTTTTGTTTCTCCCTTTCTATCATCTTAACTTTTTTACTTGCTTTAAAAACCACTGAAAGTGTAGTCACCTCTTCTTCACTAAAGTCTCTAGTTTCCACTGGCATGCATGTTCTGTTAAGAAAGAGATTTACACAATCACTGTGAAAATTAAAGATGAGCTGACTACTGCTATATAATTTTAGTGGTGCAGAAAATTAAAAACATGACGACTCACATGGTAGTCAAGTTGCCACATATTCCCTATAGGAGGGCAACAAATCAGTACTCAGTAGGCATTGTTGTTGCTGCACACTGCCAAAAGTAAAAATGTTTTTTTTGCAGAGAACTTTCTACATGTTACTGAAAAACTGAATAACTGAAAATAATAAGCATTTTACAGATAATAATAATGATGAAGTACAACAACCAATTATAGATTTTAGAAAATAGTAATTATAACAGTGATGCATCTACCTACATGAAGGCCATCTCCCATAGACTGATCCAAATTATGGAATTATCCTTTATTCAGAAAACCTCAGGACGTCATGCATAACAGGTCCTATACCTGTAATCGTAATGCTAATTACTTTCATTTACCAAATCAGTAGATTTAGAAAATATTAATATTGATGATAAATAGCAATATTAATATGAAGCATACTTATATTATGCATTTTAAAATAGTGATGACCCCGGACATTGACAATCGTGTTCTGAAATTAAAAATGGTAAAGGTGGTGATATACACTAGAAATTCTGAATTTAAAGAATATTGTAATATTATAGAGCTTGCTCATTTTATGAAACCATAAAAATAACACATTAGTATTCAATTTGACTTAAAAATGCACAAAGCACCAGTTAAGGCCACAATATATGTTGTCTATTGCCTCTATGCAGCTAGATCTCTATGAAAGCAATATGTAAACTAATTCTTCATTAAAAAGTTATGTTAAAGTCAAGGTTCTCAGCAAGCTAATTTTACTCTTTAACAAAGCCCAGTTTCAAGCTATTCTTGTTAACTATCCACCCACCTTCCTTTCCTTCAGCACCTCTGATTTTAGATAGGAGGTTCAATTACAGCTCTTTATTTCATAGTATTTTCATCCTTAGATCTCTTCAAACAATATAGTCTGTTTTAGTCCGTTGAAACGCATGTGCTGTGATATTGAGGATACCAAAAGAAAGCAATGCCATTAAAGGGAACCCTTTGTTCTGTGTGTACATAACTGCACTTTACATTGGTCAGTGTTTTAAAACACTCTCTGAAAAGTTCATCAAGAAAGCCAAGTAAGATTTTCATCAGTGAAACTGAATTGTGCACATTCAGAGTTAAAAAAACGGTTGGGTTTGGATTATTTATGTGGTCTATTTTGTAATTCAAGGATGTGACTGATAAGAGCATTTCAATGCTTTCATTGTCTATAAAGATTTGAAAAAGTATATGCCAATTACAAAGATAATAAAATCAGACAAAATGTTCACTGAGGCAAGAAATGATTTAACTGGAATAAAGATGAATTGTTTTTGAATTATAGATGATCATTATGTATTTAGAATATTTTTTTAACAAGCAGTATTTAACACGTCATGAAAAAGGATGGCAGTATTTTTACATTACATAGTAATACAATATTACTATGCAATAATTATTACTATACAATAATATAATACATACAGTGTTAATATATATTTATAAAAAAAAAAAAGCAACAGCAAGTACAGCAAGTGCAATGCCATCAGGATACAAGAGATACAAGGGGATCCAGTCAGCTGCCCCAGTTATCAGAATACATGAAATAACTAAAAGACACTTCTTAAAAAATAGGGTATATGTATATGTATTCATATACATATATTTATAAGTATATGTAGGGTAAATGTACTTTCTTATTTTACTGTCAGCCTAACTATTATCCAGCTTGCTTTAAGCACCAATTTAACTGTTATTTATACAGTTTGTCTGACAGTGTCAGGGGAAATGTGCAGCACATTCACTTTAGACAAGCTAAGAAACATTTTAGATGCATAGAGAAAATAAACTAGTAGATAAAAAAACAAGACCTTATAGGTCAACTGTATTATTCAGAAAAACAAAAGGTAAATAGAGTGTTACCCCTAGTCTTACCCCCTCCTTCAACACTCAGTTGATGTGCTGATGTCATAAAAGAAATGACTTTCATTAAAATAGAAATATTTGGTTATTCTGAGATAACTAGATCATCAGAGTGAAATCTGGTGACACATAGGCACACAGAGTACAAATATTTTTGCACCACACCCCTTTAGTTAGTTAGCCAAAAATGTATAAAGGCTGGAGTCACTGGATGTCTAACATAATAGCCAGAAAACTACTTCTTGCTTTTCAGTTCTCTTGGTTTCCACTGATTGGTTACCATGCAGTAACCAATCTGTGACTTGAGGGGGGGGGGCATGAGTCATAGCTGTTTGCTTTTGAATCTGAGCTGCATGCTGAGGATCAATTGCAAATTCAATGAACAGTTATGTCCCATTTGGCCCCCCTTAAAATCATTGACTAACTCAGAGTGAGAGAGCTGAAAAGCAGGAAGTAGTGTTCTGGCTATTATGTTAGACATCAGTCACTCCAGCCTTTATACATTACATTTTTGCTAACTAACTATATTAAAAACATTTTTATTTTGCACAGCCTATCTATTTACCCAGTTTTTATTTTTACACTGAACTGAACTTTAACCAAATCTCCATTTAACCACACCCACTCAGTTACTGACTGCAAAGACACTGAGAAGAGGCTAGCAGATGAAAGCCTAAATTCTGGATATCCTGGACTGCAGCCATAAATGGCAGAACTGAGTCCAGAGACCAGATTAAGGTGAAAGTGAGGTTTAATGAAAAATAACATAAGGAGCAAAACAGAAACAAAATGTATTTACAGGCAATGACTGCAATGGCAGACAGAAATGGAGTCCAGTAACAGTTCATAAGTCAGGTCAGGCAGCAGGCAAATGAAGGCCAGAACTAAAAAACCAGGAGTTCTAGGAGAGAACAAGGCAGAGAGCACTACTGGAACACAGGAACCATGCAGGGAACAAGGTACTAGGAAGGGTGCGGGAACAGGGTACCAGGCATGGATACAGGCACAGGAATCTGGAATGCAGGAACGCTATGGTGCTTAATGACCAAGTAATATGAAATGGCCAGAGGCAGGCTTATAAAAGGTCTTAATTGAAAACGAGGAACACATGGAGATAACATGGTGGGTGGAGAAAAGGGAGCAAGAGGAGGAATAAAAAAATGCACGTTGGGGAACCAAAGAACGAATAGCTTCTGGTGGGTCAATAGGAAATTTCACAGACCAGTGCTCGAATCCAGGCAATTCCTGACACTGCCACCTATTTATTTCCTTTTTACTCAAAAAATAATACAGTGTAATTGTATGCATATAAATTGAGATATACAGTAATACACTACAATGAAACAACATTTTCATGGTTTGTTTGTATGGTAACCTGACAGTAACATAACTAGAGGGGGGCGGGCCCTGGCGTGGGATGTGCAGCCGGGCCCCCCGCCCCTCTCCGTACGCCCGGAATTCCGCTGGAGTCAGTGGCGCGCAAGCTGCTGGGCGGCCCTGAGGGGGTGCGGCCCCTGGCCCAATTGCACCCCCTGCTCCCCCGATAGTTACGCTACTGTAACCTGACACAAACATGATCTACTGGAACTATTAATACATAAGGTAGGCTCTGTGGCAGTGCAGACATGTAATTGCACAATAAAGGAAATTTTAAAAAAACCAAAACATATAACTTCCTCATTTCCTTTTTTTAGTACAAAATATTCTAGGTACAGACTGGGGTAGACTTTCAGCACCATATTTGGTTTTAGGGTTTAGTTATCCGTTAAGTTTAAGGGCTTATTTTACATACCTAACAAATGGTTAATGGCTAGCATTTTTAAATATTTTTCATAATTAGAAGGCAACTGTATAGCCTCATTTTCATTTGAAGAACAACAGGACAATTGGGAATCAGAATCCTCCTCCTTTTCCGAATTGGCCTGGGCTCTTGGACATTATTTTGGAGCCCTTTAACTGCTGTTGATTGTATCAGATTCAGTATATGGAGAATGAAGAGTGTGCTGGTCTCAAATATTGTTTCTAGGTTCTGTAGTGTCCTGGCTTTTTAGGACAAGACTTTATGAAAGAGAATGCTGGGCAACCAGAAGTGAGTTGAGGCAGATAGTTATATGCTGTGTGTCTGTGATAGATACATTTGATGTTTTGGTTCTCTAGATGCTTGACAAGAGCCCCCAAAACAGTTCAATGCCTAGAATGGATTAAAGTAACACTAGCATTTTTATCAGTAGGGACCCAAAATGAATAGGATAAATGACAAACTGGAATTACTGGTATTAATCAATGCTATTTTCGGGCACTGGGTTTTCAACAGCATTGTGGCAATCCAAATCTTATTTAAAGTAGCAAAGCAATAGACAAGAGCAAGATAAAGTTGAGTCCAAGGGGCAGGAGCAGGACAGAAAGAAAAGGTTTAAATAAGGATTTTTAAGCAAAAGGATCAAGACAAGTGTAAATCAGAATGAAATGATAGGCTGGGGTGTGTCTGTAGCAAAATGGATAGTTTGAATGTTTAAATATAAGGAGTGTATCAACTTAAACTTGGTGCAATGGTGTGCTAGGCAAACATTAGGCAGAGTGTATATGCTCTGTACCTGCGGTTTTCCAGATAAGAGATCTTTCAATAATTTGGATCTCCATAACTCAAGTCTACTAGAAAATCATGCAAAAATTAAATAAACCAAATAGGCTGTTGTTGTTCCCAATAAGGATTAATTATATCTTAATTTGGATCAATTACAATATACTGTTTTATTATTACAGAGAAAAAGGAAATCATTTTAAAAAATTTGAATTATTTGGATAAAATGGAGTCCATGGGAGAAGGCCATTCTATAATTCAGTGCTTTCTGGATAATGGGTTTCCTGATAATGAATCCCATACCTGTACCAATTTCAAATACTGGAACCCAATGTGTTTAGAAGGGTTTCTAGGATGTTCTGGTTTGACAGTTCTAGTACAGTCATAGTAAGGACAAACCATGTAAATCGCATTGATATTAATCTGGATTTAGTTTATCCATCCTTATTTTTACAAAAAAGTCAGATTAATGGTCAAAATATAATAGTTTCTGCCTTTATGCTGGTACTATGGAATGAAAGCAGAAAGTGTATTTTCTATAATGTTTTGTTACAGTCTCCATGACATTTAGATTAAACAGCTAATTTTCTAGCCTTTAAACTTAATATGTGAACAAATATGTCTTTGTTCATTGAAGAGGAAAATATTTGAAACAGAAGTTGTCTAACATATATATTTGAATGTATAAGCTCTTTATATGAAATGGAATATTTTCCAAGGAAATAAAGTCAGTCTTAAGTATTTCAAAGGGTTTCTCAGTGTTGAACAGTGACTAACGTATGGAAACCATCTGAAACATATACAACTTTACAATCTAATTTAAACTGTGATATTTATTTATATAACTATGGCAAACCTTAGTGAGCAGAATTTATGCACACGTTTAGTAGTGTGGTTTTCTCATATTTAAGGACATTCAACAACTACATTACATTTAATTAAAAGCTCTAGCAGGCCCACAGAGATGTTAAAAGGTCTTGATCTAGCTGCGTGTTGACATCAATTGAATAGTGAGGCCACCTGCTAGCTCCACTTTTGGCTTTGCGGATGGTTTGCATTCCTGTGGCCTGTTCTCTGCATGATCACTCTCAGCACTTCACAGTTCTCTGAACTGCTTAATATCTTGGATGCCCTGCAGTCAAGCAGGTTATCTTCTCTGTTAAGATTAATGCACTATAAATGAAAAGCCGTTTGCATTATTACAACAATGAGCGTATAATGCTTTTACTTAGCCTGTTCCACATCAAAGGAACGGAAAGAGCTCAGTCATGGCTTAAGATAACATGATTCCATTCCTGTCTAATATCATAAGCACACTCATACATGAAGTGTCCAAATACACATTTCAAATCTTTATGTCTACCTTATGGCATCAAGGGTCATTCAAAAAAATGTACTTTAGAATCGATGGAAATAGCATCTGAACAAATATGTAATACTAGGAGCTGAGAGAACTGTAATGGTGAAAACATGAACTGCAAGACATGATGCAAAAATAAACATCAATGCTTAACATGCTAGCAGGGGATATTTAATAAGAAAAAATATTTAACAAGTTAACAGTTCATTGGAACTTTCAGGTCAATTGACTCCTGTAAAACTGATCTAGTGCGGTGAGTGAATGTGGGAACAAGATTGTAAGCTCCACCGGGGCAGGGACTAATGTGAATGGGGCCATTGAATGCATGCATTCAATATGGCTTGTGTTTGACATGCAAACTATACTTTTATATTCTAAAATATATATTTAGCTTTTTCTATTTAGTGCTCTAAACAGAACAGAATAGTAAAACTGATAACACATTCATCTTTATTACATCACACCTCTTTGGTTCTTTTAAAAGCAATTGTGAGAGAATTTTATCTATAAACCTGAGAGACGGGCAGCAACTGTGACTGGGAAGGGCTTATTCATACAGAACATTTATCTTTAAAAATATTCTCCTAATTCCAGATGGTGGAAGAGGTAGTAAGGATAATAATAAAACAAGGATACATTAGTGCTTTATAATAAAAAAAAACATAGATTTGTTAATACAAGCCCTTTAAAAATTGGTCAGTAACACATGAAAATCGAATGCTCTATAGTTATTTAGTTCCGTTAGCTTTCTCTTGCTTGTTTCAATGTCTTCTGCTTTAAAGACATTATTTTCACATTGCATGGCTAAATGTGTTTAGAGTCCTTTATAAGTATGTCCCATGGCCTGAAGCAAACACTTTTTACAGTCATGGGACAAAATGAACCCAGGATTACATGTGACAGCTAGAGATTTGGGAGCAACCATCTAATAACAATCATTTGATTTGATGTTTTAAATCCTGGTATGGCCATACTATTTCTACTAACACTGTTGCCGATCATTTTACTTTCATTATATTTCTAGAATATAACAATGAGATAGAGACATAGTCAGTCACACAACAAAAATGTAGACTGGCCAGACACTTTTTACATGTTATTAAGATATATTTATCACGGAGCCTTGATATGTTTAAATAATGGTGGTTTTGTGTATTATCTACAATGCAATTTTAGCTCATTAAAGCTATCCATCCTTTTTCTTGCCAAGTGCGCTCAGGGGATTGCTTAAGTAGATTAATACCTACTTAATCATTATTGTTTTAAAAAGAATAAAAATCAAATATAGTTTACTCACTTTAATCCTGTTTGCTATTTTGGAAGACATTGCATCCTTCAATGTGTAAGAAATTTGTTGTTCTTCAGTTGCTTGTAGCCTTTTATTTTCCTGGTAATGGAGTCCTTAAACTTAAACACATTTTTACACACTTTTTTCCATAGTATAAAAAGCAAATAGTTTAAGATATGACAACCCTACAATAACAACTCAGTCAGAAGGCAGATTTATAAAATAATTTATAATAATCAAACAGTGAATTAAAAAAAGAACTCCAGTTCTCTGTTGACTGGAGTTCAAGGAAAACGGATCCTGAATATCTGCCCTGTTTGTTGACTTGACTGACATGATACTTAGGGGCACATTTACTTAGCTTGAGTGAAGGATTCGAATTTTGAAGTATTTTTTTGGCTACTTCGACCCTTGAATTGGCTACTTCGACCACAACTTCGAATCGAACGATCCAACTAAAAATCGTTCGACTATTCGACCATTCGATAGTCGAAGTACTGTCTCTTTAAAAAAAACTTCGACCCCCTACTTCGCCACCTAAAACCTACCAAGCATCAATGTTAGCCTATGGGGAAGGTCCCCATAGGCTTTCTAGCTAATTTCTGATCGAAGGAATTTTGTTTGATTGATGGATTCGATCATTCGAATAGCGGTAAATCCTTCGACTTCAATATTCGAAGGATTTAACTTCCGTAGTTAAATATCGAGAGTTAATTAACCCTCAATATTCGACCCTTAGTAAATGTGCCCCTTAGTTTTAGACATTTACATTGAAGGAAATCATGTTCCAAACCAAAGAAAAACATGCTTACTGCTCTCTGCACCCCCAGTGCAAGGTGTAGCTCGATATGCACATGTGTGCAATGTGGGATTGGTCGAGGCACTCCCAGATTCTACTACCACATGAGAACACATAACGGCTCATTTATGCACATGACTGTGCCCCAGCATGGCCATCCATACCAGTAAAGTTGGTGAGATTGATAAATTTCCAGCCAGCTTTAAGAGATGACAGACAATCATGGAGCATGTAGGACTTTCTGTATTTCACCTGCTCTCTGTGGCACCTTGCAACATCAGAACAAGGGTCATCACCAAAAGGTCAGTCAATCACTTATTGTTCCCTGGCACCCATCCAACACATGTGTGAGCCAGAATAGCACTGTTCCCCCTGCCTCTACTGTATATCTGATGAAAGAGGGGTACATTGGGTCCTTATTGGGCCACTGTCTCTCTCCCCAGGAACCTTGCATATACTCACACGTACATACTAGAAAAGAATGTGGCTTAATAAATCAAGCTTTGATTTTACAAACATCTGAATGTCACCTTTTCCCTGAAAAATGCATTGGGCCAGGGTATACTCCTAAATCGGTGCACCACCATCACTGGCTAATTGCCACTGACCCTTTCAGATGTCTAGGGTAGGATGCATTGTCAGTATAGCTGTTTGGGACCAAGTGCAATATAGTTAAAATTGAAAATGGTATTATGCTGCACTTATGCATGGGACCAGACAGCTGATTTGGTCATTGGGAAGCTACTAAAGATGGTTGAGTAGGAGTAGATTTTTTTATTTTTTATCTGATTCCCGGTTCCCCAAAAAAAGTTTGGTTGTTAGCATAACCTTCACTTTTGCTGTTAATGGATAGTTAGTGGTTAGCTATACAACCTGGCAGAGATGAGGTCTTAAGTTTGATTCCTTCCAGAGTACTATCCACAAGTAGTGTTCTCCCCTTGTGCTTGTGTGGGATTTTTTTAGGGCTGCTTCAGTTTTCACCAACACTCCAAAAACAAACAAGCGGCTGATAAAATTGACAGTAGTGTGTAAGTAAATGTGAAAGGGACCTTACATTGTAAGCTTCAATGGTTCAAGGACGGATGTGAATGATGTATAGTTGTTGTGAAGAGCAGCTGAATATGTTGGTTTTTTTATAAGACAAGGATGATCATAGTAATTCAACATTGTGACATTACTGGCTGTTAAATACGTTGCACATAGCATTACTTAACTGTTAAGGTGAGAAAGACATTTAATTGTAAATGGTAATAAAGAAAAAAACATAAATTGGTGGAATTGTCCTCAGGTACCACTTACAGGATGGCAGATTTTCTCTTTTAAACACAGATTTATTTAAATCAATCAATCTTCTTATTAAATAACCTTTGTTTAGACAGCCGCAGGACAACCCATGGGATCTGAGTAGTCCCTGATGAATTTTTGGAAATCAATGCTTCAAAGAAACAAGATTAGACAGAAATACAATTATCTGCCTAAAGCCTAAAGGATCACAAGTGAGCTAGCTGAAATGGCCCTTAAGTCAAACAATGACATTGCATTACAGATGCTAAAAACTAATAAAAAAAAAAATATAACATTGCATATCAAGTGAAAATAAGAAAGTGTTTCATACAGTTATTGTGTTGTGTATGAAATGGTGAAAAACAGCAGCATATCTTACTTCTTAAGCCAAATTCCCATTCCTTTAGTATCCAATCATCACTTTTATGTCCTTTTAGGATTATTTTGCAGATGGGAACGTACAAAAAGAAATTATAAGTAAATGAAGCCTTGTGTTGAACAATATAGTGTATATAGCTGCCTTTTCTTCTAAAAACAATGTATTAGTCATATAATCATGCAATGCAGCCTCAAAGGCAGGAAAATGATAGTTTTTGTATTGAGAAACAAGACTCCTTAAAATGAGCCATGGCCTTTTAAGTTGCTCTCATAAAAATTAAGCAGAATAGCTAGAGGGTGCCAGTAAGAGTGAAGAAGGGCAAGCAGATCAAGTACTCTTTTTAAGATAATTACTAGACATGCGATACCTTTAAAGAAAGAAACATCTTAAACCATTAGATCTAGTCACTGGTTTCATTTTAATTATAGTACACATATTTACTGGATAATTTGAATGACATCATTTCACCTACCTAAATATTATAACACATTTGAAGACATTTTAGTCACTTTGAAAGAACTGCAGTTAATTCTGTAAAATTCAAATAAAGTTTATTGCTGATGCTTAAAACAGATGCTCCTTTATATGTTATAGACAGCTTCCCGGTAGTGTGTAAATGACTGCCATAGCTTCCTTTGCTGATAAAACACATTCCAAAAATTCAGTTCCTCTCTTTCTCTCTTATCCAGAATGCTAGGGACCTATTGTCCTGGGTCCATAATTTGGATTCCATTCCTTAAAGCAACAGTAACACCACAAAATGAAAGTGTTTTAAAGTAATGAAAATATCAGTATTACCCTGCACTGGTAAAACTGATCTGTTTGCTTCAGAAACACTACTATAGTTCATATAAACAAGCTGCTGAGTAGCAATGCTGAAATTCAAAAAAGGCTATATGGCACAGGATAAATAATGGATAACAGATAACATTACTGTATGTTCTACATAGCTTATCTCCTATGTGCTGTGTAACTTGAGCCTTTTCTCCTTTGGATGGCTGCCCCCATGGCTACACAGCAGCTTATTTATATAAACAATAGTAGTCTTTCTGAAGCAAACACAGCAGTTTTACCAGTGCAGGGCAACACTGCATAATACAGTATTTTTATTACTTTAAAACCATTTAATTTTCTAAGTTACTGGTCCTTTAAGTATGCTAAAAATAATTGAAACTTTAAAAAGACCCAATAGATTGTTTTGCCTTTTTACAGAGAAAAAGGAAATCATTTGTAAAGATTATATTTATTCGCTAAAATGGACTTCAAGGTAACAGATTTCCAGATAAGGAATCCCATACCTGTCTTTCTGTCTATCTATTTATCTATCTATCTATAGAGAGTGTTTTGGGTTAATGGGATTGAGTTTTTTTTTTTTAAATCTGTGGACTTTTGGATAAAAAAGGACTGTATTGAAATAAACACAACTGAGGGCCTGCGCCAAGGATGGAAACTAAATTTAATTTCAAAGAGAAATAAAAGAAAATTCCAGCTGCCGTGGGAGACTTAATCGCATAGATCCGGGTGTGGGGGGTTGATGGTTACAGGGCCCATTGCACAAAATCGTGAAGTGATGTCTTGCGGGGTGCCTAGGGTGGCACCAGACTTTAATACAGAATAAACTGAGCTGTTGTCTGAAAAGAATCCTATTACGATCAATGCTCTTTTATGCAAGGAGTCTGTAAATTTTCTTCTGCCTATGGGTTTTCTAAGTTGCTCCCACATACAGACATCTTAACTGGGGTAGGTACTATTGCAAATGATACTGTATATTACAGCAGTAAAACTGTGGTATACATCAGTACTACATAAAGGATACAAATAATTATCATTTTTAACTTACTAAAGCACCTTTGTACATGTACTGTGTCTCATTGTTGTTGGCTATTTATTGTGCTTTTGGTTATTTGTTTATTGCTTCTATAAACGTTGACCTCTTTTTTGGAGCACAGCAATTCAGGTGCAGGGGGGTGCAAGTATGCAACAAAAATATGGTGGTTTGTGTGTGTCCCACCCCTTGTATATTTCCATCTTGGTTTCTGTCATCCGGTTTCAATATTTATATGCATCTTGAATGTTTTTTTTAGAGGTTTTAACCACTTTTCCAACTACATAAATTGCAGCATAAGAAAGTGTTCTGTTTATATCAGTAATTTTACTTGTATGATGATTTGAGTACATGTAAAGAGAGGTCCACATGTCACCAGTGGCACTTCTACCATGAAGCAAGGTTAGAGCCATGCCACAGGTGGTAGTGTGTGGCACTTTCCCCCATATGTAATATAAGGCACTAAGTTTGCCCAGGAGCAGTAACCTATGTCAACCAATAAGATGCTTGCATTTAAACAGGTGACTAGTAAATTCTACCTGTTGATATTGTTACTGCTCCTGGGCAAATGTAGCTCCTTTTATTATATAACCCCATATATGAAGAAAGGCAAAAAGCCACCATCAGTAAAAGTTATCTTTTTAACCATAAATAAAGCTCTTCTAGATCTGAGAGCACAGTTGTAACATAAAAATTCCTGCTCTTCGCCACTACATGTGCTTCAGGCAATGCATTTTCCATAGATTACTATGGGAAGTGATAGCATTTTATGTCTGTGTCTCATTCATCCAGGTCATGGTATATCTATAGTAATAAGTCAAATCACCTGGACTTGCTGTATTTTATTTTTTTTTTTCATTGAAGACGTTTCACTGTTATCTGACTGGCTTTCTCAATTCTGAATGTACAAAAATATTTGTGGTTTATATACCATGGATTCTTAATCCAATCTGCATAATCTGTTGTAGTCGTATAACCAGCATATGGTTACAGACCTTATGGAGGTAAGGTGTTGATTGTATTAGGGTGATTGGATTTATGAGGTGTTATTAAATTGTCCAGGGAGAGGTGCTAAAACTTCATTATATGTGGCAGATAATAGATGCCACCCCCCTCTATTCAAACTTGTTTTTTTTTCACATTTATGGCTTCTTTGACCCCTCTTTTGAACCAATCCTCCTTCCTGTCCATAATATGAACTTGGCAGTCTTCAAATGTTTGTCCTTTTCCTTTGGATGTAGGTACACAGCTGAGTCCTGAACAGAGGTGCTGGCTTTCCTGTGCTGTGCCATATGATTGTTTAGTTTCCCCCACATACATATCAGAACACTCCTCACTGCACTGCACTCTATACACAATGTTACTCTTCTTATGCTTTTGTATTGGGTCTTTTGGATGAACCAGTTGCTGCCTTAATGTGTTGCTGGGTTTAAAGCAGACTGGGATGCAGTGTTTATTAAAAATCCATCTGAGTTTTTGTACACCACAGAAATATATGGGACAACCAAGTTATTTTGTCTATCCTACTTTCAACCTTCACTGGTATTTTGGTTTTGTTCTTTCTTCTTCTCCTGGTTTTAACAAAGGCCTAGTCTGGATACCTGCACATTTTCAGTTCCCCTCTAAGGTGTTTAAATGTTTTTGCCTGAGCTGGTGGGGATTGTGTCTGCTCTGTGTTGTAGTGTTCTGATAAACCCCAGTTTGTGATCTAGTATTTGGTGTGATTCAAATAGCAAGTACTTGTCCATGTGGGTTCTGGATCTGAACCAATGACTGGGTGTCATTCCCTTGAAAGTACCCAGAGCCTTTCATTTCATTTCCTCCATGTACAGGTTTGCCACAATGGGTTAATCTGGTGATCTGCCTGTAGAATTTATCCTTGTACTTAAAATAGGTGGTACTCAGACATAAGTCCAATAAGAACACCCCTGATTTGGCTTATGTTCTTTTGCCAAGGATGCTATCTTGTAGTCTTGTAGCCTTTTGTTGTAGTTGGCATTTTAAGGGGCATTATGACTGCTACTGTTTTATGCCTGATGGCAGTATTCCATGTCATATAAGGAGGAGTATAATATTTATGTAGTGCATGTAGGTAAGCAGAATTTTAAAAACAAGCCCAGTCCCAGCATGGGTTCATCTGATGTATATATTGTAGGTTCCTCTGATGTTGGATATCATTAAGCGGAAAGCCATTTTAAAAGAATATGTGAGAAATATAAATATATAGAAAACAGTCTGAGATCACAGAATACCTCTTCTATCAACCATGATTATAAAACAAGGCAGAAAGGCAGGTTTTACATGTTTTTTTACAACATGATGACAATCAAATGAAGTTAATAAAATTCTCATTCTTGTGATATGTATTAAAACATTTACTTAGTCTTACCTTTTAAATATCTGCTATTGCTGTATATTTTTTCCCCAGAATATTGAAGACAATTGAGGAACACAAGTTTGTGCTAGTTTTAAATTGTTTGCAGTTGCACATGAATCAAAATATGTGTTTTGTGGGTGAAAAATTGGGGTGCATTTTCACATCCACCAAACTATCCCGTGATAGTTTAGGAAAAGGGATTTACTCAATACCTAGTCAGTTCCAGCACCTCGTTGACATAATAAATTGACTTTAATAGTGTATGGTTTTCTATTGAATGCTGATTAGTATGTGTTTTTGTGACTGACAGTTCCTAATAAAGCAAATACCTGAATGGTTAATATTGGCAAAAGCACCCTCGCAGTTTAGCACTTATGTTCGTTGGCCCTGAGGTCCTATATATTGTTACATTTTACCTGGGGCAACAAAACATCCCACATGCCATTGGTCTAATCTGCTTGGGATGGCTATGCAACATCTGATATACAGTAGATGGCAAAATATATTGTATAGTAGTATAATGATTATACTTCTAGTATATTTGAGTATTTGAGGGCTGCTCTGTAAATATCTCGTGGCATTTAATTATTATGTAAACAGTTTAGTGTGTGGGTGAATTTATGTCATTCAAATTCTTGTCATCTTGATAGTTACTTGATACAGTAATTCTGTACTTCACAGACAAGTTCCTGCAAATAAGTTTTGTATTTATTAGTATGTTTGTATATATGTGTGTTTGTATATATGTGTGTCTGTGTGTGTACAGCAAACCCGTTATCCAGACACCATTTTTTATGGATTTCCTTTTTCCAGACACCATTTTTTATGGATTTCCTTTTGTAATACTTTCTAAGCTAGCATAAATCTATGCTGTAGTGCCAGATCAAGTAGTATTAGTGCAATACTACTTGGCCTGCCACGATGGCCCTTTCATGCTTGCTCATTCTCCACATTCCAGCATCACCCGGGTCTCCGCCTTCAAAAAACCATGACCAAACTCCTATACCCAATTTGACCTTATTTATTATTTTAAAAGCTCAAATTAATTGGTTTGGGCTTTTTCCCTGAATCGCTTGATTTTTTTGGTCTTATTCCCGAAAAGCTACATTTTTTTCGATTTTTGTCTGAAAAGCCCAAAATGGATAGATTTTCGGGTTAATTCCAGCTCAGATCACAGAAACTTCAAAATAGGATAGGCATCTCTGCCTTTGACTTATACAGAACCTCAACAGGTCTAAGATGGCAGATTTTTGGATTCGTCTTTTTGCTGCATCTCATACATTGCATTAATACATCTCAAAAAATTTGTTTTTTTTTTTGAAAAAAAACTAAAAATTCAAGTTTTGACCCAAAATGCCTGACCAGAGTTTAGTAAATAACCCCATAGATATAGTAAACTGCATACTGTAATTAGTGGAATATATATAATATCCTCTTATATTTTACATGTGGGTGACTAAATGTGGAGCCTTTTATTATACACCACATTTTACTATACACCATATTGTGCACATCCCAAACATGGATACATACCATCTTTCTTCGGTGCCAGTGTCATCTATCTGTCCTTTTTATTAGATCCAATATTGGCTTTATATTTATATATCCCTCACATTTCAGGGTCTCCTCCAATATGATGACATAGGAGGCTGTTGAAATTCTTCCACTTGTCACTCTTATGTTTATTAAAGATATATAAAATCATATAAATGAAATTCTAAATTATTTTGTCTGTACTTCTTTCTCCCTTTAACAACTTCTGTCTCTTTATTTCCTTCACCCTCTGAATCTCCACATTTAAAGGAAAACTATACCCCCAAACAATGTAGGTCTCTATTAAAAGATACTGAGTCAAACAGCTCATGTGTAAAACCCTGCTTCATGTAAATGAACCATTATCATAATAATATACTTTTTTAGTAGTATGTGCCATTGGGTAATCATAAATAGAAAATTGCCATTTTAAAAAATAAGGGCCGCCCCCTGGGATCGTAAGATTCACTGTGCACACATACAAACCACATGTTAGGTCACATGAGCCAATTAACAGACAGAGTTCTGCCTTTTGCTTCCTCACTTCTTCCTGTTACAGTTAGTGTTGTAGTATTTCTGGTCAGGTGATCTCTGAGGCAGCACAGATAGAGTCACGAAATGGTGGTTCAAGGAAAGAGATGTAAAAGGGCAATATTTATGTAAATATATATTCCAGTTTGGTAAGATTCTTTAATATGTCATTCAATTTGATATAAACTATCTGTTGCTTAAGTATTCATTTTGGGGGTATAGTTTTCCTTTAACTCACGTTTTGAAAAACCTTGTGCAACATATTAATTTGCCATTTCCTGTAGCCTTTCCTCCACTACATGTCTATCTGACATTATCTGTTTAACTCTAATCAACTGTGAACAAGGCACTGACATGTGGAGGGTGATTGCTGTTATATAATAGGAGATTATTATGATCAATATGCTTTACATGTAAATCCGTACACAGTCTCCCATTCACTAACCTTACAAAAGTATCCAAAAAAGTAACCTTAGTAAAATCATACTGCATGGTAAAGATGATGCCAGGTACACAACCAAAAGCCATGCCAGCTGTGCGCCCTAGGTGACCCAGTCAGACAGCTCGTCCCAACTTCCCCTGTTGCATGCGCGGTAACATCACGCGCATGCATGCTGACGTCAGCGGTACCCGACCCGAGTAGCTGAGATTGCAGTCACTTTTAATCATTACTATACCAACAGTAAGCTTGGGGAGAGACTGCAATATCCCACAATGCCCTCTGTTGGTTATATGAAAGAATAACAGTGCGCCCTCTGTTGGTTATATGAAAGAATAACAGTGACTGCAATATCACACAGCGCCATCTGTTGGTTGTATGAAAGAATAACAGTGCACCCTCTGTTGGTTATATGAAAGATTAACAGTGACTGCAATATCACACAGCGCCCTCTGTTGGTTATATTAAAGAATAACAGTGACTGCAATATCACACAGCACCCTCTGTTGGTTATTTGAAAGAATAACAGTGCGCCCTCTGTTGGTTATATGAAAGAATAACAGTGACTGCAATATCACACAGCGCCCTCTGTTGGTTATACTAAAGATTAACAGTGATGGCAATATCAAACAGCACCCTCTGCACATGGTAGTGGGACAGTGGGACAATGCACACAGTAATCCGTTTGGCAATTCTCTGTCACCATCAACTTTGCAAAGAAGTCCGGTTGATCGCTGGGGGGGTCGCTTTGGCAGAATGTGCGCTACTGGGAGACAGGGCTGTAGTTGTGTCTAGGCTTATACTAGAGTCAATAAGTTTTCCCAGTTTTCATAGGTAAAATTAGGTACCTCGGCTTATACTCGGGTCGGCTTATACTCGAGTATATACGGTATGCATAAGAGTTGGAGTGTGGGTCCATCTTACCATGAGATGCATTATCCAGAACCCCAGAAAGGTCTGATTTACAGGAAGGCCATGTCCCATCCATAGAGCTGCATGGATCCTTATTTGTGGCAAAACTATCTTGAATAAGAGATCCCATAGCTATATATATATAAACTGCACTCACAGGTCTTAAGTATTTTTTTAAAAAATTTAATTTATTATCATATTGGCGGCTGACGTTTCGGCCTAGTCCTAGGCCTTTCTCAAACTTTGAGGCTGAAACGTCAGCCGCCAATATGATGATAAATTAAATTTTTTAAAAAAATACTTAAGACCTGTGAGTGCAGTTTATATATATATATAGCTATGGGATCTCTTATTCAAGATTCAAAAAAATATTTTATTAAAAAATTAAATTTTTTAAAAAAATACTTAAGACCTGTGAGTGCGGTTTCTATCCGATGGACTATTACTTTGATTTTTGATACAGTAACAGGCAGCACCCCCAGCTCCTCTGGGAGTTCCTCACACAACCAGGTCTCCTACCTGCTGTGCCCTGTTGAGAGACACACTCTCCCCTTCTAATTAACTTTAAATAGTCTTTCAACAGGACAGCTTTCCTGTGGAAGGTGAACTCCAATCTCTGCACTGGATCTGCGGAATAAAGTCCCTGGCTACTAAAGTCTTTAAACAGACGGCTGATTCTCTGTTTAATAACTCCCTTCCTGGAGCCTATCTCAGTACCTGGGGAGAAATTAAAGGCTAGAGTGATCTTTTTCCACCTTTTCCTAGTCACTCTACCACAACACACATACACGCTGATGATCATTTGGAGGGGTTGGAATTGATGGACTGTTGTCTTTTTTTCAAACTTCCTTTTTTGCAATTTTATGTTTTAATGTTTGTTCAATACTATAGGATCAAAGTTATTTCCCTTCTAAGAAAATATTATTTCCATTAGCGCAGGATTAAAATAACTGAGAACATCATGAAAATGAAAATCCTACCTTCTGGCAATGATTATTGCATCAGAACCAGCTGTGTTATTTAAAAACTCATATTTTCGAAGCTACACTTGACAAAGTTAACTATGACAACATAAAAGGCTGTTTAGTAAGGCAAAATAAATAAATAATATGCAATAAGGACTGGGAATACTGCTGAAAAGGCATCAAAACTTTGCTTATTTATGTTAAATTGTATGCCAAAATGGTGTGGAAAACATAAATACTAGCCAGATGGATAGAAAATTAAAGGTGGGAAAGAGGCCTTTATGTTTGTCCAGCTGGAATGAAGCATGCCTGTTGACAATGTTAAAGCCATTAAGTTGGATTGTTTTGTTATACAGCCCAATGCTCACATAAATATTAGATTTTGATAAGATTAATACATTTTTGGCAAAATTGTTTTGTTATTTTTACTGAAAAATAGAACAAGGGACTTTGGGGAATTTTATGGGTTCTTTGACTATTATATTTTACCTTGGATATTACAGGTGGTATGTTGAGACTTTTAATCTGTGCCCTGCCTTCCGAGTCCTGTCACCCTGTTATTCTGTAGTTCCTGGCTTATTTTATATACATATATCTAAATTACTATCTGCTCCATCTGCAAAAGGTATAAGGGGTTCTAACTGCACGTGCCCAAGCACAAGTCACTACTATAACAATCTTTTGAAGCAATTTATGAAGTATCTGCCCACTTCCTTACATGTTTGCACATGTGCCTTGCCTTTATGAGCTTGCCAGATTAATCATTTTTTGAAACATCATTGCTTATAATGCCAGCTTCTTGGTTCTGAAGTTGACCTGACTTTAACTTTCAATCTACTGTATATCCACATCAACTCTAAATAAAACATGTTTTATTGATCATAATGCAAAGTCAGTGTAAGGTTTGTATCAATCTGGACTATCCCTGCCACACTACTAGCCTCACCTTGCCCTTGTCCTTGTTCCATGGCACCTCTGTGGCCTCTGCCATATTAACACCCTTGCTTATTTCACAGTTTTTTTCCCACTTTCCCATTTTGTAGCCTCTCTTTCTTTTTTTCTGCCCTTCCACATGTTCTTTTTACAAAAAGCCCTTGCCTATGGGCCCCTTTCAGCATGCTGTTATGAATATTTTTTTTCCACCTTTCTTAGTGTAATTCTGTCATAAACGTTGCAAACTTTTACTACAGGTCTAATCCCCAAAAGCAACCAATCAACAGTTAGACTTTACTGGTAACCACTTTATAAGCAAAATTCTTATTGGTTGCCATGGGGTACTGTGCCTGGGCAAAATTTGAATCTTTGATTACATGTGAGGGTAAGTTGTAATTTGTTCAGTTTTTGGTTAATGTAAATTGGCTATTGTTATTTTAGCGACCGCTAAGTTCTACTCTTTTTGAATCAGTATAATAAAAGTGGAAGGCAGGGTGCAAAGTGCAAAGAAAGGGTGTAATCTGCCATTTCTTACACCCTAGCTTTCATTCTAGCCACATTCCCACAGGCCTCTGCACTCAGTTTCAGAGCATAGATACCAATGGCTGCCTCCACGCATATAATACTGCCTGTGTTTGGCAGTTCTGTATGAAGCAACGTACTGCAACATTCCTAGGGGCAGGTTCACTAAAGGGTGAAGTGGCCGTCGCTAGTGCCAGTTCTCTAGAAATTCAATCCGCAGGGACATCACCAATTCACTAACAGGTGTAGAGGACAATTTGCTAGTGAACTAGACCGTCACTAGTGTTCGTTCGCACACTATATCACCAGGCTACTTTTCTCTGTGGCGAACAGTCGCTACTATGCAAATTCACTAAAGTTTGAATTTTACTGAACATTACCTCTTTCGCCAGTTTCCTTCACTACCTCAGACCAGGCGAACTGATAAAATGAAGCTAGATCTTCCTCAATCTTATGTCAGTGACATCATATCCTGTCTGCCAGAAATGCATTAAAGTTGTAAAAATGCTGGCGACTTGTCCTTTTTTTCAGCGGGATTGACTGCAAAATCGTAATTTCACTTTGCACTGCCAAAGTGATGCTAGTGAAAAGTTACCAGCATTTGGCACCCAGGACGCAATTTTGCATTTTTGTGAATTAGCGAAGTGATAACGAATTTTCACCTGGCGAAGTTTGCAAAGCGTTCGTTGCTGACAATTCGCCGTTTAGTGAACCTGCCTCCTAGTCTTGGCAGCAGTCTTGTATTCAAGCTGCCTTTGTCAATGCTGCATTCAAGAGGAGCTGGGTGCGTAGACGACCACCCCCCCACCCCTTAACCATTTCCCAACTTGCATGTCAATCAGATGCTCAAGTTAGGGTGCAGCGAAGGACAGAGGCTGTATACTGCTGTACTTACCTCCTGTTCTATGGCAATTTTTTATGCACAGTGTAGCCAGACCCCTCTTGCACTTCTGTCTGGGGTCATCATAAATTACCCTTTTGATCTATAATTGCTTCTTGATATGAATGTTCTTATGAAATCCCTGACATATATACCATATCATGGAACTTGTTTTTAACTTGGGAGTTTTTTCTTTTTGTAAATGGGTTACCTGAACCATTGAAATACATTTCCCATACTCATTTTGTTAAAGAGCTTTACTGAATGATTAGCCACCCAATTAGCATTCAGCTGAAAAAGCTTATCTGTTGTCTGCGGTCATTGATCCCAATAAGCGAAAAATATTGACTGTGATGCTTTAATTTAATGCTAATTTTAGCTCTTATTGCTGATTTTATACTATTGCCCTCTACCATTCATCATCAATGCTGGACTAGCAGCAAAACTGCTAGTCTAGTCAACCCGTATTATTATGAGCACATATTTATATAGCACCAACACATGCTGCAGGGCTGTACAATACAACTTTCTAGCAACCAGACAACAGTTTAAAGTCCGATATCGACAGATCAATTATATAAATACGGTATTTCACAAAAATCAAGAAAAATCTGTCTGTGCTTTTATTTTATTTGTATTAAATGTCCGACACATAAAATGTAATAAATAATAAGGGTAAGCTTCCTTTTATTCTTTAATAATAATGTTTTTATAAAACTGTAAAGGAATGTTATTGGTTATGAGATCCAGCAAGACAATCTTTGTGTTGCCCTTTTAAATATCTCTCTGGCTTGGCCCATTTAATGCAGATGTGATTACACTGTCTGCTGAGCATGCCTAGTAGGCTCTATTATAGATGCACCGCACAGTGATGAACAAGCTGAATGCAGACACACCGGCAGGACACATCTTACTCAGCTCTGTGCATTTTTATGGGTAAGAAGGAAAACAAAACACAGTTCTTTTTTTTACAGATGCTGTAGCATTCAGTTTTTCATTGTAATTACAACACAGAGATGAGTGGATTATCAGATATAAATGACTATGCTGGGAAAAAGAAATGAATTAGGTGGCAAAAGCAAAATCATTTCAAACTGAAATACCATTTCTTACTAAAACTGCTGTAGCACGCCAATGTATAAAATACATTTAGCAGCCACAGATGGTGACATTTCTGTCAATCTGGCCAAGGTCTACAGAGAGGCAGAAATTCCATCATTTAAAAGGACACACAGATATTAATATCCCACAGGGAGTTTTGCAATAGCTAGATCTAGGTGGTTTTGCTAGATGTAGATGGTTTCATGTTTTGCTATGAGGTTAAATGTGCTTTGGGCTTCCATAATACAGGTATGGGATCCGTTATCCAGAAACCCATAATCAAGAAAGCTCTGACTTACGGAAAGGCCGTCTCCCATAGACTCCATTATATCCAAATATTTAAAATATGATTTCCTTTTTCTCTGTAATAATAAAACAGTATATTGTACTGGATCCAAACTAAGATATAATAATCCTTATTGAAAGCAAAACCAGCCTATTGGGTTATTTAATGCTTATATGATTTTCTAATAGACTTAAGGTATGTAGATCCAGAAAACCTCACATCCCAAGCATTCTGGATAACAGGTCCCATACCTGTATCTGGTTTCTCAAGGATTGTCCCAATTGATCCTTTCTTTATCCCTGTGTCCTTATAGTATGCTAATAAAGTCCCAGATTTTAGAAAGCTTACAAAAGTGACCTTGATCTGAAAATTAAGCCTTTGTTGGAATTGTTTACAGTAGGTGTGGCCTTCAACAATGTGCATGATATGCTCAATGGCACACAACATATATTTTCTTAAACCTGTTCTCCCTAATGCTATAATAATCAGATACTAATCTCCCTGCATAGCTCAAGCTTAACAAATATTAGTGACAGTTGCACTTCCATGATCTTCTGGCTACTGGGCTAACATTTTCCATGATGTTGTGTAATGAAGTTGCTTCTGGGATTAGATGAGTGGTGAGTCCTTAAAGGGATTCTGTCATGATTTTTATGATGTAGTTTTTATTTCTAAATTACACTGTTTACACTGCAAATAATTCACTCATTCATTTCTGAACCAGCAAGTGTATTTTTTTCAAGTTGTAATATTGGAGTGTAGGCAGCCATCTCAGGTCATTTTGCCTGGTCATGTGCTTTCAGGAATAGCCAACACTTGGAAAGGATGGAACTGCTTTCTGGCAGGCTGTTGTTTCTCCAATTCAATGTAACTGTGTAGCAGCGGGACCTGGATTTTACTATTGAGTGTTGTTCTTAGATCTACCAGGCAGCTGTTATCTTGTGTTAGGGATTTGTATTTAAAATTAATCTGATTTACAAAAATATATGTACGTCAAACAAAAGTATAATCAATAGCATCCAAACTGTAAACTGTAAAAATTTACAGGTTTCTCCACATTTTTTTACATTGTTCAAAGTATTGCCTTTCTTTGGTTTTAATAAAGGCTATTTCTCTACAAATCATCTCAGTTGTAATTTCAATTGATGTATTCAATTGGCCCGTATCATCCTACATCTCATGTGCCATAAGTAATACCATGATGGAAACAATGGTGTGCAGAATAGTTTTATCTTTACTACCAGCTCCATGACTTCTTATTATTCAGTAAGCAAATACTGAGTAGCTTAGATTTTTAAGTCTAAATGGAGAAGGTTTGCCACTTTTGCTCTTAAAGTACAAGATTCTCTATAGTCCAACAAAAAATGTTTCTGTGATTCCTCCATACCACACCTCCATGGACACTCTCTGTCTGCATTACTTAGATATTTCATATTACCTCTTACAAAAAGCTTTCCCTGCATTGATAGCCATGCAATGTCTCAATATTTCTTAGGTATCCTTTTGCTTGTCAGTAGTTTAATACTTTTCTCCAACTGCTCTTGCCTACAGTCTCTAACCCCAATTGGAGATACAAAGTAAAGATCTAAAATCTTCCAATATAATATTTTACTATGCTGAGTTTTCAACTCCCTCAAGCTAACGCTTAATTTTTTAAATATTTTATTTTGTGTTAGGGAGCTGTTATCTGGTTACCTTCCCATTGTTCTGTTGTTAGGCTGCTGAGGGGAGAGGGGGTGATATCACTCTAACTTGCAGTACATCAGTAAAGAGTGACTGAAGTTTATAAGAGCACAAGTCACATGACTGGGGGCAGCTGGGAAACTGACAGTATGTCTAGCCCTGTAGTTTATTTGTCTGTGACTTTACCACTGGAGTAATATAGAGGGTGCTGTGCTGCACCTGCAGCAGTTTTTCTCCAGTGCCTAGTCTGATATGTCTCTCTCTCTCTCACTCTAGCTCTTGTACAGCAGGGCTACATCCTGATTTTTGGTGTGTTAAGTTATGTGTTCCTTGCTGAATAAACATGCAGAAAGTTGCTGCTGATGTGCCTCCTGTTTCTGGAGCCTTAGTATCACACACAGAACACTGAAAGGCTACACAGTGAAAACAACGAGCCCCATGTGAGATTTCAAAATTAAATATAAAAACATCTGTTTGCTCTTGGATTTCAATGCAGAATTCTGCTGGAGCAGCACTATTTACTGATGCATTTTGAAAAAAATTATTTTCTCATGACAGTATCTCTTTAAGGATTAGCAATTGTGACCAGTCAGGAACATGACAGATAGGGGCAGGATAGAGCAGGCGAGGGGACAACGTTTGTCAGCATGGGATGGGAATTAAATGGGGTATTCAGAAGGATGTAAATGAGTGGTGTAACTTTGGAGGAAGCAGACCCCAGGGGAAAAAGGGGGCCTGGACTATGGGGTCAGCTTTCTTTAAAGCCACTGGCTTAAATTTGTACACCCGTGCACTAGAGCAAGCATGGAGGGGAGAGCTGTAAAATTGCCTTCTGTGCAGGGGTACGTGCACTCTAGCGGGTGGGGAGAGCCAGGGAAGTTGCAGTCTATACTGGGCACCTTCAAAGCTTTTTTTTTTTTTGGGGGGGGCAAGGCCCAGTGTTGTTACACCGCTGATGTAATTATAGAAGACTAGTAACATGTGGGTTTATATGAGCTCATATCTGTGTATAGAGACAGTTACTATTACTGATGTCCATGGTGGACTGAGCTATATTGTATGTATTCATACATTCATACAATTGGATTATATTTTTCCATAGAACTATAGTATTCTATATTGACATGTCAATGTTGTTTGTTTGCTTGTTTGACTTTAATACAAAGCAAATTTTTTAAAAAAATATTCCTTGTTCCTGTAATATTTTGCTAATGTTTTTTAAACCTAGTGATTTCTGCATTCTGCACACCCAATGGGTAATGTTCCTTATGCAGTTAAGCAATGCATCAGCTACCAGCATCTCCTTAAAGACCAGTTTTGGAATGCTGAGACTACCCTCCAGGAGCAGGTAAAGTATAATCTTTATTTTGGCTTGGTTGGATACACATGCTGTATGGCTTGATCACCTCTTCTGACAAAGTGCCTAATTGAGCAAAATGCATCAGGAGGGAGTGGCTGGTATGTGGTATGCTGACAGAGGGATAACACTGCTGTTTGGTACGTTTAATGTAATAAAATGCTTCTTTGCTGTTATTTGCTATGACCAATATAATGCTTGAAGTACCTTGCATATCATTTATTCTGAATAATATATGTTATAGGACTCTATGGTGCTCACTTGTTGTCAGTAATTTTTCATCTAAATAATTGATTATAGTATATAACAACATTTTCCAATTGCAGTAACCCTAATACTCTCAGGAATTCAGAATCCTCCAGTGTTTGTTAACCTGCTTGTCATACATGACATTCATTTCATATATACTGTATGCATATGGAAAGTTCACTGAATTAACCAATCAGAACTATAGGTTAGTGACTCCACTGAAACACACATGGAAAAAACTTCATAAATCCTCAGATTTCATTAAATAATTAAAAGGAAATTATTAAAAGCAGCTGCCCTGACTTACAGTATTTGTAAGCCTTTGCCGCTAGTATTGCTGTTACGTTTTCATATTACAGGTATGGGAGCCATAATTCAAAAAGCCATTATCCAGAATGCTTTTGAATTTCTCAAAGCCCGTCTCCCATAGACTCCATTTTATTCAAATAATCCAAATATTTCAAAACGATTTCCTTTTTCTCAGTAATAATAAAACAGTACCTTGTAATTGATTCGAACTAAGATATAATTAATCCTTATTGTCAGCAAAACCAGCCTGTTGGTTTTATTTCATGATTAAATGATTTTCTAGTAGACCTAAGGTACAAATTACAGTAAGATCCATTACCAGGAAACCTCCAGGTCCCAAGCATTCTGGATAACAGGTCCCATACCTGTTTTGCAAATACTAGCAAAGCAATCAGTTATAAAATGCATCTTAGGGTAAATATATGCAGGACACAGGTACTCAACTGATTAATTATTTGACATATATATATATATATATATACACATGTGCTCAAATATCGCCAAGAACAGAGTGTCCTGAGGTCAGTAAATTTAGTATGGTATCCTGCCCCCCTCTGCATACCGTAATGTTAGTAAGCCTTTACTGTTTTGCCCAGAATGATGCAATGCAACTGCATAATATCAGTCTTCATTACCCACAAATGCACCTTGGTTTTCTAAATCTCAGTGTGTTGTGTCTTGTTAAAGTATTTCCCAAATGGGCACATTTCCTACGTATTAAGTTAATACTTTATGGTAGTCATATGAATTGTTTCTACAATATTGTATCTATCACAAGTCCTTCCTTTAGTTAGTTTAGTCATGATTTATTCCAAGCTTTTGATCAATGTTGGTCTAGATCAATGCAACCTGTCAAATTAATTGGAGCACTGTAGCTGCATGAAAGATATACAGGCCATAATTCAAATTTCCTATGGGGATGCAGTGTGTTATGGATTGGCTAAGGAGAATCTTAATATGTATTCAATACTCAAAAACATGGGATTCTGCATGTATTGTATTAATATTTTGTATGTATATTTTTATTTATATAGCATTACTTGTGCCCTTATGCAGCATTGTACAGTAGAACAATACATTAATAGTACTAACAGGGGTTAAGAAAATAATAATATTATTACTCAAAAAATTTAACACATATTGAAATCTTGACAATCTCAAGACAAAAATGTACAATGCAAATGTAAGATGTCCGTCATTTGACTGAATCATTTGAGGAGGGTCTATAGAAGTCTGATTATTATTCTATGATTAATATATTATTCTATTATATAATGCAAATGACAGTTTGGTTCATTCCTATTTAAGACTTTACATTAATAACCTTGAAGTTGACATTGAAGGTATTATTGTTGTTTTTGATGATGACCTTAAATTATTCAGTATATTAAAATCAATACAGGCTGTTCACAATCTATAAAATAGTTTGGATAAAATGAAGGCTTAGACAGCTAAATGACATATGTTCAATAATGATTAATGAATGATTTTGTATAGGTTAGTGACTCCACTGAAACACACATGGAAAAAACGTCATAAATCCTCAGATTTCATTAAATAATTAAAAGGAAATAATTAAAAGGAAATTATTAAAAGCAGCTGATTAATTATTAAAAGCAGCTGATTAATGAATGATTTTGTATTTGGTGGACAGATCGTTAATCTAAAACCGATGTGTATTTGGAGGTTTATATATAATGGTCACTGCCAATTTAGACAACTATAGAGTAAATGGAAATAAATAAATAAATAAATAATAATGCGTAAAATACCCACATTTCTGCAAGCTGGCTTAGACCGTGAATGTACTTTGTATATACTGTAAATGTATATGAAACCCTTTTTTTGTCACTTCCACTTTTAAGAGTAAGGAAATTAAGAAAAATCTAGATAGTCATACATTTCACCTTCTGCCTTGAAGTTGTTCCCTTGGATTTTAATGTTTTTTCTCCTTTAGGAATCACCTCCAATAGGACTTCCTCCACATGTCAAAATAGTAGAAGTTGGGCCAAGAGATGGTTTACAGAATGAAAAGGTATTTTTTTTTTACATATTTTCTTAACAGTAGAAACAATGACAATGTACACTTTTTGGTATGAGTAAATCACAATGTTTTAAATCTTTATTCATTAGTCTTAAGCACATCCTGGGAATGTTTAGCTGCCTTTGTCAGTATTTCAACCTAAACGTTTTCATGAAAGCATGAAGTGATCCCTTTAAAGGTGGGAGGACAAACATTTGCATGTTTTCACCCCTTTTCAAACAAACCAAATTCTGTGGGGTTAGGGCAGCTTGTAACTACTAGGTTTTACTTGTTCTATATGGCAAATCTAGGCTTGTATCGTGCCAACTAAATGAAGAGGGATAAGGTTGATTTCAAGAATCCCCTGTGTCCAAGTTATATATCATAGCTTGGGTGATCTGCCTGCTTTCCTCCTCCACTATAAGGATGCCTCAATGCTATATCTGGTATCCAATATAAACACGAGCTTTGCCATTAAATTTCTAATCTAGGAAAAGTAGTGTTACTAAAACCACCATTACTTAGTAGAGGATTGCCGGTCAGTATGTTTGTTCCAAATCTTTCAATCCAGAGGAATAAATCAGATCATTGAATTCAAATTGCATAAAAGTAAATGCTATCTGATATGAGATTGGTAGTATTTACTCAGGGGAGACAGGCTACAAACCCTTACTTTGTATACCAATCCTTACTTTGTATATGAATTCTAACTTATGCAGACGCCTCTTGCGGGTTTTATGTTTCTGTGATATAGGAACAGTAGCATCAAATAATTACAGTGTCTTAAAGTAATAAAAATATAATGCCCTCCACTGGAAAAACATCTGTGTTTGCTTCAGAAACACTTTTATTGTTTATATAAATAAGCTACTGTGTAGCATGGGGGCAGCCATTCAAAGGAGAAAAGCCTCAGGGTACACAACAGATAGGAGATAAGCTCTGTAGAACATATTGGTTTTATCTGTTATCCACTATTTAAAGTGGACCTGTCACCTACACATAAAAAACTGCATAATGAAAGCCCTTTCCAAATTAAATATGGAACCCCAAAATAATTTTTCATTAAAACATCCATACCTGTTATAAAGGTGTTTAAATATCTAAACTGTCAATCAAATATTACCGCCCCGCCTCTATGCCCGTGGCATAGAGGAGGGGCAGTCAATTACTTTCACTTTCCATTCAGCACTTCCTAGTTGTCACTGCTCTCCTCACATTCCCCCTTCCCTCCTCAGGCTCTATAATTGTGTAGGGCACTGCACATGGACATTAGGTCCCTCATTCTGGTTCATACACAAGATTTTGGGGTGATACACAATTTCCCTTAATAACTGTGTCCACAAAATGGCAGCTGCCTCCTTGCTGTGATTGTATAATTCCAAACAGAAGGAAACAAAATTTAAATAACAAATACAGTGTAAGTAAAGTTTATTTTGCTCAACTAACATGATAGAAAAGAATTTGAAATTATTTCTTAGGGTGACAGGTCCCCTTTAACGTGTGCCATATAGCCTTTTTTAAATTCTCACCATTGCTACTTAGCAACAGATCAGTTTTATCAGTGCAGGGCAACATTACACAATATCCTCACTACTTTAAAACACTTTAATTGTTTTGTGTTACTGTTCCTTTAAAGGAGTGACTTGCAAATACTGGTAGGAGGAGAGGAATTGCTTCCAGATTGTGGCTGCTTGCAAAATACGTTGGTGCACATACTACATGATATACCTGTCTTTGTGACAACATTTACCAAAATACAGTAGGTGTTAAATTTCACTAGTGCAAATACAGTACCCATGGCATCCAGCTGGATAAATGCTTTTGCTAACTATGATGCAATTTAGTGTCTGTTTGTCTGTCCCTTTGGGGGGAATGTAATTAAAGTGGCAAAAAGAAAAACAATTCGCACCAATAAAAATAAAAATCCACATCTCACAATGTAATATTGTTCCTTAAATTGTTATTGCATTGCAAATTTTAATTGCTTGAAGGTGTTGTAATCTTTTGGCGCAAACAACAACTTTTTCAGTAAGTAAGTTTTATTACATTTACTGCGCATTGGCGAAAACTATAAAATCTTCGCAAATGGTCTTCCACTGTTGGAAGTGGTCGCTAAACAGTTTCCGGGTTCGCAAAAGCTATATTAAATTAGTGCAAACAAAATCTGTTCATAACTTTTCACATTGCAAATAGTTTTTCTGTTTCCAACTTTTATTACATTCCCCCCATCTTTAAACTGCTCTGTGCTGCTGGGCTCATTGTTATCTGGAATGCAAATAATATGTTATATTTTTCTACGAACTGTAGTCCAGCAACAGCTGAGTAAAGTTTGGTTGAGCAATAGGAGATAAGATTTAAAGACCGAACTCTGATTTGATAATCCTTCTACAGGAGTTTGTGCCTACAGATGTGAAAATAGAATTCATTGATCAGCTTTCTGATACAGGATTACCTGCTATAGAAGTTACCAGCTTTGTTTCTTCAAAATGGGTTCCTCAGGTATATGTCTTTTTTATTTCATTCATTATCATTCAAATATCAATTCAGTTCATTTTACATTTTCAAGTGCCCCCCACCCTGCCTATTGAATAATAACCTGGGCATCCTCTATGCACTGCAATAGAGACAACCCCACTGCAGCAAACCAGAATTAATTGTTGAGGGTGGTGAGATGAATAATGGAGTATGCATTAATGTAGCATAAGCATTTTACATTTCTCATGGAGGAGTTTAGCAAAATATATAGTTTTATCCAAAACAAACAATTTGTATAACATTGGTGATGTATTTTAATGGCATATTTCCCTCCCACCACTCTTCCTGCTTCTTTTACTGGAGGGCTCATTTAATATAATGCTGGATGCAAATGCTAGAACACTAAGGGGCCAAACAAAATAACTTATATTTCATCACAAAAGTCTAATACAACCTAATAATTCAACAATAAATAACAAAAAAATGTCATGGTTTGCCAAAAAAGCTGTTAGTGACTGGTAAGATTAAAGGCCTCCAAACAGTGCAATTAGAACAAAAAAAAATGTAATTTGTTTTCAGTCTATGCCAAAAACTATAAACAGACATTTCAAGGCTTTTCTCTAATTGTTCAACCTTATTAAAGCATTATCAAATTAAATTTCCGGATCTGGGTCTGTGAGTGCATTTCCTACATTATTTATGTCTCATGTTTTAATATTGAGCTATGCCATTTGTTGTTGTCTTTTTATGATAAATCAAACGTAAGGACAACACTGTCCTTGGTTAAAATCCAACCATTGTGGTGCCTGTACACAGAAATATCTATTGCAATTAAGAAATAGTCAAATGATAAAGAATTAAATGAAAAGTAGATTTGCAACTTGGTGCAGTGACACAAGTAGAACATTTCTACGTGTTATTGGTTATCTGCTTACTCATAATCATCATCATCAGCAGCAGCATTCACTTATATAGCACCAACAAGTTATGCAGTGCTTTACATTAGATAAAGAACAGGGAACAAACAATTAATAACAAACAAACAAGGGTATACATAGGATTAGAGGGCCCTGCTCGCAAGAGTTTACAAACTTAAAAGTTAGGGTATAATTAAGATAAAGGGATTTTAGATGTGTTTATAATATGACTGATTAATTAAGATACATTGAACGAGCTTCCCTAAACAGATGGGTCTTTAAGGAGCGTTTGAAAGATTGGAAGGAAGGAGAGAGTCTGACAGCTTAAGGCAGAGAGTTCCAGAAAAAAGCAGAAGCCCCAGAGAAGAATGGGCTGAAGTGATAGGAGAAAAGAGGCGACGTTCAGAAGCAGAGCGAAATTTGTGTGAAGGAGTGTATTTTAAGACCAGAAATGAAATGTAGGGAGAGGCTGGAAACAGCATTTAGAACAGATTGAAGTTGTGAAAGGAATTACCTGCAAGGAGTAGGTTGCAGTAATCAAAACGGGAGATGATTTATACTAGTTGTACCCCTGAACATAGATTTCTGTAATTCCTGCAAACTGTTTTTAGTGGGTCAGTTTGGAATGCCTTGATAAGGAATTTATGCAACAGTGCCTCTGCTTAACTATGATTGGTTTTAGTTTTGTTCCTGAAAAATTTGCTTTGCGGGAAAAAATCCGATTTTTTCAGAATTTTCACCCGAAAACTTCGGGGTATTGCATGAAACCCAGCACACATCAAAAAATCATTGGGATTTCTCCCACTGACTTATATGCAACCTCGACAGGTCTGAGATGCTGGATTTTCCGACATTTCCATCTTCGGAGTTTAATAAATTCTGAATTTTGTTTTTGTGATTTTTGCATTTGGAGTTTAGTAAATAACCCCTTAGATACATACACACAAGATTCACTTATTTGCTTCCCTGAATGCCCCACACTTTATTGCTTTAAATAACTATAAAATGATTAAAAAATATATTGGTTTCATGCAGTTATGTTTATTTTATTAGGCAATATTTTATTTTGGGCTCTATATTTTGGGTAGGAAATTATGAAGTAAAGTACCACAGCCTTTGTCAGTGACATACATGATAATAATAATTAGAAGAAGAATAATAATTGTAATAAATAATTGTTCACACTACGTTTACTTTAGGGAGCATATTTTTTAAGATTGGAGACAAATATCACTGGCGATGTTGCCCATAGCAACCAATCAGATCTTTGCTTTTGTTTTCTAAATTGTAGGTGACTGTTCAAATCTAATTGCTGATTGGTTGCTATGGGCAACATTACTGGTGATGATTGTCTCCAATGTTAAAAAATACTTCCCTTAGTATGTTATAGCAATTTTTTGGCAATATTGGCAATTTTCTAATCTGCTCTTCACTTCTATGGCTTTCAAATTATTTGCCTTCCTCTTATGTCCCAGTTTGCAATAAGAACGATCACCTGGTTGTTGGTGGTCACTGACCCCGGTAGCCAAATAACAATTGCTTTGTGAGTCTACAATTGTTATTGTTTCTTGGTATTACTTATCTTTCTATTCTGGCTGTCTCCTAAATAATTAAAGAAAGAAAACACATGCTAAAAGTTAATTTTAAGGAGAACTGCACCTTGAAATAGTATTGCAAGTGATACTGATGAGGCATTACTGGCTATTCAATATGAGAATTTCTGATGATTTCTACTTTCTCTGTTGAAGTTGTCTGATCACACTGAAGTTATGCAAGGTATAAAGAAGCATCCAGGAGTGCGCTACCCAGTTCTTACTCCGAACATACGAGGTTTTCATTCTGCAGTAAGTGACTACATATTATCAACTGTCCTAGTTATTGGTCATGTAGGCTTTTGGTCTTTTTCATTTCTTTATTCTCTTTTGCATATATATTACACTTCTAGCACATATTAATTAGCTAAAAAAAATTCTCCAGGGAAAGAAAGACCTTAAAGACTCTGTTTACCAATTATATGAATTTTCCACACAAACCCTCATCCATCATCCACTCACCCTTTATGCATATTCACTTTCTTCTGAGCTTTGTTCAAAATAGATGCATACATTTTAAAGGCAGGTGATTTCATGGCAGCACATCTGGTGACATGTAGAAACAGTGTTCTATCAGGTGCTGTGACTTATTATTAAACTAGAGCTGGAGAGTAGCTGCAAAGCATCAAACACTTTAGCTTATATAAATAGTATGTCAAGAAAGACCATCTTGGCTTATATAGAAAAAGGCAGAATTAAATCACATAAATACATGTATAAAAATATAACAGAGATAAATGAGATTATACATAGCTGTGTAAAATGGTCCAGTGCTTTAATACATCCCACTACTTACCTGTTGAATATCATAGGCACCTTTGGAAATGAAACATTACAAAACAATGCCACATAATCAGCTCACAGTTGCTGCACACATGTTCTCATATATATATTCATAAAGGTAAAATCCAGCAAGAATAAAGAGTTCTAAATTAGTAGAAAGTGCCTAAGGGGAATTTATAAAAGAAAAAATGTGTTAACGAAGGAAATCTCTATATAACCGTTACCAGCTCTGTAGGCTTCAAACAATGTAACCCATTAGGCGCTCTCCATGGTGCTTACCAGTAGATTTGTGGTGCGCTATTATTCTGCCAAATGTCACCATAATATGCCACAAAAACAATATTTACTACTTACAGCACCTCTGCTGTGCACAAATGATACAGATAGACAGACAGATAGGTTACATAGCAGGCAGTGTTAGGGGCTGTCCTCAGCTTGTTGTTTTGATGCAGTGTATCTTTTGCTTCCCAAGGCAGTTCCATATGTATCACTGCTTTTGCAAATTCATTGATACCTGCACAATAACATACATTGACCTAATTGTTCCCTATTGTGAACATACATGCATTTTCATTTTGATGCAGACACATAATAGGTAAAGTTTTTTTTTAAGAAAAGAAATGTTTAAGGGGTTACAACTTTGAGTTAAAATTTAGTATTATATAGGGAGTTATATTCTGAGACAATTTGCAATAGGTTTTAATTTTTTATTCAGCAGCTCTCTGGTTTGCAATTTTTGGAGTCTGGTTGCTAGGGTCCAAATTACCAAAGCAACAATGCAAAAATTTGAATAAGAGATGGAATATGAATAGGAGAGGGCACGAATAGAAAAAGGAGTAATTAAAAATAGCAATAACAATATATTTGTTGCTTTACAGAGCAATAATATTCAGGTGGGGATAGTGACCCCCATTTGAAAGCTGGAAAGAGTCAGATGAAAAAGGCAAATAATATATATACTTTGAGAAAGGCTAAGCAGTCAGACGAAACGTCAGTCTGTTGCTAAATAAATGAAGTTTATTTTTTAAGATATGTGAAGTGCTGATCATCTTTTCAAGTGTTTTGAGAGGTTTTTGATCGTGCACCCAGGCAAATTTATACGCTTTATCGTGAGTGCCGTCTGTGCCTCTGTGAAATAAAGATCTACAGTATCATTGATTTTTAAGCCCTGTGAGTGCGAAATTTTTTTCTCTGGAAAATTAATAGGAAAGGCTTGAATAGAAAGAGGAGTGATAAAAAGTAGCAATAAAAATATATTTTCAGCCTTACAGAGCATTTATTTTTGAGATGAAAGCTAGAAAAAGTCTGAAGAAGTCAAATTATTAAAAAACTATAAAAAAGTAAAAATGAAGACCAGTTGGAAAGTAGCTTAGAATTAGCCATTCTATAACATACTAAGGGGCAAATTTACTTAGGGTCGAATATCGGGGGTTAATTAAACTTCGATATTCGACTGTCGAATTTAAATACTTCGACACCGAATATCGAAGTCGAAGGATTTAGGGCTATTCGTTCGATCGAACGTTAGATTCTAAGGATTTTAATCCATCGATCGAACGATTTTTCTTTGACCTAAAAAAGCTACCAAAGCCTATGGGACCTTCCCCATAGGCTGACATTGACTTCAGTAGCTTTTAGGTGGCGAACTAGGGGGTCAAAGTTTTTTTTTAAAGAGACAGTACTTCGACTATCGAATGGTCGAATAGTCGAACGATTTTTAGTTCGAATTGTTCGATTCGAAGTCGAAGGTCGAAGTAGCCCATTTGATGGTTGAAGTAGCTAAAAAAAACATTCGAAATTTGAACTATTTTTCTTCTATTCCTTCACTCGAGCTAAGTAAATGGGCCCCTAAATGTTAACTTAAAAGTGAACCTCCCCTTTAAGCAAGAAGTACATAAAATATTTATTCACAATCCAAACATTAATTTATTTGGTAGGTAGTGTGTTTGCTGTCTCAGTTTTAATCACTGAAGATAACATAATGGACTGCACATGTACAGGGCGGTTTCCACCACATTCATCGCACCAGGAATACCATGTCTCCTTCAAATACAGGTATGGGACCCCTTGTCCTGAAATCCTTTATCTAGAAAGCTCAGAAATATATAGAGTCCATGTTAGGCAAATAATTCAGATTTTTTTTTATTTCCCCTTTCTCTATTATAATAAAACAGTAGCTTGTACTTAATGATGCATGAAATCCATACTGGTGGCAAAACAATCCTATTGGATTTATTTAATGTTTATGTGATTTTTTAGCAGATTAAGGAATCGTGATCCAAATGACATAAAGATCCCTTATTCAGAAAATCCCACGTCCCTAGCATTCTGGGTAATGATCCCATGCCAGTAATAATTGTAATCTCAGCTGGATTAATTTCAGAAAATATACATGTCAATTCATTGTGGGTGTCTGGTGTTAGCACATGCAATAAACTCCAAGGCAAAATGTTTAGAGCCAATAATTTGAAGCAATGTGCCTATTTTTGTTTTGTAAGCTAGTATAAGATCTAGGGGCTGATTTATCAATATTCATTTTGGTTTTTAGTGTGGTCCCAGTTTTTTTGCACTAAAATTCACAAACTCGAAATATAACTTCAAATCTTAGTTATTTAGCTAAAAGACTCAAAAAGCTCAAATAAAAGCTCATTTAAAAGCTTGAAGTCATATGAGTTGTCCTAGGCAAAAGTTAACTATCTATATAATTTTAGCTTTTTGAGTTTTTCAAGATTTTTTGAGCACGTAAACTCACTAATTAATTGAGTTACAGGTATGGGACTGGTTATGCAGAAACCCATTATCCAAAAGTTCCAAATAATGGAAGGGCCATCTCCCATGCGGGCAAATTCACTTACCTGCAAAATTCGCCAGCGCCGGCTTCGCTCACAGCACAGCCAGGTGTAGATTTGCCAGGACAATGCTAATTCACTAAAATCCAAAGTTGCATCCAGGGTGCCGAACCCTGGTGAAGTTGCGCTACCGTTATTGCGCCAAGGGAAGTGACGTTTCGCTAGCGTTGGCTAATTTGCATACAACGAGAAGTTAAAGTTGAATGGACGGATATGTTGCAGCAAATACATTACACTACACTAGCCCAGGAAACAGTAATAAGATAAAATAAAGTTATTATATTGCCCTACACATGTGCCCAGTGTATAGTTTACATGCCATATGTATGGGGGAGCCTGGGTAAAAAAATTTACGGACTTTTGCAACCTATCACCCTGATAAACTAAAAGATGTTAGCGTTCTTTGGGACTAAAGGTGGCCACACACAGGCCGATAAAAGCTACCGACAGACCAAGTCAGCAGCTTATTGGCCCGTGTATGGGGCCCTTCGACGGGCTTCCCCAATCGATATCTGGCCGAAAGTCGGCCAGATGTCAATCGGACGGGACTAAAAATCCCATTGGATCGCGGCCGCATCTGTTCGTTGATACGGTCACGCGATCTGACCACCCCTTACCCATCATTAGGATTCGATCGTTGGGCCCTAGAGCCCATGATCGGTTCAGCCCGATATTGGCCACCTAAAGGTGGGCATATCGGGGAGAGATCTGCTCGTTTGGCGACATCACCAAACGAGCGTATGGCCACCTTTAGAAAACTCTCTGTATGGCCACCTTTAGAAAATTTTTCAACTAAAAATTGAAGAAGCCCTATACATTCCATTGCACTTTGCCTGGTCTGAGCTGGCGAAGGCAAGTCTGGTGGAACAGGTAACGTTGAGTAAAAGGTGCATCTTAGTGAAATTGCAAAGTAACACTCTTACGTCAGAGCGAAACTTTGCCTGGCGTAAGAGTGTGAAGTAGCGCTAGAGTCTATCTTCATCGCTAGCAAAGATACACCTGCACCCCCATAATATAGTAAATTTCCCCCATAGACTCCATTTTAATCAAATAATTAAAAATTCTAAAAATTACTTATTTTTTCTCTGTAAAAATAAAACAGTACCTTGTACTGCCCTGCTGGGTTTATTTAGGAGTATGGTTACTGAAACTCCCATTTATCTAATTTTTCTATTAAAACAACTTTATCAAATTGATGCTCCGAAGACTCAACTTTATCAAATAGTCAGCGCAAAAAATTATATATTTATCGGATTATCGGCTAAAAACCAGCACGGATCACAATGTCAAGAAACATCTTCAGGGACATTCTGCCATTGACTTCTGCATGACCTTAATAGGTTTTAGCAGGAGTATTTTTGGATTCAGATTTTTATTAGCTTTGGGGTATAATAAATCTCAAAAAATTGAGGTTTAATAATAGGCCCCTAAATATCTAATCCATTTTAATAGCCTAAAGGTATAGATCCAAATACCTCTTCTGGAAAACCCCAGGTACATTGAGATCCAAAAGATTTTTGAAAGTTTTTTATGACAAGGATGTCAGACAAAAGTCATAAGATAGTTTGCCATAATTAAAAAATTGTGCATGCTTGTGTATACAAACACACCTTGTAACTACACACATAGGGGCATAATTATGAATGCTGTGTAAAAAAACAGTGGGATAATACACCACACTTTGCCAGGCTTCGCAATGTAAAAAAGGGTGTAAACAATGGCTAAAATTAATACTCGTTTTTTCCAAGTGACTTCCGCCGGAACCAATGTAAAATAACTGCAGCAAATCTGGTGTTTGCATCTAACAAAATTCACCAAAAAAATGGTGTAAAAAGCTGTGTAAAATATTGCATGGTGTGTGTAGTTTTACTACACACACCATGCAATATTTTACACAGCTTTTTACACCATTTTTTTGGTGAATTTTGTTAGAAATACACCTACAGTAATTGTATTCTTTTGTTTCAGATTGCAGCAGGAGCTACTGAGGTGTCTGTGTTTGGGGCAGCATCGGAAACGTTCAGTAGAATGAATATTAATTGTTCAATTGAGGAAAGCATGACAAGATTTGAAGACATTATCAAGGCTGCTGGCAATTTGAATGTGCCAGTTCGGGGGTACGTGTCATATTAGACTGTTTAATCTCATTACTACTCATTATTTTATTATTGTATGTTACTCCATTTTCACTGACAATTTTTTTCATTTTATTTAATGGGATGGGAGCCACAATGACATTTAGAACATTTAGTATCCAAAAAGATTTGCAAAGTAATTAAAAGGGTGCAGACACATTCCCGCTTTTTTAAATTCTTAACGTTAATTTAAACTCTCCAAATACCAAAGTATGAAACTGAAGCTGAGTTTGAGAAGATGCAGGTACTAAATTTAGCATATTGATATGTTTCAAAATAATTGTAGCCCAGAACTCCTGCGTAATGGCACAAATCTAGAATCAAAGCAATTGTTTGTGCTTGAAGCCAGATGTGCAAATATTTGCACTTAGTAGTAGATAGCTTACTTCAGGGAGTATCCACTAGCAAACCCCTAGCACACTGTTCCCTAGACGCAATTGTGAATGCCTATAAGTGCAACCTGCAGTGGGAGACCTATACTTAACACCTTCTCAGGTAGCTATTAATAAAGGGCTCCCTTGTTCTTCCTTGTCACTGCTTGCTGCAGCTTGCACCACATTTAGGGCAACTTGTAGTACAGTGCAGACCTTGATCTTATAGAGAGGCTCAGGTAGCTGATAGATGGAAGGCAAGGCTAAAGCTTTAGTCCATACTTTTCAGAAGTGTTGCTTCATCAGCCCTCAAATAAGATAATACCGTTTCCGTAGATTACATAGTGCAGCTAATCCCTTCAGTGATAGGAGTTTCCATGTACATACTGTATATTTGGATATTTTGATACAGGATATTTAAATTATATACAAAATAAAGACAATAAGTTAAAATTGACTTGAACTACTACATTGTACTGCCAGTTCAGTCTGCATTGATCCATTTTGCGTAACTATACACAAGCAAACGATGCACAGTTGTAAGGGAGTTATAGCATCACCTGCCAAGAGAACGAGATACATCCAACGTTTCTTTAGTATGTTGTGCCCACACACACACAACTGACGTGCATCTAGTGAAATGCAAGCAAATGCTGATATTAACACTGTGCCGAAAGTGATGCCATTCATGCACACATTGGCTGAGAACTTGGGTATAATATACTGAATAACTGAATGCAAATTGCGGCACATTTTATTCAGATGGTGATCTGAAACAAAACATTGCAAAATGGGTTGTGTCAATATTTTGCACCTTGCACTGTTTTAGTAAATAAACCCATATGTCGTGAATAATAAAATGGGAACATTTAATTATTTAGTTTGCCACAGCTGCAACAGCAACAACAAAAAAATAAATTTTTTTGCAACAGCGACTTTTTTTCCCCAAAAATCTAATTTAATAAAAACCCCATCACAGAAAAATATGAGTGTTGCAAAATCTCAATAGCAGGAGTTAGCTGAACTTACTAACACATTCTAAAAATGTAAAGGGATGTCATTTTTTTTAAAAAGTCCCTTTTGCCCTTCACCTTTCCAGTCATGTAACTTAAACAATATTAATGTCACGTGAGTGAGTTTCATGGCACCAGTATGATTACCTTATTATAGTGTGTTTGTACCATTTGCACTTCTAGAGGGTCATTTACTAACTCCAAATGCGAATTTCTTTAAATAAAATCTGACTTTTAAAAAATCACGAATTTTTTCGGAATTTATTAAACCCAGAGGATGGAAAAGTCTGAATCAGAAAATCCAGCATCTCAGACGTGTCGAGGTTGCAAATAAGTCAATGGTAGAAGTCCCAATGATTTTTTGATGTGCACTGGGTTTCATGCAATACCCCAAAGTTTTTGGAGTTTTTAGGCAAACATTCTGAAAAAATTGTGAAAATCGTGAAAATCTGATTTTTTTCCCCACAAAGCAAATTTTCAGGAAAATTTTATAATAAACGTAAAATACCCAAGCAGATTTGATCGGAGTTTGTAGCAGAAAATAGTGAGATAAATTCGGATAAATAACCCCATTAGTCATTTCTTTTTGACTTATCATATATCATGACCTGGATAAATAAAACCTTGCCACTGATTTTGGGATGAATAGTGATAAGACTAGATAGGTGCCAAATGTATTCTTTCATAACATTTACTTTGACATTATGTTCTTTGGCATGATTAAGTTATAAAATTATACTAGCTGAATTTTAGATGCTTATTCCTATTACCAGGAGGATAGTGCACAGATTTGTTTTGCCTGCCAGCAACTCATTGTGAATTTTCTTATATGCAAAGAAACAGGCATTTCATTATTTAATTTTTTCAAATTCTTTTTCTCAGTAGGTTTCCTAATCTCTAACTAAATTAGAGGGGGGGGTTATATATGTAGTTAAAAAGCATAACTTAATTTCAACTTTAACATAGTTTTGGCTATTACATAACTGATCTGTGGAGTGTAGTCACAGCATGGTGAATTATTTTTCCAGAAGTACTGTAATTTGAATCAATATAACATAGAAAAGTCAGAAGATCTGAGAATCATCTTTCTCTCCGTGCAGAGTTAAGCAGTGCTAAGTATATAAACAGCAAATCAATAAACCTTCTCTGAGACAAATGCATTACACCTGGCTATTTTATTTTTCCACATTCCAGGTTTTAAATTGTCACATTTTTAATGTGTGAAAATTGCAATACTAGGCATATTTCTCTATGCATACGTTTGCCTTGACATGTTTATAAACACAGAATAACTTCCAGGCGTTTTAATATAATAAAGGCTGATCTAATTTTCTTTGTGTGCGAGAAGAGCTTTTCATAACATCTGGGTTCTATTCAGCAGGGATCTAAAGACAGTTTCTTATGGTATGTACCCTATGTACCATCTGATTCATAAAGAAGCTCTTACAAATAACAGAGCACAAATGTTCCAACAGAGATGTCCCGCCTGCTGCCTCCAGCTGAACCTTCACTTGATTTAGATGCTCAAAGCTTTAGTTCTGCAGGAACTGCAGAAGTGGCTGTTTGGCATCCATTACTATACAGTATATATAAATATATACTGTAAGCTATTCCAGTGTGGACATTTATGATAAGTACAAATAAATGATTCTATTAAAAGTCTCCAACAGCCAGAGATGTTGTTTTGCACAACACTTTTATATTTAGTCGTTTTTTTCTTGTAGTTGGTAAAAAAATAAACTCCCAATGGTACTTACTGGAGAAACTTTCCAAAAATGAATGTTTTCAGGGCAAATGCACGTTTAATGTTAATGTGCTAAAAAAAGTCTTACGATGGTCATACCTGGGAATAGTCCAACCAATATTTAGCACCCAAGTAGAAGACAAAATAAGGCTGCTCTAATCATTTGACCCCCCCAACCAAATAACAACTGTGTCATATTGCGGGACTGTGCAGATACACTGGGAGAGGACAGCAAACCAATACAGTTCTCATCTTTCAAGGCTTTTCTGTTTGACATCAGAATGAGGCCTGATCGTGTTTCAGTTGGAAAGGCCCATCTTTTGGCTCCATACATTGCCTTATTTAAGTATGACCATCTTGGTATCCAGCTCTGGTTACATCCAGATGAGTAAACAATGTTACTATCACCCTACATTCTCTTGTTAGAGAGTATTGTGTTCATACACTTGTTATCTAAGTCTGGTTACAGCCAAATGAACAAAAAAATACTACCAGCCTACATTCTCTTATTAGAGCTATAATGCGACACACGTCCTTTATGCTAAAAATACAGTATTGCAGTTGTTGGAAACAGCCTTCCCCAATAAGCATTGGTGTCAGAATTAATCCCAGCCTCTGGGTCACTAACAGCCTCTTAAGGAAAATGACAAATGGGCATTTCGGTTGCCAGCAAAAGATCACAACAAAATGTCAGAAAATACCACAGCATTTCAGAATACGGGAAAATATTAAAACAAATGCAATGGTATAATCATGCAAAAATGCAGTTGGAAGAATGTTAACTTTATTATGAGACTATACTGGTTTGAAAACATAATTCCCATAGTCTGTAATGCAAAGAAATTTTGGACATTTGGCCCCAGCATGAGATACAATGTTGCACAGGCGCCAATATGCTCCAAATGCAAATGTCCTAGTGCTACCCTTTGTTTCCTTACTTTAACTTTATTTTGAAAAGACTAGGCTGCATTAGATGGGGCCACTCCAGACAACATAAGGAGGATCTTGGCCTAACCTGTTATATTCATTAAAATGTTAATTGTACTGAAATGGTTTAAAAAATAATGATGAGTAATCATGATGTTTCTGGACACCTATACTTATTTGGATGAATACAGAACTTTCAGATATTACAAAAGTCAACTCAAGATTTTACCCCGTGAAAGGGAGGATGGTTTAACATTCATTGTAGTGAAGATGTTTACTTTAATAGGGTACCTTCAAGGGTTCTATATGTTCATATGGTGGGACCCTCTCTAATAAAGCTTGTTCCAATTAATTGCTTGGGCAAGCCAGGGGCATATACCCAGTATAGTATTCAGGAATTCATTGTTGAGGTCTTAGGAAAGGCCAGTGTGATAGGTTGCATAATACCTGTCTCTCTTGCATCTTATTTGCTTGTATAATGCAGGGGTTGTAGATTTGAGTCCAGGGTTGGGGAGACACAACATCATCAAGAGACAAACCCCCAATCATTTAACAATGTAGGCATAGCTGTAGGCATAGCTACAACAGGTAAATTTGCTCATAATTTAAACATGGATGTTCCAAAAGTATTACTATACATCACAAAACAGAAAACCCAGAGGACCTTAGTAGTGGGGCTTTAAAAGAAAATACTTTTTCAGTTGATAATATGTATAATTTTCACATAATGGAGTTTTAACATGTTTGGGTTAAAATAACAACACAAGGAAAAATACAGAATTCTAAACAGATGTGAGCAAGAAGCCATTTCAGTAGTGGGGCTATATGATAACCAAAGGCAGACTTTAAAAGAAATGGAAATATCACAATGAAAAGAACATGTTCTTATGTGTGAAATTCTGGGAAAACAACCTTTTTAAGAAAGCGTTCAACAGTTTGAAACCTTCTCAGCAGCTGCTAAGGTTGACATCAACAGCGCACTTATCAACAGAACCCTTGAAAGCTACTTGAACTGGAAACACGATTGTAATAAATACTAGTTCTTGAAGTTTCCAGCTCTGTCAAAAATGCATTAAAATATATGATATCAATCACTCATTTTTATGTGCTGCATGACAAGTTAGTGCAGACTTAATACATCTCTTGAACTTTTGAAACACCAGAATATTTTGCAGTTTTACACCCCCGATATATATGCTGCACCTGTGACTAATGCAGAGGTATTTAGCTAATGCAGAGGTATTTAGCTATCTATGGGACATATTTAGAAAATTGAGTTTGCAACAGTTCACCTTAGTTAAACTCCAGTACTCTATATTCACTTGAATCTAATTTTAGGGGCATATTTATCAGAGGGTGAATTATGTTTAATACCTTTAATAAATGCACCCCTAAACATTCCAAGGAATGGGAAAAATTGTATCTATCTATTTATCATCTATCTATCTATCTATCTATCTATCTATCTATCTATCTATCTACCTATCTAATCTTTCTATTTTTCTTTCTGTTTATCTATCTAATCTATCTATCTATTTGTCATCTATAGATCTAATCTATCTATCATCTATCTATCTATATCTATCTATCTATCTATCTATCTATCTATCTATCTATCTATCTATCTATCTATCTATCTATCTATCTTATCTCTCTATCATTTATCTATCTATCTATAGATCTAATTTATCTATTATCTATCTAACTATTTAATCTATCTATCTATCTATCTATCTATCTATCTATCTATCTATCTATCTATCTATCTATCTATCTATCTATCTCTTTCTCTCTATCTCACTATTATCTATCTATCTTTCTATCTAACATCTCTCTCTCTCTCTCTCTCTCTCTCTCTCTCTCTCTCTCTCTCCATCCATCCATCCATCATCTATTTATCATCTCTATCTGTATTCTTTCACTTGTGCAGTGTACATGGTGTGTAGATTAATATGCATGCTTAACTCAAGCTCTGTTTTCAACTGCAGTATTTTTTGTGCAGGAGAAAAACGTTTTTCTGCAAAAGTACCTTTATAACAATGAATTTACAGCATATATCAAATTTGCTGCAGCCTTGTGTTGGTTTGAAATTTGCAATCTTAAGGTACAGATGAAGCCACTTGGATTTGTGAGTTAAATGCGTCATGAAGAATTGACGCATTTAACTCACAAATCAACACAGTTGAAGAAACTGTGTTATCTTAAGTCATCTTAACTCATTTAATGCATTTAACCTTTTCATTAGCATACCAAAGCTCCATTGTTCACAATGGTGAATGCTTTAATTAGATGGGATGTTGTGACGCAGTTTTCTGTGTTAAATGAGATAAATGGGATATCTGTGTTTAGTTATTCTGTGTCAAACAGACAAACCAAAGTGGCTGCATCTGTATGGTAATTGACCTTATCCAGAAAACCCCAGGTCCCAGGCATTCTGGATAATAGATTCCATACCTGTAAGTGTAATTTGCTTTAACAATATTTATGTACAGTATGTTATAATACATATATTTGTTTTTCTTCAGATATGTTTCATGTGCATTAGGCTGTCCATATGAAGGGAACATTGCAACATCCAAAGTATCAGAGGTATGGTACATCAATATTCTTGAATTCTATCACAGACTTAATAGCTGTTGCTTACAATTGCATATTTCCACACAGGTTTCCAAAAGATTGTATAGTATGGGTTGTTACGAAGTTTCATTAGGAGACACAATTGGAGTCGGAACACCAGGAAGTATGAGGAAGATGCTGGAATCTGTCATGAAAGAAGTTCCTGTCAGCGCTCTGGCTGTTCACTGTCATGATACATATGGGCAGGCTCTTGCCAATATTCTTACAGCTATACAGGTATTGTACTAAACTCAGCAGTGACCTTATTGTACTGAAATTACTTAATTAACTTTTATAAAGCACTCACTAAAAGGTTGAAACTGGTGTCATATTTGTGTTAAACCAGCAATCAATAAGGGAAAATAATCTGAATGACTTTATGGGAGGGAGTATTTTCCATAACGTCTATTCATTGATCTCACATGCAAATGTATGGGAGCAATAAAGAGTATAATAACACAGTTCAACTTCTTCTAGTAGTTGTTTACATAACAAAAATATTTCATAGGGTGCATTTAGAAATCAATTCATATTACAAAATGCTCTTGAAAGCAATACTTTACCCACCATCAAAATAAATTGTGTAATTTTGGCTAAAGACTAGGGATGTAGCGAACGTCGGAAAAAAAGTTCGCGAACATATTCGCGAACTTGCGCAAAAATGCGAGCGGTTCGCGAACGGTTCGCGAACCCCATAGACTTCAATGGGAAGGCGAACTTTAACATCTAAAAAAGACATTTCTGGCCAGAAAAATGATTTTAAAGTTGTTTAAAGGGTGCAACGACCTGGACAGTGGCATGCCAGAGGGGGATCAAGGGCAAAAATGTATCTGAAAAATCTGCCTGTGTGTGCTTGGAAGAGATAGTGTAGGGGGAGAGCTGTTAGTGATTTCAGGGACAGATGATAGTAAGTTTGCTGGCTAGTAATCTGCTTGATACTGCTCTGTATTGGAGGGACAGAAGTCTGCAGGGATTTGAGGGACATTTTAGCTTAGGTAGCTTTGCTGGCTAGTAATCTACTGTTCTCTTTAAACAACTGCCATACGTTGACCTTGTAGGCATTGTTTGCCCAGTTTTTTTGGACGCAGCCACTGAAGCACAGTTGCCAGAAAAAATATGCCATATAAATGCTGAAAATAGTCATTTTTCGCCATACGTTGACCTTGTAGACATTGTTTGCCCAGTTTTTTTTGGACGCAGCCACTGAAGCACAGTTGCCAGAAAAAATATGCCATATAAATGCTGAAAATAGTCATTTTTCGCCATACGTTGACCTTGTAGACATTGTTTGCCCAGTTTTTTTTGGACGCAGCCACTGAAGCACAGTTGCCAGAAAAAATATGCCATATAAATGCTGAAAATAGTAATTTTTCGCCATACGTTGACCTTGTAGACATTGTTTGCCCAGTTTTTTTGGACGCAGCCACTGAAGCACAGTTGGCAGAAAAAATATGCCATATAAATGCTGAAAATAGTCATTTTTTGCCATATACGTTGAGTCAACGTATGGCAAAAAATGACTATTTTCAGCATTTATGTGGCATATTTTTTCTGGCCTCTGTGCTTCAGTGGCTGCGGCCAAAAAAACTGGGCAAACAATGCCTACAAGGTCAACGTCGTTGACCTTGTAGGCATTGTTTGCCCAGTTTTTTTGGCCGCAGCCACTGAAGCACAGAGGCCAGAAAAAATATGCCATATAAATGCTGAAAATAGTCATTTTTTTGGTCGCAGCCACTGAAGCACAGTTGCCAGAAAAATTATGCCATATAAATGCTGAAAATATAAATTTTTTTGGTTGCAGCCACTGAAGCACAGAGGCCAGAAAAATTATGCCATATAAATGGAGAAAATATGCATTTTTTTGGTTGCAGCCACTGAAGCACAGAGGCTAGAAAAATTATGCCATATAAATGGAGAAAATATGAATTTTTTTGGTTGCAGCCACTGAAGCACAGAGGCTAGAAAAATTATGCCATATAAATGGACAAAATATGCATTTTTTTGGTTGCAGCCACTGAAGCACAGAGGCCAGAACAATTATGCCATATAAATGCAGAAAATATGCATTTTTTTGGTTGCAGCCACTGAAGCACAGAGGCTAGAAAAATTATGCCATATAAATGGACAAAATATGCATTTTTTTGGTTGCAGCCACTGAAGCACAGAGGCCAGAAAAATTATGCCATATAAATGCAGAAAATATGCATTTTTTTGGTTGCAGCCACTGAAGCACAGAGGCCAGAAAAATTATGCCATATAAATGCAGAAAATATGCATTTTTTTGGACGCAGCCACTGAAGCACAGTTGCCAGAAAAAATATGCCATATAAATGCTGAAAATAGTAATTTTTCGCCATACGTTGACCTTGTAGACATTGTTTGCCCCGTTTTTTTGGACGCAGCCACTGAAGCACAGAGGCCAGAAAAAATTAAACCAGTAGGGTTTGCACCCTAGTTTGTAACGGTGGCGGAGGGAGGAGGACGCTAAAGGACAGCTGTGTGTGGAGTCATGAGGCTTGAAGAGAAGGACAGCTGCATAGAAGTCAGAACAAGTCTTCCGGCGTGCAGTAACCCTCCGAGATCCACCCCTCATTCATTTTAATAAAGGTCAGGTAATCGACACTTTTGTGACCTAGGCGAGTTCTCTTCTCAGTTACAATCCCTCCTGCTGCACTGAAGGTCCTTTCTGAGAGCACACTTGAGGCTGGGCAAGACAAGAGGTTCATGGCAAATTGTGACAGCTCTGGCCACAGATCAAGCCTGCGCACCCAGTAGTCCAGGGGTTCATCGCTCCTCAGAGTGTCGATATCTGCAGTTAATGCCAGGTAGTCCGCTACCTGCCGGTCGAGGCGTTCTTTGAGGGTGGATCCAGAAGGGTTGTGGCGCTGCCTTGGACAGAAAAACATTTGCATGTCTGATGTTACAGACCGGCCAAAGGGCTTTGTCCTTGCAGGTGTGCTCGTGGCAGGATTACTGGCACCTCTGCCCCTGGAATGTTGATGAGTTCCTGAAGTGACATCACCCTTAAAAGCATTGTACAACATGTTTTGCAGGCTGGTTTGTAAATGCCGCATCTTTTCGGACTTGTGGTATGTTGGTAACATTTCTGCCACTTTATGCTTGTACCGAGGGTCTAGTAGCGTTGCGACCCAGTACAGGTCCTTCTCCTTAAGCCTCTTGATACGGGGGTCCTTCAACAGGCATGACAGCATGAAAGACCCCATTCTCACAAGGTTGGATGCAGAGCTATCCATCTCCGCTTCCTCATTATCAAGGACTGCATCATCCACGGTCTCCTCCCCCCAGCCACGTACAAGACCAGGGGTCCCCAAAAGGTCACCACTAGCCCCCTGGGAAGCCTGCTCCTGTTGGTCCTCCTCCTCCTCCTCCACAAAGCCACCTTCCTCCTCTGACTCCACTTCTGGCACCTCTCCCTGCGTTGCAGCAGGTGCCTGGGTTCGTTCTGGTGATTCCGACCATAAATCATGCGCTTCCAGCTCCTCGTCACGCTGGTCTACAGCCTCATCTGTCACTCGTCGCACGGCACGCTCCAGGAAGAAAGCGAAGGGTATTAGGTCGCTGATGGTGCCTTCGGTGCGACTGACCATATTTGTCACCTCTTCAAAAGGTCGCATGAGCCTGCAGGCATCGCCCATAAGCACCCAGTAACGGGGGAAAAAAATCCCCAGCTCTGCAGATCCAGTCCTACCACCCAGTTCAAAAAGGTACTCGTTGACGGCCCTTTGTTGTTGCAGCAGACGTTCCAACATAAGGAGCGTTGAATTCCAGCGAGTCTGGCTGTCAGAAATCAAACGCCTGACTGGCATGTTGTAGCGCTGCTGAATGTCAGCAAGGCGTGCCATGGCTGTGTAGGAACGTCTGAAATGGGCCGACACCTTTCTGGACTGGATGAGAACGTCCTGGAATCCTGGGTACTTGGAGACAAAACGTTGGACTATTAAATTTAACACATGTGCCATGCAGGGCACATGTGTTAAATTTCCCAGTCTCAACGCTGCCAACAGATTGCTTCCATTGTCACACACCACTTTTCCGATCTGCAGTTGGTGTGGGGTCAGCCACCGATCGGCCTGTGACTGCAGAGATGACAGGAGTACAGATCCGGTATGGTTTTTGCTTTCCAGGCACGTCATCCCCAAGACAGCGTGACAACAGCACGTCGAATAGCCTAGGGGGAGCTGGGGGTGCACAGGTGTGGAGGAGGAGAAGGAGGACCCAGCAGCAGAGTAAGAAGAAGAAGAGGAAGAAGACGAGGTAGAGAGCGATGGAGGAGTAGAGGTGGTGGCAGAACCGCGTGCAATCCGTGGCGGTGACACCAACTCCACTGTTGTTGTTGTTGTTGAGCTACCCATTCCCTGCTTCCCATTCCCAGCCATTACCAAGTTCACCCAGTGGGCAGTGTAGGTGACATACCTGCCCTGACCATGCTTGGAGGACCATGCGTCAGTAGTCATATGGACCTTTGGCCCAACACTAAGTGACAGAGATGCGGTAACTTGGCTCTGCACATGTTGGTACAGGTGTGGTATTCCCTTTTTAGAAAAAAAATTGCAGCTGGGTACCTTCCACTGCGGTGTCCCAATTGCTACAAATTTGCGGAAGGCCTCAGAGTCCACCAGCTGGTATGGTAAAAGCTGGCGGGCTAAGAGTGCAGACAAGCCAGCTGTCAGACGCCGGGCAAGGGGGTGACAGTCAGACATTGGCTTCTTACGCTCAAACATGGCCTTCACAGAAACTTGGCTGGTGGCAGATGACTGGGAATGGGAACAGGTGGTCAAGGTGGAAGGCGGAGTGGAGGGTGGTTCAGATGGGTCAAGGAGAGCAGAGGTAGAGCAGTAAGATGCTGGACCAGAAGGAGTGTGGCTTTTAGTTTGCCTGTTGCCTTTGAGGTGTTGCTCCCAAAGTGCTTTGTGCTTGCCGCTCATGTGCCTTCGCATAGAAGTTGTACCTATGTGGCTGTTGGGCTTACCAAGGCTCAGTTTCTGACTGCACTCATTGCAAATTACAATGCTTTTGTCAGAGGCACACACATTAAAAAAATCCCACACTGCTGACTTTTTGGAAGTGTGCGATCTGGCGGTAACAGTAGAAGTTGGCGGCATTGGCGGCAATGGCGGGTGCGTTGGCCGGCTGAACACAGGTGCCGATACATGTTGTTGCCCTACTGATCCCTGCGGGCTGTCCTCCCTGCTTCTTCTAAGTCTTATTCTCCTACTGCCTCTCTGACTCTCCGTCTCTCCATCTGAACTACCCTCCTCTTGCTCTCTTCTACTAGGCACCCACAAAACATCAATCTCCTCATCATCATTCTCCTCAGATGCATCAATTTCTTCTGACACATCACAGAAGGAAGCAGCAGCGGGGACCTCCTCCTCATCACTCATCATTATGTCCATCTCTGTCGTGTTCTCTGCCAGAATTAAATCTGGTGTAACGTCCTCATCTCCTTCATCTTCTTCTGCCAATAATGGTTGCGCATTACTCAGTTCAAGAAACTCATGGGAAAATAACTCCTCTGACTCCAGTGAAGAAGGGGCACCGGTGGTGGAGGAAGTGTTACGTGGGGTGGCCATAGCAGTGGAGGATGAGGAGGATGTTGTGGTAAAGTTAGAAACGGTAGAGGATGGGGTGTGCTGTGTAAGCCAGTCAACTACCTCTTCAGCATTTTGGGAGTTCAGGGTCATTGGCTTTTTAAAACTGGGCAATTTGCTAGGGCCACAGGATTGCATAGCAGCACGGCCCCTAGCACGGCCTCTGCGTGGCGGCCTGCCTTTGCCTGGCATTATTTTTAAAAAAACAACAAAAACAAAAACTCAGTTGGTTTTTCTGGAAACGATAATACACACAGCTAGATGGCGGTTTGAAGAAAACACTGTGCAAATAATGCCTACAAGGTCAACGTATACACAGCGGTGGATACGGATTACGTAAAATATCAGAATGCTGCTTGAAAAAACAGTAACTCAAGTGGTTTTTCTAGAGACGATAATATTATCAATATTTAGACAAAATGTGAACAAGCTCACACAGCTAGATGGCGGTTTGAAGAAAACACTGTGCAAATAATGCCCACAAGGTCAACGTATACACAGCGGTGGATACGGATTACGTAAAATATCAGAATGCTGCTTGAAAAAACAGTAACTCAAGTGGTTTTTCTAGAGACGATAATATTATCAATATTTAGACAAAATGTGAACAAGCTCACACAGCTAGATGGCGGTTTGAAGAAAACACTGTGCAAATAATGCCCACAAGGTCAACGTATACACAGCGGTGGATACGGATTACGTAAAATATAAGAATGCTGCTTGAAAAAAAGTAACTCAAGTGGTTTTTCTAGAGACGATAATATTATCAATATTTAGACAAAATGTGAACAAGCTCACACAGCTAGATGGCGGTTTGAAGAAAACACTGTGCAAATAATGCCTACAAGGTCAACGTATACACAGCGGTGGATACGGATTACGTAAAATATCAGAATGCTGCTTGAAAAAAAGTAACTCAAGTGGTTTTTCTAGAGACGATAATATTATCAATATTTAGACAAAATGTGAACAAGCTCACACAGCTAGATGGCGGTTTGAAGAAAACACTGTGCAAATAATGCCCACAAGGTCAACGTATACACAGCGGTGGATACGGATTACGTAAAATATCAGAATGCTGCTTGAAAAAAAGTAACTCAAGTGGTTTTTCTAGAGACGATAATATTATCAATATTTAGACAAAATGTGAACAAGCTCACACAGCTAGATGGCGGTTTGAAGAAAACACTGTGCAAATAATGCCCACAAGGTCAACGTATACACAGCGGTGGATACGGATTACGTAAAATATAAGAATGCTGCTTGAAAAAAAGTAACTCAAGTGGTTTTTCTAGAGACGATAATATTATCAATATTTAGACAAAATGTGAACAAGCTCACACAGCTAGATGGCGGTTTGAAGAAAACACTGTGCAAATAATGCCCACAAGATCAACGTATACACTACTACAGCGGTGGATACGGATTACGTAAAATATATTATGGCTGCTTGAAAAAAGTCACTCCGGTGTTTTTTCTGGAGACGGTAATATTATGGATATTTAGACAGAATGTGAACAAGGTCACACAGCTAGATGGCTGTTGGTTGAATAACACACTGGGCAAAAAATGCCTACAGGGCAAATAATGCCTAAAAGGTCAACTTATACACTACTACAGCGATGGATACGGATTACGTAAAATTTATTATGGCTGCTTGAAAAAAGTCACTCCGGTGTTTTTTCTGGAGACGGTAATATTATGGATATTTAGACAGAATGTGAACAAGGTCACACAGCTAGATGGCTGTTGGTTGAATAACACACTGGGCAAAAAATGCCTACAGGGCAAATAATGCCTAAAAGGTCAACTTATACACTACTACAGCGATGGATATGGATTACGTAAAATTTATTATGGCTGCTTGAAAAGTCACTCCGGTGTTTTTTCTGGAGACGGTAATATTATGGATATTTAGACAGAATGTGAACAAGGTCACACAGCTAGATGGCTGTTGGTTGAATAACACACTGGGCAAAAAATGCCTACAGGGCAAATAATGCCTAAAAGGTCAACTTATACACTACTACAGCGATGGATACGGATTACGTAAAATTTATTATGGCTGCTTGAAAAAAGTCACTCCAGTGTTTTTTCTGGAGACGGTAATATTATGGATATTTAGACAGAATGTGAACAAGGTCACACAGCTAGATGGCTGTTGGTTGAATAACACACTGGGCAAAAAATGCCTACAGGGCAAATAATGCCTAAAAGGTCAACTTATACACTACTACAGCGATAGTAAAATAAAAAAAAGTAAAATAAAAAAAAAATGAATATTAAAAAAAAAAAATTACAGTTGGTGCTGCTGAACTACTAGGAGCAGCAGATTAGCACACCAGTCCCACTCCCCAACACTGCTAGACTAATAGCACTGGGCTCTTATAGTAGTAGTAGTAGTAGTAGTAGTAGTAGTAGTAGTAGTAGTAAAACAACAAAAAAATAAATAAAAGCAGTCCTTACAAGGACTACTGTTATTGCAGCAGTCAGCAGATGAGATCAGAAGCAGGACAGCTGCCCACTGCAGCTACATACAGAGCACTGCAGTAGAAGGTAGATTACTAGCCAGCAAAGCTACCTAAGCTTAAATGTCCCTCAAACCCCTGCAGACTTCTGTCCCTCCAATAACAGAGCAGTATCAACACGATTACTAGCCAGCAAACTTTCAACTGTCCCTGAAATCACTAACAGGCAGCAGCTCTCTCCCTACACTATCTCTTCAGCACACACAGGCAGAGTGAAAAAAACGCTGCAGGGCTTCGGTTTTTATAGGGAAGGGGAGTGGTCCAGGGGAGAGCTTCCTGATTGGCTGCCATGTACCTGCTGGTCTGGGGTGAGAGGGCAAAAAAAAGCGCCAACAATGGCGAACCCAAAATGGCGAACGTCGCGCGACGTTCGCGAACTTCCGGCGAGCGCGAACACCCGATGTTCGCGCGAACAAGTTCGCCGGCGAACAGTTCGCGCCATCTCTACTAAAGACTAATACCCTTGCATTATATTAGCAATGTATTATATCAGTAACCCATCATACAGGTTTAGGCAAGGGCCTGATACCTTAGAAAACTTATGAGGCAATGCTCCCTGTGTACAGAGATTCCTGACTGGAGATCCCCACTGCACAAGGGACTAATATTACAGTCAGTTGTCTTAATGGAATTTTCACCGCAGCAATTTGCTTTATATTCTTAAAAATGTATACAAAACAAGCCTAAATATTATGTATGAGTAAAATTAAAAGAAAAAACAATCTTTGAACGTACCTCTCCAGTTTGAAGAGTTTTAAGAATTATACAACTGTGGCAAATACAACGAATAGCTTTACCAAAAAGTCTGAGTCTTTCTTTTAGCATTCAGTATGTTTTATGTATAGTAGATGTATGTTATCCATAACTATCTCCAACAGTGACCCCTTGAGGTAAAGTTGGACGTATTACACCTTACAAACTTACATTAATATTTGACAATCACTCTCTTTTCTTCTATTGCTTTAAAATAATGCAATTTTACAACGAACAGCACACAGTTAAGCTATGTACACAGCTCATTTCTAGGCTAGTTCCATGGTCCAGTGCAAAAAGTTGGTTTATTTCCATTAATCATATTGATAAGGAATTTTGATTTGGCTGTATTTATTTTGAAGCAGAAGAATCTTTATAAAATACTTTTTCTGTCTCAATCTCTCCTTAGCTTTGTTGGGTATTACCAAAAATACTCTGCACGCTAAGGGAAACAAGCCATACAATGTGGGTCAGACAGTTGCTATCCATCCATACTCCAGACATAATCAATAAAGGAAATCCCAAGGACCTCATGTATAATTAGCAAACAATGAATATCAATTGGCAATATTTTTTTTCTAAATTATAATTATTCATTTACTTTATTTCTGCTCATGCATTTCTAGATGGGAGTTAGTGTTGTAGACTGCTCAGTGGCTGGTTTAGGAGGATGCCCCTATGCCAAAGGTGCAACAGGTAATGTTGCCACAGAAGATGTGATTTATATGCTGAATGGACTAGGTATTCAAACTGTAAGTATGACACGTGCTCTATGTATTTGTTTCCTACAATTATAAGTAACCTTTTAAAGAATTATTTTAATATTTTTGCTTTGCAACTATTAAAAATCTACAGTATTTAACTTAGAGAACTTACATGTCCGCACTCAAGACACCTCCATGTAAACAGGCACACCTCAGCTTGGGTTGGCATCTCTGAAGTGCCAGAACGAGGCATTAAATGTGTCAGGTGATTGTATATGGTATAATCCAGGAGATAAGTCTCTCAAATGATACATGTAAACTGTTTTTAACATAAACTTGGAAAGAATGTTTTTGAATTTTTAACTTGTGGTTTGGGCGACACCTCGTCAACCTTTTGCTTTGTCAACTATTACAAATTGCCTGGTTAATTTATCTATTGTATCCAAATATATATTGTGTATTCAGTAGGGCCTGTGTTGTTATTGCGTAAATACTGATTTTTCTCAGGGAAAAATGTATAGCATTAAAGGATGTATGTGTTTATTGCCTATTTATTTCCTTGATGGGTTCACTTACTGCTTTCCCCTTACATTACTTGTTTTTTAACTCTGATAAATTTCATTATATCAATTAGGTATCTCTTCACTTCAAGGCCTATTCATTAACATAATACATTACATACAGGGGTTTATTGGTTAACCACATACAAAATCTCAAATCTAAGGGCAGAGACACCCGCTCAGATTCGGGGAGATTAGTCGCCCAGCGACAAATGTCCTCTTCTTCGGGGCAACTAATCTCCCTAACTGCCTCCTGCCAGCTAGAATGTAAATCGCCGGCAGGATGGCAATTGGTGCGTTTTGTTTTCCGAAGTCGCCTCACAACGAGACTTTGATTGACCTTGAAAAACAAAGTGCTCTGAGTGCTATTCCACCGGTGATTTAGATTCTAGCCATCTGGAGGCGGTTCAGTGAGATTAGTCGCCCAGAAAAAGAGGCGATTTATCCCCGGGCGAATAAATCTCCCTGAATATGAGCATGTGTCTCTGTCCTTAAGATATTAGGGTCATTTATACCTGCAGGGAAGGGTGCAAAGTGCCGAAAATTAGTGCAATCTGCCTTTTTCTTTAAACTTTCCTCCCTGCTGCTAGCAGAATTGACACAAGGGTCTGGTTCCTGCACCGGATTTCATTGATGGCCGCCTCTAGGCCGCGCGGTCCAACCAGGCGGCCGCACGGTCCTAGCGCCCACCTACACCTCCCCTTCCCAGCGCGCCGGCGAAAAAACGCTGGCGCAGCTGCTGTAATGCGTTGTGATGCTGTGATGCTGTGATGCTGTGATGCGGCTGGACGGCATGCCGCCCCTATTTTTTTGTCGCCCTAGGCCCGGGCCTATGTGGCCTTGCCGCAAATCCGGGCCTGTCTGGTTCTCTGTTTCTTCCCTCCATGAATACAGCACAATCTGCCAAATTTGATAGCACTGTAAATTTGATAGCACTGTATTGTTCAGGGGCAGCCAGGGGGATGCATGTAGGCTTTTGTGCTTACTTAGTACTCATGCTCTTCTGTCCTGAACACAGTAGATGACCCATATTGTGTTGTTTTATACAAGATCTTACAGGCCTTTTGCAACTATGGGGGTTCTGAATGAATGTCTATACCAGTTGCTTCTAATGTACTCACATCTGGTGCACCTCAACATTTATTTTGTACTATAACCACCATAAGCATGTTATATGTTATATGAGATTTTTACAATAGGATGAAATAAATATAAAATATTTACCAGGGGCCTTAAACTCAAATCGTTAAAAAATGGTATTGTTTGATTTATAATGTAAAAACTGATTTCAATGCTATGGATAAATCTGGAATTTAGATTGATCCATATCAGATTCAATCTGATAAAGGTTACTTTAGCAGTATAACTTTCTATAATTTACTATGCTTGTATCAGATCATCAGCCCATTAAAGGTGACCATAGATTAGTAACAATTATGATCTATCCTGAGACCATTGCTTAGAGGAAAGATTGTTAATTTTCAATACAGACGTGTAGAGCTAAATCATCAGATATGCAGGAAGAAACAATAAAATTCTACCTGTATCTAATGATTCAGCACTAACGGTAGCCATTGTTCGGGTGAATTCATAGGAGCCCAATCAAAATTTTCTGGCCAGCCCAATCGAAAAGCCGATATCCAAGTTTTCTTGGATTCGATATCCAAGTTTTCTGCTATCGGTTGCCTCGTCTCCCGCCATACATGCAACGAATATCATATGAAAATTCATATTATACTATATTATCGGTGCGTCTATGGCCACCTTAGATGTATTTATATTTTTGTACTGGAACTATGTCATGTCCACTCAAAAACAATTGTATGCATGTTGAAAAAATTATATGTTAACTGTCCCAATCATCATGGTTGTACAGTGTTTACCATGGCTTAGTGCTGCACTAGGCCCCAGGTTTAATTCCTGCTGGGACACTATCTGCAAAAAACTTTTATATGATCTCCCAATGCTTTCACTCAGTTTTATTCCACACAAAAAGGTTCATATTATAGGGACCTTAGGTTGCAAGCTCCACTGGGGAAATGACTGATGTGAATGATGTTTAATCACTGTTGCAAGATTCCATGATCCATTACTAGTGCTTTTTATATATGTTAAATTTAATTGATTAGGTCTGCCTAAAGGGCTACTAAATCTTCCTTTTTTAATTTTGGCAGTGAATTTTTGTAGTAGAAATCATACAGTTATACAAGTATGGGAACTGTTATCCAGAATGCTCAGGACCTGGGAATTTCCGGATAAAAGATCCTTCCATAATTTGGATCTTCATACCCGAAGTCTACTAGAAAATTAATGGAAATAAATAAACCCAGTAGGCTGGTTTTGCTTCCAATAGGTATTAATGATATCTTAGTTTGGATCAAGTACAAGGTACTGTTTTATTATTACAGAGAAAAAGGAAATCATCTTGAAAATTTTGGATTATTTGGATAACCTTTTCGGAGTTTTCTGGATAACGGGTTTCCGGATAACAGGTCCCATACCTGTATTGCTTTTGTTTTATTTCTGCAAGTTTGACAAGCTTGTTTAAATGTATTACCAGTCAGCATAACCGCATACTGTAAATGCCACTTTCTATTGCAGGATCAACACTTTTATTTTTCTCATAAACCATATAGAGGAAAATACCATTCATCTATGTCAGCATAGTTATTACCCTGTGCTTATCACAGAAAATATTACAACAATTACCCGTTAGGAGACCAATTTTCTCTTACTGCCTTTCTAGAGGCTTGGGATATTTTTGCCCAGTGCACGTCATCCATATCATCCATGTCATTCATGTAGAGAGAATTCCCAGATCACGGTTGGTTCTTCACTTAATAGGCTTTCTCACACTTTTGCAGTCACTCCAGATTGATGTACAGTAATTGCTGTGACATGTCACCCCTTTGACTTTTAGACCTCATTTCAGCTCTGTGACAGATGACGTTAAGATTCCTAGAATTTCTATGAACAACATTCTTGAAAAGAACAACAATTTCTTTATTGGCTATTTATAAATGACAACTTTCTTTTTAATTTGCAATAGACTATCTGCTTTATTATGCTCATTAACTACTTCATAATATTATTTTTCATTATTTTTCATAGTTTTCATTTCTTGCTTTAATTATTTTTAAATTACTTCCCATGCTTAAGGTCAGGAATGTGATATTCATTAGGTTTATTAATCTGCTTTCTGAAAGACAGTATTAATCAATGTTTTTGAGATTCTAAGCCTTCATTATTCTCTCCCTATGTTGGCCACTCATGCAAGGTAGAAAAAGAATAGGAAATAAAATGTAGGTTTAGTCACATTATTTATTATATTTACTTTAAACAATTAAATATTGTTTATGTGCTATTTTGATACTTTGATATAAAAATATGCAAACAAGTGAAGTCAGAGAGATTTTATGTGGTGTGGATTTTAATGTGGTGTGCAAAACACATTGGAGTTAATGAATGTTTTTTCACTACGACTTTTTCTGCGCAAACTACATTGGTGCTTTTTCACTCAAAATACATTGGGGTCAATGGGTGTTTTGTATTTTGCGAATATATTTGCCTATGGTGATTTTGCCACAAATCCAAGACTGGTGGAAAATTTTACTCATCACTAGTCAAAAAAGCTCTTCCTATTCTTGTAGTTACTCTGATAAATCATTCCTGCCGACAACAAATAGCACGTAGATTCAAAAAGGTAATTTTTTTTTGAAAAAATTATTATAGTATGTATGACTGTCCCAATCCACAAACATCTAAGAATTTAAAATAATCTGATTAATACTTTATTTTTAAAAGACAGGTCTAAGTCCAAGTTACAATGTTACATTTTTATCTAGAGTTTACTGTTTATTCTAGTGTAAAGGTAATAACATACAATCTATTGACATTTGAATGCTCATCTGAACATTTATGTGTTTGTCTTGCCATTTCACATGAACTTATCTCTGAAAGCTGTTAATGTGCGGAGAGTAAATATCTTATTGTCTGTAAAACTGTATGTTTCAGTGCACAAAACCAACAAGGTTGATTGATAGACACATGATTTTTTTGTTTTTATTTTAGAAAGGCTCTAAATTAGATAAAATAAAACCCATATTTAAATAATCGTTTTTTGCACCAATTATTCTTCTGATCTATATAGTGAGTTAGTTCTTTAGAATAAAAATGTCTATGTTTTACAAGATTCCAATTTATTTTATACTTTCAAGTAAAAAACCTAGTAAAATAATACAAAACAAAAACCTTGACACTTTTGGTCTTCAACTAAACAGAATAAAGGCCCTTACTAGGACTATTCACCTACTGGAAATAAATATTAGTACCCCAGGTCATGGCCCCTGCTGGGCTTTCTCATTTCAAGTTCAAATCACTTTGGCATAGCTAGAAGATTACTATATACATGTAGTAATCATTCCCCAAGTGAGATTATTAATGGGAATTAACACTCTCAAAACAAAACAGACAAGAGAGTAGGGGAGGAAGTGGAGCAAAACAGCTCACAATATACAATACCTCCTCTTGGAGACATTTTTTTTTATCAAATTAATGGGTTAATCCAAAAAACAGAGAGGAATGCTCACACTGGAACTCATCTTCATCAACCATATGGAGATGCCCCACATAAAAGGTGTACATAGGGTCTGACCCCATCCTCTTTTCTTCATCTAGTCTTGCATGTTGTTTGATAATTGAGAACAAAGCTGATTATCTGATGATGTAAAATCACAATGACAGCCTCCTTCATCTGGGAGACTGTGGCCTTTTCCTGGCCTACAGGTTAGTGATAAACCTGAAACATACACAAAGCTTTATGTTCAAGTAACTGGGATACCTCTACATGTGTATTATTGCATTTACCTTTGATACAATTGACCACCACTCCTATATATGTTGTACTGTTCTCAGCTGGCATTCATAACACAGCTCTTTCATAGTTTACAATTATCTTTCTGATTGCTCCTTTAAACTTTCTTTATCAGCTCTCCCTCATTCCCTCTCTCGGTTGGAGTTCCTCAAGGCTCTGTCCTTGGCCCTCTGCTGTTCTTACCTTAAGCTATTTCTCTGGGAAAACTCAGCCAGTCTTTTGGACTTCAGTACCACCTTTATGTTTATAATATCCAAATCTGTTCCTGACATTTCTCCTTCCCAAGTTATGGATTGTCCTTCTGCTATCTCATCTTACATACCACACTACCACCTGAAACAGAATCTCTCTAAAACAGAATTCATTATATTGCCAATATCTACCCCTGTACCTCATGTTTTACTTACTGTCAACTACAAACTACCTAGGAATGATGTTATACTCCCACTGTCATTTACATCACAAATTTAAAGCCCTGCCAAATCCTGTTGCTTTCATCTACTAAAAATTGCCGGTATGTGAACTTATCTCAGCTTAGCTACAACTATAACACCAATTCACTTACTTCTTGCAAACACTCCAATATATTGTCTTTCACAACTCCAATCTGTTCCAAACAGATTGCTGCTAGACTCATTCATCTATGTCACCGCACCACACCAACCAGTGGCGTAACTAGATGTTACTGGGCCCCAGAGAAAATTTATTTTAGGGTCCCCAAAATATTCAGAGATTGTTCTGTTTTACCGATATATATTGAAATTGCTCATTAAGTAGGGTCTCATGGTGCCCCTATACCTTCTGGGCCACCCTGTAGCTGCAGGGTCTGTTTCCTCTGTAGTTATGCCCCTGACACCAACCACTCCTCTATGTATTTTCCTTCTTTGGCTTCCACACATAACAACAAATACCCTCCTTATATCTCAGCTCTGTTGTAAAAAAAACTCCTTCACAGAATCTTAGCTCTGATTCTGAACTTCTCCTGTCTTCTCCTCTCTTCACTTCTTCCAGTTCCTCACTGCATGACTTCTCTATGGAACTGCCTACAACAAGCTAGCAGACTCTCCCCTTTCTTCTAAACCTCCATAATCTCTAACAACCCACCTGTTTAAAGACGATTCAACAACGAATCTGTCAAAGATGTTTTGGGATATCCCAGATCTGGCTAAAACAGAGGGAGATGGCGACTGAGTTTATTACCAAACTACAACTCCCAGCATCTTCTTCACCATGGCATGTGGTTCTATATAGCGGAGAATGGGAGTTGTATTTTGGTTATATATTAAATAGTCCTGTGAACCCCCTACCCTATGAGTGTTCAGAGTTGTGTGACTGACAAGTTTCTTTGCTGATTAATGCCAGAAATCACGTAATAACTGTTAACTACTTTTTTGTGATATATCTAACGTCTTAAAGACTTCACCAGATTTACAAAGCCATCTCTGGTGTTTGCTCCAAATGTGATCCCATACTTCACTTGCAGATCTCTATCATCTTATTTGTTCTGGTATCAAAATATAAAACTTTTAAAATCAAATTTTACATTTCTAGTTTTAAATGGTCTCTATGGGAGATGTCCTTCCTGAAATTTCAAGCTCGATATCTGGTTTCTGGATAAGAGATAGCATATCTGTGCACGCACAAACTCAAAACATATATAACCTTGTGCCCCATTTGCACACATCACCTAGCTCTGTTTGTGTTTGGTTAACCATTAAACCAGGATTCAGAATGTCAACAGACCTCTTCAGATGGATAAAAAGGGATGCATCATTAGACTTTGAGGAGAACCTGTCTTTTAATCATTATCGCAGATTAAGCATGCATTATGTATAGTTTAAACATCGATACGATAAATTAAAATAAAAATGTTTTACAATTTTAAAATATGAGAGATTTCATGTCTTTCTTCTTTCTTTTTCCTAGGGTGTAAACCTTTCCAAAGTTATGGAAGTGGGCCATTTTATATGCTCTGCCTTGGATAGGAAGACAAATTCAAAGGTGGCACAAGCATCATTTCAGCTATGAACTTTTTAAGTTCTATACGTTATTTAAAATCTGTGGATTTATCCCACAGTCTACAGGTACATACAGTATCTCCTAAACTGGATACAATCATTTGTAAAATCCTCATATTATTACATTTTGGCTGCTGAATATTTCCATGCTAATCCAAAGCTAATTTCCATGCTAAACTGATTAATTGCATTGGTAAACCACCCAAAAAGTTTCTTAGAAAAAAGGATGAAATGCATTTAATATCTTTGTCACAACTAGGGTTGCCACCCAGCCAGTATTTCACCAGCCTAGCCAGTAAAATACCACGTACTATGTACTTGCCAGTAAATTTGTAAACCCTATTTTTATTGCCTCTGTCCTGCCCCTGGTAAGCACCAATTTTCCTCCACACTCCCCCTCCATACCACACATTACCCCTTTCAACCCGTTTTCTCCCTGATTCTGCCTCCCCATTGGCAACCAACATCCAATTTCTGCATCAGAATACCACCCCTTTGTGGCATAGCCCCACCCCTTCTTGTGCTGTCCCAACATGCTCCTCATTGATTGATAAGGGGCCAACTAGTCAAGTGTAATTTTGGATAGAAGTCACCTGAAGTTTACCCACAATGCAGCATTTTTCACATAATTCCAGGGTAATAAAGGTAATTTGCAGATTTATGCCTGCAGCCTTTTCAACACTTGTATTACATGGGTTCCCCCCACCTTCGAAACAGTGGTTGCTTCATGACTCCCAGCATCAATAGGTGTAGTTGGATTAATCAGAACAGACTTGATGCGTTTGCTAATACACACAAGGGTGTCTGTAATTGTTCTTTGCATATGTATGATGTCTCTTTTACTAACTCAATTGTTTGGAGGGAATGGTATGTTCTGCACTGTATAATTATATTATTTAATTTTTCCACAATTTTAAATGTGCAATTAGGCATTCCATTTTATTCAGAGAGACTTGTTTTCAATAATTATACAAATGTAATTGGAATTTGGTTTTCTTACTTGATATTTGTTAATTACATCATGGGTAATAATTATGGAAATGCTGAATTAAGATGTTACTGAAATGGTTGAAGGCCTGCGTTATTGTTATTAGCTTTTGTGTTTACAAAGTAATGGAAACTGAAAACCCTTATATTTTCCAGATTACACAACGGCACAGCTACAAATGTTGCACAGCAAAACTCTCTCTCTAATCTCTCTCTATGGGGACCTTCCCCATAGGCTAACATTGACTTCGGTAGCTTATAGGTGGCGAACTAGGGGGTCAAAGTTTTTTTTAAAGAGACAGTACTTCGACTATCGAATGGTCGAATAGTCAAACGATTTTTAGTTCGAACCGTTCGATTCGTAGTCGAAGGTCGAAGTAGCCCATTCGATGGTCAAAGTAGCCAAAAAAAACATTCGAAATTCAAAGTTTTTTTTCTTCTATTCCATCACTCGAACTAAGTAAATGGGCCCCTTAAATATTCTTATTTTTTGCATATTATTTTTAGCTGTATTAACATTTAATCTGTTTGGCTTTATCCAAATCCCCTATTGGTGCTGCTTTTTTTTTATTGCAGCACTTCTGCCTCACTTCCACTTTCATCAGTCATGACCCTCTACTTAGGGTGCTAGAAACATTGATTGAGGTGTAGAAGAGTCTACTCAATAGGACTTTAGCCATGGTTGACAGATACCTTTTATTAACCTGGGAAATGTTTCCCTTAGAAGCCAATTAGATACACATCAGCCACTTTAATGTGTTTCAGTACAAACCTGTGACTGATCATTATCCATACAGATGACTAAAAAATATGTATATTTTTTTTAAAAATGAAGAATGCTATCACTTTTGTCCTTAAATATTTGCATTATTTTTTTTCTCAGCACAGCAGGAAATTTTGTTATGGTGAAAGATATAAATTGCAGTATAATAACTATATTTATAAAACATTAGTCAAGCCTGATGTTATGAGGAATTTGACCCAGTCAGGAAGTCCAGATGGTTAGTTCACATTAGGAGATGTCACTCTTGTGTACCTCTGTGTTGACAGTGTAGAAAATGATTCATTCTGGAACCACACTTTATGTGTTTCATTACTTTTTTTTTTTACACCAGCACTTGTACTGTGCTTTTATGTGTAATGATTGTCTCTATCTGGTCACTGTGGAAACACATTTGTGTTGAAGAGACATTTATTACACCACGGTGATTCTTAGAAATATACAGCTTTTTGGGTTTACAGCAATCATTTGCAATACTGATTGAAACCATTACTTAACCAATTGACTGCCATAGATCATAAAATGTGCATGTTGGCTATTAACTACCTGACTGGTCTCTATACATTTTAACAAAAATCTATTTGTAGTTGGAAGTTCAGCAACACTAGATCTCCTTTCATTCATAGCGTCTCTGAAGGAAAGAGCTTTTTTGAGGCATGTTTATTTACTATACCACACTTATTCCGCTTCTAAAAATGCTCTTAATGACCAATTATTTCTTGAAATTGTAATGTACTGAATTGTTCAAAATGTGGAAAAATAAAACAAGCACAGAACTTAAGTGAAGTTTTTAACATGAAACCCCCCTGGGACCGCCTCCTGGCCTTCATTACTTTGTGTCCCTGTCAGCAATTTTAAATCGGAATAATTGCACGGCTAATGCTCATTACTAGAGCCTCCTCTTTGCCTGATGTTGTTCGGAATAGCAACGAGTTGACCTTATTCGCTAAATTATGTACATGCCATTGAAATAATACTTTTATATTTGTATTTTTTGAGGGCAGGAAAATGATATGGAGCTTTTCTGTCATAGTGTCACAGTAATAAGCAAACTGTTGCTGTTATTTTGTTAATGGTTTCTGGAGTTTGAGCCCAACAAGCAACTTTCTAATTTTTCTAACAAGTAGAAGGAAGTCATAGGACAATTGGAGCAATGGAAAGTATTCTAATTTAACTCTACAGAATTTGCTGACTTAATTAATGAGGTTAGAGCAGGTGAAGCAGAGCTACCAATTACTTTAGTACACTAGTATGAATTTGATTAGCTTTATCTCTGAATCAGATGCAAGGGTAAATAGAGATGAGGTATCAGAGTTGGAAAGTACTACATGCTTATGTGTTATACATTGGGACATAAAGGGGCTGATTCACTAAGGGTCGAATATCGAGGGTTAATTAACCCTCGATATTCGACTAGGAATTGAAATCCTTCGACTTCGGATATCGAAGTCAAAGGATTTAGCGCAAATACTGCGATCGTACGATCGAAGGAATCATACGATCGAACGATTCGAAGGATTTAAATCCAACAATCGAAGGAATATCTTTCGATCAAAAAAAGTTAGGCAAGCCTATCATCAAAAATGACCAGCAACCAAGGGTCATGTGGATCAAGTTCTGTATTACGTTAACATATGTGTACAACTGATGTTTTGGTATTTGCCCCAATATGTAATAAAATAGCATTAAATTTGTCCTGGTACAGTATATACAATGTTTATTTTTAAGCGTGTGATCTCGCTGCTTGTTTTTTAATGCTACTATATGTTGACCAGTGGCAAACTTTACATTTTTTCTCCCATTTCCCCATTCAGCTATACATATTTGCAGTGGTTACCCATAAGTGTTTTTAAATGTGCTTACTCAATACCTCCCAGCTGTCCCGTTTTTAGCAGGACAGTCCCGCTTTTGACAGCTCAACCCACAGTCCAGGCTTTTTACTGAAATGTCCCGACTTTCTCTTTGATCTCCTGCACTGAACAGCCAGAAAAAGATACAGAATTTCTAACTTAATTGGCTTTTGGCAGAGAGCCCAGAACAGCCATCAGGTGCACTACAAAACTTTTGTAACAATTTTGAGATAAGCAAATAAGTAATTGTAACAATTAAGTTAAAAATGTCTCTTGGGAGAACTTGGGGGCAAATTCCCTAAGTGGCTCAAATTTGCAAGCGAATGCTTTGCCCTCTTCACAACACTTTGTCAGGTGTAAATTCGCCAGGACAACGCTAATTCCCTAAAATGCAAAGTTGTGTCCAGGGCGCTGGCGAAGTTGCACTAGCGTTACTTCGGCAAGTCAAGCGAAGTTGCGCTAGCGTTGGCTAATTTGCATAAGTGAAGTGAAAGTTGAATGCACGTATATGTTGCAGGTGGTGAAGACAAGTCTGGCGCAAGAGGTAACGTTCAGTAAAAACCCGAATTGCCAGATCGAAAATTTGCCTGGCGTTAGAGTGCGAAGTAACGCTAGCATCTATCTCCTTCCCTAGCGAAGTGATGTCTGTGCCTGTAAGGGAATCTGCGTAGTTACGAAATGACGTCTCGCTGGCGAATTTTCACTAGCGTTAGTCACTTCGCCCTTTAGGGAATCTGCCCTTAGAGTTAAACTCACATGTTAAAGGGCAATTCACCTTCATTAGCAAAACTGTAATAACTGGAAAAAAAACAGAGAAATGTGTTTAAACTTTGATAACCTGCCAAATTTTGTAAAATGAACATGGTAATAAGGGGACATGGCCACAAAAATGGGCGCAGTCAATTCTGTTTGTCCCTCTTTATATGTTGGAAGGTATGTTACTGTATACTGTAGCTATTTGTCTGTTGTTTATGCCCTGTTTAATGCCCTCTCTCATGGCTACCAAACCACAAGGAATAAAGAGTATAACATTTGCAATAGTGTGCCGTATAACAAATGAAAATCACTGCACAGCAAAAAGCATATTAAAACTCCCATGTGCATAAAGCTAAGAGGAGTTTTTCTATAAAGGAATAGAGGGGGTTTTACTATAATGATAGTGATAGAACCTCCATGGAAGTACTATACTCTTAATATTTACAGCAGAATTGTGATTAGTAAATGGAATACTTATGCTGATAATATTTATCTGCATAGCCTCTGAGAAAACTACAGACCTGGCCATGGATTAATCCTCTTTTTTTCAGCTGCTCATAGTCATGCTTATAGTATCAAAAATGCCACCCAATCAACACCACCTCTCCCCCATTGCTAGGCCATATACCTTTCTGTCTTCCTATAAAGGAAGCTGAGGTTGATCAGATTTGTGGTTGGGTATCCAGAGATATAAGCCTACCTGGGCTAAAGCAGCAAGCGTCACTGAATCAACATTGCGTCGTGAATTCAGTTATTTATACACTAACAAGATATTGCAAAAATTGGTGTTTAGAATGTTTAATAATTCCAAAAATTGTCTACATAGTTTCATTTAAAAAAATAAAATGTAAAAGTAAAAAATAAAACAATATATGAATTTCCTTGTACAGCATAATCCATGCCCCCAAAGCGCAATCACATTATTTAACACTATAAGGGGCTTATTTATCAAGGTCCGAATTTATCTCAATATCGGCTGCTACAAACTCCGATCTAACCCGCTCGGGTTTTCAACGCTTATTTATTATTTAATTTTTCCGAAAATTTGCTTTGTGGGAAAAGCTCAAATTTTCACTTTTTTTTTGTGAATTTTCCCTGGAATATCTGAATTTTTTGGAGTTTTCACCCAAAAGCTCTAAAAACATTGTGAAATTGCTCGAAACCCCCGACACAACCAAAAATCAATGGGACTGTTCCCATTGACTTTTATGCAACCTCGACAGGTTTAATAAATTCCTAAAAATTTGTGAATTTTTTTGGATTTTATAAAAAAAAACCCACTAATTTTTCGGATTTCGGGGGAATTTCGGGTATTCGGAGCTTAGTAAATAACCCCCTAAATGTATTCTATTATCTAAATGCATAGGCAAGGTAAATATTTAATTTGTTTCAGGTAACAAAAATAATGCAAATTACGGCACACAAACACTACTGTGCATAAGTCAAAAATGTAAATATATATATATATATATATATATATATATATATATATATATATATATATATATATATATATATATATATATATTAATAGAATGAAAGTTCTTAAGAATCCATTAAACTTTCAGAAACATTTCCTTTTGGAAGATTTTCCTTTCGTCGTGTCCTGCAGGCCCTAGAAGAAAAAAATTGGGTTTAATTTTACCCTATTAAATTTATCAAGATTTACAAGAAAGCATGATACAAACAATACTAGATTTTATATCACTAGTTATGAAATATTAAAACATTTGTGCTTTGAATGCACAGTCTGTTAGCTACACATTCCAAATCTGAGACATTTTGTAATTTAAGAGAAATAAATGCGACAGATTATACTTCACATCTAAATTCCACAATGCCTTTTAATGAGGAATTATGTTTACAGACCACAAATTTACAGAAGCTATTCTTTACTATGCTAATGTGCTCATTTGACATGGAAGGTGTTTATCACATGAAATTAGAAAAAAACAGTTGAGTTGGTCGCAATGAGTCTGATTCAGAAAAGAATTGCATTTAGAACAAAGTAAAATATTTGTGCTATATAAAGAGTAATACATCCATGTGAAAAATGATTACTGTCTTTCAAATCTGAGTTAATACAGTATATCAATATAAAATATCAGTATATAAAAACAATCATCTAGTCCTCTAAAATGAAATACATCTAATATCACTTGACAAACAGCACATAACAGATTTGAAAAGAAATAAGCCACTATGATGAAGCCATGGGTGAAATATTCAAGTATGGGACATTTTTATCTGGAAACCGGATATCCAGAAAGCTCAAAATTATGGGAAAGAAATTTCCTATAGAATTCAAACAAATAATTACATTTTTAAAAATGATTTCCTTTTTTCTGTGTTATAATAAAACAATATCATGAACCTGATGGTAACTAAGCTGAATAAATCCATATTGTGGCAAAATAACCCTAATTAATTTATTTAATGTTTTAAAGTTTTAGTAGTTTTACTAAGGTGATCCAGTTTATGGGAAAAAAATGAATAATGTTGCCACACAATGGTTTCGTCGCGTGTCCAAATTTTTTTTTGACGCTGACGAATTTTTGCCGGCGAAACATGGAAATTCGCTGCAAATTCGTGCCTGCCAAATTTATTTGCCCATCACTACTTTGCACCTATCTGTCCATAAGTCAGGGATCCCTAACCTTTTTTACCTGTGAGCCACAGTCATATATTATAAGAGTTGGGGAGCAATGCAAGCATGAAAAAAACCCTGGGGATGCCAAATAAGGGATGTAATTGTAATCTGCTAGTCTGTATGTGGACTGGCAGCCTACAGTAGGCTCTACTCAGCAGTACATCTGGTTTTTATGCAACCACAAGTTTCTGGATAACAGATTTCATACCTGTACTAGTTACCTTGTCTTCAAAGTCAAACTTGTTTATTCATTTGTAATATTTACCATGTCACTTGCTTGATTATCTGAATTATAAATGAATATATTGGAACCTCCACTCTTGGGTAAGTTGGTCCTATGTTAATTATTTTTCTAACCATGGAATTAAGGACTTCACATTATTTGGAAATTACCATACTCCATGTTCCTATATGGAGCCACTCTCCTAAATCATGATCAGCAACAAGTGCCTCTCTGAGATCGCTGCAGGAGTCTTTTTTCCTTGCCATTGTGTTACCTCACACCTGACTGCTCACACCAGAGCAAAAGCTCTGCTGTTACATAAAGGTAGAACCTCAGGGTGATGAAATAATCAAGTACACTTGATTATCAGCACCTAGCTATAATCAAGTGCTAGGAAAATAAAAAGGGTGTAAGATGACACATATGGCTTCTTCTTATAAGTTAGTTTTTTTTTTACAAATTTAATTATGAAAAAAATCTTTTATGCCTTATTTGTCAAATGAGATTGGATTGATCTACATCTGGTACTTGGTAAAGATGATAGTTGGAAAGTTGAGCGTTATGTTATATAAAAATACAGTTTTGAGAGAGGACATACAGAGATCTACAAAACATCAGTACATTAAAAAAAAATAGAGCACAGATGATTGTGGTGGGGGTAGGGTATATGCATAGGTGTTAATCGTGAGGGGTTTACCCAGTTGCTCCTATATTTAAGTTTGGAGATTTTTACCAAGTTAGAGATGTACTCCCAGCTACCCATAAAATAGCTTATGCTTCATTAAGGGGGATATTTATTAAGGACCAGATTTTTCTAAGTATTTCTAACATAAAAATCCTATCAACTAACTTCTGAGCATTGCGTAAAAAACTAAGAATTTTTCGTACTTTTCCACAAATACTACGAATTTTTCAGAGTTTTCGGACTTCTTGGTCCAGAATCCCTGGAATTATTTGATATCAGTATGAACAGCAGCGCAGACACTGGGACCTTCCCCATTGACTTATACAGGACTTCGAGAGCATTGAGATGCCGTATTTTCGAAGTCGATTTTCGGAGTCGACTTTTAAGACCATCAGGCTTTAATAAATTCCGAAAATTTCATAGTTTTTTTTTGTCCGAAAACTACAAATTATTCGAATTTCGGATATTCGGAGCATAATAAATAAATAACCCCCTTAGTGTATAGTGATATGTTAAAAATAAATTATAAGAAAAAAAGTTAAATCGTAAGAAAAAATAACCTATAAACTAAAGGCCATAAAAAATAAACAACTAAATAAAAAAATGGTAATCAAAGAGCAGTTGCATGTTGTAGTAATAAAGAAAAATGGCATTGCCCTAAATATGATCAAGAAGCTTTAATGATAAAGGGGGTTATGTAATTAAAGGCACTAAATTTACCCAGGGGCAGTAACCTATAGCAACCAATCAGCAAGTACAATTTCCTGGTCACATGTTTAAAAGCAAACATCTTATTGGTTGCTATGGGTTACTGCTCCTGACCAAACTTAGAGCCTTTTATTACAAATGGGGGAAAGTATTGCCAATATAAAGCCCCAACTTTGGCCTTTAGTGAGCATTGGAGGGTCAGAACTTGTAGCTATTTTTAATAAACTATACAACCATTTCATTGTTAGTATACCTGAATTTCCTTGTAAAGACAAATCTCACTACAAAAAATAAACAATTCAGTGTAGCTTATTCTGTGTAATGGTCAGCTCTTTTTATAAAAACTCAAAACACACTACAGAACTTCTAACCTTCAATAATAAGTATATATTTTTCTGTAGAGTAAAGAAAGGCTGAAATTGAATATGATTAATCATATTCCACACAACCGCAAAAATTAACTCTTTAAAATACTCATACCATGTCAGACTGGGCTATTAAGGAATAATAAGAGGATGAAACATCCAGAGCCCACTCTCACAACAATTACATATATAATAAGAGATAAATAGATATAACTAAATGTTATAAGGGTCTGGGCCCACCAGAAGATCCTCGGACAGAGCAGTTCGGCCTTGTAATGTACTCTAACTCAGCAATCGAAAAACTCCAAGAGGAGTAATGGCAACTTGTGTGCTTGATTACAAAGGTGTAGAAAAATGGGAGAAAGACATAAGGCCGGCTGATGTGGAAAAATCAAGCTTTGAATTTTTTAAAATAAACTGATATGCGAGAAGCAGATGTTAATAGAGAATAACAGCAATGTTTAGAGATATGTAGGAAAACTGATGGGATCATAAAAAAGAGTAACTACATGATGACAGTAACCTTTCAGCAAACATTGATGTAATATTCTGGTTACTAAATATTACACTCTCTTGCCTTATATATTATCTCATGGTATTTGAGTAGATTTAGAATAATCCAAACCATAAAGTAGTACTACATATACAATGAAAAGAATCAACATCAGGGATGAGCAACCTGTGGGCCTCTAGATAAATATGCAAACCCGTCACAATAAATATTTAGGCCAGTGAAAAATGCAGAATGTTCAGATATACTTGGCCTACAAATCCCAGAACCATCTGGGAGCCTTGTGCTTTTCAAAGGATTTTGGCAGCTTCAGTTCTACAACACACGGAGAGACTAAGCTTATAATTCACTGAAATGCTAATTTATTAGTATATATACGATAATAAAAGGTAACGCAAACAATAATTATTCATGGTGATATCACATTCTGAGAATCATTTGGTCTACAAATCCGTAATTACACATACAACATCAATTATTTTTATTCTGTTTAAATACCTTGCCTGAAGCAAAGCCAGAAGAATTATGGCAGAAACTAAAATGACTCCCGAGATGTAAGCTGCTATATAAATCAAGGTACCTAGAAAATAAAATGTCTTTTAAATATCTTCCAAAGGTATTACAATTCACACGATGTGTCACTTGCCATTTATTTAGAGAAGAGAGTCAAGGTGATATTTTTTGTGTATGTGCGGGAATGCATCACTATTATAAAATGAGCAGGTGTGATTTATTAGTAGTATTGGCATTTTGACTAAACTGTCTTGTCTATTATATATTGTCAAATGCCAGATGCTCCTTTTGCAGTATAAGACTCCTAATATCTATCAAAGTCACTCACTTACTGGAAACATATGGCAAGCTGCACATGGAGATAAATGCATTGTATAAATGAGATGAGAGAAGGGAAGAAAGAGTTAGCTAGAAACAGATAATGATAAAATATAACAGATTTATCAACACACCCAAAAAACATTGTTTTGCATGGGAAAAAAGCATAATGTAAGTAAGTGATAATTATAGAACACATTATAATACACAGACATGCAGGAAAACATTTATGAAATATGTAGGAGGTAGGAAATTGTTTGAATATGTAGGTGGTAGAAATTTTTTGGATATGTAGGAATTTTTTTGGGTAACGAGACATTGGGATGGACTTTAAAACCAATGCCTAGATTATTACTGAGACTGTCTTCAGATAACCAAATCTTGAATGTAAATATGGTGGATGCCCCAGTAGGCACACACTCAGGGTCGGACTGGGAAAAAACCCGGTGGGCCCCAGGCTCTTGTGGATCCCCGCTGGCCCAGATCCGCACCCTGCAATGGTTCTTTTACCCCTGCAGCGACCTCCCATATACGGGCCAGTCGCAGCATAACTACATTGTGCACTTGCACGCATGCGCCAACACGCATGTCAGCGAGGGTGGGAAGGTCCGGTCCGGAGGGGGGCCATGAAAATGCAGCCCCAGTGGGCCCCGGGCCCCCCAGTCCGACCCTGCACACAACAAAGGCAGCAGCCAGTGGCATAACTACTCACCGGCAGGCCCTGGTATAGGATGAGCACCTGGGCCCCCCCTATCGGGCCCTCCCCCTATGAATTGCGTGCACTGTACAATGTCCGCCTGCCCAACCACCCACGATATCCATTATCGTGGCTCCGGTGGGCCCCAAGAGGGTGCGGGCCCAGGTGCCATGGCACCCCTTGCACCCCTGGTAGTTACGCCACTGGCAGCAGCAATATAACCCCTTGTTCAACAAGAGTTTCATGAGTATGGATTGTGCTGAATATAATTTTTGCCTATTGTGTATGCATTTTGTTATTTCTTGGGCTTAACAGAGCAAACAGACAGACTGACAATACTCCATGTTAGGCACTTGCAAAGTAAATCATTTGTTTTACAGTATACAACCCCTTCCTAAACCCTTGGTTGTGACTGTTTTGTTAGCAGGAGTCCATTATGCAGGGAAATCATCTAAACTCTGGTAATCTAATTAACTACCTTGCAAGGACCAAACATGAAGTAGCTTCAATTTCAGTTTTTGTCCTGTTTAGTTCAAGAGATAACAAAATGTTGTGAATGGGAAAATATCTGCAGAGGGTAGCAGTAATCAAATAACAACAAATGCCCTTCCTCATTAGAATGAATTACTTCTATTGTTATAATTCTATAATATACGTTAAATGATTGTTTTTGAAAGTATACATTTAGAAATCTTACCGTTCTGTAAGGAGTGAGAACCTGCTAATATAACAGATTCACTGTTTAATTTATGGAAGTTCCTGTGAGTAACTCTTTCTAGAAGGGAAAAGAGCAGGTGGTCAGATCAGCACAAATATATTTTGAAAAATGGATGTAAAATTGTAATCTCATCTAGTAGATGATATTGTCAGGATTCAGCAGATGCCTATAAGATTTTTGGAAGTGTGCTGATCAAATTCACCCATTGATAACTAAGCTTCTAAAAATTCCAAAGGAATGGGGTAGGGACAAAGGAAACAGTGCAATAAAGAGAGGCAGACCTTGTTTAGTAACAGATTTTTAATGGAACTGGGGATATACAGTATACAAATTATAAATAGGCATTTGTGTATATTGCTAGAGCACAGAGTGTTGGGTTGTTCACCTTTAGGTTAACTTTTAGTATGATGTAGAGCAGTGCTGTTCAACTGGTGGCCTGGGAACCCCCTTGTGTAGCCCCCCACATGAAAGTCTGACTGCCCTATGCTCCTTGTGTGTGTCATACTCTGCCTGCCCTATGCTCCTTGTGTGTGTCATACTCTGCCTGCCCTAAGCTCCCTGTGTGTGTCATAGTCTGCCTGTGTGTGCCATACTCTGCCTTCCCTATGCCACGTGTGTGTGCAATACTCTGCCTACCCTATGCTACCTGTGTGTGTCATACTCTGCCTACCCTATGCTCCTGGGGTGTGTGCCATACTCTTCCTGCCATATGCTCCCTGTGTGCCATACTCTGCCTGTCCTATGTTCCTTGTGTGTGCCATACTTTGCCTGCCCTACGCTACCTGTGGAATGTGAGCCTGGTAGGGTTTGTTCTGGGGGGTGTTAGCATGTGGAAATTATTGTTGGGGCCCCTAAGTTGTTTAATCATGTGCTGGGGGGTGCTCTGTTACCTACCAGGGAGTGTGCTGGGGGGTGCTCTGTTACCTACCAGGGAGGCATATGTATTTAAGGGTATGGTTTAATATGACTTACATTTTTCTCTGCAGTGAGCACCAACCATTTGTTTTTTTTGGTGTGCTGCCACCATTAATGTGGATATGGTCTTAAAACTTCTTGTGGTAACATGGGTTTGGTTTAAAGTGAGTGTGGCTTAAAAGTGGAAGTGGACAACACTGGCTTTCATTACAGCCCTTCACTTCATAGACCAGAAAAATTCTGGCTCCTGGTACCACAGAAGTTGTACAGCACTGATTTAGGAAGTGATAGTCTGAGACAATTTGCAATTGGTTTTCATTGTTTTTTTTTCATGGATTTTTGAGTTATATAGCTTTTATTCAGCAGGTCTTTAGCTGGTTGCTGGGGTCCAAATTACCCTAGCATCCATGCATTGATATGAATAAGAGACTGGAATATGAATAGGAGAGGGCATAATTAGAAAGATGAGTAATACAAAGTAGTGATACATTTGTGACTTTACAGAGCATTTGTTTTTAGATGGGGTCAGCAACCTCTATTTGAAAGCTGGAAAGAGTCAGAAGAAAAAGGCAATTATTGAAAAACTATAAAAAAAAATGAAAACCCAGTGCAAAGTTTCATAGAATTGACCACACATATATATACAACATAAAAAGTATATAAAAGTTAACTTAAAGGGATACTGTCATGGGAAAATGCATTGTTTATTAGTGCTGACTTCTGCATGGAAATCCATTTTTCAAAAGAGCAAACTGATTTTTTTATATTTAATTTTGAAATCTGACATGGGGCTAGACATATTGTTAGTTTCCCAGGAGCCCACAGCCATGTGACCTGTGCTCTGATAAACTCACTCGTTATGCTGTACTGCAAATTTGAGTGATATCAGCCCTCCCTCCCCACCCCATTTCCCCCCCTGCAGCCTAACAACAGAACAATGGAAAGGTAATCAGATAGCAGCTCCCTAACACAAGATATCAGCTCCCTGGTAGATCTAAGAACAGCACTCAATAGTGAAAATCCAGGTCCCACTGCGACACATTCAATTATATTGAGTAGGAGAAACAAAGGACTGCTAAAGGTGGCATCCTAAAGTGTTGGTTCTTTCTGAAAACACATGACCAGGCAAAATTACCTGAGATGGCTGCCTACACACACATATTACAACTAAATTATACTTGTTGATTTAGGAATTAAATTTTATATGTTCTAGTAGTGGAATAATTTAGTGTGTAAACAGTGTAATCTAGAAATAAAAATTACACATTAAAAATCATGACAAAATCCCTTTAAATGCAAACTAACCCTTTAAATTAGATTTTAGATAAGAGAAAAGCTCCCACTATAAACACTTTTTTTCAGTTCAGTTGTTTTCAGATAGGTCTACAGAAATAAAGAATTTTTTCAATTACTTTCTGTTTGTGAAGTTCTTTCTTAAGCAGATGGGGGGGGTCACCAACTCTGTAAATTGTTCTAAATGATACATTAGTATGTTTGGCCCTGCTAAGCAGAATTCAGGGGTTTCATTAAAGGCAGCTCTTATAATTGATACAATAGTTTCTAATATTCCACAAATGCTGCTGAGAAACTTACTGAAGCAGGATTTGCTATGGACCATGTGATAAAATTGTCTGCATAAATGATGATCCTCTACACCGAGAGCTGGGTTACAGGTGCACTGCATGTGAAGGTCTGTACCAAGAGTAGCAATATAGGCAGCTTTGCAAGTATCATTTCCAGAGCAGCTTAGATCCTCAATGCTGATGTCTGATAAGCAGTTTTCATCATTTCCACACCAGCATTTTGACAGATAGGTTTCATACGTTGGCCTGTAGATAAGTGTAAATACAGACGTTTGCTAAATTGCAGGTAGTTAATACATGGTGATGAAAATGCTCCTTTAATGGCCCTGTAATTTATGAGATTGTTTGACACTTAATACACAATAGTTCTTTTATCGTCTCAATATTTTCGCACTCTGTTTTCTGAGGTAAAATAAACAGTAATAAAGACATTTCCAAATGAATACACTCGTAATTAAATTATAATGATAAAATGATAATGATAAAAAGCTAATCTTCTTTTCAGAACATTGTCTAAAGCAACAGGCCGAAAAATGTATTATTTTAAAGCTTGGATTTATTATTTTCAAAGTTCAATTTATCTTTTTGAGTTTATTATTTTAAAAATGTATTTGAAAGATTTTTTTTAAAGCTTTATTATTTTGAAGTTTGCATGTAATTTCTCAGCTTTGTCATAAATTGATGTAATGGGGAATTTAACAATCAAATAAACATATGATTTAAACTGTGATATTATATGCCTTACAATTCTATTCCTTCCTCTATTTACATTGGTCAGCAATGCCTTGCAACCAGAATTAATCTTGAGGCTAGTTTTCTGTTTTTTGTTTTCTTAAACCTCAGTTCAGACATATTTTACCTATAGTTTACTCATATGTTATTAATATAACTGTTTTGTCTACATTTTTGCGTGTGTACCTTTTTTGTGCACACACTGGCATTTAGTAACAATACTTTATTCATTTGCCACCATTACTGTGAAGCCTCCTACATCTCCTACATCAGTAATGTGTGGCAAAACTACAAATCAGAGGACTTTAAAATGTATTTTAAATTTATCAAAGGCTAATACCACACATGACTGTTCCTCCACCTGTAAACAGTAATATTATTTGCCTTACAATTCTATTCCTTCTTCTATTTACATTGCCCATCTACTCTTGTCTGCTGCTTGATGTATCTGACATGCAGGGTAGGAACTGGGGGTAGGCAGAAGAGGCACGTGGCAGTGTTGGACTCGCCCACCAGGATACCAGTAAAACTACGGGTGGGCTCAGGTGTCAGTAGGCCCTCCTTCTTCTAAGCATTTGTTACAATTCCATGTTCATTCCCTAATTGTTTATGGAAACAAAGAGGCCAGATGGAAAAATAGAGTATATCATGTAAAGAAAAAGTACTAAGAAAATAAAAAGGTTAAGTGAGTAGTTGAAGAAAATTAGATTGGCCAATGGGTCCATGGTCTAGGTTTTCTGGTCGGCCCTAAGCATCCCAGTCCAACACTGCACATGCCTATGGCAAAATAACTAGGTGCTGGTGTGTACCTCTTTTTGGTTCAAGTGTGTTACAAAAGCGGACAAAGCTCCTTGCAGCCCCGAGTGCAAGCTGTACCCCCTGCCAGGGCAACGTAGGCCCTTTGTTAAGCTTTGTCAAGGGTCAACAAGTTTAAATTCCAAATCTTTCATTCTCTCTGTGAATTAATATATTCTTTAAGTAACAATACTTTCAAGTCTGAGAGGCAATGATGGATCACAGAATCGCTCTCCGACTGGTGTTTTTATTTTTATTTAGTTTGCTAAGTTTCTGTCCTATGTCTCCTCTAGAGAGTCCATATAAGCAATCACACACAGTCAAACATGTAGGTCCATAAAATACAAACAACTATAGGGACCTTGAGTTTTACGTATAGTAACTAAGGCAGTTCCCCCTTTGTATTTGGACACCTAAGTGGTCCTTTAGTATACGCAGGCAGCTATGTCTCCCTTCCTGGGCCCACTGGATTTACTCTAGGCTATGGTTTGCCCACTAGGGGTAGTATATGAAACTATAAAATAATACAGCACCATGTGCTCAAGGTCTTCCCTGGGACCTCACCTCTCTGGGAGGTGTTACAGGCCCAGAGCTGCAGTTTTGGTAAAAGTTAGATTTATATAGTGCTAGTATGTTTTGACTCAGGGAAGGTAGTGAGCAGCTTCCACTCCAACGAGAAGAAATAGTGGGGTTAGGACCCCGTGGTGAGTCCACCACTAGTGCAGGGACTTCAGTGGATGAGTTGAGGACCAGTCAGGTTGCCAAGATACAAGACCTCAGGCTTAGTATACCTATACACAAAGCTCTAATCGATGGGAGGAATTGCCCCAGGAGTGCGGTAACCTATATCTTGCTTATTTCACCTCTGCTATCATTACACTGCATTACATCAAAGTGCCTGTAAATTCCTTCATTTCAACTGTTCACTGTTAATAAACCAGTTATTATGCTGCAAGAAAACAAATCTGTGACTGGATCATTTGCTACATGGAACTACACAAGGTACTGGGAATTGCTCAGGTACACGTGGGTCAGTGGTACAGTACAAGCAGACCTGGTCCTGGTCACACACTATAATTCACACAGTGCACTCAAGGGTGTGCTATACAACATTTACAACCAATTACTTACCTGCATAGATCATCTTCAAGGCACCTACGAATTACATCAAGACAAGAGATGGCAGTGTCAGTTTGAACTGCACACGGCTTGCTATGAAGGTCATCACCTGTACTTTTGCAATCCTCATCAGATTGGGCACAATCACAAAAAGCGAACAATATAGAGACATGGAAAGGCATTGTGGTATAGAATGATTGTGTTGCTCTCTGGCAGCCTGTTTTATTACATACATTTCCATTGACTTTACAGATCTGTAGCAGTGCTGCCAAGTGTCTGTTGCACACTTCATCTCTGACGCAAAGGGTTGCTACTTCAAAACAAGACATTGGGCTGCTGTTTTCTAAAAATAAAATAATAGCATTTAACATTATAGCCTACATTGTTATTTTTCTATATGTTCGAACAGCTGGAATTACTGTACGTCATTCTTTGGCACACATTACTTTAAGATTTTGGACCTTACAAAAGAATAATAAAGAATAAAGGGAATTAGATCAGCAGTTCTGGACATTACATATAAAGGAATAATAGAAAACATGGAGGGCAAGAGGAAGAAAATAGAGACAGAGTAACAAAAGGATTTTCAGAGAATTAGAAAGTAAGTATAAGAGATATGAGAATTAGAAAGCAAGGAAATGGCATTTAAAGACAAGAAAATCATAAAAACAAAGCAGTGCCTTAATCATTTGGCTGGACTTGTTTTTTTTAAAAGCACTGCATAGACAATCCTATATAACAAATGGTAATTTACAGAGACCCCTGATGTGAGTTTAAGAGCACTAAGGGGCACAAGAACCCCCCCCCTTAGTAGCAGACAATAAAATCAGGTGCAAAAATGCAGAACACAGCACCACTGAATGTAAGGCAATCCTGTCTTTATCACCTTCCATAAGTCTTGCAGTAAGCAAGTAGGTGTAGTAAGGATGTTTGAATGATGCAAGGATGCCCCTATGTGCCCTTGCCTGCCCCACATGAATACATTGCTACCAATGCAGGCAGTGCTGTATTCATCGGGGGAACACAGGGCTCTGTTGTGGAGTCAATAGACCTGCAGCAATTTTATAAACTTTAGGGCAGGGTGCAAAGTACAGAACTTGTGGATTATCCATTTTTGCACTTTGCACCCTGCCCTACACTAAATAAATGACCCTTGTGTCTGTTAACTCTTTTTCAGAGGTAACTAATTTGTTACTTTCGAAAGCAGCCTTACTCAAATGGTTGTGTATCTGGCTTGATATTTATTATATACCTTTTGTAGGATGGAGACAGTAATGGTGATACATTATTAAATCCACACTGTATTAAAGGATACAAAATAAGAATGCTTCTCATGTATTGGTAGTAAAGTTGCCTGAATCAAGTTTAGATGAGTTAAAACATATAATGCAGGTATTTATTCCATAGTTATAGCTATTTTCTGCAATGAAGTACAATCACTAGATAAATGATTTACTTCTACTTTTCAAATAATGTAGCAATATACAATTTATTGTATTCATGCAATGTGAATATTTGTATCTATAAACAATATATATATCTGTAACATGCAGATACACAGTGTAAAAAATAAGTTACCAAGTCTTGTTAGTGAACTTAACTCCCATTTTAAGGCGATGGTGGAGTGTAAATCATCTGAAAAGAAAACAAATTATACATAATTATTACTTTGTCTTATAGGTAGTCTAGAAAAATCAGCATAACAGTGTCTCTAACTAAATAAATAATTTTGTGCAGTCAGTTGACACAATTGACATATTGTATGTATTCTAATGTTAAGATTGCATAGTAGCACATCTCGATAATATTGGTAATCAAATGAAAACTTCAGGTCACCAAATCCACTTCCTCTGTTTAGCTGGCCATAGACGTAAAGATCAGATTGTATGAATCGAGGATTCGTACAATTTTCAGACCGTGTGTGGAGAGTCCCGTCATTTTTGTCCCAAGGAGATAAGTCGTTTGGTCGATCAGACAGGTTAAAAGATTTGTCGGCTGCCGATAATATCTCTGCATGTATTACATAGTAACATAGTAACATAGTAAATAAGGTTGAAAAAAGACACATGTCCATCGAGTTCAACCTTTTTTTTTTTTTTTTTAATTAACTACCTATCTGCCAGTTGATCCAGAGGAAGGAAAAAAAACCCATCTGAAGCCTCTCCAATTTGCCTTAGAGGGGGAAAAATTCCTTCCTGACTCCAAAATGGCAATTGGACTAGTCCCTGGATCAACTTGGACTATGAACTATTTCCCATAACCCTGTATTCCCTTACTTGCTAAAAAGCTATCCAACCCCTACTTAAAGCTATCTAATGTATCAGCCTTCTAATCGGAATAGGTGACCTTGTGTCAGCTGAAAAGACCTACTGGTAAATAAAGCATTAGAGAGATTATTATATGATCCCCTTATATATTTATACATAGTCATCATATCACCCCTTAAGCGCCTCTTCCCCAGCGTGAACATCACCAATTTGGCCAGTCTTTCCTCATAGCTAAGATTTTCAATACCTTTTACCAGCTTAGTTGCCCTTCTCTGTACCCTCTCTAATACAATAATGTCCTGTTTGAGTGATGGAGACCAAAACTGTACGGAATATTCTAGATGGGGCCTTACAAGTGCTCTATACAGTGGAAGAATGACCCCCTCCTCCCTTTACTCTATGCCCCTTTTAATACAGCTCAAGACCTTATTTGCCCTTGATGCTGCCGACTGGCATTGCTTGCTACAGCCAAGTTTAACATCTACAAGGACTCCAAGGTCCTTTTCCATAATGGATTTGCCTAGTGCAGTCCCATTAAGGGTATAAGTGGCTTGGATATTTTTACATCCCAGGTGCATGACTTTACAATTATCAACATTGAATCTCATTTGCCACTTAGCTGCCCAGATTGCCAGTTTGTCAAGATCATGTTGCAAGGATGCCACATCCTGGATGGAATTAATTGGGCTGGATAGTTTTGTGTCATCTGTAAACACTGATATATTACTTACAACACCCTCCCCTAAGTCATTAATGAACAAGTTAAATAAAAGTGGACCCAATACTGAGCCCTGGGGGGACCCCACTAAGAACCTTACTCCAAGTAGAGAATGTCCCATTAACAACCACCCTCTGTACCCGATCCTGTAGCCAGTTTCCTATCCATGTGCAAACGACTTCATTAAGCCCAACAGACCTTAGTTTAGAAAGCAGTCGTTTGTGGGGCACAGTATCAAACGCTTTGGCGAAATCCAAATAAATCACATCTACTGCCCCCCCACTGTCCAGAATCTTACTTACCACATCATAAAATGCAATCAAATTCGTCTGACATGACCTATCCTTCATGAAGCCATGCTGATTGTTGCTCATAATGTCATTCATCAGGACAAAATTTTGAATGTGATCTCTTAACAAGCCTTCAAATAATTTGCCCACCACAGATGTCAAGCTTACTGGCCTATAATTGCCAGTCTGAGATCGTAATCCCTTTTTAAATATTGTAATAACATCAGCTTTTCTCCAATCCATAGGCACCATACCAGATGACAGTGAATCTGAGAAAATCAGAAATAAGGGCTGGTCTAAAACTGAACTAAGCTCTCTTAGAACCCGGGGGTGTATGCCATCAGGCCCTGGAGCCTTGTTTACATTAATTTGTATTAAAGCTTTTTGAATCATATCCTGAGTCAGCCACTGACTAGATTGAGCTGAACCATTCGTGCAGTTATAAAGTGAGCCTGTGAACCCAGACTCCTCTATTGTATACACTGATGAAAAGAACTGATTTAACACATTTGCCTTATCTGTATCTGTTACAACCATACTGGTACCATTATTTAATGGAGCAACACTCTCAACCTGCATCTTTTTACTATTAATATATTTAAAAAACTTTTTAGGGTTAGTTTTCACCTCCACCGGAATTAACTCTTCATTTATTTTCTTAGCCTTCCGGATTGCTGATTTACAACATTTATTACAGTGTTTATATTCATTAAATGCAGCTTCTGACCCTACAGATTTGTAGTTTTTAAATGCCTTTCTCTTCTTTCCCATTAACTTCTTTACTTCTGTATTAAGCCACACAGGATGATTCTTAGAGCTTCTATGTTTAGTCCTTAAGGAAATAAATTGAGAACAGTAATGATTTAATATCATTTTAAAGGACAACCATTTTCAGTGGGAGACTGTCGCCAGCTTTGTTGTACGATTGTTGTCAGGGGCAGAACATCAGCTGATCTGTTCTTTTACTACTTTATTTGATCAGAATGGTTAGTGGCAGGTTGGGAGATGGGGAAGTCTGATCGTTTGAGGATTCGAACAATCGGATCTTTGCATCTATGGCTAGCTTTAGGCTAATGCCAGATGGGCTGAAAATTGGGCTACTGAAATATGCAGGCAGAGAATCAGCCCCTATGCTGGCATTTGCATAATTTGTACATCTTTGTATTTTGACATGCCCTCCCTCAAGGTTGGCATATCAAGGAGAGATCTGTTCATTTGGCAATTTCACCAAATGAGCAGATCTCCCTATGTTTGGTCAGCTTCAGTGTTGTAATAGCCTTCAGATTAGGTTGAAACAGGTAGGTTTTATGTGTTTTTAAAAAGTACTTTGCAATCTGCACCAAGACTTTGTAGCATTGTTATGAGAGTGCAGTACTGCTTATTCTGGTTACTAGTGTCCAATTTACCATAGAAACCAGGTTGTGGTTTGAATGAGAAACTAAAAAATGAAAAAGATAGAGTGTCCGAACAGATACACCAGGCGGGGTATTTACTAAAACTTGACTTTTTCTCACTCTAATTAATACAAAATTCGACCAAACTCCGAAATTTGATTCCCCTTAATCTACCATTTTTTTCTCACAAAAGTCAGTCAGAGAAATATTTATACAAAATTGTGTGTCAATTCAAATTGTGCTACTTTTTCGAATTGTCACTGCGACAACTTGAATTTATTGGATTATTGAACAGTGCAAACAGCCCGAGACTATTGAGAATAAAGGCGGTAAAAAGCATGATCCGCTTGTTAAGGGGACCATCTGCCATTGACTGCTCCATGAATTTGACAGGTTTTACCTGGAGTATTTTTGGATTCTAATTTTTAGCAGCCTTGGAGCATAATAAATCTTTAAAAAATTTAGTTTTTTTTGTCTACTCGACCAGATAAATTTGAGGTTTATCTGCACTACTATATATGATATTGTATCTACTCACATGAAACGATGTCTGCAGCTTCAGGAACTTCATTTTTCTCATTCTTTTCTTCCGTGTTTGTCAATGTGCATTCCTTTTTTCTAGCATGTTTTAAACAAGAATTATTGTAGATGCCATTCCAGATTTTCGAACATTTTTCCTTAGCTGGATACAAACATCCACAGTTCCCCATAACAGTTGTTTTTAATTCACTCCAAGCTGAGAGGCATTTTTCGTGTGATCCATGAGTAGTGCATAGGTTTGCATTTGTGATACAGCAATTTTTAAAGTTTTCATACAAATCAAAGCAATGCTGGTCTAGTTTGCAGTTTTGCTTAGCTAAGTAACAATCATTTTGTGTTGCCAGTGGAATGACACCTGCTGTTTTTGAATATTTTGGGGAACTTTTCTGCAGAATGTGAGGCTTTATAGGTTCTGTAGGATTTGTGTAAACTGCATGGGGAAATATTTAAAAGAAAACACAATAATTAAGTCTCATCTTTTTTTCTAAGATTGTAACAGAAAATTGCAGTACAAAGAGATATTAAATTATTACAGACATAGTAAAGGATTGATTTGCCAGAGAGAAATTACATTTTAAATCTCTAATTTTTTTTCAGAGCTGAGTAGTAAATCAATGCAAAAAACTCAAGATAATTTTTTTTAAAATAAGTAAATTTCACAAAAACAAAAATACTGCTTTTTTTGAAACTTTGAAGAAAAATATTTTAAACTGATATTTTTGTAAATTGCCCCTAATTATTATTTTCGGTGTTTCTTTGTATTTGTGTGTTGTTAATAGCTGCATACAAATATTACAGTTGCATGCCTTTTCTTACCAAGGTTGTTATGACTTGCTGGCAAAACCCTGGAAGTGGAGTTATGTAAATACTTATCATTAAAGTAGACTGGCCTGTACCCTGACCTATTTCTGCCATAGCCTGGGTATCCAAAAGAAAGACTGCAACTGCATCAATACCTAGAGGCCCTTATTTATCTGGCTGGTCGTTGTCTGCTTCAGGGTGATCCACTTAGGGTACCTAATCACTAACTTTTTATTAACCATATGGTGCAGTATATTAGGTGATTTGATAGTGTTGTTATATACAGGTTAATGATCATAACGATTCTTTCTAGGATTTTGTCTTATTGATCAACCCCCTCTCTTATGCAATTTCTTCATTTACTTGGTATTTGTATTCAAACAACATGCTTATTAACCCTGTCAACTGGGGGTTATTTTTGTCTCTTCCCTCGGTTCCTCTGATCATGTTAAAACCATAGACAAAATCTATAACCACTTCCTATATAATATTGCCAACATTTTCCCATCTGAACAGTTAGCACACTGTTCCATGTTCTCATCCTACCCTGCCTGCAACCTCATTCACAACAGTGTGTCTTATAGGGATGCTGTCATGATTTTTATGATGCAGTTTTTATTTCTAAATTACACTGATTACACTGCAAATAATTTACTCTACAATATTAAATTTCATTACTGAACCAGCAAGTGTATTTTTTTAGTTGTAATATTGGTGTGTAGGCAGCCATCTCAGGTCATTTTGCCTGGTCATGTGCTTTCAGAAAGAGCCAGCACTTTAGGATGCTTTCAGGCAGGCTGTTGTTTCTCCTACTCAGGGTTGGGACTTGGGGAGATTAGTAGCCCAGCGACAAATCTTCAGGTGACTGTCTGTCCGAAATGCCTTCCTGCCGGCTAGAATGTGAATCGCCGGCGGGATGCCACTCGGATCACTACGGCTTTCCGAAGTCACCCGAAGTTTCCACGTAAGGCGACTCTGGAAAAATGAAGGCTGGACTAATCTCCCCGAATCACAGCGTGTGCCACCACCCTTAATGTAACTGAATGTGTTGCAGTGGGACCTGGATTTTACTATTGAGTGCTGTTCTTAGAACAATGGACAGGTAGATAGCAGCTCCTTAACACAAGATAACAGCTGCCTGGTAGATCTGTTATAAGGCTGCTGGGGGGGGAAGGGAGGGGCTGATATCACTCCAACTTGCAGTACAGCAGTCAAGGGTGACTGAAGTGTATAAGAGCACAAGTCACAGGACTGGGGTAGCTGGGAAACTGATAATATGTCTAGCCCCATGTAAAATTTCAAAGTGAAATATAAAAAATCTGTTTGCCCTTTTGAGAAATGGATTTCAGTGCAGAAGTGTGCTGAAGTAGCACTTTTAACGGATTCTACTCTTCTGCTAGTGAAAACAGGATGCATCAATTCCGAAATCCATATCATGACTACCTATTGAGCAAAGAATAACATAAAAACTCCATCTCATCACTTTCAAAGGCATTCATTCCTTTGCATCTAACTGTATATGTTGTCTTGTGTCTCCATATATTCCTGGGCAAGTAGTATGTTCTTCTCTGTGCCACCCTCTGGTTGTACAACCCACTTGCATCACTGTTTCCCACCTTAAAGGAGTTGTTCACCATTGAGTTAGTATGATGTAGGGTAAGAAATTCTGATACAATTTGATGAGGCAATTGATTTTCATCTTTTATTATGTGTGGCTTTTGAGTTATTTAGCTTTTTATTTAGCAGCTCTTTCAGCAACCTGGTTGCTAGGGTCAACATTACCCTTGCAAATATGCACTGACTTGAATAAGTCACTGGAATATGAATAGGAGAGGACCTGAATAGAAACATGAGTAATACAAATATAGAGCATTTGTTTTTTGATGGAGTTGTGACTCCCATGTGGAAGCTGGAACAAGTCAGATGAAAAAGGCAAATAATTCAAAAACTATAAAAAAATAAATAATAGAGGGCAATTGAAAAGTTGCTTAGAATTGGCCATTCTATAACATACTTAAAATAAGGCGTACCACCCCTTTAAACTTTTCTCCCGTGCTGCTTGAATAAATGAAACCACTAAATTCCTCTGTAGATAATCTTCTTTCAGTCTCAACAAAAAAAGCTCACTCTACCACTTTGAACACTCTACCCATCCAACTAGACAGAAGCTCTGTGGGGCAGGGACTTTCTTACTCTTGCTACTTAGCCCATAATTATAATCTCAGCTGTAACAGTTTTGACCAGTTTGTTCTGCTAATGTATTGTTCTATTGTACAGTAGGGATGTAGCGAACTGCCGTGTATGTGTTCGCGAACGCCGTTCGCGAACACCGGCAAAAAATGCGAACAGTTCGCGAACTTCGAACATCCGAAAATCGTTCGATTCGAACGATCGAAGGATTTTAATCGTTTGATCGAAGGATTTTAATCGTTTGATCGAAGGATTTTCGTTCGAATCGAACGATCAAAGCCATTCGATCGAATGATTTCATTCAATCCAATGGCTTCGATCGTTCGATTCGAACGAAAATCCTTCGATTTTAGCGGTCGAAGGAATCGAATGGTCGAATGGTCGAACAATTTTTGACGCGAACGCCTATTGGCGAACGTCGCGCGACGTTCGCGAACTTGCGGCGGACGCGAACAGTCGAAGTTCGCGCGAACTAGTTCGCCGGCGAACAGTTCGCTACATCCCTATTGTACAGTGCAGTTTGCACAAGTAGCACTAATGAATTAAAACTATATCTACATAGAAATATATTTTTTATTTACCTTTACCAGCAGTGCATTGCTTCCCAAGCAGTCTTTTAATGCTGCAATTCATATCTTCAGAGCATGTGCAGCCCTTAAACTCTGGATATTTCTTAATTATGAAATGGATGGTTGTATTACAGCTTTCTGGGTCTCTTATTTGACAGTTGCTGCCTAAAATTTAAAGCACAGCTATAGTTTATACAATTTACAATTGTATTTGCTGTTAGTAAAACAGCACATCAATATGTCCAAGTAAAAAAGTTGGTTTTGGGTTGTTTTTCTTGATTGCAAGATAAGTCTGTGCTTTTTGTAGAAGGAAAGTCAACAATCAGTTGGGGTATCAAAAGTTAGGCATGCGCCAGTGATTGTATTCACTTACCTGATACCCCAGGCCAGTGCTCCTATCAGAAGATAACTGTCTCAGTTTGGCATACTTCTCAGCAAGCACCATGGGGCGATCCTCTTCCTGCTTTTACTTTCTTGGCATGGATGTGCATGGGAAGTGGAGTGAAAAGCCAAACTTAAATAAAAAAGTAGACTTTCTATTGCATATGCCTCAGTCCTGGGATTTTGAAGTGGAAGCAGAGGATCGCGGTGTGATGTTTGCTGAAAAGAACCCAGGACTAGGCAGTTTTCTACTAAAAGGAGAACTGACCCAGGTAAGTGATTACAATCACTTTGGGGTGCCTAACTTTTGTAATTAATAAATATAAAGCAATATATATATATAAAATATAAAGCAACATTTTAATTTAAGGTTTATTGGTGTGACATGTCTTCATATTTTCCTCATTGTTAATTTGACAGAATTTTAGCTATGTACTAATCATAATAAATCTTTCTGTAAGGAAATCTATTTATTTCAAAACTAATTTTAGCATCGGAGAAATGATATGTTGTGTTGTACAAAGAAAACAACAGTTTAGGATGAATATAAGTAGTGTTTTCAATGGTCACAGCTGAATAAATACCATAAACAAACAAAATAACTGATGAAAGGAATCTAACAGTTATACTGAAGTGCAATGAGCAAGTATTTTTGGTCAGTTCATAGTGCATATTTATAAAGCCACAGAGTTATTTCATATTTTCAATTGCAATCATTAAAGACATAATCAATGAAAATATGAAAAAAATTATTATAAAAGGTACATTTTTTTTTAGAATACACACGTTTTGGGGAGTCATATGACACAGGTAACATTACTTACTCTAAAACATATCAGTAAGCATGATTTATAAGAATATTATACACAAGAGTCTGTAAAGTATACAGTTATAGACAGTGCTTAGTGATGTCATCAGTTATAATTGGTTGTCAGTGATGTAATTATTCACTGAACTTATGTATAATAATAAAGTTCCCCTTGTTGTAAAATATGAGGATATTAAAAGTCACCTTAGAGTTTCATGACCTGTATAATCATCATGTTGACTTTACAATAGGGGTACATACTTTATGACATTTGTATATTATAATGTATGTTTCTGTAAGTAAATTTGTTCAATATAAAAGGTTTAAAAGCAGATCCATGCAATTTAAAAAGTTACCTGAGAAATCACAGACATTTTGCAGGATGCTCCATACTACTTGACATTCATTTTTATCTTCCTGACATCTTTCTTTAAAATTGCAACAATCCATTGCTTGTAACACAGGGAATCTCAGGGACAATAATAGCAGAACTGTAAAAGAAAAGACAATTGCATCATATTTAGTTGGGTAGATGACTTAAAAAAGGTTTAAAAACATTATTTGCTTTTGTTTTTTTTTACATGTGTATGTACTGTATGAGTGTGAGTAAGTGTTTAGACAGTTGTTCAATTCACAATTCACAATTAAATCCATTGTACAAACACATGGTTGCTGTATCTCCACCATGCTAAACAATGCATGGTGAAGCCTACATCACAATATATATGTACAGTTCTTGAGCCTGGCCATAAAGCCATAAAACAACGTTAGATCCCATTTCAGTTCCACAGTAGACTTAATGAGTCACTTTTTCATTTTCTTATTATCTCTAGAGTGTACATTTTCTTGATGTCTTTATCTATAGGGGCCAGGAAGGATACTTGTGTACTTGATTATATACTAAACCTATGGATTGCAACTGAAATTTCCATTTTAAGAGTCAGCATTAGTGATGGGTAAATTTGTCCCATTTCACAGAAAAATTTGCAAAACACACTGAAGTCAATGGGCGTCAAAATTATTTTTATACTCGCGCCTATTTTGTCCAAATGCATTAAAGTCAATGGGCGTCTGGATAAGTTTGATGCATGACAATTTTTATGAAACTCAGGAGAGGGAACTACAGGAGCAAAATATGTGCCAAAAATGTTGAGAGGTTATTCAGAAAGAGTGATTTGAAAACCCCAATATAGGGTTAATCATCCCTGTTGTGTGGTCATGTACCGTTTGTTAAATAGTTTTCTGGCAACAGTGAGTCCATAAGTAAAAGTCCATAAGTCCATAAGCATTAGTATATCTTGAGAAATGCATACCTAGCAAAACAGGAATTTAAAATGCCACCACTTATTTCATATTGTGGTGCAAAACAATAAGGGCTTTGTTCACCTCTCCAATTTAATTAATTAGTAGCTTAAGGCAAAAATATCTCAATATCCTTAATATATGGATATTGGGTTGATTGCAGAAGACCTCTTGTGTTTGTATGAATTTTGTGGTCACAGCCTTATTGCATACCCACGGTGTAATGGTGTAAAAATTAGTGGTGTGCACAACTTTACCTTGTTTGCTATAGTTTATACAGGAGCAGTGGCCAGCTCCATATTGTAGCTCCCACCCTTTCCAGCTACAGTTAGGTGATTCCAGTAGTGGCCAATAAATGGGCTTGGGAGGTTTAACATTGAAAGCATAGTTAGTTAGTTAAATTGGGTTGAAAAAAGACAAAGTCCATCAAGTTCAACCCCTCCAAACGAAAACCCAGCATCCATACACACACCCCTCCCTGCAAGCAATTTGCAGGTAAAACTTGGTCCCTTCATAAAATGTATAATGAAGCAATAGAATACTTTATGAATCAGATGAAAGTTGAGTGTAGGACTGGCCAGATATGGGATGACTTTGACGTAGTTGGCCAGCTTAAATATATTGCAATATATGGACAAACAATCCCTGTTTTATTTAAACGAGAGGCAATATTTAGTAGCTTAAAGGGATCCTGTCATCGGAAAACATGTTTTTTTCAAAACGTATCAGTTAATAGTGCTACTCCAGCAGAATTCTGCACTGAAATCTATTTCTCAAAAGAGCAAGCAGATTTTTTTATATTTAATTTTGAAATCTGACATGGGGCTAGACATTTTGTCAATTTCCCAGCTGCCCCTGGTCATGTGACTTGTGCCTGCACTTTAGGAGAGAAATACTTTCTGGCAGGCTGCTGTTTTTCCTTCTCAATGTAACTGAATGTGTCTCACTGGGACATGCGTTTTTCCTATTGAGTGTTGTTCTTAGAACTACTAGGCAACTGTTATCTTGTGTTAGGGAGCTGTTATCTGGTTACCGTCCCATTGTTCTTTTGTTTGGCTGCTGGGGGGAAAAAGGGAGGGGGGGTGATATCACTCCAACTTGCAGTACAGCAGTAAAGAGTGATTGAAGTTTATCATAGCACAAGTCACATGACTTGGCGCAGCTGGGAAATTGACAATATGTCTAGCCCCATGTCAGATTTAAAAACTGAATATAAAAAAATCTGTTTGCTCTTTTGAGAAATGGATTTAAGTACAGAATTCTGCTGGAGCAGCACTATTAACTGATTCATTTTGAAATATTTTTTTCCCCATGACAGTATCCCTTTAAGGCACAAAATGACTCAGTGTCCTTAATATATTGATAATGGGTTGAGTTCAGAGAACCTCTTGTATTTGTCTATATGAATTTTGTGGTCGCTGCCTCCTTGCACCCCACTTAATGGTTTGAAAATTAGTGCTGAGCACAAAGTTCCCTTTATATCTATATATATATATATAGCTAAGAGAGAGAGAGATTATTTTAGAGTAAGAACTAAGGTAGTTAACTAAAAAGTTAAGGTCTCATGCATAGAACTCAATCACTCCTGGCCAGAATAATGGGACCCTCATTTAATATCTCAGATGCTGAACATTTTCCAGTAGCTAAAAGCAAAAGTAATAGAAAAGTTAAGATATAGTGATATCTAAACATTGGGCAGCACTAACACAGATATATTGCACATTTCTGTCTGAGCTTTATGGTTTTGCCTTGATATTCCAGAGACTACTGAAACCCATTATTATGACTACTAATATTAACAACTCTGCTATTGTCTAACAATTACTTATTTTTGAACAGTTAGATGAAACAATTCTACAAGTTGAATTAATATATATATATAAATTCAAAATACATGAAATACTTGTATATGTATACAATGAACAGAAATTCAAATGGTTGAAACAGTGTGCAGGTTATGAATTTCAGATCATTTGTGAAGCCTTTTAAGAAATCCCCTGTCCGTGATGTGTAGCTGAGTAAATAGTGTGCAAATGATAAAGTGTGGTATGCTTACAGCTGAAAAGATAAGAGTAGTGTAAATTGCCATTCTTTTATTTCTATAGGGGAAAAGGGGAGTTGGCTGAACAACATAGATGTTTTACAGAATCCTCTGGCTCTAAATTAATTGATTTTTTTTAGGGTTCTTAGGGCTCATGTACCATGTAAAGCACTGTTGGGGTTATTTAACAAAAGATACTATGTGGCCTCTTTATCAAATTGTCTAAAAGGCTGCAATCAAATACACCAAACATTACTCGGCAATGCTGCAAACAAAACTACATATTTATCAAGTTGTGTATTGATTTTCAGCAACTGCATACCTCTGTGCATACCTCTCTGTGCAAATTAGCTTAACAACATTATGGGAAATTACCGCGTTCATTGATAGTGCTTTTTTAGCAGAACAACTTTTGCCAGAACTTACTTGATCCTTGAATTTTATTGGATGGTACCTGAGAAAACCGAACCTGGGAAAACTTAGTTTTTTTTATTACATAAGGTGTTAGTATTTTGCACTTTGCATTGCGGTTTGTACGCTGAAGCGCAGCATGTCGTGCACTGTATTCAGGCAGGTTGGATGACAGTGGTCCCCTGGAATGCCCCTGGATGCAAATTGGTGCTGTTAAGCACAGGATATAACTACACTTATGGATTGCCTTGGCAGGTATTAGACTCCTCAGCATTTGACATCACTTAGTCCTACACCTTGCTTCAGGTTTGTAAACCTGTAAAAGATGCACAGCACATACTACAGTATATGCATTGCACTAAAGTGCAAAATATCTATAGTGCTTTTGCACTTCATCCTAGATCAGCGATCTATTAGCCATAGTTTCCTATTTACTGTATACATTTTAACATGCAGTCCAATTTACAACACATGTAGATATGTAAATTGGAATCTAAATTAAAATCTAAATACACAAGTTGCAAAGCAAAATAAGATCAAGTAAACTATGCTATCGAATGCCCTAGATATACTAGACTGGTTGTAAATTGAACACAATAACATAAGGGAATAAGATCAATTCATATAACTCAAGTTCTTCCAAGATGTAGTATTAGGATAATGGCACAAATGACATGTACCCATTATTTTCCAGGAACCTTTGCATTAATATTGTTTGGAGGCAACCATTTTGCTAACGGAGATCAGAATCATAAGCTTAACCATGATTTTGCAATTTCCTGTCTGATTTTTTGACATTTCATAAATGATTAGCTGATTTGACAATGAGGATGTGGAATGGTAAAAAGAAGATATATCCTTTACCTTTTTTTCTATTAGTATACAAGGGAAATTGTTCAAAACTGTGAATCTTCAAAATTATAATAGTTTTAATTTCAGTTCATATTTTATGTTTTACATGGTTAAATACTTTTTGATTAAATATATTTGTATAGCTCTGTTTGCTGACCATTTTTGTGTTTAAAAAAAGTTATGTTGATTAAATATATTTTTTTCATTTTTTTAAATATTTTTTATTGCACTTTTTTTGTTTTTTACAGTATTAAATCTTAATATATTGTTTTTTTAGAACAAGTTATTGCTACAAATGATTGCTTAAATTAAAAAAAAAAATCCCTTCTGCAGTGCTTTATTTACAATTCTGGGAGAGGTTTTAAATAGCTTCCTTCAATAACACTCTATTTTGTAAAAGACAATGCAAGGTAATACACTTTAAAGGCTAAATGAGCACCTGTTCACAGATACTTCGCTGTTTTCATATGGCTCCAAAATAAACAAGGATTAAGTCAAGCATGAACACTAAAAGCAATGATACGGCTGACAGGGACCTGGAAAAGCTATTTACAGTTATTATTATTAACACTTCACTGAGCAATATTAAAACAAAATGCTATCAATATAATCATCATAAAAATATTATAAAGAAAACCTAAGGACCTCACTTTCTATACTATGAAATAATACATATGAAATAAATTGTAATAATAAATCCTTACTTAGTGATATATGAAAAATAAAGATGAATATGGCTATCTAGCTATAAGGTTTATATGACTTACTATTATTACTTTAACCAGCTAAGTGACAAAGGAGGCCACAAAAGTTGTAAACATTTTGAAATTTCAAAGTATATACGATAATGCTTTATTCAAAAATGTACATATCATTGTAAAAAAAATATCAAAGTTTGGTTACCTGTGCAGAAGTGGTACTTCATTTCAGCTGAGAACATATCCACTGATCCTACTGAAGTGCACACGCCTAATGAGTTCAAGGCAACAAAGACCTGTAACGATTTCAGCACCGTTTCTCATAGAACAGCTCCCAGCCCACAGGGATATTAACTCTTTGTTTAACACAACACTAAAACGTTCGGACTTTAACTATAACTGACAAGGAAGACAACAAAATGCTGATTAAACTGTGGAAAGGATAATTTTTTAAAATAAATAATAGAAAAGGCAGCCTTACATGTTTCTTAATTCTTATTTGCTTTTCTGATTTCCTACAGCATTTTAAGTTGTTTTATTTTTTATTGTAAACTGTTTTTTTTGTAACTGAACTAAATGATTATGCATTGTATATGAGCAATAAGCACCACAGAGGATAACCAAACAGCTAGTTAATGTTGAATTATGCTACCTAACTGGACAAAACGAATCCATATGTGTTTTCAAATCAATCCAAATTTAACTCAAATTACAATCCACATTATGTTTAAAGGGGTTGACCAACTTTGTCCTAGTCTTAGGAACCTTTCAGTTGGTCTTCATTTTCGACATTTAATCATTTCTGAATTTTCTTCTGCCTGGGAGGAGGGGAGCAGCCAAAAAAACTACAGCACTGTGAGGCTACAATTGAATTACTTATTTTTCTGTTTAGTCCTTCCCTTATTCATCTTTTAGTCTGTCATTCAAACTATTGCCTGGTTACTAGGGTAGAGTAGACCCTAGCAACAGGTGGCTGCTGAAATTCCAAACGTAAGATCTGCTGAAGAAAAAAGCCAAACAATTAAAAAAACATAAAAAAGGAAAAACTGTTGCAAATGGTCTTAAAATATGAATGTCTATATCATATAACAGTTAGCGTAAAGGTGAACCACACCTTTAACAAACATTGGCCCTTTGGCCTTTTTGTCCACATACAATGAATATAAAACATGAAGCATGAAACAATTTTTGCTTTTAAATTATTTTTCAAAACAAGCCATTTTATTCTTAAAAGTATCCTAATTTAGGTGAGTATAACACTGTGGAACCCAGATTGCCTGTTTGAGAGCACGGTACTCTGTCACTGCAATATCTTCTGACAGAAATGTGCTTTTCATTAACGCATTCCCTCTTGCTGCACACTTTAATTGAATACAAGAAAAAAAGGAATTACTTTGTGTAATAAATGTAATTGTTCCTAACACCTACTAAGAAAGTTATGCCAGAGGCATGTATCCAACCTTTTCACCAATCTTATTAACAGAGTTAATTAAATTTATTGCTATTAGTGCTGAATGGATACACATTTTTGTGCAATTATACAATATAATGTTTTAGAAGAGAAGAATTCAATAATAGACAAGGAATAACATGTTTTTTTTATTTTAGAGGATTTTTTTTTTTTTTGCAGTTATATTTGCAGCATAATATATCTTGTCTCTTAATTTAGCTAGTGTCCTGTATGGATGTGAGGTCAATATTTTCCAGTAAAATAATTAACATTTATTAAATTATATTTAAAATATATTGAAAACAAGTATTACAGTTTTCACAGTGGGAGGTAAATAAGCAAATTCATTATTGCATTCTCTTGGAAAGGACAGTGAAGGATAATTGTAGGATTCCATTGTCCGCTATAAATCTTTATGATATTGAGGTCAGTTCTATAACTGAGTTCTCCATAGTTTAAGGAACTGTAGAAGAATTTGCTGGCTTATATTGCTGACTTTTACACACCCTTCCTTTTCTTGCAGTATTATGCGGGAATTGGGAAAACATAATGTCCGTCTGTTTCAAAGAACTCAAGTAATTGCACCTTCTTTATGCATCCCCCAATCTTCCATGCCAGTGAAGTAAGTGGTCAGAGTTAGGACACTCCAACATAACCAGGATGATGGTGCAGAATTTATTTCAAACCTGTACAATTATTATTTCCCTTTTAAAGCTTCATTTTTTAAGCATTTTGACTTCAATCATGATTAACAGTAATGAGAGAAACTTTGGCGAAATTTGTAAAAATATTTGTGTGTGAAAAAAGTTTGTTTTTGGTAAAACAGATTTTATAATAGCATTTGTGCAATATGCACAGCTTTGGCCACTTGTAAGGCCGACCAGCCTATAGCAAGGCATTTTTTGCAAGCCAAATATTCATTGGCTCGATTAAAGTTAAAAATGTTGGTATGTTGTGGCCAAGACAGAGTCAAGGCTAATGGTTATAGCCAACACCACAGGAATGCTTGCATGAACTTCAGATGAGTGAATGGGCAGCCAGCTGGTCACTTGGCAAAATTCCTTCTGGATGGGCAAGTGAAGGAAAGGCCCCTTATTTCCCAGGACTAACACCAAAGGAGATTGTAACTAAACTTCAATAAGTAGGGGAATACCTGTCCCCTCCAACACCAGCAAGTATTCCCCCGCCATCCTCTTCTGTGTCAAATATCCTTATACAAAGAAACATAAACAACCCCCGTGTAAAATAAACAGGGTGTGATGGTGCTCCCATGTTGCTCAAATGGAAGGGAGCTGACTTCTGGAGGACCCTTGCTATTAACCCTTTATGTAAGGTACTTCTTAGTCTGGTCAATCCCACTGTCCTTTAAATTGTCTACTGGGGAGCTCCATGCTAGCCATATTTATGTCTTAATACTAAGCCATAATCTGACCTGTTTTGCTTCGCCACAATGCATTGCAGTCTATGGGCGACAAAATTGTTTTTGACATGCGATCATTTTTTTCACCCATTGGAGTCTGTGGGCATCATTAACTTGACAAACAATTTTGCTCATCACTACATACAACATGTTGTTTTATACTGCCCATGTTGACCTAATGTGAATGTATACTGCATAAATACAAGATTTTTTTTTTGCTGCATGAATCAGCAGTACAAGTCCTTTACCGTGGTACTCATACTGGTTAACTGTTTACTGTTAACTCTTTAATATCATTATCTGTAAAGCTCTGCATGTGTAACTGCAACTGCTGCTATTACCACCATTTCAACACCAGCTGGAGTATCAGGTCTTGCTACTAGTTTGGCAGACTTGGGTAGCACACATTCTCTCATACAGGCAACAGCATCCAGTGAGTTATCAAGAGCAGCAAAAAGCTGCTTCTGGTAATTTTAAAAAATTCAGATTTGTATGTGGACCCTACCTGCCCACTCCAATGCTGAAGAGTTAAGCGGGGGAGGTGGTAAGGGGGTTGCACAAAGGCCCCTGTAACCCTGGCTATTTGTCAAATGCATTTTCTCTGTGTATCCATAGCTTTTTATTTTTCTGCTCATTACAAGTATATATGAGGTAAAGGACAGGGGCAATGTCGATGTCAGTATAAGTAGGATAAGTCACATTGGTAGATCAAGTTGTTGGACAAAGCCGTTTGTTCTATTATGGTTTTAATATGTTGACTTCCACAAAATGAAATGCAGATGCACACCTGGTCCCTCTTTCAACGTTCACGGTGCATGGAACATAGGAGGACGGCACCTCCACAAATTGGTAAGAACATAGAATGAATCCAGCACACGAAGTCTGCTCAAGGGTTATCACCCAAGTTTAATGTCAAGCCAAACAAAATACAACGTTTCGGCCTGACGAAGGGGTACGACCCCACCTGGAGTTGCAGGCGTCTCTAAGTGTAGTATATCCAAACAATATGCCCCCTGTGCACATATTTTCCCATCCCCATACTTGGTTCTCTGTGACTGCTGGCATTTAGTTTGGTTCTTTCATATCTTTTGAAATATGTTTTGTTAAATCCCCTGGTGGTTCTACTTAGAGGTAATGGGTCTGACATGCCTCACAAATTTGTCTCTGTGCACATATGTGTTGTCAGCAGAGGTTTTGGCAATACAATAGTCATTACCCAAGTTTGGGTTCAAGGAAACTTCTGGGAAATGTAGTATGGCCTCTGCACATACAAGTTGCCAAAGCAACAGAGTGCCACTAAAAGAGTGCGACTAAAGAGGAATTGCCTAATTGTCCTTGCTATTTTTGTTTGTATGCTTTATATCACAGTTGATCATTTTGTTCTGATTGCTTATTGCTTTGTTTAGAATTGAGTGGCTACATGGAGGATTCAGAGCTCTATAGAACACTGCACTCTTTAGTCTTTTGTAGGCATGTGCTGTGGGGGCATTGCATGTCATAATGTTTTAATTTTGGCTATTGATATTAATAAATGATGTGATTCCAACAGATATATCTGAGTTTTTCTTGGATAACATTGAGGGTTTTTATGTTTTTGTTTTATTTTTGATTAAAAACTTTACAAAATATGATTCAAATAGCTCAGGCCAAAATGCTGATAGACAGTAAACTATTTCCCCTGTCAGACAGGCCCACTTGGATACTGGAAAAAATCCATGTAGGCTCCAATTCTGTTGGGTCCTGCTACCTGCCCACAAGCCAGACACCAGCGCATAATTTCAGATGTATTCAAATGAAATTAAAGATAGAAGTGCATTTCATATATACATTGCATATATACAGTGCATGCTATATATACATATACTAACCCACTGTGGATCCTAAGATGCCTTTACGAAACAACTCAAGGCACTTCCCATTGTTGTAATTGCATCCTCTAAAGACAGTTCTGTTGCTCCATGGTTCTCCAGCTGTTTTGCCCCCTGCTCTAAGATGTTTTTCACCAGAAATCAGGGGAGCCTGCTGGTGTGGACATTTTGGTTAAGGGCATTCCTGCTGTTTTGCCATTGCCTTATGATTCATATTCCTGTTTCCCTCTTCCTGTCTAAGCTGAGAGCAAATATGGAGCAGGCCACACCTACCTGCCATCATGAAATAAATAAGTTTCTGTGGTTGTCTGACTGCCTCACCTGAGCTCTGCTATCCAAATAATTTATCACAATAACAATGTAAAATTGCTCAACTACACTTTACACTGTTTTATAGTAGTTTTTTTTTTTAGTTTTTACACTGCTAATATTGTGAAATGTACCCTAAACACCCTGTTATTCAGTCCAGTTGATGGCTGCACAAAGCAGCAACAACTAGTTTTCCCACTGAAGGAGAATCCCTTCTAGCAGATGTGATCGATACTAATTTGCTGCAAATCTTTTTCAAGTGAAGTAAATTCTCACAAATCTACACTAAAATTTGGGCATGAAACAGGGCCGTTTTTGATTACTTCGGCAGCAAATGTGCTTTTATTGTCATACCCAGCTGTCGCTCAGACCAAACAGCAGGGGGTGCTCAAGATACAGTTCATTATTTTAGCAGTATAAGAACTGCACTAATACAATTAAGAAAAATTAAGATGTTCACATGAAGGATAACAAGAGTGTACAGTCTATAAAGGATGAGAACGTGCAAGCCTCATCAAATTTAAAAAAAAATCTGTGGTGGGTGGGTGGATTTTGCAAACTTGTCTAAACTTGTCTATTTGTTTCAAAGAATAATGAAGTTGCACATTATTAAACAAGCAATGAAATGTATTTGGGGCATGGACTGGGTATGGCCAAGACACACCCAATACCTTCAGATCTAGTTTGGCATCTGTACTGTCCAGAAACACTCCTGGCATATACGAGTTGCTTGATTTTCTTCCTAGACCCTAAACCACCATACAAACAGTTAATAATGAATTACATTTAAAAAACATTTATGATTTGATTTATCCATATCACATACTGTATGTACATTTTCTATCAATAATATTGTATTAACCATACCTGCCACTGTGCACTAAAATGGAGTGGAGTTGTACTTGACGTCAGCATGGGTATATATGATTCAAACTTAAGGGATGCCATTAAATTACACTTGATGCACTGGGACCAGGTGCAAGTTCAAATTTTAGGCCCTCTTGTTACTCACCAAATAGAACTAAATATTGCTGTCTAGTCCTTTAGAGCATATTGCTTGCCTTCATATGTTGTCAGAACTGTGTGCAGGAGTTGGAGTCAGATATTGATTGATAGGTCCAATACATTATTGGGGGGAGTGCTCCCTTTGCCTAGAACACTTTATTTGACTGCATTTTCCCATATATGCTAAATAACTGTTCTGTTGACACATACACAATTTATGAATGTAGCACACTTAATGTTTGCACCTGTAAGACTGCTGGGTAATGTAGTCCCCCTCGTGCCTTCCACTACAGTACAGAGGAACTAGTTAATGCTTCAGACTGCAGGAAGGAAGGGATTTTCTCCAGCCAATGATAAAGGAGACAGTCTGTGCCCTGCCCTCTCAGCCAGGAACAGGAAGGGGAACCAGGGCCTGGAACAGGGGGGGGAGAGACCAGCCAGCATGGAGAGATGTGCTGAGAGATCTAGAGACTGGGTTTGTGTTCCAGCCTGCTGAGTGACCAGCCAGAGAGAGAGACTGCTATTAACCTGCAAGGGGAGAACACTGCAGTGTGCAGCCTGCTTGAAGCTGTGTGCTGCTGTTCCCTGGAGGAAGTTTTGTTGTCAGCACCATCGTGATCCAGGAGTACAACAGTCAGCCATCTTGATAAGGAGAAAGCCACAGTGTGGAGAGAAGCAAGGTTCTTTGTCAACTGTAAGTTATTAACCCTTGTGCTACCAGTTTAAGGAACTTTGGGAGTTATAAAACAGACATTATCCTGCTAGTCCATTGGAGGGTGAGACATATTGTGCAAGGAGAGCTGACAGCATTGCTGCACACTTCCAACAGCACCAGAGGGAGCACCATCTATACCCTTACCAAGGGACACATCACCAGTTCTTTTATTGTGGTTACATCCGGGTAGATAATCCAGTTGCACAGTTCAGCAGCAACCTAAAGTGGAATTTGCCATTCATTTAGACTGCTTTGCTATTTGCAGCCCATCCAGTTCTTTCAACTCAGTAAGGGGGCCCCCCATCGGTACACAACTGTTTCAGGACATAGGTGTGCACACCGGGGTTTGAAGGGTCTTACAGGGGTTGTCTTTGTTAAATTGTCATATTTACTACAGTGTTAGCAGAATACTAATTGTCATATTATTGTTTTATTTCTAACCAATCATCTCTTACAGCTGCAGCTGTTTAATAAAGTCAGGTTGTGCCTGTTGCACTGCCATCTTGTGTGCCTGGTTACTGGGGCCTTGGGGTGTCACCTGGTTAGGAAAGCAGACTCATATAGACTACTGCCAACACCTACGGGTGCGCTACATGAAAAATAATAGATCGCATTTTCTTTTCAGATGGTTTTATTGATCGTGCCATAATTTACAGTTAAAAATGGAAACAATAGTGATGACCAATAGTCAAAGCTGTGTCGAAAGATATTTGTTTCTGAGCATGTACAATGTAATCTAACTGGCAATTTACATCAGTGGTGTGTGAGAGAGGAGACAAAAGCAACATTTATTTAAAACTTACCCAGAGTTAAAAATTCAGTCCATTTCTTTCAGAATATATAGTAGTTTGACATTATCAAAGATTAAGAAAGGAAAACCCTGCGAAAAATTAAATTAGTCTGGGTTCTCAAACACAGTATTTCAAAAGCAACATTAAACAGGTTCTGTTCATACGTTACTTTTGTCAATGAGGATATAGCCAAAATGTCACTTTGGGTCTAATTGCTATTTTACATATTCCCCACATGCAAAGCAGCAAAAGAAAACATACTTTCTTGTCATTAAATGGTCATTTAAATTTCGTATCATTTCTCTGGGTATAGCAAATATCTCATATAGCCTTGAACAAAAGACATACTATTAAAATTTGACAGGACTAAGCAACATTTTTACCTGCTATGTCATTGTATGAAAGTTTGTGTGTGTGTGTGTGTGTGTGTGTGTGTGTGTGTGTGTGTGAATATTAGGTGGACACAATGGCTCAAATCCTCAATAAAATAGTAGTGAACAAAGGAATTTGTTCTGCAGTGATGTTATTAGGAGTTCAAGTACTTGTGTAGGAGCAATCCCTGAAGGCAGAAATAACTGGTAGCATTTGCTCTGCTTATATGGCTTTGGATGTGTAGATACAAGTAACAAAAATAGAGTGAAAAGGCCTAGACTGGATTGGTATTGGCTATTTGTTACATAGATAAAAAGGTAATACTCTCTTTAAATTATGATTGATATTTTCAATATCAATTTCAGTAATGTTATTAAAATGTCCATAACTGTATGTTGATCTCTTTTAAATTTAACTGTACACAGTACAATTAAATTGCTGTACACAGTACAATTAACTTGTGATCCACATTCCAAGGTTTATTTTATATACACACTTAAGCAAATTATTACTACATACGTGTAATTTAAATTTAGGATTTTTGCCTGCTTTAGGCATATACAATATATAATAGTTATTCTAATTCTAGTTACAGTATTCTAATTTTGTTTATGCATTATGATTTGATTTATGGTTTTTTTTTAAAGGATTTAACTGCCTAACTCGATTTAAATTGTTGCAGTGGGGATAAATAAAAAATAGGAAGAATGTCATTAATAATACAGTGGAAGGCGAAATATGAATTGCACCAAATTTGGACCACTTCAGTGGAAATATATTTTTTACATATATTAAAGGAGAACTAACCTCCTCAAAGAGAAAAGCCCCATCCACTACCCTCCATTGTCCCTCTCCCTGCTTTCCTCCCCGCACATTCTATTACTGCAAAAAGTGACACTGAGCTATTTGGCACATGCACAGTTGAAGCCAGTCTGGTATTTGCACCAACTGCGCATGCGCCGGAAAGTTCTCTAAGTTGCCAAAGAGAAGAAGATCAAAAGATACGAAAGATGGCACCCATGAGCTACGCTGCACTACTTTACATGGATATGTCAGTGTGACATTCAGAGACACTTTTTGCAGTAATGGACTATGTGCTGAATAAACAGGGAGGAAGGAATGGAGGGTAGTGGATGGTGCTTTTCTCTTAAGGGGGGTTTAGTTCTCCTTTAAGAGAATAATTTCTCTTCATTATTTTTACATTGGCGGCAGAAAATTCAGTGTTCCCAAAAGATTCCTGTATTTACTATTTGTTTGCAAGTATTTCATATAATTTTTTTCAATATCAATTTCATATTTCATAGCAATTTTTTTTAATACAATTGCATTAAAACGTAATGCAATACTAAAAAACTGGTGGCTAAAATGGTCTTAGATTTGTCAAAATAATTCCCTTATCATTCTACATTATTAATACCAACTCCCTTCTCAAATAATATGTTGGTGCAAATCAAATTTCATCATGGATGGTCTTTTTATTTTTTTTACAGACATACGTGTTCATTAACTTCCAACACTTCTTCATATAGAAAATACTTTTGAATAACGCTGTGCATAAACATTTGGTTTTTGTCACATTTTCCTCTTGGGATGCAATTCCTACATTTGCCAGTTATGAAGCAATACTGGGCATCCAATGAACTTCTGCATATTGGAAACTAGAAATCGATGGGCAATTACATAGGAGGGACAGGGCATACTGTAATAACTGTAATTAAGAGAAGGTAAAAAAAAAAAAAAAAAAAGAAGACAGTCAGATAGAGACCGCACAACATTTAACATTTAGTCAGCAACTTTCATTTGAAAAGAATGCAATGATGCTATGTATAGAAATATGCTTATGTTTGCTTTTCAGTAGAGTGTCCAATAAGGTGTTAGAAGTGAAAGAATGAATATTCTATAAAAGAGAGTTACTGCAAAGAATATGGTGCATGGAAGGCGTGCTTTAATATTGTTCAATATGATACATATCAACAATATCACCTTCCAAAGAACTGTCCTCCATGAGTTGTACTAATCCTATGAAATCCTAAGAAATTTCTTAATTATAGGAATCCATCTCCTATCCAGTTGAAGCAAATAATTGTAATTTCTAAAAATGATTACTTTTCTCTGTAATAATAAACCAGTACCTGGTACATGATGGTAACTAAGGTAGAAGAAATCATGTTATTGGCAAAACAATGTTTAATGGATAATTTTTCCCATATCTGGAAAACCCAAAGCATTCGGAATAATAGATCCCATACTTATATTAGATAATGGCTGGGGGCATGGCACAACATCTTCAGGTGCACTTCCACAACTGTTCATGGCACATAGCAGTTATAAGAAAGCCATTGCCCTGGTGAGCAAAGCACATATACTTTTTCAAAGATATATTAATGCATTAATGAACATAAATAATACTCATATAGTAACTTGAATAAAAGTAATTCTGTTAATTAAAGCTACAAGGAAACCTTAGTCTCTTGCTACAATTCTCGTGTGTACTTGCCATGGGACATTGGATTTTAGCAGCAATGTACAGCATATCAATCTATATTGTACCTTATTTGGAGAAATTATCACCAGCTTAAAAGTGGTGCATTATTACTACTATACAAATAAGAAAAATATTCCTGTGCTTTCAAAAAGTGACTCTGAAATCATCACTTGCAGTGTACAGTAAGTATTGTATGCCGTACATCCAGTCACCCTGAAGGTGCAAATTCCAGCATGCCTTTATCATTTTCAGCATTGCTCCATATCTGAAAAAATGATTATGGTGCATCCCAAGGCCAATTGTTACAAATTGCAACATTTATAATATCTGTTTCATTGAGTCAGTGGTAAGCTAGCAAGTACAACTGTTCTTTAATAATGCAAAACTTGATAATAGTTTTGATTGCTTTTGCAACATGTAACTCTGGCACAAGGAAGCTACCAATTGTGAACCGCTCCACTGCCATTTGCATTTAAAGTGTTTATGTTGGTGAGGACAACGTGTTCTGAAAGTCTGGAAACATTATCACAGTTGCTGATCTGTGTAGTCAATGATTTTCTGCTTTCAGTGCTTGCTCTGCCTCGAATGAGACGATCGTCCTGATTATTATGAATTCCACGGCAACAGCATGAAAAGGCTGCTTTGAACTCTTCTCTAAATTTACCTGGAAAATGAAAAGGTTATATTACTCACGTTATTTCAGCAAATGCTACAAGCTGAGTCACAAACATTTCTTACATGTACATAAAGAGACACTGATTCAAAAGCAGTTATTACTACTCAAAGGCAAAAAAGTTTTTCTTAAAAATATAAAACGTAGACACTTTTAAATAAAGCAGAGGGCTAATGTCTTGTCCTTTATAATAAGTGCATAAGCAAATTCCCCAGTCCTTCGCTAATTTAAAGTTCAGCCCTGACAAAGATAAAATCATTAACCGATCCTTCCCTTCTGTAGCACCTCATTTACAGATAAGCACTTATAAAGAATATAAGAGAAATGAGCTGTAGCAGGCAAAGATTAGTGAGTGATTTTAAATGCAAATGCAGGCTCAGCTAAAGAATCCTGACTTTGGCAGCATGGAATATGAGGCTAAGCAGGCAAGTTTACCTGATCCTCCCAGCCGCTCCCCCTCCTTCAGCCGACTTCTCAGTGTTTAGTGTCCCGGTTTAGCCACTCAGAGATTGGATAAACTTGGAGAGTGACATTTGAACTTCACCCAGCCTATCCAATCCCTGTACTGCTACATAGGAACTTAAAGTTCTTGCAAAAAACTAGTAGTAGCCCAGTATGGCAGTGAGGTAGGGACAGTGTGGCACATGGGAAAATGGGAAAAGAATGCAACATGCAGGGGAGTTCTATTCAATGGAGGACTGCGAGGTTAAAAAAGTCAGATAAAAAAGGTGGTGAGGTGAGCCAGAAGAGAGGTAAAAATGTAAAGTAGGAGGGGTGCTCAGAGGAGGATAGAAAAGCTACGAATTATATAATAGGAAAAATCACAGAAGATAAAATAATGGAGACGGGTGGAAGGTAACGATTGAACGAGTGAAAGTTCAATTTTATATTTCCTGAATTTAAGTTGTCCCACATTTTACAAATGCTTGTTGCAGTCCAATACATTTCTAATGCATTTTAATCACATGTCCACCACTGTATGTATCCAGCTGTAACTAGGAATCTAGAGGGAATAACATTCTGCAAACTGTTAGGTTTGTGCGGAAACCAAAATATGGGTACAAGTCATTTGTGTAATATGTTTTCTTCCTTGCCCCCCCCCCTTGGAAAATATTCTGAGGATGCCCATGTATAGGAAGTCATTGTACAAGTGCAAGGGAGGTAGTGCTTAATGCCTGCTTTTGGAAGTAGGTATGTCAAATATTCTCTTGATTCACTTTTGACTTATGTGTCATAAATGGTAGAGTATGCCCGTGTGCTATCCACCAGCCCCTGCTGGTACTAGTGGGACTGCATACTTAAATGGAATAAGTTGTCTGCATTCAATTTTGTGAGTACATAGAGTTGTATCAATGGGTGCCAAGAGCTAAATTCATAAATGGGGGGTCTCTATCTTTCAGGTAGACCCAACAAGCCCTAAGTTATATGTATAAAACTCCTTAAATAGAAAATCAGAACTGTTTTCATTTACATACTAGGAAAGTACATACACTTGAGATATATGCCAGAAGTGGTGCAACAAGCAAGATTGTTAAAATTGAAAACATAACTTCAAAATCTACGAAGATGCTGCAGCTATATCTGCTAATAATGCAAGTTTCCTCATACACCCCTATGAATGAGCCGATGAGTTGTTTTCAAAAAAGCATTTATTTATCCTCGTTTTATAGCCATATGCTGTATTCACTTTTGCTTGCCAATCTGATTTACAATTACTGCAATAACAATAAGACTTTCAGAGCAAAGCTTGGAAATGTGCTTTCTTGGATGTTATTTAAGTAGCAAAAAAGCAAGGACTCATACTGAAAAGGCCATACAGATTTTTACATACGTTGGTTGCATATTTGTACAAATAAAGCAGGCTGAATTGAAGCCTTCAGTACACACAGCCACACCCTTTTCTGCACTGAAATTAATGGTGTGCCAATTTCTAGTTGTATGAATTATATGCACCATCTGTGTTAATGGTATAGTTCATTGTTATTGTAACACATTTTTTTGAGCTATTTAGAAATGAATGTTTGGTGTAATGCAACTACAACTCCCAAAGGCTACTGTGCATGAAATAATAAAAGAATGGATGCCAAGAGGTTCAGGTCCCTCTAGGGCAAAATGGATTTACTGGGCCTTGGTGTACCCAGGCTCAGTGGGAACATCCAGATGGGTCAACAACCAGAAGCCACAGAGGAAGATCCACTCCTATCCAGGCACTATATTAAAGTGTGGCAGGAAGTGGTAATAAAACCTCTTAACCAATAACTGGGATATATAAATGATAAACTAGATACATGGGCATCTGCCCAGCAACTAGGGAAATAATGAAGTGACCTATGGGTCCCTACATTATAAACAAATAAGAGCAGTTGCATCCTGTGTTAGGGCCAGTGGACATTTTAGTGAATGGCCAGCTTTAGGATAAGGTAGCCACACAATTCCTCGGTGCCCAATAGACTAACCACTCTCTGATGAGACATAAGGGGGCCCATTTACTTAGTTTGAGTGAAGGAATAGAGGAAAAATAGTTTGAATTTTGAATGGTCGAATATGGCTACTTCGACCATCGAATGGTCGACCTTCAACTACGACCTTCGACTTCGAATCGAACGATTCGAACTACAAATCGTTCAACTATTCGACCATTCGATAGTCGAAGTACTGTCTCTTTAAAAAATTCTTCGACCCCCTAGTTCGCCACCTAAAATCTACCAAGGCCAATGTTAGCCTATGGGGAAGGTCCCCATAGGCTTCCTAACAATTTCCTGATTGAAGGAATATCCTTCGATCGATGGATTAAAATCGATCGAACGATTATTCCTTTGATCGTTCGATCGTAGGAATAGCGCAAAATCCTTCGACTTCGATATTCGAAGTCGAAGGATTTTACTTCGACGGTCGAATATCGAGGGTTAATTAACCCTCGATATTCGACCTTAGGTAAATGTGCCACACGGTCTCAAAATACATGCAGTGTAGACTGAATTGCTTAAATTACAGTGTAAATGAAATATGCATTGAAATATCAGACATTTTACATGATGCATTTTCTTTGTCGATGAAAACACGGCTGTCGCCCCATGCATGTAGTAGTAACTGAGATGAAGGGAAACTGCCAGTCACTGTACACAGAATGCATACCTACCATGTCTTTTACAACACACAAGGGGTGGCTTTGAGGACAATAGGCATTTTTCACTCTGATGTTTTTCATGGGAAAAGAAAAATTAAGCCCAAAAGCTCCATAGGGTCACTTACAAAGCTGGAAAGGGTACAAAGTGCACCTGTGGCCCAGTGGAATAAGATTCAGCTTTTTGTGCTCATAGATGTACTTCCCTTTAATAAATTGCTGAACTGTAAGACTACCCCAATTATGATGTGCTAGAAATCAATTTAGTAATCAATATGATCACTGTCTAATAATATTTCAGGAAAACCATGAAAAGAAATATAAAATACTTACCACTGAGAAAGTTGTAAATGATAGGGTTTGCTGCACTATTTGCATACACCAGCCAGTGGGAAAAAGTAAACCAGGCATATACAGTTTCCCTGTCATTTGTGTGAGTAAACATCCCAAACACCCTGTAAAAGACATTAGTTAGTGAGCACAGCATGAAATTCATTTTCATGTAAAGTGTAAAAGATGAGAAGTAATACCTCTCTCTCAAATATATATATATATATATATATATATATATATATATATATATATATATAGTAAATATATGTATATACCTGTCAATTGTATGATTCAATAGTTTGTTTGCTTTTGATTTAGTGCCAAGCATCAAGAGGCAATAAATATGCAACTCCTGCATGAGAAAGCTTGCCCAACACCCATTCCCAAGTGGATGGGGGTGGGCCATGGCTGATGGGAACAACCCAGGGGGGTTGGTGGAGCAGCCTGCTCTAACCCATTGGTTACCCGGGGGGGTCATTGGTTACCCTGCTTCATGGGAGCAGCTGCAAACTGTCTTGAAATGTCATTGTCTACTGTATACTTAAACATTACGTTAACATGAGGCTTAAAAGAGATGGGTGTGTGCCTGATGTCCTCAAAGCCCTTACTGTACATAACCTAAGTGCACTATGCTTCAGCAATTTGTAGGAACTATAAAAAAGGATTTTGAGATTTGTATATAGCCCTTGAATCTGGAAAGGTGTTTGCAACTTGGTACTGCAGTGCTTAGCTGAAGGCTAACTTCACCTTTAAGTGGTATGCAAAATAAAGTTTCAATGAATGTTTGCACATATTAATGGTAGAAAAGTAGAATGGTTTACAAAGCAGTAATTCAGTACATCTGTTTCTGGAGCGTTTTCTGTTTATAACAGAAACAAATTTGTCTAAAGGTATTTGCTCTTTAGTCACTTACAAAAGTACAGCTATCGTCTTATACCAGCTCTGGCAAACTTTACCTCTTTAGAATATTAAGGATGCTAATTGGTAAGTAGCAAAGTGCAAAAACCAGCAGAACGACCATAAGCATGCGGGCTGTTTTCCTTCTAGCATGAATCTGTTTTATTTCAGCTGCCACAGCATTATTTCTCGATTTAGTTGATTGCTGTCCTTTAGACTGAATGGAACATTGTAAGGGCTTCCACTTCCTCTGAACTACAGAAGAGGTTCCTGGAATCTGTAATATAAAGCAGAAAAGGGGTGTGTTAAAATCAATTAATCATTGATTTCCTCTTTATAAAATTGTCAAATGAAGATTTCATTTTTAGTTTTCAGGGAAAGATCTTGCCATGGCAGGTGGCAGATCAGAATAAAATTGTGCTTTTCCACAAATGATATGTTTAATGGCTAATGCAGATATTATTCTCTATAGCTAGCCATTACAAAGGTATTGCATCTGTGCAAATTGCCTTTTACGAATGCAAAAGTGTGTTTTCTTTCAATTAGATATACTCATTAGCTCTAAATTTGAATGTGCAGCAGCACTGATAATAAACAACAGAGCATGTGCTCAAGATCATGAGCAGGTTTTCCTTTTTGTGTTTGCTTATGGGTTGTTTTGGTTTGAAAGGAACAAAGCTGACTTCAAATGCCAACAAATTTGTGTTAGGATAAAGTTAATCAATAGAGTGCATGTCATATAAGGATTGCTCTTCATATTTTACATAGAACCTATTTATATAGAACCTATTTCAATTTCACTATGTATATTTTATAGTGCACCCTATACTTATATACAAGTAAGAACATATACATGCTCATGCAGGTGCTGTCTTATTATAGAGAGAAGGTAACAGTCAAAACAGAGTTGTTATTGTTGTAGGGTGTTAGGGTGCTATGGGAAATTATATTGCCCTGATCTGGACACTTCTAGATAATGGATCTTTGGTTAATAGATGTCATATCTGTATTATATTAACAGTTGAATCAGATATCTAACACTGGGAAGTCAGAGTATAAAAACCCCATAAAACTTTTTTTTTTTCCATGATTGTGTTTCCTTTTCAATGACTAGCACATTTAAGAAAAAAGTTGACTAGGTTAAATGCAATTGCACTTATTCTGGGCAAAAAGTCAATAAGAAACAAAAATTCCCAAACATCAACTTGCTTTAATGCTTCTCGACTAGGGATGGACAAATTTGACCCGTTTCGTTTCGCCAAAAATTTGCCGCTGGCGAAATGTCGCTGACGCCCATTAAAGTCTATGGGTGTCAAAACATTTTTGTCGGGCAGCGAAATTTTTTGGACGCGCGTCTTTTTATTTTGACGCACGATGCCATACAAGTCTATGGGCGTAATTTTTGTCAGCGAAAAAATTCGCCCATCCCTATTCTCGACAGGTTTTAGGTGGTGTTTTGTATTCAAATTTTTCTATTTTTTTTATTGATATAGTGTGAAAATTTGAGAAAAACAGCTAAACTAAACACGTCATCTCAAATACTGATACATTTGCCCCTCAGTGTTGCTACCACGTTTATTATGAATTACTATTATTTTTGTTGCTTTTAATCTTCAATAGGCAAAACCCATCTAGTTGCAATACGTTGTTAATTACTATGATGAACCTAAAGGAAGGGCAGATGACCATGACCTGCTGGACCACACTCTATAGATAAATCCCACCTCTCATTTTTCAAATATGTAATTACTGTATTTTGTATCTACTCACTGAAACTTGCTTCTTATATTTTGGAAACTTGTTTCTTATATCTTGTTTATACTAATTTGAGAACAACATGTTTCACAATGTCCCTTAGTTACTAACCAAATTAAAACAACAGATCCAGATAAGCATTAAGCAATTATATGTGATTAGTCTACTGCAAGGCTGCCTGTCTCATGAAGGGGTTGAATTTGATAGACGGCTGTTTTTTCAACCCAAATTAACTGTGAAATGGTGCTGATGCAAGTAACTGCTATATTGTAAATGTCCATGTCCATGCAAGTGTCATAATAGGTAGCAAATCAAAATCGCTTATTTTGTTAGAAACAAATTAGGGTATTCACTTACCTGACGGCACCATAATTTTCTAAAAATCTGCAGGTATGCTAGAATCATCAAACATAAGGGGACCATGTAGGTGATAAAAAAGAAGCAAATGTGGTAGACTTTGGAATAAATTTGGCCTAAAATAAATTTGAAAAAAAAAAAGCAGTTAAATGTTTATCCAAAGTTTAAACCAATAGTAACGCCTAAAGTTTTTTTTTTTTATCAGCAACTGTGTAAGCTCCACAAACATTGCATTTATTGTATTTGGATATATTTTAAAATACCGTGAAACAGATAGGAATGAGGTGTGTGTGTAAGATAATTTGTAGCTGTTGTAGATAAATGTATTGCATATATAATTGTTTTGAATATTAAAGGAGATATCCACCCAACAATTAAGAAACGAAGAAACTTTCCAATACACTGTATACGTCAATTAAACATTTTCAAAGGATTTAAAGTTAAATAATGTTAAAATCAATCACGCACACAAAGTTACATCCCTACAAATTATACTACAGAAATAAACAGCTTTTGCAAATTGCCAGTCATCACATACAGTGTTCTAGTTTCAGTGATATGAAAGAAATGACTTGCAGGTGTTCTTTGCAAAATACATTCTCTGCAGGTTTATTCAAACATTCATTTCAACAGTCATCTGTTCAGACAATACATTTTACCTAAATATCTAGTTTAAATTGTGCAGTTATTTCTAAAAGTACATTATCACTATCATTATCGCTCAGTGTTTTTAGTTCACTAAAGGTACTTGTGTTCATTTCTAAATTTGTTAAGTTGCCACTTGATGACGCATGCAGTTAAATGGGAATAGCTCCTGAAATTCTAGCAGAATGCCACTTCTGTAGAGGCTCTAAGCATGGATGAAAGTAGCCGACTCAGATTCCTCAGCACACCCTCTATATAAACAACAGTAACTCGGAGCACATTGTCTTTGTAGACAATGTCTGGCTCAAGCCTGAATGTTCTGGCTCAAGCCTGAAGCAGTCTGTGGCAGGGAAACACACATAAGAAAGCTCGTAACTTGATATTTACCTTTACCGTTCCTTATAATATATAGCAGTTATCTGCACTAATCATCCATTTGATGACCAGAAAATCACAATGAAGGATTATGGTATATTTAAAAAATGAACATACTAAGGGGCATATTTATCAAGGATCGAATTTCGAATTTGAAAAACTTCGAAATTCAAAAAGACCAACCGAAATGAAGTTGAAGTTTTTTTTTGGCCAAATAGGTTCATTTTTGAATATAGGTCCATATTCGGCCGAATTCTAATCGTTGGAATCGATCGAATTTGAATCGACATTATATAAATGTAGACTATGCATATATGCATACTGTACATATGTTCTATTTGCTTATATAGCTAAAACAAAAAAAAAAACATGAAACATCTGCAGCAAACAGACAAACAATGAAAAATGATACCATACATTATATAAGGCATTGTTACAGTACTGCCCTGTTTACTGCCCTGTTTACTTTGATGTCTGTGCTGCCCACTTTTGATGCCTTTAAATGTATATAATTTATATTGAGTACTAAGATCAGATTTATCAAAGAAGTGAAAATTTTAATTTTCGATTTTTGAATTTTAATTTTCTAGTTTTTATATGGCCAAAACTGTTAAAATTCGATTCGAGTTTCTTTAAAAAAAAAAATTTGATTCAATTTTCGAGATTTATCATACCCTGGCTACCTTAAACCTTCCGAATTGCTATTTTAGCTTAAAGAACACGTCCTGGGATCAATTTGGTGCTGTTTGCATTTGATTTTTTTAATAAATTGCAATTGGTCTAATTTCGAGTTCATGAGATTTCATGGGAGTTTTAACTAACTCCCATGAACTCGAAATTCGACCCTTGATAAATCTGTCCCAAGTATATTTTGTTTTCTACAGCACACTTCTGAAATATGCATATATGGAAATGTGGCACTGTACTGTATATGAACTTGCATATTACATGATATTTCTGTCCTTTGAGAAATTACAAGATGCTTTCATAGCAACTGACTCTTTTAAATGAGAGAAGTTCAAAGGAACATAACCTAACTTTGACTCTATTTTATTACTTTTTATAAGGAGAACAAACCGATGCAGCATATTTAAAGTTGCAAAAAAATCTCTTTGGTTTGGCAACATCAGTCAGTTATGCCTATAAAACTATTATCAATGAATGTAGTTTTATCTGTGAGTGATCTTCTGATTAAAGCTCCAGCTAGCTCTATTTCTCAAAGGCTGATATCTGTTTGAAGCTATAACTCTCTAAAAAATGGAAATCATGGAACCATTTAAAACATGAAGGGTAAAAAAGATCATAAAATTATCTACTTGTAAAATCCACATTTTATTATTAGGATTATTAGCATTCATAATAATTAAGATAAACATTAAAAGAAAGAAAAATAAAAAAAGGAGAAAACATTGCCTTCCAAGAGAAAAGATTACTTATTTGAGAGCCACCTGTTAGATGTAGATCTTTTTGTGGATCCAAGTAAATTTCCACTATATATCCATAAAGTTAGCTTTTGGTGAAATAATGCAAAAGAAGGGATTGATCAATGCAGTAAATTGTCTATGTTTGTCAGAATGGCTAGTTGAGTTGAACTGATTGAAAGGAGTTTATATACTGTGTTAACCTCTGCAGAAATATAAAGGCTTTGACATTGGAGGCAACATGATTTAGGGGCATCTTTATTAATACTGGAGATTTGAACACCTGCAAACTAGAAAACAAAAGCAAAGATCTGATTGGTTGCTATGGCCAAAATTACCAATTATGTTGCTAATGTTAATAAACTTAATAATAAGAATACAAGGCACGTAAAATATGTTTTGGGCAGGCAAACAAAATCAAAGCATAGACAATGGTCTGGAAAGGCAACCGGCAAACAGAGCCCGGGAAGAGGAACAAGTTCATGGAAGGTGGCAGTGAAGCCTAAAGCCAGAGCAGGAACAGACTCACAGATACTTAAACAGGAGCTCAAGAAGTGAACTAAAGACAGGTCAGGAACTCAGAAGGCTGGAATTTGAGCAAAGGAGCGCAATAATAATCAATCATAGGTGGTGTCAGCCAGGGAAAATTAACAGGGGAAAAAGTAAGTCACATAACCTGGACCCAAACCATACCGCGTCCTGTGGCTTAACCTGGACGAGCAGCAGCCAGTACAGCTCATGTCCCTGGTTCTAGACTAGAGAGTTCCTTTCATCATCCACTTTTATTCTAGTTACATGTTTGAATCCCCAGAAAATGGTATATTCCCAGTCCAGCAAATTATAGGGCCCTCCTCTGCCCGTTTAAAAAACAATGTCCAAAGAAAATTGCTGTATGCCTCAAAAATCACAGATTGATGAGGGGAAAGAAAAAGAAACAGAACAATAATATAATTAGGGATGTAGCGAACTGTTCGCCGGCGAACTAGTTCGCGCGAACTTCGACTGTTCGCGTCCGCCGAATGTTCGCGAACGTCGCGCGACGTTCGCCAATTGGTGTTCGCGTTCGATTCGAAGTAAAATTTCGTTCGACCATTCGACCATTCAACCGTTCGATCGCTAAAATCGAACGATTTCCATTCGTTCGAACAATTATAAGCATTCGATTGAATTAAAATCATTCGATCGAATAGCTTCGATCGTTCGATTCGAACGAAAATCCTTCGATCGTTCGATCGAACGATTTTATCGAGCGTTCGAAGTTCGCGAACTGTTCGCGAACTGTTCGCTTTTTTGCCGGTGTTCGCGAACGGCGTTCGCGAACACATTAACGGCAGTTCGCTACATCCCTATTTAACATAGCTTCCTGTTACAGTTAGAGCTGCAATATTTCTGGTCAGGTGATCTCTGAGGCAGCACACAGACCGTCATAAAATGGTGGTTCAAGGTAAGATATGTAAACGGGCAAGATTTACTTAAATATATATATTCCAGTTTGGTAAGATTCTTTAATATGCCACTTAATACAATACAAACGATCTGTTGCTTAAGTGTTTGTTTTGGGGGTAAAATTTTCCTTTAACAATATGTAAGGAGACTTTTGTTGTATCTTTATTGTGTTGGCTGCAAGATCTGGGGATGCGCAAAATCCAGGATTCGGTTCGGCCAGGATTCGGCCTTTTTTAGCAGGATTCGAATTCGGCCTTTTTTAGCAGGATTCAGATTTGAATCTGAATCCTAATTTTCTTATGCAATATGCAAATTAGGGGTGGCAAGGGAAATCACTTAAGTATTTGACTCAACCCTTCAAAATAAAGGCATTTCCAATGAACGCTTGTTTAATGATAATTATCCGATAGTCTCATGCCCTGACCAATTTTTTGACTCAAATTTTTAAAACTGTTTCACCAAAAAATTTGCGAATTTCCCGCAAAACGGAGAAAAACTAGTGAAACGGTGCCGGCGTCTCATTTACGGCTGCGAATTTTCGCGGCGGTTTCGTGAATCGCGGGAATTCATTGCGAATGTACTGCAAATTCGCCCATCACTACTGCTTAGACAATTTGGTTGAAACTATTGTAACATTTACAATCATTTCATCAATGTAACGATAAGTTAGTGATTTTATATAATCTTCCTAAAATCTGTTTCACACACCAAAATCTGCCCGTGTATGGCCACCCTGGAGTGCTCTCACAACCCCTCTGTGTGTATCACTGTGTATCGGTAAAATTGTGACATGGATGTGTTTACAATCTTAGCCCCATATTATTTTACAACAAAAGACTTCATTAATGCAAAAAATGACTTACAGTTATCTAATAGTTGTGTATGGATCAATCTAGCAGCCTCTATGTGAGTAATGTAATAAAAGGTGCAAAGTTTGCTATAAATCTAATCACCTTTAGCAACCAGTGGGTAACATATACCAGTCTGAAAGCAAGCAGTTGAACAAGTTTAAATATTTGACGCAATGCCATCGACTAATGCACTTTTGCAAATTTGCCCAGTTGGTAATTGAGCCCAAATGTGTTTATAGTTAAACTTAACCTAAATACTGATTATTTAAGACTATGCTCTTTTTTTATATTTAGCTTGTTTTAGTAATTTTACTCTACTTTTAATCTACTCTTAGCATCAGAGCCATTGTTCCTTGAGAAGGAACATTATTCATTAGCTATTATTTGTAAGGCTTTTTAACATATGCAGATATGGGACTTGTTATCCAGAATGCTCAGGAACTGGGGTTTTCTGGATAAGTGGTCTTTCTAAAAATCATTTACACATTAAATAAACCCAATAGGTTGGGTTTGCGCCCAACAATGATTAATTATATCTTAATTTGGGTTAAATACAAGGCAGCGCCAGGCCAGGCCAGCCAGGTTGCTTAGAGCAGCGCCCAATAGGTGTGCATGTGCTTGAAAAACAGTAAAGAACAGTAAAAAAGTAAGAACGGATGTGCTCATCGGTGCAGAAGGATGCACACACCACCCAGAGAGGCGAGAGGGGACCAGGCTAGGCGGTAGGAGGCAGAGAAGGTACATGCCTGGCGCCCCCGAGCTTTATGTCCTAGGCACATGCCTACTCTGCCTGCCCATAGTTCTGGCACTGGTACAAGGTACTGCTTTATTATTACAGAGAAAAAGAAAAACATTTTTAAAAATTTGGATTATTTGAATAAAATGGAGTCTATGGGAGACGGCCCATACGTAATTTAGAGCTTTCCTGATAACAGATCCCATACCTGTACTACACTGTAGCTTGAAGAAGTCTATGTTAGAATACCTGATATAATAGTGACATGTGGTTTCCATTACATTCAGTGGGGCATAGCAAGGATGCTTTTAGGTGTTTCTCCAAAATATTTACTAGAGAAACTAGAGAAGGGGGTTATTTACTAAAATCTAGATTTATCTCATTATTTAAAAAAAAAAACTTGATCAAACTCCCATCCCTGATTTTGCTTTATTTATTAATAAAATTACTCGAATAAATTGGATTGGTAAAAAACTTGATAAAATCTAACTTAAACCTGAACCGTATGATTTTTTTCAGACTTTTCTCCTAAATGATGAAAAATACTAGTTTTTGTCCCAAAAAGCCAGACCTGAAAAGTCCAAAAAAAGGACAACTATTGCAGTGTGTTTAAAAATGCCACAATAAAAAGAGAAATTAATGTGATTGATTGTGTACCTGCAATTTCAAAGGCAGCTTTGCAAACAATAATGTAAGCTGAACATTTAAATAAAGATGTGCATTTTATTATCACGATTACAGCGCAAAGGGAAATACATGAATGTAATCCGTTTCACAATTCTTAGTAATGGAACACTTTTATCAAATGTCAAAAGTTCAGCTCTTTATTCTATTACAAATGTGCTAATCTATTACTATGTTACTTTTTTTTCTTGCTAAAAGGCAGTTCCTTCTTCTGCATCATAAATTGGTCTCTTCTTTAAGAGAAGAAAAACATTTGGGAATTCTCTTCAGAAAGTTTTGATATGTTTTGCATAGTGAAAATGAGAGAGTAGTACAAATGCTATTAGTTCTTTAGAGCATCATTGTTAGTGGGCATTACACCAACCTAAAACTACACAATTATTCTTAATTTGCTTGTTAAGTACACTGATATGTTTAAAAAACATTGGTGCCCACTGTATGCTGTTCTGAATTTGAGAGTTATAGTTCAGCTACAGCGCCTTTTCTAGGGTTGTGATTGACCATTGGTTGCTCCTATGTGGACTGGCAGCCTACAGGAGGCTCTGTTTGGCAGTACACCTGGTTTTTATGCAACTACAATTTGCCCCCAAGTCCAAAATTAAAAAATAAAGACCAATGGGAGCAACATCCAAGGCCACACCCATTTTATGCCCCCCCCCAAATACCACATCCATTTGACAAAACTCGTGGGTTATTTAAAGTTTGAAAACATTTCTGGGGGTTTTATGGTCAGGTTTTATTTGGTATTACCGTTTTGCTAATGCAGGTTATTTGCCCTTTAAGCTGCAAGTCACAGTTTCACCAAGAGACTTGTTTATCTTAAATATTTACAATTGCTTATCTTAAATTGTTACAAATGTATCAAAGTGTAGGTGCCGAGTATTCTGGGACATTTCAGCAACAATCCAGGACTGTGGGCTGAGCTGTCCATTGAAAAAAAGGACAGCGGAGAAGTATGGGCTAAGGATAACCTTTATTACAATTCATGTGCTTCCAATAAAGATTTTTAAAGATAATGGCAAGCTAGTAAATGAAAATGGAATCTCAATGTCTTTACATAAATCAATGTTCTCTTGCACCAGAATCTGTTATGATCTGTTGAAAATTATACACTGAAAATTATACATTTCACTGTATTCAATCAATAGCATGATTATTGCATCACATTCATTGTGGCAGTTAAGCACATGATTGCAATCAGTTTCTAATATACTATAAATAATGGAATGCTGTTCAGAAGAGCTGAGTTTAGCTTTTGTTTTAACCCTTTCATAGATTTCATGTTTCATTTAAACTTTTTCTGCCTGGCATTTACTTAGAGGTCCTATGAGAAGTTCTGTACATATGACCTACAAGAACATTATAATGGACACTGGGGCATGATCGATCCACTCACTGTAAACTCTGCTTTTAGTGCTGTACTGGAGTATTTGTGCTTGCCTTAAAATAATCAGAGGATACACAGCTTGTCATATGTCAGATCTTTGATATTTCATGTATAAAGGCATGTGCTGAGTTAAAAGGGAAATAAAAAACAGAACCAGGTTAGGGTGAGATGGGCTAAAAGGAGCCAAAAAGCAATTACATGCAAAGTGAAGCCTTCTAAAATCGGAATGTATTTATTATGGAAAGATTCATTATCCAGAAAACCACAGGACCCAAGCATTCTGGACAACAGGTCCTATACCTGTATATATAATTTTAATTGTAAATGTATTTAATTTTTACAGGATAAAAATATGCAACACTTTGGGGCACATTTAATTAGGGTTGAATATCGAGGGTTAATTAACCCTCGATATTCTACCATCGAAGTAAAATCCTTCGACTTCAAATATCGAAGTCGAAGGATTTACCGCATTTAGTTCCATTTTTTTTCAATCAGAAATTGCTAGGAAAGCTTATGGGGAAGTTACCATAGGCTAACATCGGTGCTCGGTAGGTTTTAGGTGGCGAAGTAGGTAGTCAAAGTTTTTTTTAAAGAGACAGTACTTTGACTATCGAAAGGTTGAATAGTTGAACGATTTTTAGTTTAATTCAAAGTCGTAGTCGAAGGTCGAAGTAGCCAATTTGATGGTCGAAGTAGCCAATTCGATGGTTGAAATAGCCAAAAAAAACCTTCTAAATTCGAAGTTTTTTTCATTCTAATCCTTCACTCGAGCTAAGTAAATGTGCCCATTTGACTTACATCCTTTTTCAAGCTCATGTACACTTAAATGCAATATATATTTAAAGGGAGACTGAGTGTTCAAAAATCTTCAAATGTTGGTAATTACGGTATTGGTATGTAAATCAGTAGTAGAAGAATACAACAAATAAATCCAGTTAATGGCTTAACAAGAGTCAGCTTTTTGAAACATTTTTAACAGGGAAGCAGATCCAGCATTATCTTAGGGCTGCATTTGCAACTATGGTTCTCCCCAGGCAGCAGCAATGGGGATTACAACGTCATTCCTGCAGCTGTATATAATGCTTACATGAAGAGAGTTATTTACTAAATCTCGATTTTTTTATGGTCAAGGATTTTTGGGGAAATAAACCTCAAATTTTTTGAGATTTATTATACCCCGGAGCTGCTAAAATTCCACATCCAAAAAACCTCCATCTCAAACCTGCCAAGGTCATGTAGAAGTCAATGCAGATGTCCCTTTTACAATTTGATCATGATCTGCTTTGGGTTTCGTCCAATAATATAAAAATGTGGGGTTTTCTGTCAATAACCTGAAAAAAATCGATCGATTCGGGGGTGAAATATGAAACATTTGTAAGTTTTGAGTTTTTGGTCGATTTTATTGAATCTTTTCCTGCACGTAATTTTTCAAATATTTTATTGATTAATAAGTTTAAATTGTGGATGAGAGTTTGGTCTAATTCAGTTTAAAAAAAAAAAAAGATGAGAAATTGAGTTTTAGTAAATAACCCCCTTAATAATCTACAACATTGTATCCCTCCAAATAAAACCAATATCATTGAATGCTTAGATCTTTTTCTCTGTCAAAATCAATTAGTATGCTGTAAAAGGATTCAGTACATGTTATGAATGACAGATTGTTTATTAGGTAGACCTTAGAAGCATTGCCTGTATCTGCTCTATTACAGACCAGCTTGTTCAGTACTGAGCAGCAAATCTCATCTTAGAGAGACACCAATGACTGAATCTTATTATGCAAGGTATTAAGTAAGGACCTCAGTGATGGTCAGGGTGCACTAAACTGTTACAAGACACAGTTATTAACAGCTATTTGTTTTACAACAGCAAATACTTGCAACAATCAAATGACTCCTGCGATCTCAAAGTCAAGCATACAGTTTTAAAATGGAGACGATTAGAACAACAGTGAATTGTCACCAAAGAGACCTTCACAGCACAAAAGTCAAGTGTGCCATAGTACATCATCCTGAAAGGCCCAAAACCACAAAATCCCACCCAGGAATGTCAATATGACAAGAGCATGATGAATGGAATTGCTAACTAAGAAGATTGCTGATTTGAGTTTTGCAATAAGCACTTAGTTTGACAAAATGTTATGGACAGATGAGCCAAAAGGTAAACCATTTGAGTTTAATGAGTATAAGGGGGGAAATAAAAATTGCTTCCTCTAATGCTTAGAACTAGAGATGTGTTTCATCTGCAATGCAAACAAGTCACTTACACGTTTGCAAAAATGCAAATGCCTTCTTAATGTCAATATAGTACTTCATTTGTGTATTCAACAGTACTCTGAACAGACCTGGGGAAGCTAAAGATCAAGACATACTCTATACTTTGCCGCAAATAATTTAAAGGGCCCTAAATGACTCACAGTAAAGGAAGTGAGCAAGCATCTGCATGAATGTACATTTTACACAAATAAATCAGAATATCTTAATTAAGCTGGGCTTTAGTGGCAATGTCATGGTCGTGGGGTTTTTTGCTGCCTCGGGACCTAAAGAACTTACCATCACTGAAGAAAGCAGGCATTCTGCTTTATATAAAAGAATTCTACAGGAGAATACCAGGCCATCTGTCCATCAGCTGAAGCTGAAGTGCAATTTGGTCATGTGGCAAGACAATGATTCCAAATACACAAGAAAGTCTACAAGAAAATGGATGAAGAATAGAAAAATCAATGTTTTGAAATGACCAAGTCAAACCCCCAGACCTAAAACACCAAGAATGGGGAGACCTATACTAAGCAATGTTATGACGGCACCTGGAATGAGATGTTCTTGCTGGGACACACTCAAAATTACCTTAGCTTTATTGTTTACAAACTTCCTTCACATAGATGTGTGAGTTGAATTACAAGAACCATTGGCTTTCAGTTACTTAAGCTAAATTGATTCAATTGATTGCTATTGCTTAAACAGGGATGCTGGAGGTTGCTTTTGATATTTGTACACTCAGACTCCCTTTATACAACTAGGTAATTCCTCCAATTCAGTAACATTCTTGTACGACAAACCAAAATTGATGTCACAAATATTCTTAAAGGAAAACTATACCCCCAAAATGAATACTTAAGCAACAGATAGTTTATATCAAATTGAATGACATACTAAAGAATCTCACCAAACTGGAATATATATTTACATAAATATTGCCCTTTTACATCTCTTGCCTTGAACCACCATTTCGTGACTCTATCTGTGCTGCCTCAGAGATCACCTGACCAGAAATACTACAACACTAACTGTAACAGGAAGAAGTGAGGAAGCAAAAGGCAGAACTCTGTCTGTTAATTGGCTCATGTGACCTTACATGTGGTTTGTATGTGTGCACAGTGAATCTTACGATCTCAGGGGGCGGCCCTTATTTTTTAAAATGGCAATTTTCTATTTATGATTACCCAATGGCACATACTAATAAAAAAGTATATTATTATGATAATGGTTCATTTACATGAAGCAGGGTTTTACACATGAGCTGTTTTACTCAGTATCTTTTAATAGAGACCTACATTGTTTGGGGGGTATAGTTTTCCTTTAACACATGCCTAGTACCCCATTGCAACCAATATGATGTTGTATTCCACTAACTGATCAGTAATATATGTGCTGATTGGTTGCTATGTGTAACTAGAATATTGGAGCAAACTTCACACCTGTTAATACAGTACATTACCCCTATAGTTTCCAAATAGATATCTATTGTTTCTAGGCAGCAAAGACAAACACAATCACACACACACACACACACAAACACACTCTCATTATAAAGTATGTGCTTCCTTGTCATAACACAACAAACGTTTAAAAGTCTTATGTTAGCCTTTAAAGGGTACCTAAAATAATTCTCCATGTTTACAATGACTGACCAATGTCAGTCCCCAGATACTTCAGAAAACATTCTAAAAAAAGACACTGTTGGTGTTGGGTTGTACCATTCTTCTTTCAACTAATCCACATGCACATAATCCACCAAAGTATTTATGGGGCTAATTCACTAAAGCGCGAAGTGCCTAACACTAGCGCAAATTCGCCAGCGTGATGTCATTTCGTAACTTTGCTGATTTACTAACGGCCGCTGGCGTAAATTCGCTAGCGAAGTGGACCTACTCTAGCGCTATGTTGCACCCTTACGCTAGGCAAAGTTGTGCTGTGGCGTAACGTTACTTCTTGCGCCATAATGCAACTTCGTCTGGCGTAAGGGTGCAAAGTAGCGCTAGAGTAGGTCCACTTCGCTAGCAAATTTACGCCATTTTTTTTACTAGCGTTAGGCACTTTGCTCTTTAGTGAATTTTCCCCATAATGTTTTCATAATGTCAAAAACAAAATAATCTACATTATATGTATATATGCTACACTCCCTTATAAGCTTGTCATGGTTAAATCAGATAATTAAAATGTATGCCCAGTATTGTGACCATTCTTAAAAATGTGACTATAAAACATAGACTTAAAGGGATACTGTCATGGGGAAAAACATTTTCAAGATGAATCAGTTAATAGTGCTGCTCCAGCAGAATTCTGTACTGAAATCCATTTCTCAAAAGAGCAAAAAAAAAAAAAAGATTTTTTTTATATTCCATTTTGAAATCTGACATTGGGCTAGACATATTGTCAATTTCCTGGCTGCCCCAAGTCATGTGACTAGAATTACTATATATACAGTATATGAAACAGATTTTATATATATATATATATATATATATATATATATATATATATATATATATATATATATATGTATATGTATATGTATGTATATATATATATATATATATATATATATATATATATATATATACACATGACACAATAACCATCAAGTCCATTTTAAGTCCATTTATAATGACATTTTATAAAAAAAATGTTTCTTGCTTTCTTTCTTGCTTTAGTGATCCAAATTGAGGAACAAAATCGTATCCAGAAACCCGAGGTCCCAAGCATTCCAGAAAATGCAGTATACAGTTAGATATAAGATTAAACTGCCTTTATTTATAACTATGCACCTAAAATATTATAAACATGCAGTAATCAAATCAATATGCTATCATTTACATCATTGTATGTATGTTATGTATGAATGTATTATGAGCACAAACATTTTTTAAAAGCTCAGTCACCATTACTACTACATTTTATTTATTGCAATTGTACATCTCCTTTGAGAAATGTCTGATGAATATGAAGAATATAGATCTTTGCTAAACATGATTTACTATACTGAAAATTGTGGTGCACTGTGTGTGGCATAGTTTCTTGTGATTTGCTTGTTCACTTTGAGGCCTGTAATCAGAAAAAAACCCCAGAAACAAATAAAAACCTGAACACATAAAAAAGAATAACTTATGGGCAGATTCATCAAAGGTCAAATTTTTAATTCATGTGAATTTTTTTTTACCTCTAATAAATTTGAATATACTCACAATTCGAATGGGAGGTTATTGCAGAAAAAATGTGAATGTCTAATATTTGATTGAATAGTCCCGACCTAAAAATCCAATTTTTTCTTTTTATTGAAAATTTTTTTCAGATACATCTTAAAAAATAGCATATTTGTTAAAGTAATACAGTAATGATGGCAATTTGGCAGCTTAGAAAAGGAGCCTATAACATTCTTCTTATTAATATACACATTGTGATACAATAATGTTAGGTCTTTTGTGTTGAACCGGTAGAAATCTGAGCAATAGAAGGTGTTTTTGCGTGGTTGTTATCTTGTGCCATCTGTGTACTGAGCATAAATTAAGAAAAGGAAGATAGGAAGAAGAAACAAGGGGGAAAGAAGAAGGGAGGGATGGGGGTATAGGTGATTCCCATCACAGCTTTCAGGGTCTGTCACTTTGTTATAATGGTACATAACTTTTCTATATCTCAGATGATGAGACGGGGGGGGGGGATCCAGCCCCAGAGTCGAGGATTTTAGGAGAATGTCAGGTTATCTACCTGAAAAATCTAATCCAATTCTAATCTAATTTGAAACACAAAACAAGTTTCCCTCTGAAAAAACAACTTGAATGTCAGGAAGGCAATTAACATATTCAAATGGCTCAATGGACCTGTGCCATTGACTTGTAAATGAACTCAGCAGGTTTTAGATAGTGAATAGTGATGGGCTTTGCTTTGCCAAAAAAATGTCAAAACTGTGAAAAAATTTGCGAAACTGTGAAAAATTTGTGAAGTCAATAGACGTCAAAATTATTTTTACGCAAGACAACTATTACACGAGAAATTCAGAAATTCGCCCCATCACTAGTAGCGAATATTTGAATTAGACCTGTTTCCATGGTTGAGGTGGGATACATCTCACATTCGAATTTACATAAAATTTGAATGTGTGAATTTTTAAACTTGAAAATTCAAATTGACCATTGACCCTTGATAAATCTGCCTCTTAGAGTACCCCAACTGATGGGTTGAATAGTAACTTGCAAAAAGCTCAGTTGCATCTAAGTAGTAGGTAGATTTTACTGTCGTATTGCAGTTAAAACACTTGAGTTACTGTACTTCACAAATGTTTGACTGTGAGTGTTCATGCCACTGAAATAACAGACATTTATAAATGCAAGTGCAAAGTGTTAGGAGTAAAAACTTGTACAAATAGCCATTCTTGTTTACACACAATATAATGTTAACCTAGAATTCCAATGTAGTTTACACAGTAACTTGTTTGCTATATAGATTGCTATACAGTTACTGCAGCACTTTTTTTATTATTCACTGTAGTTAAAAATTCCATAATTTCCAGCACATAATCCATCATAGTGTGCTGAACCAGTGCATTGACATTAGTTGCAGAGATATTCGACCTAAGTACCTTTGTGAATCATACTTCAGTTATTGCAATGTTGCCCATGATTTTGCACTGAGCTTGCATTCTTCAATGAGCATTCAAGTCTGCTTAACAAATCTGCTTACCTTGAGTAGAGGCACACAATGCTATTTGGGGGAGATTAGTCACCCAGCGACAAATCGCATCTTCTTCGGGCGACTAATCTCTCCATAATGCCTTCCTGCATTGTGGGTAGATTAGTCGGAAACCGAAGCGCTCCGAATGCCATCCCGCTGGAGATTTAGATTCTAGCCAGCGGGAAGGCATTGTGGGGAGGCATTGAATAAAAGGCGATTTGTCGACTAATCTCCCCCAAATAGCATTGTGTGCCTCTACCCATAGGACTATACTGTCTCTACATTCTTATAGTATGAAAATAAATCCAGCAAGGCTTGATAAAGGGCTGGAATAGCCCGAAACGTCGCTTTGCTGGTTGCACGAATAAACAATTGAATCACATATCAGAGTGCTGCTGGATTTATTTGTCTATTTTTTTATTTTATATATTGTGGACATATTCGTTGGCAGAGAGGAACACAGCTGTGCACCCGACGCTTCAAAAGGCGATTTAGTGTAAGTGTGGCACCACTATTGACTTGAGTCTCTACATTCTTATGTTACTTACTGATTTGCGTTCTATAGATCTGGATAGATATGAGCTGGATACCAAAAAATGAATAAATAATAGTTTTTATGCAGATATGTGGTATTGTGTTACATAAAACAAATATGCACTGAAAGTAGTTCTATCTGTGTCTGTACTATCAGTATCTATACAAATAGTAAACACATACCCCCCATATGTAATAAAAGGCACAAAGTTTGCCTAGGAGCAGTAACCCATAGCACCAATGAGATGTTTACTTTTAAACAGGGGACCAGTAAACGCTACCCACTGATTGGTTGCTATTGGTTACTGCTCCTGAACAAACGTAATGCTTTTTATTACATAACATAGTACATAGTATATAAATCCTTCTATTTCTATATCAATTTTTTTTTTCTTCACTCAGTATACTTTGAGAAATACAACTATAACCATCATTATTTAAATGACAAATAAAAACGATTAAGTCTTATAAGGGAACAGATTTTTAACGGGTCACTTACCCTCCCAGCGCTCATCACAGACAGTAAATAGGATTGTTTTGTTGGCTAGTTCTGGAAACACACTTCTGCACTCCATAACAATAGCCTGAGGAATCATTATAACACAGGATACAATCCAAATAATAACGATGCTCTGTTGCGCTCTTTTGGCAGTACTTTTAAACATTAATGGATGACAAATTGCATACCATCTATCCAGGGCGATGCAACTCAGGGTTAGCACAGAAACCGACACAGACACAGTCTAAAGAGTAGATTAAAACAGAAGTTAGAAACCTCTCAAAATATCTATTATTTTTTGCAACCTACAGTAATAGGTTCATCTATACAAAGGAAATATTGAAAGCATAATTATTCTATGTGAGTGAGTGTCTATTTTCACTCATACTTCAGCACCATGTCACATACTTTATTAATAATAATAATAGAGTTCAGTAGTTATATTTAATGTAAAATAATCTTTAGAGTCATTATTTTCCGTTGTGCTACTTTATCATGTTCAAAAAACAGATAGAAGGTGGATTGTGAAACCAATATATAAAAAATACAATTTATTGCTTATATAATTTCTAAACACTGGCCGGCCAGGAAGCACAATGAATAATTTAAGAATAAATATACATAAAATCAATAATAATAATATAGTGGCTATAAGCTGACTGTGTTCCTTATTTGATGTAATATGCCTTTAATGTTGAATATGTCTATGTTCCCTTTAAGATTAGGGTATTTAAAGTGAGAAACCACATCACTTCCGGTCTTTAGCTGCTTGAGAAAGCCCTAGTGTGGCGAAATGCGTACCCAGATGGGATCACTCCTTGGTCTGGACTTTTATTCCTGTATGCTTTTTATTCAAACAACGAAAAAATCGTGAACATTTGTCATCTGCTGGCTTTCCATGATCCGCTAGTTTGTGAAATCATGAAATCGGTGAAGCAGCGGGAGATCGTGAAAAGAGATCGTAGTTTGCGTTCCGCTGTGGAGCGCATGCACTAAAAAAGATGGTGCACCATCTTGGATCCTCGTGAGAAGGACATCTGCAGAGAAGCGAATTTGTGAAACATGCTAGAGGCTGCTCAGAGTTCAAACCAGGCTGTGCCCTTGAGAAATTCTGGAACTTTGAAACTGGTGAGATCATTCCAATTTCTTTTTGGGGGGCTTCTACAGCTGGCAAGGAGGAGGGAGTGGGCGACGCCCCAATACATCCCTTTGAAAAAATCTGCTCTCTATATTTAGCCACTCATTGATCTGCCTGCTAAATTTACTCAGTAAAGCACTCTGCATATCTCATTGCTTCACCATATTGGGAAATTCTTGGCCATAATCCCAACTGAAATAACTTTTATGTCTTGCTGAACTGCAACTCACAACCTTTTTCTTATCCTTTAAATTACAAGCATACACCAAAACCAAGGAACAGTTATTTGAATTTTCTTTACAGGAAAAGTGATTACCCACCTGAATTGAATAAATTATCGGTTTTATGTATATTTATTCTTAAATTATTCCTGGCCGGCCAGTGTTTTAGAAATTATATAAGCAATAAATTGTACTTTTTATATATTGGTTTCACAATCCACCTTCTATCTGTTTTTTGTATATTGAATTTTATCCCCAATAGGATCTTGGGGATTGAAGGGGTGCAGTCTTGACCAGTATAATACCTTTCCCCTTTCTGTCACAAGACTCTTATTTGTTACTACTTTATCATATTATTGTTTGTTTTTTAGATAATGTTTCCATGTATGCAAACAGCAATTAGATATTAATTTTAATGAAGATGAATAAACTAGGCTTGATTTTGGTTGTGGGGCAAGTGACACTGTTTTGGACATGACCTTAAATCCAGTTAGGTCAATAAACTAAGAATGATCAGAAAATAAATTAAATTTGCATTTTTGGTTAGCTTGCCCTGAAGCAGTGTTTCTAGCGCCTCCCCCATTCAGCAATGTAGTTCTGGGGGTATACTGGGTACAGGATGCACCCCTTACAAAACAACAAAAATGGCAAAGATGGTGTAACATAGACAACCTCTATTTTTGTCAATAACTGTCTCTGGAAGCTGCACAGAATTATTTAAAAACTAAAAACCATATTTAAAATCTGCAGCATTGAGTGAACCTTTTTGTTGTATAGCACCTAAACCTCATTGCACACACATTGCGAATAAGTGCTATAAATTAAAGAGCTTTGGTATAAGACCGCATTTCTGAGTCAGGAGTTACCTGCTAACTAATGTTCATATAAAGAAGAAAAGTTCATGTTTGTTTAATTTTATGCATTCTGTCCCTGAAATAAAATGAAAGAACCAGACATTAAACAGACATTGTCCCTATTATGTCTAGTCTAACACTGGATTGATAGCATTTCCATGCCCATTTTGTGGAATACATCTGGAATGCTTGGGACCTGGAGTTTTTCAGATAAGGGGTCTTTTGGTTATTTGGGGCACCTTTCCATAAGCTACAAAAACATTAAAAAACAAAATAAGATTGCAACTAACTTGGATCTATGCTAACTTAGTTACTAAGCAAAATGAATAGTTTTTTCTAATTATAAATTAACAGGAAATTAGTAGAAAAAAATAAGAATAACTTTCTTAAATGGGACTGTATATAAGATAGCATTCCCATGTTATGGATCTTTCCCAGTTTCAAGGTTATAGATCCCATACCTGCACAGTTTCATATATTGCTGTTTCATTGCCAATTTGTTGATTGTAACATACAGTATAAATAATAACATTTTACTCTTCCAATGTATGTAACCTATATGAAACCCAATGTAAGGTAACTGTACCTGTAAGTAAGGAATAACCTTGCAGAGAGTCTTCCCAAAGAACCATGTCTCTGTAATATCAACTAGCAGAGTTGCTGGAAGACAAATGATTGTAACGAGCACATCAGCAAGTGAGAGGTTGACGATGAAATAGTTGGTGACTGTTCTCATGTGATGGTTCTTCCATACTGCAACACAAACTAAAATATATATAAACACGTCAATATAACATAATACTGTTCTTCCCTAGGATTAATTACACACATACTGTAACATCTTACATGATTTAAGATAAAAAGCAATTATATTATGCTCACTTTTGCTTAGAGCTGTGCCCCAGAACATCAGACATAAACAATAAAATACCTTTTTGAATCTGGAGAGTGTCAGGGTGTAACTTGGGGATTGGCCTATATGGTCTTGGTTTTGGGAAATAGAAATGTTGGTTGGTCTGTGACCATCAAATTCATCACAGTGCATCACAGTGAGAAACACAAAGTCACATTGCCCCATGCATTTTATAGAGAAATCAACAGTGACAAAAGCCACTGACATTAGCCCCACAACACGAGTTGTATGTATGTATGTATAACTTTATTTATAACATGCCGCAGCACTGCAGCACCATACAACACATAAAAGTACAATATAAACAAAAGTACAATATATAAAAGTACACACAGGGTGGACAAGTCAGACAATAAATACAATAAATATACATAGTACACAGAGTTCATATAAGGAAGAGACACAGTAGAAAGGAGGTCCCTGCCCTGTAGAGCTTACAGTCTAAGTAGGTGGGTGGCTAACATACAGGCACAAATTGGAGGGGAAAAGTACACTGTAGAGCTTACAGTCTAAGTAGGTGGGTGGCTAACATACAGGCACAAATTTGAGGGGAAAAAGTCCACAAGGTAAAGGCAGTGTCCAATAGGTACCAGGACTAGACTAATGTTCTAGTGCTCCAAAAGGCAGACTATTAGTTTTTCTTGAAGAGATTGAGAGAGCACTCCTTACAGAGGAATTCAGGGATGGAATTTCAGAGGTATGGAGCAGCAAGATAGAAAAGTTTGAGACGAGAGGTGGCAGTGGATGTGGATAGTGTGAAAAGAATGTGGCTCTGAGAGGAACAGAGAAGACGGCCAGGAATATACAGCAAGATAAGTGAAGAAATGTAGTGAGGAGCAGAGGAGTGAAGGGCTTTAAATATTTGCAGAAAGATTTGCTAAGGATATGCTATCCTTTGCTTAACAGGTAACCATGCTAAAAATTTTTTAGGATTGGACAGGTTCCCTTTTGAGAGAGAGAATGAGGATCCTGTAGATTGATTGGAGAGGAGAGTGGGAGTCAAGAAGATCAGTAAGAAGGAGATTGCAATAGTTTAAACGGGATAGGATGAGGGCATGAATTAGTGTTTTGGCTGTTGTTTGTGAAAGAAAGGGGCATATCCTGGCTATATTGCAAGAAATGGCAAGTTTTGGTAGTAGTAGTATTAATATCATTAGAGAAGGAGAGAGACTGACCAAAGATGACCCCCAAGCAGCATGCTGAATTAACAGGATCATGACTTTTGGCGCATGCGCAGTTGTTGCTCCAACTGCGCATGCGCCAATACGGCACTTACTTCCCGAAGATCACGGAAGAGAAGAAGATAGCTGCCGTGAACTCCACTGGACAGAATCTGCACGAGGGGTAAGTAAAGAGTTAGGGATATTGAACAAAGGTATAACATAGGCTGGGGGGGAGCAGGGAGGGGGTCGATGTAGGGTAAGGGAGTAGGGGATTTTAGTAGCAAGGGTTTACTTCTCCTTTAAACATTTCTGGACAACTATCTTCCAAACAATTAATAAACTGAAGGGTCCGAACTTGAAACCTGCTCCATCTTTGGGTCTACTCTCTATTTTACCTGGCTGGGCTCCTAGATACAAAAAATCTCTTATTAGATGTCTTAGTGCTGCCAGATCAGTAATACCTCGACACTGGTGATTCACCACACCTCCCACTATCATGGAATGGTTGGCAGAAATGGGATTCATCATGCAAATGGAAGAACTCCTAAGTTTTGGTCACGGAAAACAAGACTCATTTTTGGTCCCCTTGGGTAATATTTTTAGAATCTTAATCACATACTCATTAACAAATGAACCAGGAGCATATCTATGGTTTTTAATTTCCAGTACAGCAATAAGGATAATTTTACTAATATATTACAAACGTTTACTGTTATTTGGTATGATCACCAGGGAACGACTGAGCACCTTCTACAATGGGCAAATTGGCTGCTTCAGACATCACGTCACAAAGACATTGCAATGTAAATGGTATTACAATATTATGATGATGGTGATGCATTTTTTATGCAACACCATGTAATAAGTAATTACAACTCTCCCATGTCAGCCTATCCAAAGTTGTTATTTACCTATAATAATGTTTCTAGTCTAGACAAGCTATGGCAGATGCAGTATGGCTACCTGTCAAATAAGAAAAAAAAATTAATCCACTGCTAATGGTGCAAAATAGAGGGTAACTGTAAACAATCAAGGAAAAAATATACATATATATATACAGTATATAAGAAAAGACTACTAAAGAAAGGCAAAATCCAAAAAAGACCTCCTCTCAGGATATAGGTCAAAATATATATCACAGAATATCAGTATACATACACAACTTGATTTTTCTTTTCTTTTCAATTGTTTTTTATTAGCATTTTAAAAAACAGAAAGAACATAGAGCAGCAAAGCAATAGCTTAGCATAACATTAGCCAATTACATAATAATAAGAAATATTATGTAGCAATTCATTGTTAACAAAACATCAGTAAGGACATTAAAAAGATTCATCAAAGAAAAACAAAATTAAATAAAATAAGATAAAGTCTTCCTCTCTATCAACAAACATAACAAAATAATTACCCAAATAAATAACAAAATTATCACATCTTCAATCAATCAATCTTAGACTTACAATGAGCCAAAGAGGAGGAGTTTTCATTTGAAGTATACATACATTTTTCTATGTAAATTCTATCTTCAGACTTCAGAATTTTAAAAAGGGGAGACCAGAATTTAAGAAAATTTTCTCTAAGACCTAAATTACCATACCTAAAACCTATTGCTTCATCAATGCAGAGAGATTTCAGGTAGGACAAGTCTGGGGAAGTGTCTTGGATCCAATATAAAAAGATGGATTTACGAGTAGTGGCTATGACCAGATGAACAAAATTTTTACACAACTTGATTTTTAAAACAGCATATATTCATAAATAAAAAAATACATAAAAAAGCAATAGATATTTAAATATTTAATGTAGAGTTTTCACATGAAAACTATTTTGTTATTACGTCTATTCCACCTGCCACATACAGTATGAATAGAAATGTTGGAAGAAATGATAGAGCAGAAGGTTTTGCTAATTAAAATAAACATGATGGAAGGTGAATACTATTTGTCAGTTGCCTTACTCTAATAATGCAGCTTAGAGAGCTCAATCATGCATTGCTGTAATTGCTTCCTCTGTATCAACTATAATTTAAGGCCATATGGAGAGTGAAATGGTTATGAGAAAATAACTTATTTATGTGGTTAATAATAAAAATGGTTTCATTGCATTGAGGTAGATAGTATTTTTCCCTAACCCCTCACTTTGGAAGTTACTTATGCTTGTTAGATTTTGCTGGAAATATGTTATCAGTTTAGTATATTTCTTCCACTAATAATTTTGTTAATTATCCACCTAAAATAACAACTAACTGCCCAACACTTCTTTCCTCCAGGTGATCTGTGCCAAGCCCAGATTTTTGTACTACTCCCTAAATCATGCATAGTGCATTGCCTTGTGGTGGAGACTATCTGAGATGCATGCACTGAAGTGTCCCGCAGAAAGAGGAGGACATCTACACTACAGAAATGTAGACATTGGAAGGGTATAACACTACTTAGCAGGGCCGGAACTAGGGGTAGGCAGGGTAGGCAGCTGCCTAGGGCGCCATTAGTGAGGGGTGCACATTAAAAAGGATGATTTGGTTTTTTTTTCCATTTTCTTTTCGTTTTTCTTTTTTTTTTTTTAAGTGATTATTTAATTATTTGTTTTGACCGTTCACCATTTTTATGGCACTCTGGCCTGTGGTAAAACCTCCCGCCTCCTTCCGCCTTCTTCCAGCACTTCCGCCCACTCTCTCCCTCTTGTCGGCAACTTAGTACTGCTGGTGGTGCAGCGCCAGCGTGTCTTACACGTATGCACGTCAGCGACGTCACTGACGCCAACGCAGGAGAGAGCTGGTGGATGGGCGCATTGGTGTGGCTCAGTGCTCACAGCCTTGCAGTCTGTTTGCAGGCACTGAAGATTGGATTCTGTTCTGTGAAGGTTCCTACTGCTGGCACAGCCAGGTACAGATTTGGGGCCATATTTTTTAATAATGCTGCTAGGCTGGCACAGGTACATAGATATGTTTGGGGGCCACATGATCTAATTTATTTTTGGCTGCTGCTGGCACAGGTAAAGATTGGGGCCAGGGGCAGTAGATGGTTGCTGGTACAGGGGAGGCAGTATGATGGCTGACTGTTGGCACAGTTACAGGGGGGCAGTGTGATGGATGGCTGCTAGTACGGGGGCAGTATTATGGCTGCTGGTACGGGGGCAGTATTATGGCTGCTGGTACTGGGGCAGTATTATGGCTGCTGGTACGGGGGCAGTATTATGGCTGCTGGTACTGGGGCAGTATTATGGCTGCTGGTACGGGGGGCAGTATGATGGCTGGTACGGGGGGCAGTATTATGTCTGACTGTTGGCACAGTTACAGGGGGCCAGTATGATGGATGGCTGCAGGCACAGGTACAGGGGGGGCAGTATGATGGCTGTGGCTGAAGGATTGGCTGAATACTCTGCAGCTACATACTAAGCCACCTCAAAAATGGGAGGGCTGGCAGTGTAAGGGATACCTCATCACTGAGAAGGTTTTAGCCTTCTATCTATTCTACAAGTCTGGCCTACAACTATTCTCATAGGAGTTGTGTTAAAAGTAAAATGTTGTGGACATTTCATTATTGGTGTTAAGTGAACCCTTTAGTTGCACTTTGTTTAACAGGATCAAATTATCCTACTGTTTTGTTTTTCTGACATTTACCTTATTTGTGTTAATATTTTATATAAATATATATATATATATATATATATATATATATATATATATATATATATATATATATATATATAATGAGCCCATGGTAAAATGAATGTTCCATGGCCCTCAAATGTCTGTGGAAAAATATTAACCCAAAACAAGTTCAAGTTAGGACTTTTGCAGGCAATCCCATTTAAAAAAAGGAAAAGTCGGTAATGTTCAATAAAAGCCACACTTTAGTGATTTTGCAGAGCAATGACCATTCACAAAAAGTTGCCTGGCCATAGAATGTGAACAAAAACTAGCATCGATCTCTTTCACTAGTCATCTGTGCCTGTTAGATAATTGCCGATGTACCTGTGAATTGGATTTTAGGTGAATTTACACTTTGCCCTTTAGTATAACTGCGCCAATGTTTGCTGCTAGTTAGAAGATGTACTGTAGCAATTAATAAGGAGCAGCAACAAATTTAAGAAGCAGCAGTGGTGACAAAAGCCAAGAGAAACCAATATTATGCAGGGTCAAAGAGAAGGAAAATCTTGCAGAACTTGAGGGTGCTAAATGTTAGGCACCTTCAAGTGAATGTATTGACTTACCTGAAACCCCGGGCCGGTGCTCCTATCAGCAGAAAACTGCACCAGCCCAGGGTTATACCAGTGAGCACGGAGCGATTCAAATTTCCCAGGGCAAACGCATGCGCAGTTGAATGAAATAGTCGACTTTTTAGTTAAAGTTCAGCTTTTCATTCTACTGCGCATGCGCAGCAGCGTGAAGAAGGAGGAAGGTGGTAGAAGAACGTTTCATGGTGCTCCTTGGTATAACCCCGGGCTGGTGCAGTTTTTTGCTGATAGGAATACCGGCTTGGGGTTTCAGGTAAGTCAATACAATCACTTGGGGTGCCTAACATTTGGCACCCCCAAGTGCTGCAAGACTTTCCTTCTCCTTTAAGAGAGCAACTGGCATAAATATAAAGTTCAGGTATGACATATAAAACAGGGTAAAACAACTGTGAAACCACTTAAAGGGAATTATATGGAAACTGGATTTCAAGTATGAAATATAAGTAGAATAATGATATAACCACTCAAAGTGAATTATATGGAAACTGGATTTCAAGTACGTCATTTAATACGGGTAGAGGAATAGTGAAACCACTCAAAGCGAAGTACAGTTTATGGAAACTAGATATCAAGTATGAAATATAACAAGGTGTATAAGAATGGTAACACTCAAAGATAATTATATGGACACTCATAATTGTTAAAAAATATTTTAATTAGTTGATATCCCAGCCAAGAAATAAGTGCATAATGATCATTCATAAATGATATGCACCATAGATATCAACACCATAGATATAAACACCAAAGCAGTAGACTTTGCTGAGGTTTTTTGTTGAGGCAAAATCAAACCAGTTAATTAATATACAATTTACTTACTGATGATACTAGACTAGTTACCTTCTTGGATAGTTTAAGAATTGTGCAGACTTCTCTGATTAGGTACACTGTCTCTTGTAGCTTCTGCATTATTATTTTGTCTATGTTGCCCCAAGCAACAATATTTTGATCTAGTGGGTATTATTATGTTTTTCTATGTTTATTGTGTCATTGAGTTCTTATGCCGAGACGCTTCAATTACATCATGTAAATTTAGAAATTGCTACTTTTCTACTCTTTCCCTCTAAATAACAATATCTGCTGTATCTATTACTTTTTGCAAATACAGACTATTCCAAAGGAATTTTAGACTGACCCATAAAAGAAACAAAAAAACATTAACACAGCAAGAATCAGGAGCTCCTATCCAAAAATAATCATATGACTTATGGACTAATTTGTTGAAACAGGTATGTTATTGGATACAACTTTTGAAATGAAGCAAAACAAACGTGGTGTAAAGGTGATACCTTTATTGACTAACTAAGATGACAATCACAGCAAGCTTTCAGAGCATTTCGGCTAAAAGCAAAGCTGATTATTCCCTTGGGAGTAAATCCTCTGATCTTCATTATTCTAGAGATCTAATTGGTTGTAACTGCACTTGTATGTAAATTGTAAATGAAAAAAAAATTGCACAAACAAAAAATTTCACAATGTAATATTCTTCATCAAACAGTTATTGCATTGCAAATTTTAATTGCACACTTTTAAGGCATGCTTGACTGCGGTGTAAAAAAATTTTTTGGAGCAAAACCTTTTTTTTAGTAATACGTTTTATTACATTCATTGTGTACTGGGGCAAATACAATTTGTGATCTTTCTTCCACTGGTGGAAGTGGTTAATAAACAGCTTCTTGGTTTGAAAAAGCTATATTAAATTCATGCAACATTTTCACATTGTGAAACAAGGATAATAAAATGCTATGACATATCCAAACATTTGGCCAGCTGTAGGTGTTAAAATAATGAGATAGTAGAGAGAAGTGGCTCCAATATTTTGCGTTAACTTCTTTCACAGCATATCCCAATAACAAACAGATTGTCTGCTGGCCATACACAGCTTGATCTTCTCGCTTGGTGAGGTTGTCAAACCAGTAGATATGAGTCCTATTTGACCACAATGTGTTGGATTAGGCTGATCTGGATCATCCCATGGGTTCTATGGAGATTTATTGGACGAGGACCCCATCAATTGGCTGATGGGTTACTTGTCCAAGAGGTTGTTTAAACCTGCATGACTAATAGCTGGCCAACTTATAGTCAGATGTGTCAGATAGAGGACAGTATTTCAATCCAACTAAATGCACTGTGAGCTCATAGAAAAGGTTATTGTATACATTGCCAAGTTACTGTGGCTAGCACTAAACCTCTGCTACAGAGAAAAAAAAAATGCCTGTTGATGCAGTTGACTTCTATGCATAATAACAACCTTAGAAATTCATTAAGATCTGAGCAACCTGGGAAGAAATGTTTAGTACTAATAAAATGGTTCAAATCCCATAGCTGCAAGTGCTGGAGCCTAAAGGGGTATATAATTTCACCCCTCTGGACACATCTACAGAGCACAGCCTTCTGCTTAAAGCCTGCCATAGGCAGGCGCAGTGTCAGACTGGGACACCAGAGGCCCACCAAAAACCCTTAGACCAGGGGCCCACCCAAAAACCTTTAGACCAGTGTCCCACTCTAAGTATTATTTTCTTCCTCTCCTTACTCAAACTGTATTCTCCTAGTCTCTTTTCTTTACATACTATAACCTATTATTCCATCGATTTAGCCTCTATATTGTCATAGAAATAGGGAATGGCCATGAAATAAGCCAAATGTTTAGAAGCAGGAGGGCCCACCGGGAGTTTTCCTGGTATCCCAGTGGGCCAGTCCGACACTGGGCAGGCGATTAGTACAGAGTCTCCGTGCTTCTTGTGCCAATTAGTGAATTACACACAAGTTAGGAGGCATCTCAGGGAACACTCATACTGCCCTCAGTCCACTCCCCATGAATACAGTGCTGCCAAATACAGGGAGAAGTGTAGGTCTTATGTGTTAAACACAGGGCACAGAGAAAGTGCTAAAACATTATGCGTTTAGCCATTTTTTTTTCACTTTGCACCCTGCCTTGTTTTTCTTAAAATAGGTGTTAAACATCTTAAACAAACTAATTAATTAAACATTAATAAGGTTGCATTTGTGGGTAGCTCTGGTCTGACTTGAATTAATCTCTGTGCTATAAAATGAGTCCAAATAAAACATTATAAAATAATGACTTCAGTATGTTGATGGTTATGGTGTATTTTGGATCACAGTTGTGAGAAACTAAAAGGGTTACTATCTTCAGAAAAAATTGGTTTACCCTTTTCCAGCATCCAATAAATAAATGTAGTTTGAGAAAAAAAATATTTTCATTTGCCTAGGAAAAAATGAATATCAATTTTTATCTGTTGCTCCACTGTTGCTTGGAGATGCCTATGGCTGATTTTACAATGAGAAATACAGAGCAGTAGAAAGAAATTTATAATGATTGAATATGAACAAGTAATGAATTCTGTAAAGCAAAGAGATCACAAAAATGTGCAGTGCAACATCCTCAAGTTCCTATTTCCTCTACACTATTAGATAGATTACTCAGGTTCTTCTTGTAATGTATAACCATTCCAGCAAGGAATAAACCACCTCATTTTACATGGATGCACGGGCCATTCCAAATTATAGATACCAGGCATTAAATCAATAATTTTATAGTCTAAGCATATGCTAAGTTATTATACAGATTGATTATAATCGATCCCAGTACATATGCATCCATTGACATTACTCAAAGCACAATGCACCTTTGTCCAATATATAGACACTCCTGAACTTCACTACATCAAGTGAAGGTCATCATCTGTCTTTTGGGGGCATGGAGATTGCTGAGACCCCAAGGCTTTGGAAGACTAGAGGACCTACTTATCAAATTATCCTCAATAATGCAACCTGGAACAATAAACCAAACTTTTCCTCAAATGATATCTCACACCACATAGACTAGCACACATATATATGTGCTTTAGAAAGATTTTTAAACATTATTATCCACCAAACTTCAACATTTTGATACAGTTGACCCTGCCATATCCCTCCTGCACATTTCCCTCCCAGATCTAGAAAAGGGAGAAGCCTTCATCCTGTACCATGCACTGTTCACATTAATTAGGGCATTAATAACCAGTAAGTGAAAGCCTAACTCAGCACCCATGCTTTTGCAAGTCCTCAAGGAAACAGAGTACAACATGTTATCTGAAAAGTGCGTCTTGACTTCAATCTGAAAAAGAACTCTTGTAACACTGCACTCTGTATGGCGATGGACCCAAATACTGGAACTTGGCTGCACAACAATTCAACCAGTTAGGACAACAACAGACTGAACAGCAGAGGAATGTACAAAAGGTATTAAAAGTGCTATCAAATAAAAGGTGTATTTAGAAAGCTGTGTATTTCTCATTGTGTGTTATTTCATGCTGTCCTTCACTGTCCCTTCAATTTAACATTACAAAATCACTATTTTCAGTATTTATATTGGTTTGTCCAACCCTTATAAATACCACAAATAGTTTTTATTAATTTTATTTTACACCACATTAGACAGGTATTAAACCTTATAAATATGACCCTAGGATCACAATATTAGTGAAAACCCATTATCCAGAATTGCTCCAAATTATGGGAAAGTCATCTCCTACAGACTAATTTCAATTTTAAAAAATGATTGGGCTTATTAAATGGTTTTTGTTTTTGCTCGATTTTATCAAGTCTTTTCCATACTCAACGTTTTTGAGTTATTTTATTGATAAGTAAGATAAAATCATGGATGGGACCACAGGTCCTGAGTATTCTGGATAACGAGTCCCATAACTATATTAAATGCATAAAGGGGAGCAGAAGTGCATGAGTTGAGTGGAAGTGTGGGGGTGGATGGACTGTCCAAGGGGGCTTGGCCTCTTTCCCAATTTACTGAATATTTTATTATTGATTTGTGGCTTGAACTGAAATGTTAAGTGCCTATTACAGAATGTGTGTGGCTCTTGTCTTTTGAATCACTGACGTGGAATGGAGATACTCTGCTGTGTATCCAGGGAACACAGTGACTTATACCCTAAAATTGGAGTGATGGATTAATTATTCACATTTGTCTAAGAATAGTAACATAGTGGGAAATGTTGTACCACCTGTGCCAAATGTCTACATAAAGGTTGCTTCATAGATGGGTAGCATTTTCCATATTACTAACAAGAGCTGGCTACTCCATTTATGGTCAGAAGGAACACATATCAAAGAGGAATTCTCCAATGAAAATCAGTTTTGCAAGAATGTTAGAACTTTAACTGGAAAGTAGGTAGTATGTTGTTGGCAGTATGTCACATGTATGTTGGCAGTATGTATATCGTTGGCAGAAAAAGGCCTAATCCCTGTGTCTCATTCTGTATTATGTGCAGTATATATAGGTGTATCAATAATAGAGGTTTATTTCAGTCTCAGAATACAAATAAGGGACCTAATATCCAGAATGTTCAGAACCTGCTGTTTTCTGGATAAGGGATATTTCTGTAATATTTTCATACAAATACTTAAAAGTAAAAATATAAACATTAAATAAACCCAATAGAATTGTTTGCCTCTAGTATGGATTCATTATATCTTAGTTTGGATCAAGTACAAGGTATTGTTTCCTTTAATACAGAGAAAAAGGAAATCAGTTTTAAAAATATGAATTATTTAATTACAACAGAGTCTAGGGGAGATGGCCTTCCTGTAATCTGGAGATTTCTGAATAAGGGGTCCATACCTGTACATATATGGGTCCCTTATCCAGAACCCCTATATCAAAAAAGCTCCATCTCCCAAAGTCCATTTTAAGCAAATCATTTCCTTCTTCCTGTAAAAATCCAGAACTCCTTTATCAAAAAAGCTCCATCTCCCATAGTCCATTTTAAGCAAATAATTTCCCTTTTCTTGTTATAATATAACAAAACCTTGTGCCAAGTCCAAGCTGCATGAAACCATATTGGTGGCAAACCAATCCTTTAGGGTTTATTTAATGTTTAAATGATTTTTAGTAGATTTAAGACTTTATCAAAAAAAAACCTTAGGTCCAAAGCATTCCAGGTCATAGGTGCTACACCTGAACAATATACTGGTGTATGTTATTATCAATACACATGGACATTGCCTACCCTCTGACTAACAGAATGACATTTTTGAGGCATATGAATAAGAACATGCATGTGCTGAAGAATATTTTTTACTTGATGCTTCAATGCTAATGTAGGGATGTGAAAATTTAGACACCCTCACATATTATTGATAGGCACAACCCTAGTAATATGGACACCTAAATGGGTCCTAATGGGGACCTTGTGTATAGCTATGTTTATGTAACCCCTGTAGTTTTCTATGTAGTGTACGCTAGATGGCACTGTGGCATAGTATAAAGGTCCTGGAAACCATGCGTCTGGGTCCATAACTTTAGCCCAACCAAGCAGGTTGGAAAGGAATGGGTAGTGGATCCTAGGAGCGGTGGCCCTAGTAAAGTGATAGCATACTCTTTTATAGATCACTCTAGGAGTGATAGACAGGTTATGTAGTTGAGCAGCTCAATGCTCCGACGAGGAGAATGAGAGGGATTAAGATCCCTGGGTAATAATAACCCAGAGTAGGGACCAAGTGTTGAGACTAGGGATGATAGGAATTCCTCTAGATTCGTCTTAGGGTGATCCTGAAAACTGGGCAAGACCTCTTGGCCGCTGTGTAACCCTCTGCTGATGTATCCCTGGCCTGTAGGGATCCAGCCTATAATTGTACTGTGAGTATATGCTGCCTTTATGCTATTTGTGCTTTATGCTCCATTGTGGAAATTTGCTACTGTAAATAAATACTGTTTCTTGGTTAAGCATCAAAGAACCTCTGGCGCCCAATTCTTGTGCATTGGTACACAGTTACAGTTACACTACACCCTGCTTCCACCCCGTTGCGAGGGCTTACCCCTGAGGAAAGAGGGTCTCATTTGTGGTACCACACCACATGAAAAGTAGCTCCTATTGACCACAGTAGTGTCAATGTACTATAACGCTACACTGATAAAGAGAAAATAAATATAGAATTTTGAACCAAGTTATAAACGAGGTACATTAGTTAACATGTAAGTACTCCCAAAATATGTTGTCAAAGTAATACTGGCTTCTAGTTTATTTACATACTGTGTATTTGCTCGGGTACTTTACACGGCTCAGTATCTTATTAATGATCACATAAGTTCTTAGTGCTGTACTGTGCAGATTAATTTCAAGGATTTTCTAGTTCATTAGAAAATATGCACAAAGAGAACACTAGATGGCTCTGTACTATCACTTTTGTTCTTATTTCAAGTCCCCTGTGCCTTTCAGATGTCACATTTTTATTCAGGCTACATGTTAAGGACCAGATTTGAATAAATCAGTTACTCTGCATTTACCTCAACGTCACCCTGTGAATAATTTACAGTTATCTCGAAAATGATGGAAAATTACTGAGCTCAACTTATAAGGAACACTTTACAAATGACAAAGCCTTAGGCGTTTGCTCAGGATAAGCTAGAAGATCTAAAAAAAAACTCAAATTGGATATTGAAATAATTGAAAGTTCATCATCTGACAAAAGGTCACATGCATGGAAAGAAGGCATTTGTTAAACTATATCAAAACCATTCAATATTAATAAACAGCCTTACAGAAATCTGTACATTTTAAAGTTCCTAACTAATGGGATTGAGCTACATGCTCTGAATGATACTATTTCATTTTACAATATGAATACAATTATATTATTTTCCCTTCTGCAGGAGAGACAAAATATATATTTTATTGTTAAAATATCGAGTCCTAGTCTGTCTAGCTCGTTCTTGCTATCGCTGGCATTACGCTCGGTTAATATTTCAGTCTGATCCCTACTGATATCATCATAGTGAAATATTGGGTGGCTGCAGAGAGGTCACATGAGTTTGATAGATATCACTGCCTATAAAGACCCAAGGCAATAGTTATGTCCATGAAAAGGATATTAAAGAAACGAACAGTCTGTAACAATGCACAAAGCAAATATTAGGTTTTACAGCTATAAAGAGCTGGATTTGAGGGGATCTAAAACCATTTTTTTTACATAAGGAAACAAATAGTTATTCTAAATATCTTTCCATTAAACTTGAATTAACTTTTTTTCATGGAAAGAAAGTTATTTGTTATTTGTAAACATAATTGCATTTCACAGCAACATCTGTCTGGCTATTAATATTTTTTAACTGGTTCTGACAGAAATGTATCTGCTGCATTGTTTCAAGGGTCAGAGAACGGAAATGGATTAACAGACACCGCTTTTAAAATGACTTAACATGTTTAAACTATACAAAATATGTTATTCAAGGTGTCAGGTGTTTATATGAATCACTAACTAGGGTTAGCGGGCCACCCACAGCAAGCAAGTTTGGTTATAATGAACCCAGCCAAAAGGCTGCTGATATTATACCCCATTGTTGCACAAATGGTTATTGCTTTATATGACGTCTATAAAGACATCAACTAAACACGTTTGTGCACAGACTCCAGTCAAAATGATCATTATAATTTTTGATCAAGTACTCTGGTATTTATTGTAGAGAAGGTTAATTTATCTACAGTATGAATAAGGGGTATGACCCATGGTGAAACCCAAGCCCACCACTGCTGCCTCCCCTTCTGCTAAACAGAAAACATGTGACATGAACAGGAGATTGTCAGGCCAAGAGCACTGTTGCATTTCCTATTGAAGTGAAAGTTAGGTTGCACTGGGGGATTCAGATTCATTATTTGATAGGAACAAACATATACCAGCTTATATAAATTAATAAAAACAATACAACATGGTGGTGGGGAAATAATATAATATTGTGGATATGGTAAAAAGAGGAAGGAACAGGTGCTGAATCAAAAGCAGAAAGTAAAACAGTCAACAAGTATACACAAGAGAAAACATATGAAAATAACTAAATTCAATCTCAATGTAATTCAACATAGATTTAAATGTAAGATTGTTCTCTGAAATATGTTAAAGAGTCCTGAAACAAATATAAAATGAATTGGGGAATATATAATCCCCTGCAATGTTACAATCCTCCAGTTTTAGCAGATTTGCCCATATATTATACTAGGTGGATAGGTCCACCAGTCTGAAAATATAGTCAGTGGCAGAACAACGATTCATTACTAGTGATGGGTGAATTTGTCCTGCTTCGCCAAAAAATTTAGCGCGGAAAATTCACAAAACACGAATTTTGCCACCCATGTCAATTCTGACGCCGGCATTAAAGTCAGTGGGCGTCCGAATAATGTTGCCGCGCGGAAGCTTTGACACAGGCGACTTTTCCGACGTGCGTCCAAAATTTTTTTATGCTGGTGAATTTTCGCATCAGTTTAGCAAATTTATTCGCCGTTGGCGAAGCGAGGAAATTTGCCGCAAATTCGCGCCTGCCGAATTTGTTCGCCTATCACTATACATTATTATTGTTATTTAAACAGTGTATATATATTCTACAGCAGTACAGTGATTATACATAATCCCCATCAATGCCTGCCACAGTGAAGCTAAAACAGGGCTTAATTGACTATACATAAAGCATAATTGACTGGCATTACTGCTCAGCCTGACAGCGTGGGTAAGTTGACTGCTACTACAAAGTGTAAAGGCAAGCTGCATAAATATATGCAGTTTTATAACACACTGGTTGCTATGTTCACAACTACACAAAGAACTGGCATTTTCACACTGGAAGATGAGTACCACTAAAGCATTGTCACTTTCTGGCAAATAACTGCAAATAAATTTTTACACACTGGCTGCCAGAAAAATCTGAGTATATAACTATGGAATTATCGTATAAAGGCTCCCAGTGAAAACATGAACAGATAATTGTGTCACACTTTGCATTTGTAATTTTCACATACATACTAGCTACCAGATTAAAGCTGGGTACATACAGGTATATCTATGGCATTATTAGCAGTCATCTGGCAGTATACAGCTGGCAATATAACAATGGCATTACTATATACTAAATGCAAGTATCACTTCAGTATTGTTATAAAGCATTGCTGCCAGTAAAAAGATTAATATATAATTGTGGCAGTGTTGCATACAGGCTACCATTATAAAGTTGAACATCTAACTATGGCATTACTACATACTGGCTGCCAGTGGCAAGATGTCAAATATATACGTTTATATTGTCTGCATGTTTATAACTAAACATATAACGGAAATTAAACACGCTGGGTGCCAGAATAAAGCTTGGCATGTAGCTGCAGAATAACACACTCCCTGCCAGTTTAAAGAAAGGCATTTATAGCTGTGGCTATTTTGGCTGCTGGAGTAAAATACAGTACAGTGACTGTGACATTATGACATAATGGATGGCAGCATAAAAGTGGACATATACTGTAAATAATGCATGAGTGAACTGCTGATATTTTATATACCTTGGCACCCATGCACCCTCTGGATTACTGTGGATTACATGCATTTGTGTCTGCAGCAATACAGGTATTATATTATATGCATATATTTTAGAAGAATTGTTAAGGATTAGGTGTCCACAGGTTTGCTGAGTTTATGGATCTGTGGGATTAGTTTGGATTATGTGCCAGTGTGCCTGTATGATAACTGGAGATTATATAGTAATATATCTTTATACAGGATTATTGGGGGGATTATGTGCAAGGGTACCTGCACAATTCATGGAGGTTACATTGGTATATATGCACATGGGATTACAGGGGTTACTAAGGATTATCTGTTAATATGGTTAATATGTACATGGGAATGTTAGGTGTTATGTGCCAGGGTACCTGTAAAATTATTGGGAATGATATGATATATGGGATTACTATAGATTATGTATACTTCTGCAGGATTACTAGTGTTTTGGTGTGATTTTATGTATAGAAATACTTGAAATTCATGGGGGGAAAATGCACATATGCCTGTAAAATGACAGGTACAAGAGTTGGTACCTACCAGGTTAGGTACCAAAATGTTTATGGGATTACTGGATATAATACAAATATTTTTGAATAATTACCAAGGATTATGTTCCAATGTGCTAGCAAGGTTACTATGAATTACCTACTATATATTTAAGAAATGTTTGGGTTCCAGTATTTGCAACTGTTTGCAAGGTTGCTAGAGCTTTTGAATTTGCTGAGCATTATGTGCAATAATTACTAGAATTGTTACTGTGAATTATCTATTTAGGATTATAAAAGATTATGATCATATGTATCCACAGGATTACTATGGATTATGTGCATATGTGTGTGCATGATTGCTGGTAGCAGTGCTGTGTGCAATCAGTACAACAGGTAGGGCAAGATGCAGTGATACCACGATGACCATAAGGCTCTAGGTGTATAGAACCTGTATGGGACACCAAGTTTTCTGACGGCAGCACAGCTAAGAAAGAGAACTCTGCTGTGGATCTAATGCACCGTATCAGCTTTGATTGGGAGATACAGTTAAATCAAGAAGAAGACTACAGAATTCGGACTGCTCTGCTCTGAAAAGACACTCACTTAAGTTATCTTCCCACTGGATACAAGTACAAATTATTCTAACATTGCTTTTTTTTTTATTATGCATACATATAAAACATATAATAATCACACACCTTAGAGAGTAATCAGTCTCTGTTTCACATACCCAAGCATCTGCTTTCTGTACCACAGCACTGTGCCCAGCTGCCCTGAGCATTCCTATCATTTCATGCTGCAGTGGAACATAATGTATTTAGGAAGCCCCACTGCAGAATCATACTATTATCTATTTTATCTGTCCAATACATAGCAATAAATATCCCTAGAAAATATGACGGAATGAACTTAAACTCAAAGCACCTTCTATTGTGCAGGCACCAACATCTTTGTGCCATTATCACTCTCCGATCGATGTAATGCCAAAAAGAAACAGGTAAAACTTCAACAATGTTCCTCTTTACTCCGACATCCCATTGAGCTCAAAGAAAGGAAGTCTATGATATGACTTACCTAGTATATTTCCAATAAGAGCAATGATGAAGACTATGATATAGCCAACGATTAGCACCCATTCATATTGTTTTGGGTGCAGATACTCCCTCCAAAGATAGCGAAGAAATTCATCATCATAATCAGCATTTGGATTTAGAAAGGGCTCCTGTGTCCCATTTAGATCTTGTTCTGACCAGTTCCTATAAAGTAGATGATCAAGTTTGGCTCCTTGCATGCTGCTGTTCATCTGACGGCTCCCAGTGCTTCTCTCTGCTGCTGCTGCTAACATTCATGAAGTAATAATTAGAGGGGCATGGATAACTGAAGATTTAGAGCCGAGGCATGAAACACTTTGCCCTGCACACTCTGTGGAACAGCTGGAACAAGTGGAGAGTGGAGGCTGCTAGAGCCCCAGCAGCTTTACATGAAGCACACACACATCCCGGGCAGGCACAACCTTGATTGGGATTTGACATCCTCTCTGCTACCTTGTGAGAACACTCAAGTCACACAAAAGCCCGAACAGCCTTGAGGGTGGGGTTTGCGCTGAGCATGAATCAGCCTCTGCTCCAGGGTCCTAATATTATCAAGTAACAGGGACTTGCTGCTCATTCAGTTTCATAAAAATCCATTCAAATGATGGCTTTCTCATGCTCTAGTGTCAGTTAATAATAGAAACTCTAAAATTGTTATCCCATAAATGATATCCTGGCACAAGCTGTAACTGTTCTGTTTTTGGAACCATTTATTGCCACCTGCTTTCTCTGCTAATGTCTCCTTTTTTATACTCCCCCCCTAGTTTATTGCCCTGGATTTCCAGCTTTTCGCCAAGAGTTACAGTGTATTACACACACATATTATACACAGATATGGAATCCATTAACCGTACACCCACTATTCAGAAAGCTTCATTTTTCATTTCAAATAAGTTTTGATTACTTATCAAAAATGACATCCCTTTTCTCTGTAATAATAAAACAGCACCTTGTACTTAGATATAATTAATTCTTAATGGAGGCAAACAATCCTATTGTGTTTATTTAATGTTTATTTATTATTATGTTTATTTAATGTTTACATTCTAAAGTTTGTTTTTAGTAGATCCAGTAGATCCAAATTATGGAAAGACCCCTTATCCAGAAAACCCCAGGTCCTGAGCAGTCTGGATAACAGGTCACAGGAACATTCCTTTCAAAAGTTAAATGCTTGAATAGCAGTAATTAAACAGGTACTTTGCTCAAGGGAACTCTCCCAATTATTCTGGTGCCCTTAGTAGCCTCATGTCTGTGTTATACTTTCTCAGGGTGGTCTCCCCTTTTCCTGCAGACACATACACCCTTAATACTTAGTAATCCTGCATCTGAATAGCCACATAATTCCAAATGATCCTTAAAATACATGACTCCAGTCAACTTGCAATGCATATGTACACAAACCATAGTATTTCTGTTAATATAGTGAATAAATTACCCCCTCTTGTAAAATATAAGGATGTTATAAATTACTGATGAGTTCCATGACAATATAAAAACACAAGGTAAAAGGCCCAGGTCATGGAACTCCGAAGTAACTTATAATATCCTCATATTTGCAACAGGGGGAACTTTATTTATTATAATACACAAGTTTCAGTGAGTCGTGTGACAGAAACGACATCACTAAGCTCCGATTATAAATAATGACATCACTAAGCGCCGTTTATTTTTTGACCATGCCTGTTTTTGCAGCCCCCTGACTACCATGTTCATTTTACTAAATTTGGCAGGCTAAGAAAGTTTGAACACATTTCTGTGGTCTTAATGTTTTATTACAGTTTTGCTAATTAAGTGAATTGCCCTTTAAGGTGCAAGTTACAGTTTCCCCAAGAGACCTGCTTATCTTAAATTGTTACAATTGTTTCTTTGCTTATCTTAAATTGTTACAAAAGTATCTAAGTGCACCTGCCACATATTCCGGGCTCTCTACCAAAAGCCAATTAAGTTTTAGAAACGTTCTATCTGTACGTTTTCTGGCTGTTCAGTACAGGAAATCAAATAGAAAGTCTGAGCATTTTAGTAACAATTCGGAATGATGGGTTGAGCTGTCAAAATCAGGACTTTCCCCACGAAAAACAGGACAGTTGGGAGGTATGTAATTGTATCTATTTTTACTATTCAGGGGCAAACACAAATGATCCTGTAATACTAAAAGTACATATTTTCTGGTGATCCTGCAGACATAGATAATTTCAATCTCCAGTAATCTTGTAATCACAGTAATTCCACAGAAAAATATACACATAAACTCCAGTAATTCTACATACTACATTGCATGCAGTTCCCAGTAATCCTTCATGAGCATATGCAGATGTAGGTGCTCCTGAAGACATATTCACACATAATCCCTTATAATATTTCAGGCAGATTTAGACATAATCCTTTGTAATTGTACAGGAAAATTCTCGCAGATGACTGGCACATTGGCACATAATAAGTAATCCTGCAGACATTTAGCACCCTGAAATAGTATCCTCATTTAGAGAGATCTCTTCTTCTCGGCAAGAGTAGGGGGACCTCCCATTACTGGAAATTTCCTTTTTTTGGGGATAGTAGCGAAACATAACTAGTACAAACTATTGGCCTCATTTTATATCCATATAATTTTCTTGGAAAATGTAAAATTCTCTGTTCCTGTAGTTTCCACCTTGGCCAGTGTGCATACCTCCCAACTGTCCCGATTTTTTCACAGGACAGTCCTGATTTTGACAGCTGAGCTCCCAGTCCCGGATTGCTAGTGAAATGTCCAGAGTTTCTCTTTGATCTCCTGCACTGACGCAAGTTTCTGAAATTTAATTTAAAAAAGAGGCTCTAGACATAGAGCCCAGAACACTCAGCACCTACACTTAGATACATTTGAAGGAGAACTATCGCAAAAATTAAAATTTGATATAAACTTCGTCATACTGAAATAAGCTACTTTCTAAATGCAATCAATTAAATACTCTGCATTGTTTCTTATTATTTATTGGATCTAACTGTCAAAGATTATCTGACACCCAACTCCTGCATGAAGACAGAATCTGGAGAAACAGGTGAAGAGAGAGAGATAGTGAAGATAAATAAACTTGATTATTTAAGAAACGGCACAACATTTTTAATTGATTATATTTAGAAAACGTCTTATTTCAGTGTACTGAAGCTTATATTACATTTTCATTTTCGCTATAGTTCCCCTTTAAGAAAAGCAGGTTTCTAGGGAGAACTGAGGTTTTCATTTTAAAGTACAATTCACCTTTATTAGCAAAACTGTAATAACTGATAAAACCTGGCCCTAGAACCCAAGAAATGTGTTCAAACATACTATAACCTGCAAAATTTTGTAAAATGGATTTGGTATTTAGGGGGTGTGGCTATAAAATGGGCACGTTCCAAAAAATGTCACCGCCCTACAGGCAAAAGATCTTTTTGTCCCTCTTTCCATTTTTCAAATGTCAGGAGGTATGCAGTGTTTTGCACCTTCAAGAATGGCCCCATGTATTTAATTAGTCTCCCTAAACACAAAAAGTAAAAGTCCACGGAAATTATATCTAAAGATAAATCAATATCCTGTACAGATTATTCTTAAAGAAAAGCTAATCTTTTAAACTGCCAAAGCTCAGAGGTTACATGGCTTGTGCGTTGTCATGCGTCCCATAGCGAAAAGTTTACTGTTCCTGTCTTTGGTGTTTCATTCTGGCAGCTCAGTAATTCAGGTGCACATTCTGAACTGTTACAATTTGCTACATTAGTTGTTATATTTCTCGGTAGCATCTGTGGAATATCAGCAACTAGATGATATTGGAAAATGAAACTTTACATTTAAAAAAAACCTTTGCAAATAGAAAGAGAAAGTAATTGAAAAACGTCTTTATTTCTGGTGAACTAGTGAAAACAACTAAACTGAAAAAAGTGTCTGAAGGTGAACAACCCCATTGAAACCACTGGCTGTACCTTGCACTGGATGCAAAAGTGGAAGGCATGAAGGAAAGAGCAATGCTAAAAAAGATGCAAGGGAGTACTTAACCTGCCGCAAGCAGCTGGCAAATATAATCTTTTTAGGGCCTTTTAATCCCCATTATAAATAGTGGGTAAACTAGAGGTGTGCCATGGGATGTCCATGTGCCACCCAACTTTAACCCCTGTTACAACACAGGTAGTATGCTCTATTCCAGGATAAAAAAATACTTTAGACACTAAGGGGCACATTTATCAAGGGTCAAATATCGAGGGTTAATAAACCCTCGAATTTAAATCCTTCGAATTCGTATATAATTCGAAGGATTTAGCGCAAATCCTTCGATCGATCGATTTTAAGCGATCGATCGAAGGATTTTTCTTCGATCAAAAAAAGGCTAGAAAAGTGCTGGAGAAGGTCCCCAAAGGCTAACATTGTACCTTGGTAGGTACCTTGGTAGGAGACAGTACTTCGACTATTGAATGGTCGAATAGTCGAACAATTTTTAGTTCGAATCGTTCGAATCGAAGTCGAAGGTCATAGTAGCCTATTCGATGGTCGAAGTACCCAAAAAAATACTTCAAAATTCTACGTTTTTTTCATTCGAATCCTTCACTCGAGCTTAGTAAATGTGCCCCTAAATTCAAATGTATGGGAGCATGGTGCAAAATATCAAAAAAAAGTGTTACCTGTTTATGCACATTGTCTGTTTTTGAAATTAGACTTTCCATGCTTTAATATCTGTGTATTATCTATACACAATGGGGCACATTTATCAAAGAGTGAAGTTAGGGATCACCACAGTCCATTAGTGTGAAATTCCGCCACTCTCCATTTATTTCTATGGGATATATTTTGATGGGTGAAAAAGGAAAGTTCACTCTCTGATAAATATTCCTTTCAAAATGCTATAGAAATTATAGAACTTTTTTGGTTGAGGTATGTATTTGTTTCTGTGTGTGCAAAACAGATGTGTATCTTTAGCTTTTGAAAAATAACTTTTCATTTTCCCATGTATCTCTCTCTACTTCATCTACTTAAAGGAAGGATAGCTACAGTAGATGCTTTCTAATATATTTCCATAACTTCCAATGTAGTGTCCATTAACGACTGTATATGACATAATCAGTTTTATAGAATCCATGCCAACCAATTGATCCACCTCATGTGAAGAGTTGGACAGCACTACAGGAAACATGTGAGTTTTCAAAGATGCAGAACATGTGAGGACAAAGGTAGAAATATTTAATAGCTGCAGAGAATGCTGTTGCTGGGATCCAACAGATATAACTCTGAAGTGAGTCAGTATACAGGTACAGAATGCAAATGATTTACATCCTTATGCACGGAAAATTGAATTATCACAGAGGTTCACTGCTGATTTCTCTTTTGTTGCAAACGATATGGTTATTGTTTGGAAGCTCATTTGTTTGACAATTGCATAGTCTATAAACATGTGTTTCTATTTTTTTCTTGTCTGACTTTTCTGTGAATTCCATGTAGCAATTTACTAGCTATGGCCTGAAAAAAAAAATCTATAAACTAGTTCAAGTATATATTAAGTTGTATGGATTTGTTTGCCTGATTTGACTCCATCAACTCCATGTCTGTGCTTTGAAGAAAGGTGAGTTAATTGTTTCATCAATGTGTGGTTCATGGCTTATTCTTTGCAGAGAAGATAGAGAGACTGGGTTAGGCTGTATGTGGGTGGGATGAGGATTAGAGAATAAGTCACTTGACAATAGCAGGTTTAATATGGCTTCACTTTTTGTGTAGACCTCTGTAAATAGGGTTTTATAAAGTAGGGTTCATTCATGGCAAGTGCAGTTGCTGTTGCGTTAAAACTGGGTGAATTGACCATTTTTTCCAATAATTTTTATTTTTGTTATATGAACAGATCATAACAGCAATCTACAAGAATTCTGTTCAGTTATACAGTATTGTACCTGGCAGAATAATATTTAAAAATACAAGTTTGATTTTTTTCATAATTTAAATGACAGTGTACAATAACAACGTTGCATTAACATCATCACTAGCAATCTAACATTCAAAGCTGCACCAGTGCACCCACAACAATCTGGATGAACTCTACGCAGTAGCTCCACTACTATCAGAGCCCAAAACACAATTGCACCCAAAGAAGTGAGTGCAAATGTCATTTTAATGACGAGCATCAGAAATTAAATGGTGATTGCAGTCATAAATGACTCTTTGTGTCTCTCTGTCATATATTTGTTTGTAAAACTATATGAATAATAAGTAGCTCAAAAGAAACAATTAGTGGAATAATGCAGTGATGTTTACATCATGGGTCGCATTTACCATTTACTAATTACTACAATACAAATACAACATCACTTAGAGGCACATAATTGTTCCCCTCTTAATAAGGGGGTCATAGTTACATAGTTAAATTGGGTTGAAAAAAGTCCATCAAGTTCAACCCCTCCAAATAAAAATTCAGCATCCATACATTGCACATTGGTGTCCCATTCCCACCTCTTACATATCCCCTAATTTGCCTGTTATTCAACCATGAAAGTTAGAGAGCACCAACAGGCCCCACACCATGTAGTATGGACATGGCTGCCTTGCACCTCTTGTTGATGTGCTCTGCCCCTTTCAGCAGAGCAACTTTGCAGAGCACTGATACCCCCTGAACGTAGGTCCTTTCTGAATAAGCACTACGGGTGCTATTCTGATCCGATTGGTGCTTTAGTTTGGGACATTCACAAATAAAATGCTTTGTCACTATGAAGAAATAATATCATTAATAATATTAATAATAGTATTTTTTGTACTTCAGAAATGTCATTTCAGAACTACAGCACATCACACCCCTCCCTACTCTCAGATAAATTCTATATACCCATACCTATACTAACTAAAGAGTTTAGTATCCACAATAGTCTTTGATATTATGTCTGTCCAAGAAATCATCCAAGCCATTCTTAAAGGCATTAACTGAATCAGCCATCACATCACCCGGCAGTGCATTCCACAACCTCACTGTCCTGACTGTGAAGAACCCACTACGTTGCTTCAAATGAAAGTTCTTTTCTTCTAGTCTAAAGGGGTGGCCTCTGGTACGGTGATCCACTTTATGGGTAAAAAGGTCCCCTGCTATTTGTCTATAATATCCTCTAATGTACTTGTAAAGTGTAATCATAATAATTTAAAGTCTTCCATCCCCTTAACCAGTTTGGTTGCATGTCTCTGCACTCTCTCCAGCTCATTTATATCCCTCTTAAGGACTGGAGCCCAAAACCACACTGCACACTTCGGGAGAGGCCTTACCAGGGATCTATAAAGAGGCATAATTTTGTTTTCATCCCTTGAGTTAATGCCCTTTTTTATGCAAAACAGAACTTTATTTGCTTTAGTAGCCACAGAATGACACTGCCCAGAATTAGAAAACTTGTAATCTAAAAAATCCCAAGATCCTTCTCATTTAAGGAAACTCCCAACACACTGTAATTTAGTGTATAACTTGCATTTATATTATTTTTGCCAAAGTACAAATTTATCAACATTGAACCTTATTTTCCAGTTTGCTGCCCAGTTTCCCAACTTAGTCAAATCACTCTGCAAAGTGGCAGCATCCTGCATGGAACCTATAGTTCTGCACAATTTAGTATCATCAGGATACAGTACTTTCAATGCCCACCTCCAGGTCATTAATAAACAAGTTGAAAAGCAAGGGACCTAGTACAGAGCCCTGCGATACTCCACTAACAACAATGGTCCAATTAGAAAATGTTCCATTTACCACCAATCTTTGCAATCTATCTTTTAACCAGTTCTCTATCCAGGTACAAATACGATGTTCCAGGCCAGAGTCTGTGCATTTGTCTCTGGGGCAAGTCTGTGCAGGTGCATGTCACATCTTGTGCCATATTAAACGGTGTAGAGTGCAGTGTTGTTGGAGACAAGGGAACCCTAGATTATTTCCCTTGTGCTTCCCACACTTTGCTTTCAGTTTTTGCTCTTTGCACTTGTAAAAGGCTTCATAACTGAGGCATTTTATGTAAAGTGGCATAGTGGTACCTGTCATGTAAAAAATATAGTCCATTTGGCATGAACGGGTAAAAGTAAACCTTATTATCATAAGAATGTATACCACAGCACACCCTGGCTCTTGATTCAATGTAGTTTGGTGCTCAGTCGGGGGGATCGGCAATGGCATCCACCCTAATCATAGTCAGCATTTTGAGGGCATGACTCGTTATTTGCTCTTATCCATCAAATGTACTGTATATACTAGTGCCTCGACTGTATCCATAGTTGTAAATATATTTTACTATCATCCCTGCTGATAATCAATTCTGCTTTTCAACAAAATGCATTGAAAATCACTTTCGTAGGACTGGGTTATTGAACTGTTTGTGATCTTTGTACTGTTGGTCACGTCATGCAAAACAGAAATACTACCAGCTGAATAAATGTATTAAAGCAATCATGTTTCTTTATAACACTGATATTTGAAAGCTGATTATAATTTTTGTAATGCAAAATCTGTTTTACGGTCATTCTCCCTGTTAGTTGTCATCTGTTTGTGTCAGTTCACATGTTGATATGCATGTATTTTAAATATGCTATTTCCTTGCATTTACTATCAAGCTTTCACATCACATCTATTATCTAAATCAATTGTAACTCTTATTTTCTACCCAGGACTAGCTTTCACTCTGTACCTGTCAGCTGTTCAAAACAGGATTTTTGGAGGCCAGAAGTTCTTAACCAAAATAACAACACATTTAATAGCACAGCATATCACACATTGACACCCCTTTGGAGACAGACTTGGCAGAAATCCCACTTTACCTCTGTGACACCCTTTAGCAGATCATCTCCCATAGAACCACCAGGGAAATCCTCTAACCTGATTCTTTATCCACTTTGATCCCTACGCTAGCAGGCAGTATCACCTGGGGTTTTCCTTACAGGAGATTGAATGACTATACACGATTTTGCCTATTTATCCATGTACTGCACAAATTTTTGAGTTTGATGATGTGTGTACTAAAATATCATTAGAATCACTTCAGAATGAGAATGTAGGAAACTGGGATAGAGTAGGTATGCCTGTGGATGGGAGCCATGAAATACATCTAAATTTTATCCTACTCACCTTAGGACAACAACAAGTAATATGTTTCAGAAACAAGCGGAGAAGGAGTTAGTTAAGGCTACATGAGAGTGTGCCATCTGGAAAACATAAGGATAATCTGAGTGCTTTATAAAGGGAAGCTCTACCTAAATTCAAATCTGATCCATCAATTGTTTTTCAAAATGCAGATAAGGGCGGCTGTATTGTCATCTTGGACAAAATTGACTACTTTAATAAAGCTTAAAGGCAACTCTCTGATAGCAAGGCTTATCAACTCTATTTGAATAATCCTACTAAACAATTTAAGAGTGTTCTGTTTGAACTTATACAGTACAAGGAGGAATATCGGATGGGGTAATTAATCAACAACAGCTATTTTCCACCATTTAACCAAGGTGCATAAGAATACTGTACCCCCTGTAGGGAGACTCATAGTTGCAGGGATAGGATTTATGGGTGAACCTCTGTGTGGCACGGCTATGGGTGCCAAGTTTACCCCAGTAACATCAAAGATAGTGTGCATATGCTTAACATCATGGACTCTATCACATGGAAAAATTCTTATAGTTGGGCTACAGTGGATGTGTCTTTCTTATATTCTTGTATCCCGCATAACCTTGGTTTGGAAGTGATTTCTTTTCATCTAAATGAGTTTAGCATATGCAATACTCAGCTAAAGTATTTTCTATTAAAATCAATAGAATACCTCAAGTCACAATTATTTTATTTTTGATAAAAAATTATTACTTACAAAAATGTGGCATGGCTATAAGTTTGCCCCTTCTTACACCAACCTTTATATTGGTTGGTGGGAACAGATCTAACATCTGTAGATAAAAAACAAGATCCCAAGGTTCTGCAGTTCACTCCCTTTGCCGGTAATCTAACATCTACCACGATAATAACCCACATAAATGATTCATATTCTATTATGGCAGGTATATCAATGATCTGCTGTTTATTTGTAAAGAGTTTGATTGTTTGTTTTGTTTATCTGAATAGTAATGATTTATATTTATGTTTTACTAAGGAATTTCACTCTGATACTATTTATTTCCTTGACATTTCCTTCATGGGGCGAGGACATTGAATACTTTCTACTTTCTACAGAAAAGAATGTTCAGGTAATAATATTTTGTCTGTAAATCATCCCACCCACCACATACATTTAAGAACATACTGGTTGGACAGTTTTTATGCCTTAGGAAAGTTTGCTTTGGTTTTGAGGATTTTGTTTCTAAATCCATCGACTGGAGAGATCTTTGCTTTCCAGGGGTATCCTTTGTCTTTTTTTAGTTGAGGCCTTTGAGAGGGCCATGAAAAGGGAGCCTTTCAAAAAATGTAAGGTCCATGAGACAAACCAGACTAGTTCCCCCTCTAATGTCACAGGGACTGTGAGTCCTAGGTTTGGGTTTGATGTACCTTTATGCATTTTTTCATATAGTCCTTATTCTCCTTGCAGAAAGAACTATAAAAAATAATCAGACTGATCCTGTGTTTGATGATATTCTAAAAAACAGCTGCAAATTTGTTACTAGGAGAGCAAAAACTTTGGGCAATATCTTGGCTCCCAGTTTGGTTACATCCAAAACACCTACCACTTTTTTTCAGCTAGTTGGCAACGGGATGTATATATGTGGGGCTACAATATGCCTGACATGTACTCATGTATCAGTGGCAAGAACGTTTTCATCCTCAATAACCAATAGGAGTTATCGTATGAGACAATACATAAACTGCAATTCAAAAAATGTGATTTATTTATTAACCTGCAGCAAATGTGGGAAGCAATATGTAGGTCAGACTACTAGATGCCTAAAAAAAATAATACGAGAGTAAATATCTGATATCAAAGGAAATAGAGGTACTAATGTTTCTGAACATTTCTCTGACTGATCTATGGGTAAAACAACTTTTCTCTCTGATAGGTTTAGAGAAGGTCAGCCTGGGCCCCATGCCAGATGATTTGTCTATATTTTTGAATAAAAAATAAATAAAAAGGATTTTCACAACTCATTCATAATTCATTAAGAAAAAATATATGTTTTTTGGAATTACAAGTTTGGTGTATCCTGTCTTTACTATGAATAACTAAGTTATAAGTGCATGCTTTTAAGATTTAAACTATGACTTAGCTTATTTGGTCACTATACAAAAATAATCTATTGTAAATAACTTACTACTAAAATGTCTTTCAGAATTATGGTTCTGATGAAACTTGTCAACCATGAATTAACTTGCTATAAATATATACTCCCCCTTTTTCTCCCCATCCCCCTTCCTCCTCCCCTTTTTTGATACATTGATTTTAATGTCTCTCCCTCTTTTAACTCTATTAGTTAAGTGATGTACTTTGGTGATTGGGACAGGGGTATATAGTTGGTACACCCTTTTGTTCTTGTTCAGCATATGATTAAGTGCCTGAGTGCACGAAACGAGTAAGGCAATGTATTTATTTACTTTATGGCCTAAAATAAAGTCCTGTTTTTTTACAGGACTGTTTTTGTGGGATCTGCGAGTGCCTGCTGTCTTCTGTTTGGTTAGCTTTCCTTACTGGGCCTAAGTCCCAGGCTCTCCAGCAGACTGACACTTTGCTCAGCATGTGGCAGCTAGGGATGTAGCGAACTGTTCGCCGGCGAACTAGTTCGCGCAAACTTCGACTGTTCGCGTCCGCCGAATGTTTGCGAACGCCGCGCGACGTTCGCCAATTGGTGTTCGCGTTCGATTCGAAGTAAAATTTCGTTCGACCATTCGACCATTCGACCATTCGATCGCTAAAATCGAACGATTTCCATTCGTTCGAACGATTATAAGCATTCGATTGAATTAAAATCATTCGATCGAATAGCTTCGATCGTTCGATTCGAACGAAAATCCTTCGATCGTACGAATAAAATCCTTCGATCGTTCGATCGAACGATTTTATCGAAGCGTTCGAAGTTCGCAAACTGTTCGCGAACTGTTCGCTTTTTTGCCGGTGTTCGCGAACGGCGTTCGCGAACACATTAACGGCAGTTCGCTACATCCCTAGTGGCAGCCAAAGAGAAATAGCACATGGTGCCTCTCCTTTATCAAGACTTATGTAACAATAACACCACCTGGCCAAATCTGGAAATCTGGAACACTTTAAGCTGGAAAAGGAAACATTCCCTTCTTCCATCTCATTCCATCTCCCATCACCATTTCATTGCCAAGCCTCACTCCTGCATCATAATAGTGCTAGTGCCACTTTTAATGTAAATATCACAAACAATAACCTAGAGAGGACACTGTGGCCATCAAATCAGCTCATAATTTATTTCTGTTGCAGAGAAACATTATGGCATTTGAGAGCATTTCCTTAAACTTCATGCTAAATGAGTCACAAACTAAATGAGAAACAACCTGTATGGCAATTTAACACAGCCCCAAATGTAATAATGAACAGCTTAGATCATAGCAGTTAATACTGAAACCAAATGCTTCTTTGTTAAAGTGTCAATATTGAAAGTTCAGTACACACAAATGATAAGGGCATTCTGATCATTAAACTATAACTTTTATTACAACCATAAAAATATATATACATTAAAAATAGAATTCCTTACTGGCTAATTGTAGTCAGTAGGGAAAACACATTAAAATATGCATGACGTATGTCTTTGAAAATTACTTTCTTTAATTTTTTTCTTTAATTTTTAACTCCTCATAGGACAAATGATTAAGATCCACTTTCCACTTATTTTCTTCTTCTTTTAAGTAAATAATATTTCTGTGCAAAATATGAAAATTTCAGCTTCAAATACGCATTTCCCACTTCTCTCCAGATGCACCATATTTTAGCATTTGCTTTAGACTGTATACAGCTGTACCCCCTGTGCCCTCCTGATGGCAGCCCTGACTTCAAGTACATGGTTGTATGTAGCATCAATAACATGTTACATGTCTAAGTCTGTTGTATGTGAAGGCATATGTGGTCTGTGTATGTGGGCATGCTCACCCTGTAATTTGCATCTTGCATGAAATGCATCAGAGTAGGCTGAACAGGAACACGGATGCTAATTGTCACTGTTATTCTGGGTTAATTGCTAATAACATTGACCTCATACCTTGCAAATCAAAATAATTATGTGGAGTAGAATCACTGCCCAGCTGTTAGCTGCATTTGTAAAAACAAGCAAGCAAACACCAAGCAACAATCACTCATACAAAGGAAATTCGAACAGCGATTGCGGATGATTGCAGATGCTCCCCCGTGGTGACAGACAGAAGAAGGAATTTGCAATTATCTATTTATTATCTCTTTCAAATAAAACCAGACGACTCTGATGGGTTTCCTTTATCAGGTAACCAGTTAGTTTGCATTATTTAGTAAACATTGCCTGAGGTATTAGGGTTTTTCTATATTCAAATTGTTCTATTTGATTGCACTATGCCAGAAGTCAAGGGAGAAAATACCACTGGGAAGATTGAATGCAATTCCCACACTGAGTTAAAATTTAAACAGCACTGCAACCAAATCATTTCTATTTGTGTAAAATACAGGATAAGCCCTGCTTGTGATGATGATATGATGTGTATGTGACCTGCTTACAAAAGAAGACATTTGCTCAGATTTCTACTGGCAGATACAGATTTTAATGGTGTTAATGTTGGTTACTAACTGTTTTATCTTAACTTTCCCTTTTTGCAGCTTCCACCTGCTTCTAGTTACACAGTGAGTAACGGAAGTGGAGAATGGCTTCCACATTTAATATGTTTTCGGTTCAAGTGTACTCCAAAAGCGGACCAGGCTCCTTGCAGCCCCGGGTGCAAGCTGTACACCCTGCCAGGGCAAACTCTGTATAAATCCAATGAAAACAGCAAAAGGCTGCTTAGGCCTAAGGCATTTTAAGTAAAGTTTTTCACTTTTGCCATAAATACCTGGAGGTAACGAAAGGATGTGACAGCAGTGATGTCTTTATTGCACAAACATTAGATACAAACAAGGCATTGCATGCAAGTGCTGCGCCTGCTGACAGCAGCCATTCAGATAGTTCCTTGGGCAATGTAGCACATAAGATACTTTCAGAACCCTTTTTCAGAAAATAGAACAAATCAGATCTGTTTCAAAGGAGTTTTCTCCTGTATATAGAGTAATCACTTGTTAGGGGGTTTAAAGTGCAAATTAGGTGGAAGTTCAGACCAGAAAGGCCCCACTATTGATGTTGCTTATGCCATATAATATGGATTAAAAAAGTCTACCAATTTTATAGTCCATTAATAAAGGAAGAGGGAAAATAAAATTGAGTCACATGAAAAAATGTTTTACCTGGTACATTCCATATGAGCATGTCAAATATAGCAGTTTTTTTCACTTGGAGCTAGTAATTATTTTACCCGAAACAAACATTTCAGATAAATGCTTTAAAAGTGACATGTGGTTAAAGGAATTGTTCAGTGTAAAAATAAAAACTGGGTAAATAGATAGGCTGTGCCAAATAAAAAATGTTTATAATATAGTTAGTTAGCCAAAAATGCAATTTATAAAGGCTGGAGTGATTTTATGTATAACATGTCAGTCAGATCACTATTTCCTGCTTTTCAGCTCTCTTGGTTTACACTGACTGGTTACCCTGGTTACCCAGGCAGTAACCAATCAGAGACTTGAGGGAGGGCCACATGGGTCATATCTGTTGCTTTTGAATCTGAGCTGAATGCTGAGGATCAATTACAAACTCACTGAACAGAAATGTACCATGTGGCCCCCCTTCAAGTCGCTGACTAGCTCAGAGTTATAGAGCTGAAAAGCAGGAAGTGGATTCTGGCTGTTTTATTAGACATCTGTTCACTCCAGCCTTTATATATTACATTTTTGGCTAACTAACTATATTAGAAACATTTTTTATTTTGCACAGCCGATCTATTTACCCAGTTTTTATTTTCACACTGAACTATTCCTTTAAGCAGCTGAAAGGTTATGAGAGTGTTTATTTATAAGGTGTTGGCTTAGCTTAGTTTGCATCAAAGCAGGTGAAAGGCGTTTTAAAACACTAGAAGTTGCTATGGTGCATAGCCAACAGATAGGGTCAGACTGGGGGCCCGGGCCCCCCGGGGCTGCCTTTACAGGTCCCCCCTCCTGGCAGTCCCAGGGGCCCCCTCCTGAACTCCAGCACCCTGCACAGAAGACACACCGCAGTGTTAACTTTCTTTTCTGGGGCAGCCTCCATCAACGTGCGCGTACACATGGGCATAAGACGAGCCACACCGATAACTTTCTTTTTTGCGGCAGCTGGTGGACCAGGTCTGGGCCAGCGGGGGCCCATGGGGGACCCGTACAGACCATGCCTAAAGATACATACAGGATGTATTACAGGAAACTGATTGAACAAAGAACACTATTCGCTGTATAGGGTTTAATGTTCACACCAGCCATATTCATATGATATGTCCTATTTTCTCCATTAATTAAATGGGATAAATAGTGGCAGTAGTATCACTAGTAATAAATGTGTGTTCTTTATATCAAGTGTGTTTTACCTTCACTAAAGAAGTAGTGCAGATAATATAATGCTGTGTATCTGGAAATGGCACATTGACACACAGATGAAAAGAGTGATTGAAATAAGTAGTTCACAAACTTGCCAACCAATACTTGGTTGTGATTTGCTATATTTGTTATGTATATGATTCTCTATAGTTGTATTTGCATAGCCTTATGATACATGGGCTCATAATTTAACCATACCCCTCAAAAAACCTCATTGATTAAAATATCTATGCCTTAAGGAATGTTGGCCTGGAACATAGTATTTGTACCTGGATAGAGAACTGGCTAAAAGATAGACTACAAAGAGTGATGGTAAATGGAACATTTTCTAATTGGACCAGTGTTGTTAGTGGAGTACCACAGAGCTCTGTACTGGGTCCCTTGTTTTTCAACTTGTTTATTAATGACCTGGAGGTGGGCATTGAAAGTACTGTTTCTATTTTTGCAGATGATACTAAATTGTGCAGAACTATAGGTTCCATGCAGGATGCTGCCACTTTGCAGAGTGATTTGTCTAAACTGGAAAAATGGGCAGCAAACTGGAAAATGAGGTTCAATGTTGATAAATGCAAGGTTATGCACTTTGGCAAAAATAATATAAATGCAAGTTATACACTAAATGGCAGTGTGTTGGGAGTTTCCTTAAATGAGAAGGATCTAGGGGTCTTTGTAGATAACACGTTGTCTAATTCTGGGCAGTGTCATTCGGTGGCTACTAAAGCAAATAAAGTCCTGTCTTGCATTTAAAAGGACATTAACTCAAGGGATGAATACATAATTATGCCTCTTTATAGGCCTCTGGTGAAGCCTCATCTGGAGTATGCAGTGCAGTTTTGGACTCCAGTCCTTAAGAGGGATATAAATGAGCTGGAGAGAGTGCAGAGACGTGCAACTAAACTGGTTAAAGGGAGGGAAGTCTTAAATTATGAGGGGAGACTGTCACGGTTGGGCTTGTTTTCTCTGGAAAAAAGGCGCTTGCGAGGGGACATGATTACACTTTACAAGTACATTAGAGGACATTATAGACAAATAGCAGGGGACCTTTTTACCCATAAAGTGGATCACCGTACCAGAGGCCACCCCTTTAGACTAGAAGAAAAGAACTTTCATTTGAAGCAACTTAGGTGGTTCTTCACAGTCAGGACAGTGAGGTTGTGGAATGCACTGCCGGGTGATGTTGTGATGGCTGGTTCTGTTAATGCCTTTAAGAATGGCTTGGATGATTTCTTGGACAGACATAATATCAAAGGCTATTGTAATACTAAATTCTATAGTTAGTATAGATATGGGTATATATAATTTATGTGAAAGTAGGGAGTAGTGTGTGTACAGATTCTGGGTTTTTATTTGGAGGGGTTGAACTTAATGGACTTTGTCATTTTTCAACCCGATTTAACTATGTAACTATGTAACTATGTAACTATGTATGCTTACTATCAAGTGAATTGAAAGTGGTTTTCTGTGGCAGAGGCCGCTGCCAATAGCAGGGGCAAATAACTTATTCTTACAACTTAATAATCGTTAGGCTATGGGTAATACATAATGTTTCATTCAGAAGTGTAACTGACTACTTGCTTTCAGAAATCAAACAAACCCAATTTTTGCCAGTTACACGTTACTTAGCTCCCAATTCATGACATTAGGAACTCTAGGCATATTACACATAGAATACAGCCTACATCTTATTTGGGACGGTTTAGCTCTAAGCTGTGAATCTCCGTGTGTCTCTCCGTCACATCCAGCTATTGCACTGGAAACGTTTGCTGCATCTTATCCACCCACATTATTAATCTAAATGAGGGATAAAAATTCTAGGTGGCCATAGCCCCTACGGTCATTTTTATTTTAACAGTTTAAACCTCTATTATTTTAATAATTCCCAGCTCTTTTCTTCAAGTATGCTTTATGGCTGACACCTGTAGACTTTTACAACAGATCTCTATGAGCTGTCACTCTGGAGAGAAAACTTAATTATGCCTGGAAAATGTAATCGCAGCTGCACTGTACATTCTGTGCCATTGGGTCAAGCTGTTACAGAGGAGCACAGAGACATTTTTATTTCTACAGTTCAAGTATCAAATATAAGTAATATAAACAAGGGAAAACACAATTACTGATGGGCGGCAGAACTGAATTGTTTAACTTAGTTTTGTCAGAGAAAGGTCTAGTCTTTTATAATATGTCCTGTCATGGGCCATCTATAATTTACAAGGGCAGTTCACTTTCAATGCTTAAGACTCCTGCATTCCTGGGCGCTGTTCCGGAAATCCATAAGAGGAAACAATGTATGTCTTTGAAAAGCGGCTTTAATAATGCACACATAGTGGTACAATATCTGTGCGGTGGGTGTACTGGACTTACGCGTTTCTTGCCGTAATGCTCGGCACTTCTTCAGACTCTTTTCTGCTGATTCACTGCACATGCTCTGTGCTGGTGTCACTTACTGAGCTTAGGGACCCACTCACAATATACAGTACACATAAAATATAAATGTCACAATATAAGGCTGATTAGTAATTAATACCAATAATTTCTACATGACAGCACAGAAACCAGTGCAACTAGCATCAGAATGTAATAATCAGCTTTATAGCATCAGCTTATATTACAGGACAATCTCATTTTCTACTTGATAATTTGCAACAAACCCTAAGCTTAGCTTCTCAACAGCTGCTCAGAGCCCACTGAGATGAAGACCCCCTTTGATAAGTCTGATCATTGCTGCTATTGAGAAGCTGAAACTTTAGGCTGGTGCAATGAGTTCAGTATATAACATATGGCATTTTTAGCCATATTAATTTTTAGGGTTTAGTTCTCCTTTAAGATTTGCTTTACAAAATGCCCTAAAACGTTTTTTATTGAGCATTTACAAAAGACTAAGTTAATTTCAAACCCTACAGACTGATAAACAATTGGGAGAAAGTTATCTTTATTCCTGTAACAAATTAACGCAACAAACTTTTCACCTAAGAAAGTCAATTCAACATGCTTTTTGACCTTAAATGCATATGGGCCATTGTTGTTAAAACACCTACCCCCATGCAGCAAAAGTTAAAAATATTTTTCTGTGCATTTTAATTTTTCATTTTTTTTCTTACCATGAACTACATGAGGTTTCTAAGGCCCACAACGTGTGCATTTATATTGTTGAAAAATGCAAGCAATATTTAATAAATACACTGCTTTATTTTCTCCGTGAAGCAAATATTTGGCACGGAAATAGTCTCAGAGAAGTGCATATGTGCAGTTTTATTACGAGGTTGTAAAATATACAAAAGTTCTTGCTCATTTTCAATTCTGCTATGTCAATGCGGTTAATAAGTTAAGTCCACTTGTTTTTACAATTATTGTTTTTTGTGAATAAAACTTCCAAATTTTTGCATAAACCTGCCAAACCTATTCTCGTTAGGTTGTATAGAGTTATACACTGGCGAATTGTAACTATGTATGTTATTGGGTCTGTTATATGTATTCATCATCCCTTTACTTTGATAATCTGAAATCTGAACATTACTGTTGTGTACAGGCATTGTGTTTTCTAATTTACAAAAGGGCTCGAAACGACTATACACCCTTCTCTCATTTACTCTGGCAGGATTAATCTCTTCTTGAGGCATGTGTTGTGCAAACATATCCCTTTGCTGCATATCTATTTGTTGCATCCCCCTGTGCTGTGAGTGCCTTAGTTGCATATCTCTCTGCATCACTGGAGGCATTTCAATGTGTTGAGGCATTTCCCTTGGTAATACCTCTGTCTGTGGGTTCCAAGAAGGATCTCTTTGTACAGAGGTTGGCATTACTCTTCTATATGTAGCATATGTTCCGGTGTCTTGATACTGAATTTGCTCTGTATTAAATCGTGGTGTAGACGCATCTCCTGTTTTTTCAGTAGTAATCATATCAGGAGTTTGGGTTACTTGGATAACCTCTTCAGAAATGGGCTTTGGCGATTTAGGGGGAGCTGTGCAAATGCTTTCTTTACTTTTATGTAAGCTAAATTGTGAAGCAGAAAGTTTCAATTTGTCTTTTTTAGGTGCGATTTCATTTTTCGTATCAGACTTTTTGGGGCTTCCCTGTTCATCACCTTCAGAAATTAAGGTGTCAGAACTACTGCACATTCTATAAAAAGCTGGTGTTTTATTTTTAGAGATATTTTCTTTTTTCTCGGGTGCCAGATTAAGAAGAGATTTCAGTTTTTGTGATCCTTTTTTAAGGAAATTGGGAGAGCCTTTACTTTCTTTTTTTGTTGATGAGTGGCCATTGTGACCTTCCTGATTGGTCGAATCCAGCGATTCTGTCGATATTGCTTGAGTAAAAAGAGAAGTCTGTGATTTACTGTTTGTATTTTCATCAATATGCTTTAAAGTATTTTCTAGATTTGGAGTGCTAGTAAAATTGAAAGTATTCTGATGCAGAGTGGTTTCAGGTTTTCTTCTAACCAATGAATTATAAATATAATTTGGGGGGACTATGGTGTTATTTTGACCTCCATTTACTTTTCTGCGTTCAAAGAGAGGCAAACTTCTCCTCTTGAGAAAGTTATCATTCTGTTTATTAGTAGGCTCAGCCTGATTGTTTGCACATAGAGCTGTGTACAAGTAACTTGTTTGTCCTATATTAGAAGTGTAATTTGAACCAAGCCTTGAACTTTCTGGAACATGCAGACTATGCCTTTTAAAAGTATCCTGTTGAGTTGTGTGTTGGTTTTCGTAGTTTATACAGTTATGTTGATCCATATTATCTGAGAACCTGATGTTATGTGGTGATGCTTTTGGTGTAAGGCTACCCTGAGAGTCAACTATAGTGGAATTTGAATGGGAAGAGCCAGTCGTACAACTATTTGCTTCCATTTGTTCAGGCAATGTAGGCTGGTATATGAGTGAAGATCGAATTCGGGAATTGCCGTAGAGAGAGTTATCAGTAATGCTTTCAGTTCTTTCAGATGCTTCATTCCTTTCACTAAATGCATCATTTGAATCAGGAGGAATATCTGAATGATCATTCAAGTATGATTCAATTCTCCAGTTTCTTAGAAATGATTTTGTGGTGCGTTCCAATGTTGGCATTCTTTGTTGTACAGATCGCATGTGACTATCAGCTCCGTGGAAAGATCTTCGGACACTTGGATTTCTTTCAGATAGGTTTGGAACAATTCTCTGCGTTAGTCGGGTTGCAAAACTTTGTGTAGATCCATTGTAGTTACTTGAATAGCTGCCCCTTGATAAAGACCCAATGCTAGCAACATCTACTTGTCTATTCCAGGTAGTGGGGGCATTATTACCTCTATTGTTCATTGCTCTATTTAGCATCATATAAGGCGACAACTCTGTTTTGTCCCCTGCAGCATAGCTATGTCTTTTCCAATTGTCATGTCTTTCAAACTGTTGAAAATGCTGAATTTTACTTTGAACATTAAATCCCATTTGATGAGGTCGATATGCTGAATTTCTCATGCCAAATGTATCATCTTCATTGTTCAGAAACCTAGTCCGTGGTTTTAAATAGGTAGAATCCAACGTATGAATCTGTTCTTTCCTGCCAAAAAGACTCCGTTGAGATGAGGCTGAGAGCAACGAAGACATAGAATATTGGTATGCGCCATTTTCCCATGGAATTTTTTTAATTTTTCCAGACACCAGTTCCTCCGGACCAAATGCAGCAGGAATACAAGACCGGGCATACATTGTCCTAAACTCTTCATCAAATGATTCTACTAGTTTTCCACTGATAATCTGGACCATACTTAAGTGTATCTTTTCATAGGACCACATAAAACTGAAGAGAAAGAAAAGACATTAAAATATTAAAAACTATTTTTAAACTTGTAAAAAATATCCACACGTTATCAAAACTTAATCCCACAATTGTGACTTCTGGGAATATTGAACAGGTTGTAGTATATTTTTATTAAAAATTATATATATTTTTTATATATAATATTAATATATATTTATAAGCTATTTCTGAAATTCAATAAAATTAACTCAAACACAACAAGTAAATTAAGTTAAATTAAAAGCACAGGGACAATTGACTATTCTAACAAATAACTACAGACTTGTTCTGTTGGTAGCCCTGCAACTTGTAACTGTTGTAGAATCAAATGCCATACAAAGCATCTGTAAGAGGTTTAACAAGTAATAAATGCAAAAGGTGACCACAGTAACGTAATGACCATAATTAATGTTTGCACGACCATTACATGGTCTTATTACACTCTCATTTCTTGCAGGGTGTTAATAGATTAGATAAGAAGTTTCAATCTACATCAAGGATGATATATAAATACTTGTTTTAGGATTATATTAAAATTTGGAGACTAACCCAGACGATTGTAGCCTGAAGAATTTTGCTGGAAACAGGTAAATATCTTGCAAATACAACTAAATCTTTAAAAATTATTGCATTAATTCTATGACCTTACCAACAGATTCAAAAATTGGATTCAACTGAATATGGATGAAACCATGGGGCAGATTTATCAAAATGTGAGTTTAGAGCTTAGTAGATAAAAACTCACCCATGTTCTGTTCATTCCTATGGGGTTTTTAAAACCATATTTATCAAATGGTGAGTTCTAACTTTAAGGGGCCGATTCACTTAGGGTCGAATTTCGAAGTTAAAAATACTTCGAAATTCGACCCTCGAATTGAAATCCTTCGACTTCGAATATCGAAGTCGAAGGATTTAGCGCACATCCTGCGATCGAACGATCGAAGGATTTTTCGTTCGATCGAACGATTAAATCCTTCGAATCGAACGATTCGAAGGATTTTAATCCAACGATCGAACGAAAATCCTTCGATCAAAAAATCACAGGCAAGCCTATGGGGACCTTCCCCATAGGCTAACATTGACTTCGGTAGCTTTTAGCTGCCGAAGTAGGGGGTCGAAGTTTTTTTTAAAGGGCAAGTACTTCGACTATCGAATGGTCGAATAGTCGAACGATTTTTACTTCGAATCCTTCGATTCGAAGTCGAAGGTCGTAGTCGAAGGTCGAAGTAGCCCATTCGATGGTCGAAGTACCCAAAAAATACTTCGAAATTCGAAGTATTTTTCATTCGAACCCTTCACTCGAGCTGAGTGAATCGGCCCCTAACTCATTTCATTTTCAGCTATAGAAATCCAATAGGAATGAATAGAACGTGGGTGAATTTTTATTTCTTAAGCTCTAAACTCACATTTTGATAAATCTGCCCGACAGTTATGCAATTATCATAAAAAGCAGGCAAATCATTTTTAAAAGGGGAATAAACATGTAAAAATGGTTAAAGAAGAAGTAAAAATGGTTAAAGAAGAAGTAAGTGGGTAAGCAACAGGGGCTCCAATATATTAAGGAGCCCCCCCAGTGATAATAAATGCAAAACTCACACCCAGCAATCTTCTTCGCTGAAAATTTAGAATAATGTCACACAAGGATGTTTCTCCACCTGCATTCCTATATTCCGCTCAGAGTTTGACTGGGCCCTACAAAACCTAGTGGGCACTGTCAACCCAGGGCCGCTGCCCTTGGCACTGCCACAAGAGTTAAAGGAATATCATCAAAGTCACAAGAATTTACCTGTAAGTACCATACATAACCTTCTCACAATCCACTAGGAGAAACTTTTGGTCCATTTTACCAGAGAATTTGGCACCGGACTTTGAAAAATAATCTTGACCTTTGACAGTTCTTACTCTTAAGTTCTATAAAGGAATGAAAGAAAAATGACATGTATTGTTTTCATAATACCATCTTTGTTGTTTTATTTAAGAATTCTAATTTAAAGCATACATATCTTAAATATTCAAAAGTAAAACAGGAAATAATTACAGTATCATTGATATAACATGATGTGAAGTAATGACTCTAAAACCTGCCTTCTTGATGGCATTTTTTAAAATTGGTCCATTATGAAATTTACATTTTTACATTATAGGATTCCCTCACCATAAAATTGTGTTTTTAGCACAATGAAAGAAAATCAAATTATTTGCAATGGATATAAGTTATTTGTACATGTACTTGTAGTTGACAGTAGTGTTTGTTTATTCTTTTTGATTCTGACTCATAGGGGCAGATTTATCAAGGGTCGAATTTCGAAGTGTAAAATACTTCGAAACTCAACTATCGAATTGAATCCTACGAAATTCGAATTCGTAGGATTTTTAGCATCATATGATCGTATTAAGATTGTACTTCGAATCATACGATTCGAGCGATTTTATCGTACGATTTTCCTTCAAATGCCAAAAACGTAGAAAAATGCTCTAGAAGGTCCCCATAGGCTAACATAGCTCTTCGGCAGGTTTAATTTGGCGAAGTATTGAAGTCGAAGTTTTTTTAAAGAGACAGTACTTCGATTATCGAATGGTCGAATAGTCGAACGTTCAAATCGAAGTTGAAGTCAGATATGGCTTATTCGATGGTCAAAGTACCCAAAAAATACTACAAAATTCGAACTTTTTTAACTTCGAAAATTCACTCGAACCTTAGTAAATCTACCCCTTAAACAATATTGGAAAGGGCAGTTCTCTTTGAGGGTCTACAATGTTTTTGGAGTCAGAGCGAAAACTGTAAAATTAAACGAAGTCGTATACTCAGATAGGTTTATGTTCTTTAAAACTTGGTATCCTTACTTATGGACACAGTTAAATTGTGTTGACAAAAGTCCAACAAGTTCAACCCCTCCAAATGAAACCCAGCACACATGTATCACAAAAACCTATACATTCACATTTTTACTTATATAATGAGCTACACTAAACTAACTGTAGATCATAAGTGATGCCCTAGATCACTAATAAAAAAGTACCTTTACTTACCCTGAGCCTTTGCACCTGAATTCCTTGTTTCTCTGTCATTTTGAGAAAATGTGGAAAGTTTATGTCGTCTAGAAGAAGATAAATTGGAACTCCTCTGCTCGATGCCTCCACAAGTTCCTTTAATATATCTACATCTGTAAACATATCCATAACAATGGCGATTACCTGTAATAACAAAGAATAATCCAAGTTGACTATGAAGATTTTCATTCATCCAGGTCATGGTATATCTAGTATAGGTAAATCTAAAAACAACTGGACTTGCTGAGTAATCAATGAAGACATTTCACTACTCATCCGAGTAAACTCTTCCACTAATCCAATCACAATGGCACATTGTAACTCTTCAAAGAGGTGACATCTGAAAATTCACAGAGGTGTTGATTATGTGTAGTTACTGTGATAGGATTAGTTATACTCTGCAAAACTATGTGTAAAATGAAGTGGCAACGTTTTGCAAAAAGAAATAGTGTCACTTCTGAAAATGTTCCAGTTACTTTCCTTATACTGTGACTGACTTCTTTGGAGCATGGATAATACATACATATTGAGTACCAGAGAGAGTGGGTCACAAGACACAGAGGCGATCTGATAATATCAATGGGTGACTGTCACTACTATTTGTCAGACATATCCATCATATGATTGCGGTCTGTGAATTAATGGCCAGAACATTGTCTGAATTGTTATTTTTACTACATTATTTAATCTGAATGGTTAGTGATAGATCAGGAGATTTTACAGTACACTCTTTTGTCATAAGGATATATCTGAACGTCTATGGCCAGCTTTACCCTATATCCAAAAGACTAATCTGTATTTGTTCTACTATACAACAATTTGGGTGAGAGACTGGAAGATGAAGATGGTATTTGCAAAAAAGAGGATTATTTTGTACCAATAATCCTGGGACAATTGTATGAATCTCTATACCCAGTTGGGTTTGTGTTTTAAAACATTTGATATCCTTACAACTTACATAAGGGCACCTTTACTTACGCTGTAGCCTAAGCCTAGTTTTAGGCTAGAGAAATGTAAATGAACTGGTAGCTGATATTTGGTCATGGATGTATCTTCTAATGAAGCTCACAGTGGCATTTGAACCAAACATAGGGGTAAAACCTGGCGGATGCATTAATTTATATTATAGCCCTGTTTGCAGTTACTGCTTACTTGTAAATAACGGCTTTTGAACAACTGCCCAAAAAATAAATAAAGGCTTTTGAACAACTGCCAAAAAATAAAGGCTTTTGAACAACTGCCCAAAAAAAAGTGTTTAAGGGCTGATTTGGCTCACCACGTGGGTAGCCAAATGGATCACTTACTTGTATACAATGAAAAAAGGGAAAACAATAAGAAAGCTCAGTTGAGGCAGAACAAAATGACCATAGACTTTTTTTAAATACATGAATTCTGAATCTATTGAGATTGAGATTAAGTCAAAATGTATTCAAGCAAGATTATAATAAAATTGGTAAAAAACTGGATAACGAGCAGTTAGTCAGTGGCATGGATAATTAAGCTATTTAGGGCCCAGTTTGTATATTATTTATATTTTTTAGCCATACTGGATCAGTGTGTTTCCGCATAGAAAAGAATCATCCAAATCCTTTCCCCCATATTTAATTTGCATTGGGGAGCAAGAATTCAGGCAAGTGATATTGTTCCGCACTGAACACTAGCTTTCCATACTGTAGAATGGCATTCAAATGCTCAAAGCAATTGAAAACATTTTGCCTAGCTGACACCGGTTGATGAATATTTCAGTTCATTAAAACTTTTCTAACTGTCAAAAAAATGAACCTGACAGTAAAGAAAGCTTTGATAAATGGAGAAAATATAGAACTGCTGGGAATCCTTCAGGTTTCCCCATTTCAATATTCAATAAATCTGCCCTGCAAAATGTGTTATTGCTTTCTAGTTTGTGCTTGTTTTTCTAGAACATACATTACGAAAGTAGGAGCAGAAGCGAAACATAAAAAAATATGACTTCTTTCAAACATCCTTGCACAATTTCCTTCAAGGAAAATAATCAATGTAGATGCACAAGTTAGTGTGAACTACCAGGGCAGTACCGTCTGTGGGGGACTGTAACAGGGGATACTAACTCTCCGTGGCAGGCCCTGCTAACCAGAAAACCCCCTAAAACCCATCTCATCCCTGGGTCTGTTGCAGAAAAAAGTGGTACACAAGATAACGCGGTACAACCACTACCTGTCACAAACACCCATATGGGGAAATACAGAATTCCCCTGGCTTGGTGTTACTAAGCCCCCTGGGAGTCTGGCTTACGCTAAACATCACTACTCTTGGGGACATTTGGGAGAGCAATCAGGTTATACACCTACAATCTTTACATGATAAGAGACAGCTCCCCACATCTCAGTGGTTAATGTACCACAGGCTGAAGACAGCCCTAACTAGACAATCCCATAGGAAAACAATCACACTTGCCAGCTCACCCATTGTGGACACCTTATTGAACTCTAATCAATTGTTCTCATTGGGCAGGAGTCAAAGGGACAGGTTACAGAGCACCTAGAACCAAATACACTTTACCTATAATGGGCAATGAGTCAGTGCAGAGCAGGGGGTTATATTGCCAAACGAATAACTAACTCAGAACACCTGTTATTAGATTGACAACAGGTGAAACAGCATTTTTCAGATCAAAGCCACGTAAAGATAATAAAGGCTTTTAAATGTATTCTCTTTGATGGTGCTGTCTTCTACATTTTTGATAGAAGGAGCTGGTTGAAGTCGACACCATGTGATGTGCACCTATAAGTTTGGGAATTGAAAAAGCTTGGTGAGTGCTGGCTGTTTGTTTCTTTACAACAGACAAAACAGGCCATGCCTACTTGGGATACCAATAGCAGTGAACCAGAACATTAACTGTCTGCTTATATTGAGCAGAGATAATGCATTGATAACACCTGGTCACAAGTTCAAGCCCAGACTGGATGTTACATTTCATTAAACTTGTCAACCTTTTGGCCTACTATGAGTTAAATAGTGACCCACGTTGCATCCATTAATTCGGCAAAAAAAGTTCTCTCTCCTTTCAGTTTTTCATTCCTGTACAACTGCATTATACTTTATAAAACCTGAATTTTTCTGTGAATTTGTAAAAAAGTATTATGTTATTGCTATAAAAAATATTGTTTTATAAATAATTCTTCAAATATTCTTTTGCCCTATATATTTTGTTTGTTGGTTGTTAATGTATGCAGGAAGAAAGCATAAAATTGAGACAAATTTGAAAATATCCTTTAGCCTTAGACTCAATTATTATTTCAAATGAAACCATGCTAAAGAAAATGAATGTGATTTGCAATGGAGAACATTCTGCTTTGTATAACAATACTCCAAAGAAAACAGCAATTACATTTTGCATTGTTTATATTGATTGAATATTTCTAGAGTTTCATGCCAAACTGTCCACTCGTTGGAGCCCGTTTGTACTGATGTCAAATCTGACATGCATGTTTAGATGGATCCGCGAGTCTGAATACCAGCTCACTTTACATTTGTTGTGAATAAAGTTCCCAATTTGGCTTCTTTAACAGATAAAGAGACAGTTCTCAGCATCACTGTCTGATCTTATATCTAATCTTTTAAATCATCCAGTTCAACAGTAATCTATGAATTGTTCATATTGCAAACCAGCACTAAAAGCAGTGACAAAAGCAATAAAGTTGGTTAAGTGTAAATGTCAAATGAGGCTTTATGATTGCTACATTCTTCTAGAGAAAAAACAAAGCAATCAAATCACAAAGACTGGAGAATTATATGGATAATAAGTTGGAAGAAGAAAAAGGCAGCAAAGGGGAAGATGAGGAAAAGAAAGGAGAGAGAGAGAGAAAAAAGGAGAAGAGACGGACAGAGTGCAAAAAAAGAGTATGGCACAGCATGAGAGAGAATTGAATGGGAGAGTTGTGTATCTTATGTACATATATTTTTTACAGTTATGAACATGTACCCCAGGTATCTTCTAGGTACATAGAAATCAGTTGATTGTGATGGTATATGTATGCAAATTATGGTCACTTGATATTATTTATAAGGGCTGAACTCCATATGCGTTTTTCATTGGATCACCTTGGATAGACAAAACGCATGAAATAAGTCAAATGTAGTTGCAGGTAGCAAAATCTAATTGGACTGAACAAAAATAGCAGGTAAGAACCACATGATAAGAATGTCGGATGAAGACGCAGCTTTCTGCATTCACCTCCGACAGTTCTGTTGTTTCGGGTTGGAATGTAGTTCTTACCTGATACTTTTCATTCAGTCCAATTAGATTTTGCTGCCTGAGACTTCCTCCGACTAATCTCCTGCGTTTGGTCAATCCGAGGTGATCCGACGAAAGCCCTAAGACTTTAGTGGTCATGTATTATTTATGACCACAAGTGCAGTCTGCAAAAAGCAATTTTGGAAGCAGTTTTTTCCCGCAATGCAGTGTTTTCCATAATTCCAATTATTGCAATTGTGCCAAGGGGAATTTGTGTCTGATGCAATTGCAGCTGATACATACAACTATATTTTTTATAGGACCGTTCATGCAACGGTAGTCTGGAGGGAACCATGTAATTACCACCAGCTAAAAGGTGTGTTGGAGCTCACGGGTGCATTAAAAAAAAATTCAAGCAACACATTTTGATGGCCCCAAGATTTCCTAAAACAATCTTTGTAGGGCATCTTCAGTCTAACATAGATATATTTGCCCTTTTAGTGGAAAATGTTAGTCTCATTAAATCAGTATTTTTGAAATAGAAGTGATTTCAGTTACAGTTAGATGGCCATGTTAGGTAGTGGATCCCCCGGGGAGTTTCTAGATCAGGTTCTCCTCTTTGGCACTTGGAGGGGATTTCCCCAAGGAGGTTATATAAGGAAGAGAGCAGTTACTTTTGGGTGATAAGAAGGGGCTAGTGCATAATGCCTGGGAGCCTTATCATTCAAAATGATCATATAGCATATTAGTGGCTTTGCCTTGAATAAACTCTGATCTAGCTGCCAAGAGCTTGTTTTGTATCTTTTGTAGAATTACTTTTTTTGTTATTCAGACAATCTCAATACATGTATTTTTTATATACACATATATCCATACAGTATGCATGTTGATGTCTGCCAAAAAACAGGGAAGCCTAGGGAGTTTCCTTTATGTTTAACTCTGTTTGCCACACCTGTTTTCAAGCCAAAATCATAAAGTTAAGTTATAGCAAGAGGATAATTAAAGAAAGCTTCTCTAGGTAAAAATGCTACCTACAAATTAAGGGCTTTGGTACACTGAGTTCTTTGACATCCATTGCCCTCCCATTGCAAGCCAGATTGGTCCATATGTTCTTATCTATCTGCAGCTGCTTCCTGTACCTAAGTAATCTTACCTTGACAACACCAGCATCTACAAAAAGTCAGTATGTTTATAATTCAAATAAATGCAAAGCAGCTGCCGGTGCAATAGAGGTGTGATCATAGCTGTCTTTTCTTAAAGTATCCTGATGGTCAAAATATAGTGTGATATCACCCTAAATTAGGAGCATGATACAAAAGTACTGCTAATCAGATAACACATTTTGCAGACTATTAAGTTAATGCCAGATGGGGCTGAAAATGGCCTGCTGAAATAATCAGGCCGAGAATCAACCCATACACTTACATTAGCCTCCTGTCCTACACCTGGAAAAATTGGGTCAGTCCAGGCAGCCATGGCAGATTTTGTCACGAGAATGCAAACGCTCACATTTAGGAGGCAGCAACACCTACAGCTGCCATGGGGCTCAGAGGTAAATAGTCAAATGAACTTTAACATGTTGTGAGAAAAATATGGATAGCATCAACACCCATCTACATGTGCTCATAAGTAAACTCCTTCTACATCTGCAGTGGAAAGAGCAAAGTGATGACACTTGCAATTTGTTCACAACTATATCAAGTTTATATAATATTGATGCATCAGAAAATAGTTCTCATCCTGTATTAAGACCACCAGGCAGTATGGGGGAAACAAAAATAAATACAAGGTTCTGTGCAACAAATGTAATATTGTGCCTCTGACCACTGGAAGGTGAAATAACCATTTCAAGGTGTGTCAAATATGACTCTCTCTATGCCAGGCTGTGCTGTGCAGCATATGTACAACAGAACTAGATTGTCTAACATATAATCTAATTTCTTTATAATCATTTTGTGCGCAGCTGCCAATTTATTTAATAATCAATAGGCGACTTGTTTGGGTGCTCGCTTGAAAAGTTATATCTGTTTTACCTTGAGGAATTATAAAGACACACCAGTTGAATACAGCCTGTCAATTCTAAAACAACATTGAAACACACATTGTGAAGGTTGAGTAGAAATCTCAGCAAACCTCCAGTTTAAACCAGGAATGGGGAATCACAGATGCACTTGTTATGTTTAAAATATTTTATTTGATTTTCATATTAAACTAATGAAATCAAAATGACAACAAATGTTATGCAGATGAAGAAAATATGTTGCAAAGGAGACAATGGCATGATAGTATCAAAACTATATCATTCATGAAAAATAACAAAAAAAAAAAAACTAAAAATTAATTAAGCCAGTAGATGCACAAGTAATAAAAAAAAAAAAAAAAAAAAAAAAGCCCATTTATCATCTGGAGTGTCAGATAGGTCATCTAACTATTGAAGAAAGCGCATTATTTGATCGCCAGTATTGGAGTTACAGATTTCAAAATAAGGAGACCAAACCAGCCTAAAAGAATCTTTGGAAATACTTCCTTTAGTTTTAGTTATTAAGGCTTCTTGCCAAGTAAGCTGATTCATATAAGAGATGATGTCCGATAATGAGGGGGGTTCCTTTTGTAACCAGAAATTAAATAAAGCTTTCCTAGAAGCAGCTAGAAAAAAGGAAGTCAATAATTTACTTTCATGGGAGATAATATTTGACTTAGGATTTGCAGAAAGCATATTAATATCTAGATGCAGTAAAGCAATACACGGAGATAGTTTAATTTTTATCTTCAGTCTAGAATTCAAAAAATTAGTAACTTCCCTCCAAAAAAGGTTAATTTTTGGACAGGACCATAAATAATGAAAAATTGACACATTAGTCTCGTCACATTTAGGACAAAATGATATAGGACTATTAGAGGTACTTTTAGCAAACATTTTCCCATATCCTAAATGAATAAGCTTAAAGTGTTGTATTCTCCAACTCTCTGCCAAAATTAATTTATTATAAGTATTAATAGATTTCACCAAATCTGAGGGAGACACTTGACATTGTAAAAACTCAGTCCATTTAATGGACGATTTAGATAATGGATGTGAGTCTGTACCATAAATATTCCAAAATTTTTTAGATAAAGAGTTAATTGAAATCAAACAGGGGAGTTCCAAAAATTCTGCCAAATCATCTGCTAGCTTGTGGTCAGCTAAAATCAAATTGTTTTTATCATGCAGTAGAGAAAGACCACATTGACAAGCTAAGTAATAATATCTATCAGATTCATTAAGCTTGTACTCATTTTTGAGTTTTGACCAAGACAATAAAGTTTTCTTATGTGGATCAAATAAGTCCTTAACTAAGACTAGTAAATTTCTCTTAGCAGAAAATAGAAAGGAATCAGACTTTTGATAATCTGAGGGTTTAAGTTTAAGTACTTTGCTGGCATGAAAGGGGCACAGATGCACTTAACGACCTGACGATAGTCGCTTCATAAAGCAGCAGTCAATTATTTGTCCTATATTTACCTTTCCTATAATGAACCTCTATCATTAACAACTGCTTCTAAATGATATCAAATGAATCCCCACCACCAGCTAGACAATTTCTCTATTTGCGGTGAACATGCATACTTGCCACCTATTACCTCAATGCTCCCAAATGTTGCAGTGTTCGGCAGGGGTTTGCCAGAAAGTAGGCTGGGTTATTGTCAACATTTCCTATAAATTCTAGGGTCACTGCAATTAATTTTTTAATGCAGGGTGTAGTGCAATGTCTACAACTGTGTTCATCCATTGCAGTTCACAAAGGGACTTGCATTAATACAATTTGCCAGCCGCACTTTATTTGAGGTGCAAAGTGCAAATGATAGGGTACATGAATGCAAGGAAGTTCTACAATTAACACTTAACTTTGAGGAGGTGTTACTTCAATAGCACGTATGCCTATGCACTCAGCTGACATGCATTTACTGCAAGTCAGCTGAACTGCACACTAAAAACATTTACAGAATCAAAAGTATCACAGTGCATAAATGCAATTTTAAGATTTATCAAGTTCTAGCAACCACTGCTCTTTAGAGGCATGTCGATTGGCTGGAATTCTGGTAGATAAAGTTGCATTGTGGGTCATGTCCAACACTATCTATAATCCTTCATCAAATATATAAAGAACAAGACACTCAAATGGCATTATTTATGCCTACAACACTCTTCTACTGAGGAATGTTTTTTTGCAGGCGGTACTAGCTGGTGTGTTTTTCAGCCAACAAAGAAAATGTCCTCCATGTGCGATTAGTCTTACATTTGGAACCAAAATCAAAATAATCATGGTTATGCATTTAAAAAGCATTTGTATCCTAGTGACCTTAAAACTTTAGAAATAATGAAAACCAGTTAAAGGACAAGGAAAGGCTAATTCACTGGCTGTGCCCCTGCTTGAAGTTGGACTTCTGTCCCACTAATTTGTTTTAGTTCTGGACAAATGCTAACCCCAAAAACAGGTTTGACAACAAAACATGCACGTTTGAGGTAAATTGTTTGAAGCTCTATATATCTGGTATCCAGAATGCTGAGAACCTGGAGTTTTCTGAATAAAGGATCTTTCCCTAATTTGGATGCCAATACAAGTCTATTAGAAAATCATGTAAACATTAAATAAACCCAATAGGCTGGTTCTGCTTCCAATGAGGATTAATTATAGCTTAGTTTGGATCAAGTACAAGGCACTGTTTTATTATCACAGAGAAAATGGGAATTATTTTTATAAATTTCGTATTATTTGGATAAAATGGAGTCTACAGGATTTGGGGCTTTCTAGATAATAGTTTTCAGGATAATGGGTCCCATACATGTATGTGTATTCTTGGAGTATATAAATATAAGTATTTCAGCAACCTCATTTGGTGGTGCAAGAAAGATTGTACATTTTATAGTTTGCTTCAGTGTGCAGTGCATCTAATACAATTACTTACTGAAAAAGCCAATATTGCATCCAAAATATATACCTTTAAGCAGGTCTTACAAATATCCTATGAGCAAATATTTTATTTTTGACTTTTATCACATTTCCCCACTAGTCAATGTTTCAATACTGTGACACTTGTAGGTAACACATTGTTTTACTGTGCCTCACATCTTATAAACGGGCTGTTCTTGTACATTGGTTTATTCTCAATGTATCCATGTAATGTGCAACTGGATTCAGAAAACATAGGTAGCGGAAAGCACAAGCAAAGTTTACAAGGTGGAGAGGAAAATAGGACATTTATCAAGGCCCCATAAAAGTGTCAGAGCATGTTTGTAGTTTCATGGGAAGCAGACAAGCAGGATTGTTATTGATTAGTTTGCATGCATGCTTAACATTCAAAAGGCAGTGAGGAGGCAAAAGTGTAAGTTTGCATGTCCGGTTTTGACCCGGACAGCCCGGTATTTTGAAGGGCTGTGCAGGTCAATTTCCAAATTAGGATTCCCTGAGATTGATGCGTGATCGGCCCGCCCCCCACAACATCACGGCCCCGCCGCGTCATTAGCCCACCCCTGGTACATCACTACCCCACCAAGATTTACCCACGCTGAAAGGTGACAACCCTAGTTTGCATCAGTAGCATTAGTAATACACTGTGAAATAGATAACGAAAACAGTAGAAAAAAGCTAAAATATTAAATAAGATAAATAATTGCTTTCCCTTTAGTGCCACTTACATACATAATATAATACACAGTTCCCTATGGTGGATCCCCATAGTAATTCTGCAAATAACGTGTGTGTGTGTGTGTGTGTGTGTGTGTGTGTGTGTGCTCCCAGAAATTCGAATATAGGTAAGTAGATGCCGGTGTACACAAGGAATGTTTGAAATAAATCCTTCTTTATTTTATCGACATTTCGGTCCTCTGCTCTCGAGAAAGGTGTGCACCGGCATCTACTTACATATAAATATATATACACTGTATATATATATATATATGTAAACCAAGAAAAAAGAAGACCAAAGGGACTTATCCGCACACTGCATGGGCCCCTTCTATAAGGACAAAACCCTAACACCAAAAGCCTGTCATTATCTCATTAAGTCTCATCTGAGTCTTTTTTGTATATATATATATATATATATAAATATATATAATTACAGCCCACAAACCGCAATCCAAGGACTTATTAGGTGAAAAAACAAGAAATATTTCATTTCTTGTGAGCTGTGATTATAATTATAATTTTTTAACCAGCACCCAGGCGGATGACTTTTGGTATACAGTGCACCGAATAGGACTGCTAAACATTCCTACAGTCAAAGATCTTAAATAAGGACTTATCAGTTGCAGGGGAAGCAACTTGATTGTAAAACCAAAGGAAAACTAAGGAACACTGAATCACTGCCCCCCATTTGGCATAAAAATACTGTTTTAAACAGAGGTACAACATGTGCCAGTTCCCAGTTTCTTTAGATGAAGAAATACTAAACCACCACATCAATACATTGTACTACCTGGTAAATTAACTTTTATTTACTTCTACTGACCCCAAATACAATACATTGACTGCTTAAAAGACAAAAGGAGCAACACCTACTTTATTTTCAATCAGTCTCACCCTGCCCCACCCAACCTCACCCTGCTATTTTTTTTTTACCAAAAATGCCATACTCGTTTCTTTTTAAATTGCACCAGCCATCAGTTTATCTGGAACCAATATGCTGAGCTAGGTCTGCTATATTCCTAATAGTATGCTCTGCTATCTAAACACAAGGAAACAGCCTTGATATAGAATATTCTGTATCACCAGCTCTGCCTTCCCACTTAAATACACATCTTAAAGACAAGCCATTCACATTTAATAAGCTAATGAGCACGTGGATAGACAGATAAGTGTTATCAGTATTTACCCTTCATTATAGTTGTTTATATTGAAAATTTATATACTTTGAACTCATTATAATTTATGCTAAAACCTTTTAAATCAGGTTGTGGTTAGTTAAACATTTTCTTGCATCAGAAAGGCAATCACATTTAATTGCAAGAAGGAAATGGATGCTGGTAATTAGTTTCACACATGAAAGTGATTAAATATAGGAATTTGCATTTGCAGCTCCCCATCCTGATACAAAGTCTACACTTTAGTAAGTGTTACACCTGCTAACATAAATAGATGCATTAATTACTTGTATAATGCCCACAACATGCCTGTCTTTCATTTTCATAGTGATAAGTGTTTAAATAGGAGCAGCCTCTGCATTTATGCAGCCTTACCATAATAAATGCCCCCTAAGATAAGGATGAAATGCAGGGTCTTCTTACTCACTTTTAACAATGCGTGGTGGGGTAGGGACAGGAAGAAATAAGGTTCTTGTACTTTAATGCCCTTAGTCTCCCCTTCCTTTATCCAGTATATGGCAATCATATTAGCACTAGATTACTCAGCTTTCTATTCAGGCCTCTCCTATTTGTATTCCAGTCTTTTAGTCACAGCAATGTGTGGTTGCTAGGGTAATTTGGACCCTAGCAACCAGATTGCTCAAATTGCAAACTGTAGAGCTGCTGAGTAAAAGCTAAATACTGTAACTCAAAAACCACAAATAATAAAAAATGAAAACCAATTGCAAATTGTCTCAGATTATCACTCTCTACATCATATTATGGGACATGTTTATTATGCTGTGTAATACAAAATTTGTGAAAAAAATTATGTACAAAGCTGTGTTAAATAAATGGCAAATTTATCCAGGTCTGTATAATTTTCCACCATGCGAATGCCAGATTTGACACCATTACTTTACATTGCTTCACTCTAAAAAAAAAAAAATAGATATGAACAATGGGTGTTAGATATCATCTCAGACCTTTGTGATCTAAATGGACAGCTGGACCCTCAGCCCCAAGGCTTGAAACATTTCACAATGTAAGTTATGCAGTTCACATTCCTCTATTGCAGTTTAAGTCTGAAGGGTTAAATGACCTACTTTCTTTTGGGACATCTTAACCCGTATACGCAACAGCAATGGAGCAAAATAATGCCAATGAGAAGAATTGGCACCAGTGCTTTCTAAATGTAATAAAGCTTCTCATTGAAATCAGTTATTTTGTGCAAAAGAAATGGCATCAACTTCAAGCAGGTCATTACAATTTGCAATGCATGTGCAAAATTTGCATTGTGCAAATAAAAAAATGTATAAACCGCCTAATGAACGTTGTTACAATGTAAAATGTGATTTATTTAAATTCATATTTTTGCAAATATTCATTCCTCTAATCCCATTTATTATATATCCATCTATGGGTCTCATTTAACAATGACCCTTCGTGAAGCAGATATGCACGGGAGAGTTTGCATAGTGTTATCTATAATATGGGTAAGGCCCATAAGAGTTTACACTCTAAAGGGAAGTGGAGTGAGAAACTAGTGTCACACTTGAATTCACAGTGTTGTATTTTAGTTTTCAACATTTAATTACTTGCTTAAGTGTGAAAAATAGTAAATGGATAGATAAAGGGAAAACATAGCAAATCATTTTCAGGCAAAGCGGGCACTTTTCACTTTTTGGACACTGGTAACCTGTACAAGGAAAACATTTTAAAAAGGTTCTATTAGTGGAACACAAATATTCTATTATCTATTTATTTAAACACGTTCTCAGGGGTAAAGTTAAGGATTTCAGCTTTACACACCTTAAGGCCCTACAGGTAATTACAGGTCAGGTTCTAAATAAAGAATATCCCTGTACAGGTTAATTAGTAATTCTGTGATTTTCTTGGCATGTTATTGATTGTCCCTTGAGGCCTTAATTTGTTCATTTCTGTGTCTGACTGACGTGGAAGTATGCAAATTATCACCTTGCTTAAAATAAATGAATGCATTTAGTGTTGTATAGAAAATCGTAATTGTAAAGGATAATTGTAGAGAACACAAAACAGTATATATAGCCAGCACCATTTTTTTAAAAATATATCCTTTATATATACCCTTTACATAAAGACCCCATGTACCTCCATTCATTTTTGTTTATTTGTGTTTTTTTGGTTATTAATAATAATAATAATAATAATAATAATAATAATAATAATAATAATACCAGGACCATCGTATATGATGTTATTATTATATATATATATATATATATATATATATATATATATATATATATATATATATATATATATATATATATATATATAGTAATAGATATATATATAAAAAGTAATATATATATATATATCTATATATAAAGTAATATATATATATATATACAGTATATATATATATATATATACTGTATATATATATATATATTACTTTATATATATATATATATATATATATATATTACTTTTTATATATATATATCTATATATATCTATATCTATATATATATATATATATATATATATATATATATATATACCAAACGAAAAGGAAAGCACAACCATAAAGGACATCCGAAGGCTGGGTGCCAGTCTTTTATATATATAAATAATCCTTTTGATGACAGCACTCCATATTCAATCAGGCTTAGACAAATAGGTCAGTTCATGTAGGTTTGTTAGGTGGACAAATGTTTCAATTCCATACAGGAATCTTCGTCATGGCGAAGAATCCTTTGTGGAAATGAAACATTGGCACAAAATGGGTAAGGCTTTTTATGGACTTAGAAGTAGAAAATCACCGGCACAACAGGATATTTCTAGCAGGGAAACCCTTGCTTGTTTATTTGCAACGTTTCGGGGCGTAACCCCTTTGTCAAGCTTAGACATTCAATAATCATTTTTGTACACTACAGTTATACTTTTGGCCTGCAAGTTGGTTTTTTAGGAGTGCCAGTCCAGTTTTGTGTAATTCCCACTCCTCTTGGCTGAAGATTTGGGGCTTGGCACCCAAATACAAAATTCCTATAGGTAAGTTTGACATACTTTACAACATATCAACGGTTCTTTTTCTGTAACTGAATTTTATATAATGACCGTGTTATTAGAAATTGCATTGTACAGAAACTTTTATCCACCCTAGGCAGCATGGAGTGAGTCAAATGCTGAGAAGGTCCCACCCCTATAAAGAGTACACAGGAAGTCTGAAGAAGCATGTAGCTTGCAGAGAACAATAAAACCTACATATTGCTTTTCTTGCTATTTTAAATATGATTGTGTTTTAAATATGATTGTGTTTATTTTTTTCATTTATTAAATAGATATGTATCAGGTCTAGCAATAAGAAAGTAAGAAATACTAGAAGAAATACTTTTTCTTCTACAATTGTTTGCTCTAATAAGAGTCCAGCAATATTTGCAGGATTCAGACTCAGAAGATACATAATGCTTAGCCAAACCAAATACAAACCTTTTAAGTCTTGTGAATTTTAAAGGCAATATCAATAATAAATCTCTAGCACCATCCAAAAATATTGACTGAATATTCAACTTTCACTGGGTCTAACTGCAATAGAGCTAAGTACTGTTTGAATACAGTACTGTATGAATGCAGGTATGGGATCCATTATCCGGAAATCTGGAAACCGTTGTCCAGAAAGCTCTGGATTACAGAAAGGCCTTCTCCCATAGACTCCATTTTATGCAAATAATCCAATTTTTTAAAATCAATTTAGTTTTTCTCTGTAATAATAGAACAGTAACTTATACAGTTCTTGGACCTGTTATCCACAATGTCCGGGACCCTGGGTTTTCCGGATAATGGATCTTTCCATAATTTGGATCTTCATACCTTAAGTCTACTTAAACATCATGTACACTTTAAATAAACCCAATAGGCTGGTTTTGCTTCCAATAAGGATTAATCATATGTTAGTACAAGATGCTGTTTCTTTGGAAAAAACTTTGGATTATTTTGATAAAATCGAGTCTATGGAAAACAGCCTTTCTGTATAATGGATTCCATACCTGTACTTGATCCAAACGAAGATATAAATAATCCTTATTGGAGGCAAAACCAGTCTGTTGGGTTTATTTAAAGTTTACATGATTTTCTAATAGGGGCAGATTTGTCAAAGTGAAAATTCAAATATAATAAAAAAAAAACGAATTTCGAGCTAATTTTTGTGTATTTCGACTAGGGAATAGTCCAAATTCGATTTGAATTTCGAAATTTATAATATACTGTCTTCAGCTTCGACGATTGGCCATCTAAAACCTGCCGAATTGTTGTTTTACTGTAGCTATTTGGAGTCAATTGGTGGACTGATTCCCTATTCGATTGAAAACAGACCTATTCAGCCAAAAAAAACTACGATTTAATTTTGTTTGGTCTTTTTGAATTCGAATTTCGAAGTTTTTCAAATTCGACCCTTGATATATCTGCCCCTATGATTCATATTATGGAAAATTATCAGTTATCCTGAAAACCCCAAGTCCTGAGCATTCTGGATAGCAGGTCCCATACCTGTACTTAGCAACTAAACTGTTTTTTTGCTCTCACAAAATGTTTCAGGTCACATGGACCCTTTCTCAAGCACTGCATTTTGTGTGACACCCTTCATACTTTTGTTTAAGTAAAACTAAAAAGTTTCTTTTAATAATACAAATCATAGATTTGAATATTCAAATTCAGGTTACTATATGGCTTGGTATTTTACAGAATCTTTTGTGGAATATTTGGTATTTAGCTGAATCCACAACAAATGGATTTGATGCATCCTAGATAATATCCAAAGTTATGTTTTAATATTAACAGAAAAAAAATGTTGGTTCACATTTGTAACATATCCCTTATACTTTTACTTTATTGGAACAAGTATGGGATATATACTGCACTAACCGATTCACTAACCCGTGAAAAGTTGCCAGTGACCACTTCACACCCATCGCTACACTTTGCCAGGCGAAAATTCACTCAGAAAACGCTAATTCACTAAAATGCAGAGTTTTGTCATGGGCGCCGAACGCTGGTGATCTTTCGCTAGTGTTACTTCGGCAATGCGAACAATTCAAAGCGATGTACTAGCGTTCATTTCTGCCTAGCACAAATTCACTAGAGGTCTTGTGCTCAGATTGATTTGCATACGGTGGGAAATTTAAAGTTGAATGGACGTCTTTATGTTATACAGTGGTGTGCAAAACTATTTGCCCCCTTACTGATTTCTTATTCTTTTGCATGTTTCTCATACAAAATGTTTCTGATCATCAAACACATTTAACTATTAGTCAAAGATAACACAAGTAAACACAAAATGCAGTTTTTAAATGAGGGTTTTTATTATTTAGGGAGAAAAGAAATCCAAATCTACATTTTCATGTGTGAAAAAGTAATTGCCCCCTGAACCTAATAACTGGTTGGGCAATAACTGCAATCAAGCGTTTGCGATAACTTGCAACGAGTCTTTTACAGCGCTCTGGAGGAATTTTGGCCCACTCATCTTTGCAGAATTGTTGTAATTCAGCTTTATTTGAGGGTTTTCTAGCATGAACCGCCTTTTTAAGGTCATGCCACAACATCTCAATAGGATTCAGGTCAGGACTTTGACTAGGCCACTCCAAAGTCTTCATTTTGTTTTTCTTCAGCCATTCAGAGGTGGATTTGCTGGTGTGTTTTGGGTCATTGTCCTGCTGCAGCACCCAAGATCGCTTCAGCTTGAGTTGACAAACAGATGGGCGGACATTCTCCTTCAGGATTTTTTGGTAGACAGTAGAATTCATGGTTCCATCTATCACAGCAAGTCTTCCAGGTCCTGAAGCAGCAAAACAACCCCAGACCATCACACTACCACCACCATATTTTACTGTTGGTATGATGTTCTTTTTCTGAAATGCTGTGTTACTTTTACGCCAGATGTAACGGGACGCGCACCTTCCAAAAAGTTCAACTTTTGTCTCGTCGGTCCACAAGGTATTTTCCAAAAAGTCTTGGCAATCATTGAGATGTTTTTTAGCAAAATTGAGACGAGCCTTAATGTTCTTTTTGCTTAAAAGTGGTTTGCGCCTTGGAAATCTGCCATGCAGGCCGTGTTTTCCCAGTCTCTTTCTTATGGTGGAGTCGTGAACACTGACCTTAATTGAGGCAAGTGAGGCCTGCAGTTCTTTAGATGTTGTCCTGGGGTCTTTTGTGGCCTCTCGGATGAGTTGTCTCTGCGCTCTTGGGGTAATTTTGGTCGGCCGGCCACTCCTGGGAAGGTTCACCACTGTTCCATGTTTTTGCCATTTGTGGATAATGGCTCTCACTGTGGTTCGCTGGAGTCCCAAAGCTTTAGAAATGCTCCCTTAATAAAGCTTTAGAATTTCTCCCTTAATAACGTAAACCTTCATTTAAAAACTGCATTTTGTGTTCAATTATGTTATCTTTGACTAATAGTTAACGGTTTTTGATGAGCAGAAACATTTAAGTGTGACAAACATGCAAAAGAATAAGAAATCAGGAAGGGGGCAAATAGTTTTGCACACCACTGTATGTTGCAGCAAATACATTACATTTCCACTGTTAATTACACATGTTCAGGGAACCTTAATAAAGACAATAGAGTTGCTATAATGCCCTACACATGAGCCCACTCTATAGTTAATGTTCCATATGTTAGAAAATGTATGGGGGAAACGGGTTACCCAAAAACTTTTTTTTAGAACTTTTGCAGGCTATCACTCTGAAAAAAGGAAAAGACGCCAGTGTTTTTTGAACTTTGATGATTTTTCCACTCACAGAATATGATGTAAGTAACAGAAGATTGAGAAAGATCTATGCACTCCATTGCACTTCTCCTGGTCTGAGGTAGCAAGGTCAAGTCTGGCTAAAGAGTTCATGTTCAGTAAAGTCCGCATTTTAGTGAATTTGTGGAGTAACGTCCATTCGCCAGAATGAATTCTTGCCTGACAATAGAGTCCGAATGAGCGCTAGTGCCTATCTCTTTCGCTAGTGAATTGGTGCCTGCACCCATCAGTAAATTGCTGATGTCCCTGCAGGCGGTAACGCTGTCACCAGCGTTTGCCACTTTGCCCTTTCGTAAATCTGCCTCCATGTGTGGAACCTGAAGTTTGCTAAATAAGTGCTGTTTTAGCAGCATTGAACTGGGACCTCAGGGCCCCCCTCTCCACCCCTCCCCAACCGCAGCCCTTCCCAAGGCCCCAGCCAAAACCCCTTGCTTTATATTCTATTCTTGTGGTTATGTTCAGGCCAGGGAGGAGGTCAGGGTGCAGCACCCAGGGTTTCAGCCAGGGAGCAGGTCTGAGTCTGACTGGCCCAGTCTGACCCTGTCTTTTAGTAATACTGGGCACCATACCTTACAGGGGCCCTTCACACAAAACTGCATATATCTGCATAATAAATAGGGATGTAGCGAACGTCGGAAAAAAAGTTCGCGAACATATTCGCGAACTTGCGCAAAAATGCGAGCGGTTCGCGAACGGTTCGCGAACCCCATAGACTTCAATGGGAAGGCGAACTTTAACATCTAAAAAAGACATTTCTGGCCAGAAAAATGATTTTAAAGTTGTTTAAAGGGTGCAACGACCTGGACAGTGGCATGCCAGAGGGGGATCAAGGGCAAAAATGTATCTGAAAAATCTGCCTGTGTGTGCTTGGAAGAGATAGTGTAGGGGGAGAGCTGTTAGTGATTTCAGGGACAGATGATAGTAAGTTTGCTGGCTAGTAATCTGCTTAATACTGCTCTGTATTGGAGGGACAGAAGTCTGCAGGGATTTGAGGGACATTTTAGCTTAGGTAGCTTTGCTGGCTAGTAATCTACTGTTCTCTTTAAACAACTGCCATACATTGACCTTGTAGGCATTGTTTGCCCAGTTTTTTTGGACGCAGCCACTGAAGCACAGTTGCCAGAAAAAATATGCCATATAAATGCTGAAAATAGTCATTTTTCGCCATACGTTGACCTTGTAGACATTGTTTGCCCAGTTTTTTTGGACGCAGCCACTGAAGCACAGTTGCCAGAAAAAATATGCCATATAAATGCTGAAAATAGTAATTTTTCGCCATACGTTGACCTTGTAGACATTGTTTGCCCAGTTTTTTTGGTTGCAGCCACTGAAGCACAGTTGCCAGAAAAAATATGCCATATAAATGCTGAAAATAGTCATTTTTTGCCATATACGTTGAGTCAACGTATGGCAAAAAATGACTATTTTCATCATTTATGTGGCATATTTTTTCTGGCCTCTGTGCTTCAGTGGCTGCGGCCAAAAAAACTGGGCAAACAATGCCTACAAGGTCAACGTATACACAGCGGTGGATACGGATTACGTAAAATATCAGAATGCTGCTTGAAAAAAAGTAACTCAAGTGGTTTTTCTAGAGACGATAATATTATCAATATTTAGACAAAATGTGAACAAGCTCACACAGCTAGATGGCGGTTTGAAGAAAACACTGTGCAAATAATGCCTACAAGGTCAACGTATACACAGCGGTGGATACGGATTACGTAAAATATCAGAATGCTGCTTGAAAAAAAGTAACTCAAGTGGTTTTTCTAGAGACGATAATATTATCAATATTTAGACAAAATGTGAACAAGCTCACACAGCTAGATGGCGGTTTGAAGAAAACACTGTGCAAATAATGCCTACAAGGTCAACGTATACACAGCGGTGGATATGGATTACGTAAAATATAAGAATGCTGCTTGAAAAAAAGTAACTCAAGTGGTTTTTCTAGAGACGATAATATTATCAATATTTAGACAAAATGTGAACAAGCTCACACAGCTAGATGGCGGTTTGAAGAAAACACTGTGCAAATAATGCCCACAAGATCAACGTATACACTACTACAGCGGTGGATACGGATTACGTAAAATATATTATGGCTGCTTGAAAAAAGTCACTCCGGTGTTTTTTCTGGAGACGGTAATATTATGGATATTTAGACAGAATGTGAACAAGGTCACACAGCTAGATGGCTGTTGGTTGAATAACACACTGGGCAAAAAATGCCTACAGGGCAAATAATGCCTAAAAGGTCAACTTATACACTACTACATCGATGGATACGGATTACGTAAAATTTATTATGGCTGCTTGAAAAAAGTCACTCCGGTGTTTTTTCTGGAGACGGTAATATTATGGATATTTAGACAGAATGTGAACAAGGTCACACAGCTAGATGGCTGTTGGTTGAATAACACACTGGGCAAAAAATGCCTACAGGGCAAATAATGCCTAAAAGGTCAACTTATACACTACTACAGCGATGGATACGGATTACGTAAAATTTATTATGGCTGCTTGAAAAAAGTCACTCCGGTGTTTTTTCTGGAGACGGTAATATTATGGATATTTAGACAGAATGTGAACAAGGTAACACAGCTAGATGGCTGTTGGTTGAATAACACACTGGGCAAAAAATGCCTACAGGGCAAATAATGCCTAAAAGGTCAACTTATACACTACTACAGCGGTAGTAAAATAAAAAAAAGTAAAATAAAAAAAAAATGAATATTAAAAAAAAAAAATTACAGTTGGTGCTGCTGAACTACTAGGAGCAGCAGATTAGCACACCAGTCCCACTCCCCAACACTGCTAGACTAATAGCACTGGGCTCTTATAGTAGTAGTAGTAGTAGTAGTAGTAGTAGTAAAACAACAAAAAAATAAATAAAAGCAGTCCTTACAAGGACTACTGTTATTGCAGCAGTCAGCAGATGAGATCAGAAGCAGGACAGCTGCCCACTGCAGCTACATACAGAGCACTGCAGTAGAAGGTAGATTACTAGCCAGCAAAGCTACCTAAGCTTAAATGTCCCTCAAACCCCTGCAGACTTCTGTCCCTCCAATAACAGAGCAGTATTAAAACGATTACTAGCCAGCAAACTTTCAACTGTCCCTGAAATCACTAACAGGCAGCAGCTCTCTCCCTACACTATCTCTTCAGCACACACAGGCAGAGTGAAAAAAACGCTGCAGGGCTTCGGTTTTTATAGGGAAGGGGAGTGGTCCAGGGGAGAGCTTCCTGATTGGCTGCCATGTACCTGCTGGTCTGGGGTGAGAGGGCAAAAAAAAGCGCCAACAATGGCGAACCCAAAATGGCGAACGTCGCGCGACGTTCGCGAACTTCCGGCGAGCGCGAACACCCGATGTTCGCGCGAACAAGTTCGCCGGCGAACAGTTCGCGCCATCTCTAATAATAAAATAAAAAAAGTAGTTCTAAGCAGTTTTTCAGCTGACTTGCAACATTGTTTTAGAACATCTAAGAGTCCAGAGAACGTTAATACCGTAGAACCCCCAATTTAAATTTTACAGGGGACTAGGAAAAAATTGAGTAAAATCCAGGAAAATGTAAAATGATAGAAATGTATTATGCATAACTGTATAGGTGAGGCCATAAAACAACAATGTAAAATGAGGGGAAACTTAAAATCAGGGGATGTAAAATTGAGGTTACACTGTAGTCAGAAATATAATAATTGCAATTGCAGATTATGTTATTAATTATTATTCAGTTGCTGCATAGGTTTACATTTTTCCCACTGCAAAAAGTACTTTTTGGGTAGAGGACCCCTTGAAGTCTACTTAAAAAATGTCAATGTTTATGATCTTAATAGGATTGCTGTGCAATTAACATGGACTCATGCACCTTGGGTACCATAAAGTACAAAGTAACTGATATTCTGTTATTTTTCTATCAAAAAAAATAATTGTGATTATTTTAGAGCATATACTGAAGTTTCCATGCAATATATATATATATATATATATATATATATATATATATATATATATATATATATATATATATATATCATACAGTACCTATACATATCAATTAGTGACATGGTTTTGCAACCCAAATTAAATGGTAACGAAAATGTTCAAATAAATAATTATGGGTTGAACTTTTAATATGTTGTTGCAGTTAAACATGATTCATCCAAAAAGTATTCAGTTATAATATAACAATCACTGTTTACCATAAGTGAATACATATTATTAAGAACTAGGCTTGGATTAATCATTAAACAATAGCTATAAACAAGGCATATATTATCAATAGCATGTGATTAACTGCATAACGTAAAGCCAAACCAAAGTCAAGGTGCTTTTGTATAACCTTAATAGATCATTTGTATTTTAATAAAATCATGAATACACTATTACAGTCCCATTTTGAGGGGTTTTTTTTTGCACTTTTTTTTTTAGTTTTGCACTTTTTAAGTTTTCTGCATTTTGCAATGTCTTTGGATCCACCAATTTTCTACATTTCAATGGGTGCTTTTCATGGATTTTACATTTGCGCTCCTTACATAATCATATAATTCTATCAAAAAATATGCCGGTTGTATTACGCCTAAAAATGTTGCAAGAGTTGTTGTAAATATGTGTATTTATAAAGCTCTATTCATGTTTTTGTTTGTGTATTCAACACAGTCACATGATGCAGCACAATCATAGAAATAATCCATTACAAAAACTGCTGTATTTACAATACAAAGGCATGCCATTTGTTTACCACTAACAATGTCCACCTTGCTTAATGATGTCATTGGGACAAAATTAGGCAGCTGGGGGGAAAAGAAGTATTAAAAACTGTACAAAGTAGTCAGTGACAATTTTATTTGTTCTTTTTTTTCAAGCTGTGGATTATTTTTCGACCAGAATTTTACACTTGGCTTAACATAAAATAGTTCTCCTACGGTGGCATAGTAATATCTGAACTAATTCAATAGTACTTTTAAAACAGCTTTATAATTCCTCTAAAAGGGCAGAATTATCAACACTGAGGGTTTTTCCTAAGGATTGATCTTTTGTTGTCTGCATTTTCTCAACAAAACATCTCAGGAGCTCAGAGGGGCTAAGAACAATTTTATCCAATCACTTACTCAATAATTCTCTAGTTTGTTCAAGAGAAGCCTATTGACAAGAGATAATAACTGAGAGAAATGAATGCTACAGAGTGACGTTACAACTGCCCTTAAAACAAAAGTGTACATAATTTAATACACATCTTTGCTCTTAACCTACACATGTAAATTCTATCTAGTGATTGACTCTAATAAATATAAATCTGACAATATGATTTGGGGGCCCGTAGAAAGACATTTGCAAGAACCCCTTTGTATGGATATCTTTATCCACACAGCATGCCATAATATAAATAGTTCCTTTAGCAGTATCCTGCATCATCAACCATCTCAACATAATAAAAACATAATTAGATGGCTTTGTGTTAAACCCAGAAAAATACAATAAGTGTATTTGGAACATTTATTTTTAAAAATAAAACATTCATTGGTTTAAAAAATATAAAACGGACAAAGATTTGCGTGTAATAGTAATAGAGCATACTGTATATGAATAGAGCATTTAGACTTACTGCCATAAGAAATAGGTCATCGATAAAATTCTGGTATGCTTCTCATAATAATGACCATGCTACAATTACCATTATTTTTCAGCTACCTCATGGTGTACTTCCAGGTCTGTGAGCCAAAAGTGACCTAATACATGTGATACATCAAGAGATGGAATACAATTAGATCCCTGAATAGATCAGCAAATAAGTCTCATATATTTTGAATGCACTTGTTTGGTAACTGTGATTGAAATGATAGAAGACCTTTGTAATGTACCTCAAGATGGTTTTAAAGCTGGCTAAATACAGTGGGACATGCATCTGAGCCATGCCATGACCCCACACGATTAGGGCAGTATCTGATATTTCTGTTTTGAAGGTTTAACTTTAGTGGAATTACACAAGAAACACTATCCAAACTTGTCATATCAAAGCATTACACAAGTGCATGACTTGGGTAGGACTCAATGTCCAGTCCTAGTAGCCTATTCTCAAATACAGAGACCAACAACAGCTTGTGTGGAAAAGCTGCAGCTTGGTTTATTCAGATGCATGTGTAGTAACATATATGCAAACCTATTAGCTGATAAAGACAATATAAAACATTTAACATAGCTTACAATAACTTACAATAGCATTACCTTTGTTAACCAAAACCCTGTCTCAAACCTAAGACTAAGCTCTGCTACCTTCAACATCTAATGCGCCATCTTGCCCCTAAGCCTAGCTCCTGGCCTACCCATCAATATTAGACATTATCTCCTATATGAATTATTTCCTATTCTTATCTAGTAGGGCAGCACCATCAGCTAAGACGTCATCTCCCTGACACCACATCTTGGATGGGAGAAAGAGATGCTGTCCTTTTAACTTGAGGGATCCTTATATGAACAAACTTATTTTATTTTCTGGCCTGTGGTATGAGAATGAGCAACAACGTAAGGAATGAAGGTCCAATAAATAGGACAACTGATTGGGAAGAAAGTGGAATATTGAAATGAAAAAGTTAAAAAAGGGGGAAAGGTGAGGTGAAACAAAAAAAGATATGTGAGTAAAAAGAAAAGATTGGGAGAAAGACAGAAATGTAGAAAGGAAGGTGCAGAAACAATGGCACTGCAAATTTAGCTGCAACTGGATTTTCTAGTTTTCTAGTTTTCTATATTTTTATTTGCATATTCACAGCTCACCCACAAACACACTTACATACTTTAAATTCTGATGTAAAGATACAGACTTTAAAAACAAATTCATGCTTCTTCCCTAATGATTGCTGTAGTTGTAAACATATGTTACAATATTTTTAGCAATTTGCTTTTTTGTAAGTGAAAAGATATGTTTTATTGGAGGATATAGCTGAAATGTAATTGAAAATATTCTCTACATTTTGAAATAAATTTAGTATAAAGCTGCAGTGTATTTTTTACTATATGCATAACAGTTGTGGTCTGGAGGTGTTCCCCGTAACTTAAAAATATGCATAACAAACCTTTAATTGTTTAATAAATCAACAATAAGTGAGCTGTAATACTGAAGGAAGATAATTTGCTTTTTTGTAAGTGAAAAGATATGTTTTATTGGAGGATATAGCTGAAATGTAATTGAAAATATTCTCTACATTTTGAAATACATTTAGTATAAAGCTGCAGTGTATTTTTTACTATATGCATAACAGTTGTGGTCTGGAGGTGTTCCCCGTAACTTAAAAATATGCATAACAAACCTTTAATTGTTTAATAAATCAACAATACGTGAACTGTAAAACTGAAGGAAGATATTTTTGTGCAGGTTTCTCATAATTTTCACGGGATAGGGTCAAAAGGTTTAAAGTCAGATTAGTCGTTTAATGTGCACTTAAGCTATTCACTTTGATGGTATTATTATTTCAAGCCAAAAATTTGCAACTATGACATTATAATTGAGCTGAGCAAGTCCCCATAAAATTTGGTCCACTAAAGCATTCCTTAAGGATTACTCTGTTGCTGGAGGTGTCAGTAGCACTGAATGGGATGACCCTTCTGCAAGGATTTAGAAAGAGGAAACGTTTGAACTTTTGCCAATAGTAGGACAGTTGTGAGTCTAATGCTGTCTTCGGTGAGTTGATAGAAATGATAATACATCAGGGATATATCTATATTTCATTCCATTTACACATGCCAATTAACAATACAACTATGCATTATTGCATATAGTCAAAACAAACAGATCCACATTTTGGACAGCAGTTTTCCTATATGCTCCATTCATGCCATGTCCAATGTTTCAGATTTAACTCCCCTTTATAAAGTGCAAAGCCCAAAACATGAATTGTGAAATAAAACGGTTTGTCCTGCTTTCCCTCTTTCTTATTTTTCTACTGCATGCCAAATGTTATATGGATCTATCATACAACACAGAAATATATAGAAAAATCAGTTCCATCAAACTGAAATCGAATGCCCCAATTATATGTAAACACTAGGGTCAGGCAATTACCATTGTGTTGGACTATGAGAAAAAACAAAGCAACTGAAGGAAAACAACAAAACCACAAGCTAAACATGCAAGTAAATCATGGGTTGGTCCTTGGTGCAGAGTGAAGTACAAAGAAAGTGTAATTCACTAGGTAGTGATTTGTTCAGAAGCCCAGTGAATACAATTGCTAAAAAAGGATAAAATACTCAAAAACTATACAAAAATGTAAGACCAGATGATAGTTTGCTCAGAATACCACCTGATGAACATTCAGTTTCAACCTAATTTACAAAATGAAGAAATATAAAGCTACCTAATTAAGGACAGTTTTTGTTTGTTCTTTTTTTTACTAATTAGGAAAGTAAAAATCAACTTAACATGTGTAATAGTGTGTAGTAAACTTTTTATATTACGTAAGGCTGTTCGAAGTGAGTAGGCGTCAGCATCTTTCCTGTTTGTCAAAAATACTATCCAACTGGCCAAGGACATGAGCCGATCAAAACTCTTAAGCCCTGTGAGCGCTCATTCTTTTAAATGCATATGCTTTTCTAGAGATGATGCACATTGAGAAATGGTAGAGGGTAAAGTGTCTTTTTTATCGCTAACTTGGCTGACATGGGAAAACTTGGAGAAGCAATCATATTTGCAATAATGGCACATTGCTTAAAAATAACAATATAATCAAAGAGGAAACAACAATTGGGCAGTAACTTGTTATTCTCCCTTAATTGATATTATGGACTGCAACGTAGCAATTTTACCAGAAACGTAAACACAGAATTTTTGTTTTTACATGCAGAACAAAAAATTGCCTCATGGGCAAATAATTGTAGTACATTAGGGACCCATGTTGACTCTTAGAGGGATGATAGCATTCATATCCCAATACAGACTTCACTGGTTTTCCAGTCACCCCAACTTATAAGAAGCCTAATATTTTTTCTAATACACAGGACAATTAGCCAGCAGGCAGCATTGGCCCATGTATGGCTAATGGGTAGGAACATTTGGGAAGGATGTAGTGTACATTGTTTTTTACAATTAGGAAAAAACTTTATATTCTACAAACAATATTCTAAACATTGTAATGGAATATCTGTCACTATAAAGGTATTCATTTAAGTAGCTAATCAGTGTGGTTAATATAAATTTTAATTCTTAGGTTGAAATACTTGTGCAAAAAGAACCAAGATTTGATCAGAAATTTAAAAAATTCTGGAACAAGTTATGGCCCATTGTCAGCATTTTTTGTGACCAAATCATTATGTTTTTGCCCTGAAGGCAAAACTACGCATAGCATCCCAATTTTTGAAATCCCAAAAAGCTCCAGAATTTAAGAAATATATTTTATACATGAAATAATGTAGACAAACCAAATGAAATTGAGGGTCTTAAAGACCAGGAAAATGGGAACATACCTGTCTTGCTTCCTTAATCATTCTTCTAATCATTTCTTTTATTGTGAAAGGATGTCCTCTTGGAGGATGAAAATATAAACTTATATCTGTAGTTCCTACTTGACTGGGAGCTACATAGGGCCAACCAAGATCAAGGTTTGGTGCCTCCACATCAGATTCCAAAGGCCAATATGTTCCAGAGGATGAGTTGTCATCAGTAACATCACCTTGCGAATTGTATACACTTTCTGGTGACTTCTGTATGTGATTTGTAATATAGTTAAGCTCATCCTCTGCAAGAAATTCTGTGGCTCTTTCTTTCTGTAGAAACTCTTTGTATGAATCAATACCTCCTTCTAAAAGTGCATCAATTGCTATCCGGTAGCATTCTTTATAGTGAGGTTCTAGGCAGTGTTCAGATTTCACTTCATCATGCAAGGATGAAAGCATTGATAGTGATTCCATTCTTGATGTAATTTAAATATATCAAATAAAATGAACCTGGATAAAAAAAAAAGACACAAGACAAAATTAGCTTTATCAATTTTATCTACAGCATACATTATTCAAATTGTAGAAACTCAATAATTAAATGTTTGTTTAATGAAAAATTGGGGATGCACCGAATCCACTTTTTTAGATTCGGCTAAACCCCCGAATCCTTCGTGAAAGATTCGGCCGAATACCGAACCGAATCCGAACCCTAATTTGCATATGCAAATTAGGGGTGGGAAGGGGAAAACATTTTTTACTTCCTTGTTTTCTGACAAAAAGTCATGCAATTTCCCTCCCGCCCCAAATTTGCATATGCAAATTAGGATTCGGATTCGGTTCGGCTGGGCAGAAGGATTTGGCCGAATCCGAATCCTGCTGAAAAAGGCCGAATCCTGGCCGAATCCCGAACCGAATCCTGGATTTGGTGCATCCCTATGAAAAATGGTTCACTTAGATAAACTATATTTTATCTAATAAACCATTTTTGTAAAAATATACTTTTTGAGAGGTATTTGCCATTGGGTAATACTAAATAAAAAATTGGAATTTTACTAAGGGCTGCCTCCTGGGATCATATGATTCACACTGCACACAAACAAACCAAAGGTACAAATACATGTTAGGTCACATGAGCTAAATATATATATATATATATATATATATATATATATATATATATATATATATATATATATATATAATACACAAAAGCTATGAATATCTTGTAAATGATATCCTTATAAACAGGGAGTTCTGATGTCATCAGTAATAAATGGTGAGTTCTGATGTCATTTCTGTCATGTGACTCACTGAAATTTGTGTATTATAATAAATAAAGTAATTATAGAATATAGAATATGAGGATATTAGAAGTTACCTCGGAGTTCCATGTCCTGTATAAAAACATAACTTATAATATCCTTAATATCCTAATTTACAAGAGGGGATACTTTATTTACTATATATATATCTATAATTCCAGTTTGGTAAGATACTTTAATATGCCACTAAATATTATATAAAGGGTCGGATTCAAGTCAGTGAAAACTCATGGATGAGATTCAATTCGAGGAGTAAAATCTTTTCTCCAAATTCACTTCTAGTTTTTTCCCCATACACTTTAATGGAGTTTTCAAGTTTTAAACAATGAGATAAATTTTTCTTGATTATATTGCATCACAAATTGAATCTCATCCCTGAGTTTTCATGTGATAAACCTTTTTCTCACTGAATTGAATCTGGCCAAAAGTTGTTTTAGTAATTATTCTGGGGGTATAGTTTTCCTATAAAATCACTAGCTCAAAGTTCAAGCATGCCTTTGAGGTCTCAACATTTGTGCAGCGGACCCTAAGTGGGTTAAATATCAAAGTCCAATTTTTTTTCGGATTTTCCATGCGGAAACTCATATTTTATATGCTTTTTTCCCAAACACACTTTGGGGTATTGCACGAAACATATCGCACATCAAAAAATCATTGCGACTTCTCCCATTGACTTAAAGGGGAAGGAAACCTAGTTGGCGCAAAAACCCTCCCCCCCTCCCGTGTGTTGCCTACCCTCCCTCCTCCCCCCTGGCCTACCCGTCCCGCAGGGCAAATGCCCCTAACTTCTTACTTACCCTTCTGCGCAGGTCCAGTCCAGGGAGTTCACAGACGTCATCTTCTTCCATGCGATCTTCTTCCTGCTTTGAACGGCGTATAGGCGCATGCACAGTAGGAGCATTCCACCGGTACGCATCTACTGCGCATGCGCCAAAAGTCACAAAGTACTTTTGGCACATGCGCAGTAGATTGTGCCGGCGAAATGCTCCTACTGCGCATGCGCCGGTCAAAGCAGGAAGAAGATCACGTGGAAGAAGATGTCATCTGTGAACTCCCTGGACTGGACCTGCGCAGAAGGGTAAGTAACAAGTTAGGGGCATTTGACCAGTGGGATGGGTAGGCCAGGGGGGAGGAGGGAGGGTGGCCAACACACAGGAGGGGCCAACTAGCGCCAACTAGGTTTCCTTCCCCTTTAAGGTCCCCATACATGGGCCGATAAAACCTGCCAACAGACCGAGTCTGCAGCTTATTTGCCTGTGTGTGGGGCCATCTGACGGGCTTTCCTGATCGATATCTGACCAAAAGTCGACCAGATCTCAATCGGGCAGGTTAAAAAATCCTGTCGGGTAGCGCCCGCATCTGTGTTTTTATGCAGTCCTGAGATCCGGCTGCCCATTAGGGATGTAGCGAACTGTTCGCCGGCGAACTAGTTTGCACGAACTTCGACTGTTCGCGTCCGCCGCAAGTTCGCGAACGTCGCGCGACGTTCGCCAATAGGCGTTCGCGTCAAAATCGTTCGACCGTTCGACCATTCGATCGCTAAAATCGAACGATTTTCGTTCGAATCGAACGATCGAAGCCATTGGATTGAATGAAATAATTCGATCCAATGGCTTCGATCGTTCGATTCGAACGAAAATCGTTCGATTGAACGATTAAAATCCTTCGATCGTTCGAATCGAACGATTTTCGGATGTTCGAAGTTCGCGAACTGTTCACATTTTTTGCCGGTGTTCGCGAACGGCGTTCGCGAACACATACACGGCGGTTTGCTACATCCCTACTGCCCATATTGAATGCATTATGATCCGGGCCCTAGGTCCCATGATCAGATCAGCCTGTTTAATTTTGCCTGTATAGAACATAAGTATATCATAGAACTGAAGAGTACCTAAATCAATGTTGTATCACTGATAGTGATGGAAAATCCCCTTATTTGCACTGCAACATGATCTATTTGTAGGTTACTTTTATAAAAGTTTGACCAAAGGGGACTTCACAGTGTCATCAAAAAAACAAAACAAAAAGTAAACCGAGTTAATTCATATACTGTAAATATATATCACCCCTGATATGCTTACAAAGTTACAAAACTAATAGACATCTAAATATGACTCAACTGTAAATTTACATCTGTCAAACAATAATATGGGAATTATGTGATGTAGATTTTGGCCCCCAAAACTGCATGTAAAGCATCACTGAACATAAGGATGTGTGACAAAGCCATATTGGTATAAGTATTAGGGATGCACCGTATCCACTTTTTTGGATTCGGCCGAACCCCCGAATCCCTCGCAAAAGATTTGGCCGAATACCGAACCGAATCCGAACCCTAATTTGCATATGCAAATTAGGGGTGGGAAGGGAAACACATTTTCTATTTCCTTGTTTTCTGACAAAAATTCACACAATTTCCTTCCCGCCCCTAATTTGCATATGCAAATTAGGATTCGGATTCGGTTCGGCCAGGCAGAAGGATTCGGCCGAATCCGAATCCTGCTGAAAAAGGCCGAATCCCGAACCGAATCCTGGATTCGGCGCATCCCTAATAAGTATATTGTTTACTGACGCTATGGGAATGACTTATACCATAATAAGTATGTATAGACAGATGACATAGTGACAGTCTGCTATCATCTAGCTATGTGTCACCTCCAGAAGATTCAACACCTCCTTAATCATTTCACAACAATGCTAAAGGTATGGAATGATTGGAACAGCTTAAATAAATTACTGACAAACTTCTGATTAGTGATGGGTGAATTTGCGCCGTTTCGCCGAAAACTTTCACGCGAAATTCACGAAACGGTGCTGGCGTCTCATTTTTGACGCCGGCGCCCGTTTTTTTTAAAAAAAATTTTTGACGCCGGCGAATTTTTGCCGCAAATTTTCGCGGGCGTTTTGCGAATCGCACAAGTTTGCAGCGAATTTGTGCCTGGCGAATAAATTCGCCCATCACTACTTCTGATCATCAAATATATTTTTCTTAAAAATTGTGTTGATGAATCATAGCATTATTGTAAATGCCTGAATGCTATTCATTTAAATCAAATGTAAAAATATTTGGAAGATTATGTTTTTCTTCTCGAAAACAAGGAAATTTAAAATGGTAAAAAGTAATCAAAACAAATAGCACGAAAAGTATGCATGCACCACTGTGAAATAGATTTCCAGTCATGGTTCTTATCTTAACACAAACTTTGGACATGCCCTGAATGGCATAAAAGTCTGCAGTATATAAGTGAATCATTGAATCTACACTTGTTGTTGTTGTTGTTGTTTGAAGGGATTGGCTGATTTTGTATTAAATTGGACTAGAGCGTTCATGAATAGCCCTACAGCTGTCTACATGAAAATGCATAATTGATTTATTTTTATTACTTATTTATATAGCACCGACACATTTAGGCAATATTTTCAGGCTGAAAAACAAAAGTTCTGGCACTTTTAGGCATATCCCATTCAACTAAAAGGAAGGCAACGGTGGGCGATTTCTGTGCCATTAGCCAAAACTAGGCCCCGTCATATGGGTGAGGTTCAGTAATGTCACCATCCATTGACAGGTAAGCACCGGATGTTGCTTCCTTACTTACAATTATGCCTGTATGGACGTAATTTGCACTTGTGTTCAGTTGCATAGAGTTCATCAGAGCAACATCAGTTTCAAGTGCTGTAGCATCATGCCACACTGGGCATACATAGGGTGCTACAAAAACTAGTGTTACATTTGCTAGGTTCCTGCAATTAGATTCAGGGCTCTCAGCAGTACTTTGAGTTACTAAACAAGTTAAAAACTTTGTTAACAAACAACCAAGCAGAGATAACTGCAATCTGATTTTCACCATAATTCAAGAGCAAAATACATGATTGGAAGAGCAATTATGTTTTTGATATATTGACTTATTTATTGGTTTATTAATTAGCCACTGTTTAGTTCATAGACAACCATGCAAGGCATAAAATACACAAAATTTGACTAGCAAATGCACTGCAGGAATTAGAGTTCAATAGAGATAACAACAATTTGTTGCCCCACCATTTGCATACACTGTGCATTTTATCCAAGGTGTTGCTTTCACAAAGCCAGTTCAATAGAAATGATTCAGATCCTGCTAAGTCTAATTTGTGCTGTATGTGGTTGCTTTATGAAAAAAAAATATCTGCTGCATAAATAAATAAAATCATGTTTTGAACTGAATGTTGCCTTTAACTAAGGAATGAGGCCTGCCTTAGATAGTTGCTAATACAATGTAAAAGATGAACATCTGCAATCTCTCAAATTGGAAAAATCTTGCATCAGCATGAAATGCTATGTTCCAATAAACAGTATTAAAAGAAGACATCAATCAATGGATAGTGTGGACACAGGGTAAATGCAATGCAATGAATTCACTACACACATTAGTGGTGGAAATAGTGACTCCTGTAATTGGTAAGGAATGCTACTAACTTTTAGGGCAGGGGTCCTTATAAGTGAGCCCTAGGCAGTTACGGAAATAACATCGTACAAATATCCCCAGGGCATATCTATTAAGACAGATGGTGTAAAAGGCAAAACAAGGTACCATGTTACACAGATACCTGCTTTACAATAGTGTCCTTTGACCCAAAGCACAGAGAAACGTACACTGCATTGTTCTTACAGTACATGCTGATTTTGTTTATACAACTAAACCTATAAAATCTTGTAATATTGCCAAATACGACAGGGAGTTGTCTCCACCAGAAAATTAGATTTATTGGCCAGTAAGAGCTGAGAGCAGCAGAAATGCTTTGCTTACTCATCACAATTCAGATCACACTACTGTCTCCCTATAGATAATAGTTTGTTTGGCCTTAATGAAGAACTAACAATGAGATTAAAAACCGTGTCTGAGGATGCCACACTTAAATGAAACCTTTAACCACAACCTTGAGAGAAATATTTGTCATGCCCAGATGATTCACGACTAAACCTCAATGAGTAATGGAAAAAATTGGGGGACGTGAAAGAAAGCCTATTTGTGATTGTGTCTAGGAAAATCCATTGTTGTTATCAGTTGTGCTGGTCTCTGCTGCCCTGCAGAAAGATTTTGGAATCACAAAGGACTAGACAGGAACTAACCCCACAGGACACAATTTTAGGAAAAGTGAGTGGGCTTTTGATTCACAACTTTTAGGGTTATTTATTAAACCTCAAATTTTTCTGGTCTGGCTTTTTGCTGCAAAAACCCAATTTTTTTGCGGAAAAAAAAATATACAAATTTTTGGAGATTTATTATACTCCGATGCTGCAAAAAGTCTGAATCCGATAATTCTCCATCTCAGACCTGTCGATTTCCTCTATAAGCCAATGGGAGAGGCAATTATTCCAATTTGAAGTTATTGTGGTCTGTGCTGGGTTTAGGCCGAAAATCTGACCTTTTCGGGGTTTTTCAGGCAAAAAATTAATCGTTTTGGGGAAAAAGCCTGAAAAATTTGTATGATTAAGGTTTTCGCTCGAGTTTTTTCCCAGTTGACTAAATTGAGTATTTTTAATAATAAATAAGCTAAAAATGGGCATGGGAGTTTGGTCAAGCTTTTTTTATTAATATTATGAGATAAATTTGGATTTTAATAAATAACCCCCTTTATGTGGTGACTAGCAGTACTGACATAAAATGTAATTTAATACAACGAGAGTCCAAAATAAAATAGAAGTCTGTGGAGGTATGAAGCATGGGATGGAAAATGGTGAAGGAAGTCTGAGACAAGGGATGGCACAAGAAAAAATTGTGAGGTGGAGGATGAACAAGGAGAAAAATAACTTAGGAGGAGGGCCAAAGGAAAATAATTAAATGTGGTTGAGATGCAAGGGTATGTACCTGAATGAAAGAACTATTGTATGACTGTTCCTGGGAGGAAGCAAGGCAAAGCTTATGAATACCAGAGCTCTCACATATGGATTCCCCAATTCAAATTTTAATGCATCTGCCCCTTGGTCATTTTTTTTTTTGTATAAAGGCCACTTCACCAGACATAAATCATTAAACCCCATCCGCTTTAATACAATATCACTTATTTTTCTGTTCCCTGTATTAATGTTCAAAGATATTATTATTCCATTCCACCTTTAAAATATTATTTACACCAAAATTACTTTTAACAGTTTTTACTTATTCTGTGATTTTATGTTTTTTTAAATCAGCACTTTCTTCCCTGAGTAGTCATGTAGTCATGTGGTTATTTTGTGTCTGTGCATATTGACTGACATCATTGTCAGCATTGTGTATTGCTAATCTCAGATAGTAATCAGAACTGCCAGACTGGCACCAATATACATGACAATACTCGGCAGGACAGCACAATTGGTATACACACACACATCGAGAGGCAGATTTATCAAGGGTCGAATTTTGAAGTAGAAAAAGCTTTGAAATTTGACCATCAAATTAGAATACTTCGACTTCGAATATCGAAGTCAAAGTTTGTTTACATCGAATTTGCCCATTTGTGGTCGAAGTAAAATCGTTGGAACGAACGATGAAATCCTTCGAATCAAACAATTCGAAGGATTTCATCCATCGATCTAATAATTTTTCTTTGACAAAAAAATGCTCTAGAAGGTCCCCATAGGCTAACATAACACTTCGGTAGGTTTAATTTGGCGAAGTATTGAAGTCAAAGTTTTTTTAAAGAGACAGTGCTTCGATTATCGAATGGTTGAATAATCAAAGTATTTTTACTTAGAATCGATGTTGAAGTCGTAGTAGCCTATTCCATGGTTGAAGTATCCAAAAAATTACTTTGAATTTTTTTACTTTGAAAATTCCCTCGAATTCACTTCAACCCTTGATAAATAAATCAAATTCAAATTTCGAGCAATTTTTTTTGTACTTCTACTAGGGAATATTCCAATTTCAATTAGAATTTGAAAAAAAATTAAAAATTTGAATGTCGAAATGTTTCATGTACTTTCTCTTTAAAAACATTGACTTCGACTATTCACCATCTAAAACCTGCCTAACTGCTGTTTTAGTCTATGGGGGACCTCATAGAACCTATTTGGAGTCAGTTGGTGGTTTTTGAAAAAATCAAAGTTTTTTTGGGGGAAAGATTTTGAATCGAATGTGCTATTCCTTCGATTTGTACAATTCGAATTCAGCCGAATACAGACCTATTCGATCAAAAATGGACCTATTCCAACAAAAAAAACTTTAATTTCGGTTGGTCTTTTTGAATTCGAATTTCTTAAGTTTTATCAGTTCCAAATTCGACCCTTGATAAATATGCCCCTTAGTGTCACTGACCCCAGAAATTAGAAAAAACAACCTTCTAAGTTTTTTTATCCATAATTGTGTTTTCCCATAATTTCCAAGCATCACGGGGGCTGTATGCAGAGCTACATAATTTGCAGTGACATTAAGGGGCAGAATAATTAAGAGTCAAATTTTTGATTTTTTTAAATTCAAATTCGAATTGTGAATTCTCCAAACTCGATTTGAGTTTTAATTCGAATTCGAATTTCAAGATTTATCTGGCCCTTTAAGAACTCAAATTCGACTATTCACCACCAAAACCTGCTGAGTTCATGAATAAGTCAATGGGTGAGGTCCAGGCATCAATTTGGACGTTACTAGCCTTCCTGACATTTGAGTTTTTTTCAGAGAAAAAGCTTGAATCGAGTTTAGTCTAAATCGATTCGAGTTTTCGAGGCAGCAAAAATCGTGCTAGTTTTAGATATTCAATTTTTTTATTAAATAACCCCAATCGAATTTCAAGTATATTCAAATTGAATAGACTTTAAAAAAACTCACATAATTTAGAAATTTGACCTTTAATAAATGTGCCTCCCAATATATAAAAACAAACATGATTGCACTTGCATTTTGATACCAATCAGATGAAAGTTGCACCTAGCATTTTTAGAGAGGTGGTTGCATCACTTCTGGACCTGGATTGTTTTTGGAGGAAAACTCGATTAGAATTTGATTCAAGTTTTCAGGTTGGGACTTTTCGATCAAATTTTTTCATAAATAACTTACCATTCAAACTTTGAATAAAATTAAATTTACTAGATTTTAAACAAATCACATTACTCTTAAATTCGACCTTTGATAAATAGCCCCCTTAGCATTCATATGTGAATTCCCATTCAGCAATCTTTCTATTCACACTGAAACATTTGTACCACTAAAAAAAAACTAAGGGGTTTTAACCCCCAAACACAAAACATGGCATGCTGTTGTATTATGAGACTGCAGAAGGAACACCTGCTCAAAAAAGCCATTGTTTTACTGTAGGGGAATTAATTACCATCCATGTTTCCTAGTCTATACTTTAGCAGACTGCCATTTATTGTGGGCAGGCTGCCTATTAAATCATGCTGGTCATTTCAAGAGACAGACACCAATGAAATGTTTCTGTTGTTTGACAACACCCTAGACCTGGCATGCTGGCATGTATTCTAATGATTTTTTATTACATGGCTTTATAAATATGTCAATATAAATCCCATTGGCTATTATATAGACAGAGAACCTTTCACATAACTGAGGTTGAAGAACTGCAGCTCACTGTATTCTTATCAATTGTGCCGCTGGGGGGAAGGCTTGTACATGTACTTGTAAACATCTGGAAAGCCTGTTGTTATCCTTACTATTTCCATTGCATTTTAGTGAAAGCTACATTTGTTGCAGTTACAATGCAAAACAAATACAGGAAAATAACTTGGCATCAGTGACTTAGGGGCCCATTTACTAACAACTGAATTTCTATTTTTAAACATTTTTTAAAAGCTCTAAAAATTAGAGATTTATAAAGTGTAAAAACCACAAAAACGGTTGAGGTCCTATAGAAGTTTGTGGACGCTACACTGATCCTCTTGGACTGCTTTAAATCAATTCAGACTATTTTTTTTTCAGCTAGGAATTATTAGAATTTTCGCAAGAAATGTTTAGAGGTTTTCAAGGTGTTCATATTTTTAAGAGGATTATTTTCTGTTTAAACCTTTTTTATTCGGATCTTTTAGTTTCAAAAACCTCTAAAGCCACTAAAATCCAACCTTTGATAAATAAGCCTCTTAGAAAATATGAGCCTGCCTTTACTACTAGGGTTAAACACTAGAAGCAAAATCTCTGCCATCATTTCCCTCAACAATGTCCTTCTATCATCAGTGGCACAACATTGTATGCACAACTCCCATAAGCTATGCTGCAGTATTTGTATCTTTCATCTTTTAGCACTTGGGACATACTCTGCATTATGCATTATGTGGGACAGGGGCATATAATTACATGACCCTGAATTATACTAAAGCTTGGTGGTATAACTGGTACAACTGGAACTAAAACAGCCACTTAATTCAGTATTTAGTGGTTGCCCACAAAAGGAAGCAAGACTCTGATGCTTGGAATCATAGCACATATTACCTGTTTATTAAATATGACCTGTTTTGCATTTTGGTATACTGCTATATACTGTTGAGCTATTGTTTTAATGATTTATTTATGTATTTCTTATTATAAAAAGGGCAGCAATTTAATTGGCTTTGGAGTTTCCCCAAACGGCATGGGTTAAAGAAGTACACACTTTTGAACAAAGGATTTGAAAGATAAGTAGAGAGGCCGTGAATGAAGTTCTGTCCCATACAAGTGTTTCTGCAACAGACAAGGCAAACATTGTAAGCAAGCAAGTTAAACCCTAACCTCTGTAACTTCATAAATCACAAAGCGACAGTTAACTGATCCCAGTAGATTTACTTCCCCTTATTGTTAATTCCAAGGTAGTTTTCTCTCACTTCTCTTTAAAACAATATCCATGCTAAAACAATGTACACTGACAACATTCCACTTGAGAATCTTTTCCTGCTATGCAAAAATTAGGAAATGTAACAAGGTCCAATGTCTCTATTTCAAATGTATCAACAGAAAGTTTCACTTCTACTACAGTATCTCCATTCTGTCACCTCTGCTGCTGACATTTAGACATTAGGCATACTGTATAATAAATGTAAGAAAGTAGGAACACAGTCTATATTACTTACCATAAAATGTCAAAAAAGCACTCGAGGTGCTGCTCTGTAGAAGCTTCACCCTTGTTTTGTCTTAGAAAATCCTATGTGTCACGGCTTTGGAAGTCATTGGAAAGAAGCATGTTTGGGTTTGGCAGTTCATTTGAGAAAAAAAAGTGCTCTTCCCAGACAGGTGTGTTGCCTGTTGTAACATGCAAATGACTTGTCATTCGAAACCAGCTAGTAGCTAATAGCTGTGCAAACCTGTTTAAATTCAAAACCCATCCCTTCTACTGTGAAGCCAGAAAAAAAAATTAGGTAGGCGTTGCAGGAGATTTCACTTTGTGTAGCAGCTTAGAAACTGAGAGAAAAGGAGCTGTAACTGTGGCCTGGAAATCATTTGATTTGTTGATTTGTGATATCAATGAAGCAAACATATTTTGCTCTTTGATATCTTGAATTAAGATGCTGGCAGCGTGTAAACTACCTGTGGTTGCTTAAACTTTATTTCACCAGCAAAGAAACCCAATAGGTTTCTGTTTTTTACACTGTGTTTACACTGTGAACTCTTACATTGAGTTTAATAAAACTCAGTTTCTGGCAGGGTCGATGCGACAAAGTTGCTGCTAAAAAGTGATTATTTGTAAGTAGTTTTAGGATAGGTCGTACAGTTCTTGAGGCCACTGTATTTATTCTATTTCGGAATATCAGTTTGATTTGTATAATGTTTCGATTCAGTAGGATTTGCCAGTGTGCCTGTTTTAAATTTCAAGATTTTGTCTTAATAATAACTGACAGTTTATTTTAGGAGTTATAATGTAACGGCAAATTAGCAGTCAGATATCAGATATCAATCATCAATGTAGAAACACAGATATTTTAGCTATGTTTTGTTAAGTCTTAGGGGAATGAATGGACATTGTTCACACACATAATCACACTGGGGGCAGACATGCTTTACAATGATTTAGTGATAGTACAAGTAGGGGTATATTTATAAAGGTATGTAAAGTACAGTGTTCAAATACTCCAAACATCACCGTTTATGTCTTTTGTTTTCATGCCTTTGACAGGCATTTCTGTTACAGGTTTGCCCCTAAACGCACAAGATCACTGATTCCACTTTATTCTACATTTTATGCATGCTCAGAATATACTAAAATTATAAAATTAAACTGTAACTTAAACATTTTAAATGTACATTAAACTTGCAAAAATGCACTTTCCTTTTATAGAAAATTGGTGTAAACTAAAGATATGTGTTTTGTGTGTTTCAACAGACACAAATCCATGTGTATCACCGCAAGGTAATATAATTTGTATTTATAATCATTTTGTAAAGACATGTTCTATATTTATAAAATATTGTCTAAAACTATCGAAATGCCAAAAGTACACACAACTTCTGTAAGCATAAACTCACACCTAAGTACAATTACAGAGCTTTATTAATATGGCATTTATATTACACTTAGGGGGTTATTTACTAAACGCCAAATGCAAAAATCACGAAAAAAATTCTGGATTTTTTTAATAAAAACTCTGACTTCTAAAATATTACTAATAGTTCGGAATTTATTAAACCCAGAGGATGGAAAAGTCCAAATCAGAAAATCCAGCATCTCAGACCTGTTGAGGTTGCATATAAGTCAATGGAAGAAGTCCCAATGATTTTTGATGTGCGCTGGGTTTTGTGCAATACCCCAAAGTTTTCATAGTTTTCATAGTTTTCAATAATTTGAGTTTTTGGGTGTAACATCTGAAAAAAAATATTCAGATAATATTGGAAATATTGAGATAAATTTGGACTTAAATAATAATCTCTTAGGAATGAATAGAAAGTGGGTGAGTATTTTTTTGGGGAACTCTACTCTCACATTTTGATAAGTATGATTACGTCCCTTACTCTTTCTTTATCTTCTTAAAGGAATTTGCAGCATTTCACTAAAATACAAGCACTGATTCAGACAAATGTGAATACAGAATATGGGACTGAGGTTGCCATCTGGCTTGTAAAAATGACCCTTGATGCCATAGTTACTAATTGGAAATAATGATAAAAGAAATAGGAAAGACCTGAATATTTTTGTTAGAGAAGCTTGAGGCCTTAAATGGGACACTGTGTGTTTTTCAAATTTTTATCAGACACAAGTATGTCACACAAATATGCCAAAGCTTATGCTGGCAATTTATCAAGTAGGTAATTTGGCACCTTTCATAATCACTGAAAAATATCATAAAACATCTGCATATTGGCAGCATACAATCATCTGAAAGGATACGCAGTGACAGGCAAGTTACACCTGAATTAGAGTAGCAACTGATTGGAAGTAGCAGGATCAAGTGACAAGGAGAATGTAGTATAAATCTCAGAAGAAATATATGCAGTCATATCTTATTTATTTAGATTCTTCAATCTTCTGGTAAATTAAGTCATGGGTTTCTTTAGGATTAAAGAGCGAATGGTGTATTCCTAATGCACATCCAAGATGTTGCAGCGCACTCCAAAGTCAAATAGATCGCTCAGGTTCGTTTTCAGTTAAAAGATCAACCTTTATTGATAACATCAATTTAAAATGAAATGCTAGCTCATGGTCTGACGCGTTTCATAACTATGTACTTCATCAGAGACTAAGATACAATCAATAAAGGTTGATCTTTTAACTGAAAACGAACCTGAGCGATCTCTTTGGAGTGCGCTGCAACGTCTTGAATGTGCATTGTTATAATGTCTCCCTTAGCGACGGACTCGGGGCGGCAGCACCCGGGTCACCCCGTGGAGAGGGTAAGACGAGCAAAAAGATATATATTTGTCTGAACCTCAGAATTGGTGTTGGGATATTTGTGGAATAGTAACAATGGTGTATTCCTAGTCTCACTCTTATTTTACCATTACATTAGGGAATACAGCCAAATGAGTTTACAAATTTGCAATTTTGATGAACTACAAATGAGAGTGCCAAAGCAGCATGGCACTGTAGTGGATAACTGCCTTGCAGTAATGGGATCCTAGGTTTGATCCCAGCCATCTATTTGCAAGATGATTAAATGGAATTTTAATGTTCTTACCATGGGGTATATTTATCAAAGAGTGAAAAATCCCATAGAAATAAATGGCAAATGGTGGAATTTCTTTCTAATAGACTGTGGTGATCTCTAACTTCACTCTGATAAATATACCCCCTTGTCTGTGTCTATGTCCTCTGGATACTCTGGATTCTTTCCACACTACAGGAAAATGAATGGGTTCCTAATGAAATGGACCATAGCATGTGATCATCATATGGACCTTAGATTGTCAGCTCTTTTGGAGCAGGGACTAATTGATATAATTCTGTGTGACGGACTGAAAACGATGTTGGTGCTATATAAATATAGGATAATAATCTCTTCTGGGAAATGTCATAACCACTCCATTGTCTGCCTATCTTCTCTTCTTATCTGTATGTACTTCTTCCCTTTCATATTCTTCAGCAACATCTGCTTCCCTAAGCACTTTATATCTGTGTCCAGACAAACCAGCTGAGTAACTACTTTATTAAAAACTGTTAAGTACATCTGAGCTCAAAACATTTACATGTGTCTTTTGTATCACTTATTTCCTTTTGTAAGATCTAATGATCACAGCCCATTTGTCACAGATTATATTGCTGTCAAGGCTTGACTATTGCATCATATGTATAGTCCCAAGTACTGTTTGTACTTTATAATTGAAATATAAAATTATAAAGCTATTGAGAATTTTATCAAGAGCCTTTCAGGCAAAGGTCCCTATGGACAACCACTGTTGAGTATAAAAAATATAATGGTGCAGTTTTGTCAAAGTAAAGTAACAGAGGTATTCTGTGATTTGTCTCTAATGGCAGCTGTGAAATATAAATACATGTCCTTTACAAATTCCTACTAGGAACATCATAGAGGAAGTTGAAATTCAACATGGAAATGAAGAGTCTATAATGGTGAACAAGAATTCAGCTATGTGCAACGTACAAAAGAATAATGTTGCCTTTTTCATATATATCTTTCACACAAAGGGGGTCAAGGTCCAAACCAATAGTAGGTTCCACCTATCAAAACATTTATTTAACTTCTGGGATGTTGACCAAAGTACAATCAATGTCTATATGTCATGACTTATTTTATTTGTCCACACAGCTGTAATGACATTTTAAGCTGGGCCCCTAGTCCTGTGCTCTAGAGAATCCCAGCAACCACACACAGCCTCAATTTATTGCATTAGTAACACAGTTAATAATGTTGCTATTTATTTTGGGATGGCATATGTACCAGGTATAAAGACTTATAACTGTCACGGTCAGCACCCAAAATCCAGAACAGATTCCAAGCACCCTGGTGTCGGCTCGTGCTTCCCCCTGTAGCAGCCGCCTTTGGCTTCGCGAGGAGCCCTCAGCTACTCGGATGCCGCCAGGTCTTAAAACGAGAGGTGCAAGGCTAGGGGTTTTGGACAAGCAGAGGGGCACGACCAGATAGCAAAAGTCTTTGGGCAGAAGTTCGCTGTACAAGGCATGAGACATATTCGTAGTCAGAACAGGCCGGGTCGAGGCAGGCAGAGTATAAGCGTAGTCAGGCAGGCAAAGGTCAAACTGGGTGATCAATCAGAAGGAATTAGCAGAAGAGGTAGTCGGCATTCATCAAGGGTCAGTATTCAGAAGTCAGAATAGTCAAAAAGCCAGGCAGGGTCAAACACAGTAATCAGATACAGAATCAGGAATAGGATCAGAACGAGCTCAAGGCACCAGGAAAAAAATCCTATCACGGGCAGTGTGTCAAAAGAAAATGTACCTTTAATTAACTTTTAAATTTTGCACCATTGCGCATGCGCCTATAAATACAGGAGATGCGCGCCGCATGCGCCCTTAGTTACCGGCACACAGAGGAAGAGGATACACGCGGCGGGCGTTCCCGCCGGGGGGGAGCAGGAGTCCCTGCTGTCCCCCCCTAGACCACCAGGGTGAGTTATTACAGTAACATTACATAAACCACAAAATGAGCAAGTCATTAAGAAAGCGCCCCAGCAACTACAGAAGCCATGCTTACCAGTTTTTACATTTTCCAACATATATTAGGATGGTAGGTTTGCTTGGTGGTTATATAGTTTACCCATACTCACAAAAGATCCACACCCACTCTAAAATATTTTTGAGCTTCAAAAAATACACATATATCAATAAAACAAACAAAAGGCAAAGACAACAATGTAATACAGAATATAGCAGGCAAGGTACAGGGTAGGTGGGAGACAGGAGGTGGGCTTCTCTGGGCCTTCCTTCCGGCCACCTTATTTGATGACCAATGCAGCCAGTGTTTAAAGATAATATGGTGCTCCATGCAAAGAGTATTCAGTAAGAACAAGCCCCAATGTGGCCCAACCTCCTGCTGCTCTGTAACTTGCACATCTGAATGACCTATAAATAAGGGGTAGGTAGGAGGTGGGGGGTGCCTATGTGTCTCCCCTGCCTCATTTGAACTGATTGTTTCCTAATGCAGGCAGCAATCTATCTATTTAAAGTGGCCAGTGCTCATGCCAAAAAGTTAAAGCTCCCTTTTTGTGTATGAGGCTAACTTCCAACTATAGAATTTATACAGTAAGACCTCACTAATCTGACCATCTTTTATGTTCCTCTTAAAAACTGCTGCGTGCTATCCTGCTATATATTAACATAAGGAATTTTGCCCGTGACCCTCTCATTCCTCCTGGAATTGATTTCACTACTGGGCTGTGTCAGGTCAGGGTACAGCTTACATGCATACAGCAGAAATCCAAATGAAAGCCGATAACAGTGTGAACAGTGTGAGTGAAAGTATTATGAATTTCCTCACATGAAACCTGTGTGCAGTAGAGGCGCTACACAGAAAGGCACCATCATAATAGTAAGTAAAGCAAAGGACACTTTCATCCAGCTAAAAATAAGTGGCTCATTGTGTTGTTTTACTTGGGGAACACTGTTATTTTATATAGCACCATTTTATGTATATATATTTATATATATATATATTTATGTTTATATATGCTGAAGTTACTAGAGAATTTTATGTTGAGGGGGTTACTGAAACATATACAAGGATCACTGTAAAATATACAAGGATCACTGTCCATTGTGTTATTTGTATTATATGTCATTGTACCATATTATCCTGTAGTTAATTGTATTATGTTATGGTTAAAGGATGGGTTAACCTTAAAGCAAATTTAGGTAAAATTCTCAGAATGCTCTAAATACTTTTGTGATTTACATTAATATTTCTCTGGTCACAAAAAAGATCAGAAGCCTCAGATGCCCTTTCCCATCTCCTTCCTGAGCAGAACAACATCACATAATTCTTGCTGGCATGGCTAAGCTTAATGGAATAGCAAAATTAATTTTTTTCAGTGCTCTTACAGGGCTTAATGCAGGTCTCAATATACCTAAAATTCCTTATTTTGTTGTAGACCAGGGCTACAACATAATGGTCCAAATTGCACCCAACCATTGCTGAAGCTGGAGTTGTATAGAATGGTCGGAACAGGAGTATTGCCCAATAAATGAGGAAACTCATTTACTTTTCATAACTGCTGACTTCATAGGAAGACTCATCTTACATGTTATAAAATATCAAGTCTTCATATCTATGTGCCACATAACTTACCCCCAATTATTCAGCATGCTAACTCATCTTAATAACAAATACCATTGCTTCCCTTCTCAGTAATCATGAAACCACTTCCAATAAAATATTACAACACTATTAAAATTGTTCTGCATATGGTAATGTTATGTTTACTTGTGTGTGTCTGTGTGTGTATGCAGTGTTTGTTTGCATAATTTATTTGTATCACAAATGCTGAAAATCTGTTCCATACTTCTTGATTCTAAAAAGGTGTCCATATATGGCTAGCTGATTTTGTCAGCTAGTTTGGCAGTTTTCCTAATTATTATTATTCATATTTGATAATTTATCACACAGAACACCCTGATGAGTGATGACTGTTATACCTATAAGGTTTTTATTCTTCCAGGTTTTGATATATTGTATCTAGTAGGTCTAAAGCAGCTGAACTAAAGTAGCCACTCATCTAAATGGGAAAACATTTTCAGGATTAATCAGCAAAGCCAGTTGTGTTATCAGAACTACTGGGGGTGTGGTGGATTGCACCCGAGCCTGCTCCCCCTCGGGATGGGGGAGGGGCCCCCGGGTGCACCAGGCCTGAGAAACTACTAGTTCCTTTATTGATCACTGCAAGATACTAATTATTGTTATATGGCTAAATAACTGTATGTGTTTATACAGTACCTTGCAAACAAATTTAGTGTTCTGTGTATATTGATATGCGTGAATGCAGAGGAGTTCTTTTTTTGCAGTCACACCCTCACTGCACCCTTGCCGAATGGTGTCACATTGTTTAACAGTGAATAACTTTCTATTTTATCTTCTCATAACTGAACCTGCACCTGTCACTGTTTTGGTGTAAGATAGTGAAGCCTCTCCCCCCTATTGTTATAACAAAAAAGCTAATACATAATTCCAATTCTTTGAAAAAAATACAACAGACAATGGAGTTTTAAAATCATGAAGATGTAGGCCCAACATTGCACTTTTCACATTGCATTTGTGTTCATAAATGATCCCTATCATGTTCATAATATAATAATTAGTGATGGGCGAATTAGCGCCGTTTTTAGCGAAATACGTGAAACGGCAAAAAATACACGAAACGGTGCCGGCATCCGTTTTTTTCTACGGCAAATTTTCGTGGGCGTTTCGCTAATTTATTCACTGGAGGCGAATTCAAGCCTGGCGAATAAATTCGCCCATCACTAATAATGATGTGGGTGAATGCAGAGGATTTCTTGTCTTTGTCTAATGAGTCAAGAGCAAGTAACAGTAGTGTTACTTTTGTACTTCTACTGGTTTTAAAACCAATGGTTATCCAAGGATCTGATGGTTTGTTGTTTACAGTACATATAGAGGCACATTTATCAAGGGTCGAATTTTGAATTCATGTAAGTTTTTTAAAACTCCCATAAACCCACCTGAACTCGAAATTCGACCAATCACAATGTGTTAATAATATGTAATTTTTAAAAGTCTGATGAATAGAATCGACCTGACAATTCAAATCAAATTTGATTCGAGTTTTTTTCTCCGAAAAAACTCGAAAGTCAGGAAGAATGCAAACAACTCCAAATTGATCCCTGGATTTCCTATTGACTTTAAAAGCAATTTGACAGGTTTTAGGTGGCAAATAGTCTAATTTGAGTTCTTAAAGTGACAAGGTATGATAAATTGTGAAAATCAAAATCTAAATTTTTAAAAAGCCGAATGAATTTGAATAACTCCCTAGTAAAATTTGACAGTTTTGACCATAAAAATACCTGAACATTTGAATTTCGAATTTGAATTTTCCATTTGAATTTCAAATTTGAAATTTCAATTTGACCCTTGATAAATCTGCCCCATAGTGTTGTTGGTTTCACACCACAGTAGCATTTATGAAGCAATACAAGTTTAAAATCCAGGCCAGTTGCTCATATTTTGCTGCTATTTTTATTATGATACAATCTATATAGCTTTTTCACGTGACTGAATTCCCCTCTATGTGCGTTGAAATCTCATAAAGAATGCAAATGTAAGTTATGAAATAGTGGACTGATTTCTGAATTACAGATGTACCTATCAACTCCATGAGAAGTCTGATACAAATTCAGTTTGCTCATATTTAAAAGATTATAATGTTGCCTGCTACAAAGATGAATGTCTTCCACATCTTGACAGAACTAAATATATCCAGAAACAAATACATATATTCTATTCTTGTACCAGGGAGTGTCAATTTTCTTTTCTTACTGTTTTCTTTGTACATTTTTCTCATCTCATCCAACTTGTGACATATTATGAATCACCTGTTGTTATACCTGATATTAGGTGTGTTTTGCCACAGGCACAAAGCACCGAATGTGATCACTAACAAGTATCTGTCCGTGAGTTCTCAAAAGAAGCACAGTTCAGGTACAGTACAGGATATGTTGCCTTTTGTGTCAACATCTTCAAAATCAGCAAAAATAAAAACTGGGTAAATAGATAGGCTATGCAAAATAAAAAATGTTTCTAATATAGTTAGTTAGGCAAAATGTAATGTATAAAGTCTGGAGTGACTGGATGTCTAACATAATAGCCAGAACACTACTTCCTGCTTTTCAGCTCTATAACTCTGAGTTAGTCAGCGACTTGAAGGGGGGGCCACGTCGTACATTTCTGTTTAGTGAGTTTGCAATTGATCCTCAGCATTCAGCTCAGATTCAGAAGCAACAGATATGACCCATGTGCCCCTCCCCTCAAGTCTCTGATTGGTTACTGCCTGGTAGCCAGGGTAACCAGTCAGTGTAAACCAAGAGAGCTTTAAAGCAGGAAGTAGTGTTCTGACTGACATGTTATACATCAAATCACTCCAGCCTTTATACATTACATTTTTGGCTAACTAACTATATTAGAAACATTTTTTATTTGGCACAGCCTATCTATTTACCCAGTTTTTATTTTTGCTGATTTTGAAGATGTTGACACAAAAGGCAACATATCCTGTACTGTACCTGAACTGTGCTTCTTTTGAGAACTCACGGACAGATACTTGTTAGTGATCACATTCGGTGCTTTGTGCCTGTGGCAAAACACACCTAATATCAGGTATAACAACAGGTGATTTCCATCTGTTGGTTATATGAAAGATTAACAGTGATGGCAATATCACACAGCGCCCTCTGTTGGTTATATGAAAGATTAACAGTGTGCCCTCTGTTGGTTATATGAAAGATTAGCAGTGTGCCCTCTGTTGCTTATATGAAAGATTAACAGTGATGGCAATATCACACAATGCCCTCTGTTGGTTATATGAAAGAATAACAGTGACTGCAATATCACACAGCGCCCTCTGTTGGTTATATGAAAGAATAACAGTGACTGCAATATCACACAGTGCCATCTGTTGGTTATATGAAAGATTAACAGTGTGTGCAATATCACACAGCGCCCTCTGTTGGTTATATGAAAGAATAACAGTGACTGCAATATCATACAGCGCTATCTGTTGGTTATATGAAAGATTAACAGTGATGGCAATATCACACAGCGCCCTCTGTTGGTTATATGAAAGATTAACAGTGATGGCAATATCACACAGCACCCTCTGCACATGGTAGTGGGACAGTGGGACAATGCACACAGTAATCCGTTTGGCAATTCTCTGTCACCATCAACTTTGAAAAGAAGTCCGGTTGACCGCGGGGGGGGAGATTTGACAGAATGTGCGCTGCTGGGAGACAGGGCTGTAGTTGTGTATAGGCTTATACTCTAGTCAATAAGTTTTCCCAGTTTTCGTAGGTAAAATTAGGTACCTCGGCTTATACTCGGGTCGGCTTATACTCGAGTATATACGGTAATTGGATGTACATGGGAGGTGAGCCAGGAAGAAACCTTTGTTGTCCAGTAAGCAAATCAAGGCAAGAACAAGTTTGCCCATGCACACTTAGGAAAAAAAGGTCTTTTGGGGCAATGTGTTCTGGGAAAATGAGGCAAAGATACCAGAAGACAACATTTCTCCAGAAGAACTTGATCTCGACTGTAAAGTATATGGTAGAAATGCTATTGTTTGGGCTGCTTTGTTGCATCATGGCATGGGCTGCTTACCATCATAGAATCCATTATGAATTCTTCACTGTACCTGAGGGTGTTTGAGGATATTATATTACCATATAAGAAGATTGAAGCTCAACCGAAATTGGAGTGTAGAATGAATGGTTTAAAAAAAATAGAGGGTCCAGGAAGGGTCAAATCAAATCCCAATTCTAAATCCCATTGAGATGCTGTGGGGGGATTTAAAATCAACAAATCCCTCAAACATTGCATAGTGGAAACATTTTTCCTGTCAATTTCAGAGGGTTGTAGACAGTTATAAGGACAGTTATAAGGTTATTTATACAAAGGGGCAATACAAGGGATTTGTTCTTAGGGTGTACTTACTTTATACAGAAGGAGGAAGGCCATACCTGTTAATTTTATTACATGACATTACTTTTATCTTTATACTATTGAAATTAAGCAGAAATATCAAAAGTCCCCATGTTATAATCTTTGCATGGGGTATATTTCATTTATCACATGACTTTATATTTATTTTACTCATATTTCTTTATAAATGTTTCAGGTTATGCAAAGTGATCGCATTAGACTAGAGATGAGTGATTGGGTGTGAGTACTGGTAAACTACAAAATATAGAGGAAAAGTATGAGAAATGGAAATACTGGTAGTGCTGGGTCATAGTTCAGAGACATGTAGAGGGCAATAAAGGACGAAGAATAATGAATTGAAGGAAGAATGAAGGTTAATCGAATACTTGGCCAGTTTCTTTCTGTTACAAAATCTGTTTTAGGTTCAAGCTACAGAAGAAACTGCAGTGGTTGCAAGGAGGCAGTAGGAATAGTTTTAAATTGTACAGAAGCAGAATGAATGAGTAAAAAAACAAAGAAGCCCCAAGTTATTGTGCAGGGAATAGGCACACAAATAATATTGAAATTTGGTATGAATGACATATGTTACTAAATATAAAACAGGATGAGTGATTGAGGCAGAATCAGAAAAATGAGGGTAGATATTAAAGAAAACAAAAACAAATGCGTTACATTTTTAAAAGTAGATCTTATTTAAAATCACACAATATCCCATGCAAAAATGAATACAAATAATATGGCCACAGAGTATAAATCACTGCAAAAAAATACCTTCCCAAAAAGTCTAGATATGAAAATATTTGAGAGGTGGAAACACATGGTCACTATAAGATTATGGAAACACATTTAGGGTAAGTTCCATGATGACAGCCTTTGGCAGATTGAAGATTTACTGCCTAGATTGTAAATATTGCATAACAACCGGTTACTGAGTGAACTAGTATTTTAATAGCAAAGTAGGAGTTGTACTGCCATATTCAAAGGAGAATGAAAGGAAGGCATCTAGTTAAATGTACATAGATTGATCTCCTAAACTGCTATACATTTATTCCCCATGCCTGGCTTATAACATAGCATTACCTATTACTATTGGAGCTCTGGCTAATACAAGTGCATGTTGGAGAGTTACCAATGATGCTCAGACTGATGCCAAGGAGATTAAGGAATGATGGTCATGTAAAAGACTTGAGATAATCTACATGCTTTTGCAATGCAACATGAAAAATATTGAAAGAAAATTAGCCATGGGTACAACATTGAGTAAAATAGAGATCTATTTCCTTGTCCTTATAAATTATAAACTGGGGATGCAATGAGCATGTGACCACATAATTCATGCAGACAGAAAAAGAAACTCACCCATATAAGAGTTTTATGGTCACTAAAGTGATCATTTACAAATACCTTGGTCAAAAGTGCAAGAACACTGATTAACAACATAACATAAAACTTAGCATAAAAATGGTCCCTTTAGTTAATTAAAAGCATAAAATAACAGCCCCGCCAGAATAAGATATTTCAAGTCTTCCCTCTATTGACGAGGACTTGTTCAAAAATAAATAGTTAATACTTATAATAATACTTAATTGAAAGTGATATGTCTCCTTAATACATTACCAAATAGTCAACAAAAACATGAAGGGAGGTATTTATTAAAACTTGAATTATTCTCATTATTTTAAGAATAAAAATTCAACCTAACTCCCAACCACGATTTGTCTTAATTTACTAAAAAATCTAAACAAAAATTGTTTGGGAGAGAAAAATCGCAACAAAATCGTGCAACAAGTCGAAATGTGCAACTGTTTTGAATAGTTGCCCAAAAACCCTAATTTTTTTTTCTGATTTTCAAATAAAAACCAGCGTCAAAATGTCCGAAACCCATGGAGATCATGAAACACTTTCCAACTGTAAAAGGGACATCTGCCATTGACTTCTAGATGACTTAGACAGGTTTTAGCTATAGTATTTTTGGACTTTAAGCAGCTTTGGAGCTACAGTATGGAGGGTAGGGGTTTTTATAAGCAAGGGGGTTTCATTTTCCTTTAAAAACTCTGCCAGAAAAAATGGGAAGCTTAATAAATAGTCCCCTAAACTTCAGAACAACTTTTAGGCAATTACTTTCATGCATACAGTGTATGTCTGAAAATAATTTCTCAGCTAAAAACACAGGACAAAATGTTTGTCCTATCAAATTAAAATATTATTTAAGGGCACCTATAAGGGCAATTGTTTCTCTCACCACAGTGACCAGACGTTCAGGCTACTAGAACCTGTTCTCAGATTGTGGAAAATAATATTATATACCGCCTACACTGGGAGGGAGCTCTTGGTGTGGGCAGTCGTTCTGGGACACAAGCATGTAAATTAAGCCAAATGAGCAAGCTGGAAGGCTCTTTAATTAAGTGTATGCTTTTGCAAACATGGCTGTCCACACTGGGAGCTCCCTCCCGGTGCAGATGGTATAATACAGGTGCGCTCTATTAGCCTGCACCTCTGGTGGGGGGAACAATTTTCCTCAAATGAGGACACACCTATACAGCTTAACATAGATGGAAGGAAAAAGTAACATTTACAAATGAAGCTCAACATTGATATTGTTTAAGTGTAAATATTCATTCAAATGATATTTTGCACTTTTATTTTTAAAATATTAGTGTGGAATAACAAATTGTGTCAAACTATTAGCATAACTGTACAACCACCTATAAGCATACCAGTCTTCAGTCTTGAAAAATAACAGCGACATCACAATCAACCCGGCGGATAAGGGGGGTGGCTTGGTAGTGATGGATACAGACAATTATAAAACAATGTGTCTAAATCCCATTACAGACAATGATACTTATCGACCACTATCAGGGGACCCCACAGAGACTTTTAATAAAAAAATAAAAGTATTAATTGATAAGGCAGCACAAGATGAAATTTTAGACCAAAAAGAGAGAGAATACCTATATATGAAAAACCCCAAAATCCCGGTCTTCTACTGTCTGCCGAAAATACATAAAGATATAAAAAACCCGCCCGGCAGACCAATTGTGTCTGGCATAAATTCAATATCATGCAATATGTCAGAATATGTAGACAAAATATTACAAAACTATGTAGGTAGTCTGCCCAGCTACTTAAAAGACTCCACCCAAGTAATTAGAGATCTACAAAAAGTAAAATTGAAACAAGAAACATTTTTATGTACTCTGGATGTTAAAGCTTTTTACACATCAATTCAACATGAATCAGGAATAAGAGCAGTATCATATTACTTGGAGAAAGATCGAACCATGCCGACCAACCAGAAGGAATTTGTAATAGAGGCCATCTCCTATATATTAAATCAAAATTATTTCTGGCTCGGGGATAAATACTATTTACAGACATGGGGCACCGCCATGGGAACGAGATCCACCCCCAGCTATGCAAATTTGTTCCTGGAAGACTGGGAACAGCATAATATAACATCTGAGCTGTGGGGCGATCTCGTCCTATGGCGACGCTCAGGGTCGGACTGGGAGGCCAAGGGCCCCCCGGGACTGCAGTCCAGGGCCCCCCTACAGGCCCCCGTCCCCCTGCTGCAATGCTGCGTCTGCACGCATGCGCACACTGTGCACCGACGAAGATCCCTTTTTTTTTTAAAAAAAAAAAAAAACAAGAATCGGGGGAGGGGGCCCGGCCCGGCGGGGGCCCACGAGGGTTGGGCCCACCGGGTTCTTTCCCGGTGTCCCGCCGGGCCAGTCCAACACTGGCGACGCTTCATAGACGATATAGTCTTTTTTTGGCAAGGAACCGAAGCAGAAATGATAAAATTTGTCAATGACATTAATAAAAATGATCAAAACCTAGAATTCACCTTTTCCTATAGTCAGGAAACAATAAACTTTCTAGACTTAGAAATAAGAAAAAATAAAAATAATGATTTCCTGGATTTCAAAACCTATTTCAAAAAGGTAGATGTCTGTAATTATGTATTAAGCACCGGCAATCACAATTCCACATGGCTTAAGAACATCCCATACGGACAATTTTGTCATCTAAAGAAAAACTGCTCCAACCCAACAGAGTTAGAAAACCAGCTGAATCACGTATCTGAGCGGTTTAAACAAAGAGGGTATACAAATAAACTCATTCAAAAAGCAAGGAAACAACTAAAGGAAATAGATAGAGCAGACTTACTAAAAGAAAAAAAGAAAAAGGAAATAACCAATGAACAACCAGGTTTGTCATTTATAACTTCATATACTCCGGGGGCACCAGAAATAAAAAAGATCTTAAACCGACATTGGAACATTTTAGAAGAAGATGAACTCCTAAAAGGAAAAATTCCCCAAAAACCTAAAGTAATATACAAAAGAGCAAATAACTTAAGCCAAATGAGTGCATAATTTCATCCCCACAGAGAGGACACAAAATAAGAAACAGAAGGGTGAATGGAAAGGCTTTTTTCCTTGTGCAATTTGCAAAGCTTGCAAGTATGGAAGGAAAAGGACACAATTCACATCAAATGTTACAAAAAGGGAATATAACATTGAACGATGTATCAAATGTACAACACAAAATGTGATATACTATGACGTGGAAATTTCTTATATTTCGCCATATGGCTGCCACTGATGCGGGGAAAGCGTCTTTACGACCGACCTTTGCACAGTCGCCCGATCTTTCCGATTCCCATCCGATTTGTGTTCATCAGGCATGACTGCAGCATGTCGGGTGTGGCGCCGGTTGGGATTGAGGAATACGGACCACTGAACAAAGGTGTACTTTTACAAGATCAGTACAAGCCATGCTAAGATCACTGTGTCTGTGTATATGTATATTACCGGGGGAAGTGCCTTTTGTCCTGGTGTCTTTTGTTTGCCTAGGGCAGTCTACCTTTCCCCCCCCCCTTTTCTATGGACATGTGTCTGTGTGCTGGTTCCACCAATTGATTCATAGCATAACATGCTCATTGATTGGATATATTGTAAGACCACCTTTTGTCTTGGTGTATAATAAACCACTGGCCATTGTAGAGGGAGGCAGAATACTGGACCCCAGCTAAGAACGACTGCTGTGACGTTATTTCCGGGGGATTGCGCAACATCACCACACGATACATCAAGGTTTCCGGATCGATTGTCCACTAAGGCAAAAGATCATTTAAGTCCACCACAACAACTATTTAGAATGTCCCTGCGGCCTTCAATATATTGGCAAAACAAACAGGAAATTAAGGGAAAGAATTAATGAACACGTAAGAAACATAGAAAAGGGAGTCATTAACCATAGTGTGTCAAGACACTTTAAAGAGCACCATAACCAGAAAGCGAAGGATTTAAGGTTTTGGGGTGTAAGCGTAGTACAAAGAGATTGGAGAGGGGGGGATTTAACAAGGAAAACATTACAGGAGGAGAGTAAATGGATTTACAAAATGCAAACTTTCACACCACAAGGGTTAAACATAGATATAAATCTAAGGGCATTTTTATAAAAAACAAAAAATAGAACACAAAAAAATACTGAACACAAAAAAAATACTGAACACAAAAAAATGGAAAAACACTGAAGATGGAGATAAATAATTAAATAATTAAAAAGACAGAATCACAATTTGAATAAGAATTTATTATGGGCACATTATAAGACAAACACTGCAAGTTTTTTGTCACAGGATAAGAAAGAGTTAATAAAAAGAGAAAATAGAAAAGTAAAGAAATAGCACATGGTGAAACATATATGAGACACTGGAAAGAAGTGGGTGAACTAGAAGATAGTTTGGGGTTGAAATTAGAAAAAGCAGGAGAAACTACATTTCCCATGATCCCCTCTAATCGATGTGTGTATATGTCGTTAAAAAATATGTATCCCATATATATAAAAATTGGTATATCGTACTGTAAATTAATAACTGAATAAGGTGTAAAGTTACATGGTCCAAGTGGCAAGTCTCTATAGCACAGAAAAGTAAGTGTTGCTTCTATTACAATATGCGGAACGAAGGAGGATCCAGGGTCATGTGCGCCAAAGAGGAAGTAAGTGCGCTGGAACGCACCAACTGGAACGCATCAACTGGAAACGGAGGCGGAAGCCGAGTTAGCACACCGGAATGAGCTTTTAAAAAGAAGGGCAGGAACCAACAGGAACTACACCTCTGAGGAAGCTGATGATTACAGCAAAACGCGTTAGGCACAGTTTGGGGCACACAACGGCCCAAGAAAGGCACCACGAGGGAGTCTGGAGCAAGCTGACAGGACTATCCCCTGGGACCCCATACGAACTTTTTATTGGACTGAATGCGTAAAACCCGTGAGGGTAAATGTGAGTGCAAAATTTTAATTGATTTTAACTAGATCTTAATAAAAACGTTATTACCCTATTATTCGTTTTATTCCTGGTCTGGAACCTAGAAGGAGCGGCGACTCAGGAGGAGGAACCAGAAAGGGCTTCTCGCTATATGCATAACACCACAGCAGTGGTTTGTAAGTAGGCAATTTGCACAGAAGGTGGAGGCGCTTTATTCCTGGAATACACCTTGTTTTATAGGAAAGACACCTTCTCTATCCACATTTGGGGGCAGATTCACTAAGGGTCGAATTTCGAAGTTAAAAATACTTCGAAATTCGACCCTCGAATTGAAATCCTTCGACTTCGAATATCGAAGTCGAAGGATTTAGCGCTAAACATTCGATCGAACGATCGAAGGATTTTTCGTTCGATCGAACGATTCGAAGGATTTTAATCAAACGATCGAAGGAAAATCCTTTGATCAAAAAAAGCTGAGCAAGCCTATGGGGACCTTCCCCATAGGCTAACATTGACTTCGGTAGGTTTTATCTGCCGAAGTAGGGGGTTGAAGTTTTTTTTAAAGGGTAAGTACTTCGACTATCGAATGGTCGAATAGTCGAACGATTTTTACTTCGAATCGTTCAATTTCGTTCGACTTCGATCGAATTCGATCGAATTTAACCAATTCGATGGTCGAAGTACCCAAAAAAAAACTTCGAAATTCGAAGTTTTTTTTATTCTAATCCTTCACCCGAATTTAGTGAATCGGCCCCTTATTGTTAACCTATTTTTCCATCAATAGTTACCTGAAGGAAAGGGGGAACACACCTATCAACAATCTAATATATGCACAGGGTGATATCCCATTTTATGAACGTAATACGCTATGCTTGTTTTTAATTTCTGTTGCCACAGGCGCTGATCTCTTCTTATATACATCCCTCTGGGAATATATATATGCTTGATTTAGTCTTCAGCATATGATTTCAAGGAGACCAGCAGTAGTTTCAGCTATACAAAGGATAACTTTAATGTAGTATTACAAAAATTAAACAACTACGTAGCTGCTAAATAGTTTGCTGGAAATTTTTGATGATGATTTACCTTTCTTTTAGTAGTTTATCAATTTGACATTTGCATCAGCGGCATCCACAAAAATGAAAACATTCAAGAAAGGTATGGTATACTGTAAGTAGCTGCCCAAACTAGATTTTCTTCCTATATAACCCCCAAGGCAAAGAGTCTCTGCCTTGTCCTTACAATATTTAGTTGCTCAGAAATGAAAAGAAGAAAAATTATGATCTCTAAAACCCAGCTAGTTATTAACGTAGCTTGTCTCACATAAATGTATGTAACTCTGGAAAAATTATACCTTTTTTTAGTGGCATCTTAAAGGGGTCTTCCACCTAAAAACAGTTTTTTCTTGGGGTAATGAAAGATAATGTAATTCCAAATGACTTTCCCATATAGATTCAATAAAATGGTTCAGTGGTTTTCAAATTATTTGTAATCAAAGTTGTAACTGTGGGGGTTATTTATTAAAGTCGGAAACCTAAAATCTCGAAAAACTCAAGTTTTTATAGCTATAAAATCTGAATTTTTAGTAGAAAAAAAAACCTCAAATCTTTCAAGATTTATTATACCCCGAGGATGCAATTCCTTTGTTTTGTCATTATCAATGAAGCAGATAAAAGTCCTGGAGTTGATTTGAGGGGGGTGCTTGTATGTGGAAGATATACGAACAGGAGAACGGCACTCCGGTAAAAAAACAGGTTTTTATTGTAGAGTACTGCAAAGATATATAGGCCTTACGCGTTTTGGGAACACCTTCCCTTAATGTATGTGGAAGGTTTTGCTGTGAACAGACAACATGCGGTCAGAGGAGCTCTCCATGCAGGTGAAACAAGCCATCATTAAGCTGCAAAAACAGTAAAAAATCAATCCGAGAATTTGCTACAATATTAGGAAAGTGACAAAATCTATAGTTTGGTACATAGTTACATAGTTACATAGTTAAATTGGGTTGAAAAAGACAAAGTCCATCAAGTTCAACCCCTCCAAATGAAAACCCAGCATCCATACATACACCCCTCTCTACTTTTAATTAAATTCTATATACCCATACCCATACTAACTATAGAGCTTAGTATCACAATAGCCTTTGATATTATGTCTGTCCAAAAAATCATCCAAGCCATTCTTAAAGGCATTAACTGAATCAGCCATCACAACATCACCCGGCAGTGCATTCCACAACCTCACTGTCCTGACTGTGAAGAACCCCCTACGTTGCTTCAAATGAAAGTTCTTTTCTTCTAGTCTAAAGGGGTGGCCTCTGGTACGGTGATCCACTTTATGGGTAAAAAGGTCCCCTGCCATTTGTCTATAATGTCCTCTAATGTACTTGTAAAGTGTAATCATGTCCCCTCGCACATCTGAGAAAGAAAGAAAGAAAGAAAGCACTGGTGAACTCCACAACGCAAAAAGCCCTGGACGTCCACAGAAGACAACAGTGGTGGATGATCACAACAGCCAAACAAGTGAACAACACTCTCCAGAAGGTAATCATATTGATATCCAAGTCTACCATAAAGAGAAGACTGCATGAAAGTAAATATAGAGGGTGCACTGTGAGATGCAAGCCACTGATAAGCATCAAGAATAGAAAGGCTAGATTGGATTTGCTAAAAAACATCTAAAAAGACAGCACAGGTTTGGAAAAACCTTCTTTGGACAGATGTAACCAAGATCAACCTCTACCAGAATGATGGCAACTAGTAGGGATGGGCGAATTTGACCCGTTTCGCTTCGCCAAAAATTCGCCGCCGACGAAATGTCACAGACGCCCATTAATGTCTATTGGCGTCAAAAAATTTTGTCGCGCGGCGAAACTGTTTTGACGCGCGTCTTTTTTTTTGACGCACGCCGCCATACAAGTCTATGGGCATCATTTTTTCGGCGAAACGAGGCGAAAAAATTCACCCATCCCTAATGGCAAGAAAAAAGTATGGAGAAGGCATGGAACAGCTCATGATCCAAAGCAAACCACATCTATATAAAACATGGAGGAAGCAGTGTGATGGCTTGGGCGTGCATGGCTGCCAGTGGCACTGAGACACTAATGTGTCTCAGTGAATGAATTAATTTTTGTTCAATCTTTTTGTTCAACCCACTGAATTAAAGCTGAAAGTCTGCAGTTCAATTGCATCTGAGTTGTTTCATTTAAAATTCATTGTAGTTGTGTACAGAGCCAAAATTAGAAAAAAAGTTGCCTCTGTCCAAAGATTTATAGGCCTAACTGTACCTTCTGGTGCTTATATATTAACAATTATGTATAATAATAATAATAATATATATATATATATATATATATATATATATATATATATATATATATATATATATATATATATATATATATAACAGTACTCTGGCTGCCATGCCAAAATCCTGCAGCAAAGTTGAGGAGGCAAAGTTTTACCCCCTCTCTGAAGAGCACCAAAAGATTCCATTTAACTCTAGAGGGCTATCATTGATATGCCACCAAAGATGTAACTGTAAAGATGACAGGTGAAAGGGCAAGTTGTATGACACACAGTATTTTGCTCCTAGCCCTTAATATATGTTCTGCACTGTCAATGTTCTTTTAGTTATCCTTGTTTATGTGCTGATTACTAGGATATACTGTAGGCAGTAATGCTCAGTGCATAAAAATGTTACACAACACGATTTATATGCTCCAGACAACAGTAATTAAAAGAAATTAGTATAGATTGACCTATACTAGATATACTATGACCTGGATGAATGAAAATCTTCATAGTCATAAAAGAAAAAAAGTATCTGACTATGTTGATGATAATCTGTATTAAGTATTTTTTTTTTCATTTAATAAAAGTGCCACATCCCACCCCATATACCATCATGCTTGCAATAAAACACCTCTACATTAAATTACACCTATGAGAGAACATTTATTATAAATGCTGAATGCCAGCTAGAGGCAATATTAGCTCACAATTGTTTTCTTTTGTGTACAGATTGTAGGTTAATATTGTTTTTAGCTTTAGAAGTATTCTGTCACGGATATACCTTAATTAGCTGGGGCTTTAAAGCTTACCTGCATTTGTTTGTATTAAAGGGTAAGAGAGACATAGTTTAGCTTCTCTGTTTCCCATTAGTGCATTCTACTTAATGGTTTTAAATGTACCATTAGGACTACTACACTAATAAGCAAAAAAGCCTTGCATAGATTAAGGGCCATGGACTTGGAATATGAGTTTATGTATTTTGGTTTTTCAAGTGTGGCACTAACAACTTATTTGATGCTACATTCATTATATGAATATACACAGACTGAAATATTGCTCAAGCACTAGTCTTTTTCTGTGTGCAAATAATGGTTCTATACATAGAAATGATTGTACTCAGCTATGCAAACACTAACAAACACTCTCCAATGCCAACAAAAATACATTTTTGTTGTGTATTAACATGGGAACCAATGTGCCTTCTCAGTGACCCATATGAATCTATTATTTACAAGTAGTGGGACCCATACTATCAGAGGGGGGTCAGCTGGTTGATGAAAACAAAATAAAAGCGCAGATTCTGAACTCATATTTTTCATCTGTCTACACAAATGAGGAACCAGTAAGTGAAGGTTTCCTTCTTAATAGTACCAACTCTAGTAATACAACTAATGATGCATGGTTCACACATGAAGAAATTCAAAAGAGACTAGAACAAGTTAAGATTAACAAAGGTCCGGGGCCAGATGGTATTCATCCCAAGGTAATTAGCAAGTTTAAAAAATAAAATAAAATCCAGAGGTTCTGCAGTTCACTCCCTTTGCCGGTATAGAAATCTGTTCTCCTTCAGATTAGTCACAGTAAAAACCTTTCATTCATACGAAGAGATACCAGCACTGCAAGCTCAGGGATAGACACCAAAAAGAACAAAGAAATAAAATATAGTGTAGTATTTTCAAATAAGATTTACACCTCTTTGTGCACTTGCTGTATAGTGTGGTTTGATTTCTTCCACCAAGGGGTTTAGTTGCCCTTTACCCGTGGCGTTTTAACGGTATACGTGACCACCTCCTGTGTAAGGTAATGGGTACTTACAAACGTTTAATTATACCACTAGCGTAAAGTATAGTTGTTTGTTCAAATCCAGGATATCTTTCAGTTTCTAAAAAGGATATGCTAAAATCGTGTAAAAACTTCTTTAATAAAATAAGAAAATAAAATACAGATTGCACTCACATAGGTGTACTTAAAATAAGCATATATTCAGTCCATCTGAGGGTTCCCCAGTCCTGAGTTCTACTATAGATGTTAATTGCCTGGCGTTGTTGGTAGGACACGCGTTCTTGGTCTCACCCTAATGACGTCACTGCTAGCCGACGCGGTTCGTCTATGCGACTTCCTCAAGGCTTTCGATTAGCGAGCTTAGCTTTGTGATTGCCAAACCTCTTTACTTAATTTTTCAGGATTCATTGAGATCTGGCATAGTGCCGAGAGACTGGCGAATTGCTAATGTGGTGCCACTATTCAAAAAAGGATCCCGTTCTCAACCTCAAAACTATAGGTCAATTAGTCTGACTTCAGTGGTAGGAAAGCTTTTCGAAGGGTTAATAAAGGATAAGATACTGGACTTCATAGCAAATCATAATACTATGAGTTTGTGCCAGCATGGTTTTATGCGTAATAGATCTTGCCAGACTAACTTAATTTCTTTTTATGAGAAGGTGAGTAGAGACCTCGATTCTGGGATGGTAGTGGATGTGATTTACTTAGACTTAGCTAAAGCATTTGATATAGTGCTGCACAAAAGGTTACTGGTTAAATTAAGGAATGTTGGCCTGGAACATAGTATTTGTACCTGAATAGAGAACTGGCTAAAAGATAGACTAAAATTGTGCAGAACTTTAGGTTCCATGCAGGATGCTGCCACTTTGCAGAGTGATTTGTCTAAATTGGAAAACTGGGCAGCAAACTGGAAAATGAGGTTCAATGTTGATAAATGCAAGGTTATGCACGTTGGCAAAAATAATATAAATGCAAGTTATACACTAAATGGCAGTGTGTTGGGAGTTTCCTTAAATGAGAAGGATCTAGGGGTCTTTTTAGATAACTTTACTAAAGCAAATAAAGTTCTGTCTTGCATAAAAAAGGGCATTAACACAAGGGATGAAAACATAATTATGCCTCTTTATAGGTCCCTGGTAAGGCCTCAGCTGGAGTATGCAGTGCAGTTTTGGACTGTAGTCCTTAAGAGGGATATAAATGAGCTGGAGAGAGTGCAGAGATGTGCAACTAAATTGGTTAGAGGGATGGAAGACTTAAATTATGAGGGTAGACTGTCAAGGTTGGGCTTGTTTTCTCTGGAAAAAAGGCGCTTGCGAGGGGACATGATTACACTTTACAAGTACATTAGAGGACATTATAGACAAATAGCAGGGGACCTTTTTACCCATAAAGTGGATCACCGTACCAGAGGCCACCCCTTTAGACTAGAAGAAAAGAACTTTCATTTGAAGCAACGTAGGGGGTTCTTCACAGTCAGGACAGTGAGGTTGTGGAATGCACTGCCCGGTGATGTTGTGATGGCTGATTCAGTTAATGCCTTTAAGAATGGCATGGATGATTTTTTGGACAGATATGATATCAAAGGCTATTGTGATACTAAGCTCTATAGTTAGTATAGGTATGGGTATATAGAATTTAATTAAAAGTAGGGAGGGGTGTATGTATGGATGCTGGGTTTTCATTTAGAGGGGTTGATCTTGATGGACTTTGTCTTTTTTCAAAACCAGTTTAACTATGTAACTATCAGTAAAGGTTCACTACTTTTTAATTCCTATGTATTACTGTAACGGAACAAACTTAAAACATTTTACTACTACTATAAACAGAAATTGTGACATACTATAATATGTAGGGGCCCTAAACCTTGATTTTTTCCGGTCGAGATTTTTAGACAAATTTTAGAGATTTATTATACCCCAAATCCAAATCCAAAAATACTATTGAGGTCATATAGAAGTCAATGGCAGATGTCCCTGAAGTTGTTTCTTGACATCGTGATCTGTGCTGAATAATCTGAAAAGGTCTGTGTTTTGTCCAATAATTTGAAAAAGTTAGGTTTTCGCAGCGAAAATACGATAAAGTTGAGTGTCAATAGTACAATAAAAATGATTTATAAATTAGCTCAATTCAGTTGTGAAGCAAGTGCCCTAGGGATAAAGCAAGTTGTATAAACAATCTTGTGAAAAAGTAAGTAAAGTTTTCTCGTTTTTAACATATGTAGACATAGCAATATTTGATCTTCATCCAAACAATATTTACAAATAAAAGTGATGTAATCAAACAAAACAAGAAAAAATGTACTTTCCTTCATTTATTCAATAAAAGAAAAATTAACTGAAGTGCCATTTCTTTCTGTGGAAAAAACACCTGGTATTGCAGCTTTGGGCAGAAACAGCAATGCTAAGAAGACATTTCTAACAACCATTTGGATAATTTTTTCCCACTCCTTCAACCACAATTTTTTCAGATGTGTATGTTTCGGTAGTCTGTTTCAAATACCATACAAAGTATCTCAGTAGGATTTATATCCAAGCTTCCTTGTATATTCCAGAACCCTACATTCCTTTTTTTCATTGGTGGATTCAGTATTATGTTGCAAGGTCCAGTTTTGGTTAAACTTTAATCTTCTCAAGTACCATCTGAAACAATAAAAAATTATAGTGGTTTGTATAATAGTAAGCTGTGCAGGCCATAATATAACAAAGCAACATCAGCGTTTACACCACCATGTTTCGCAGTTGCTATTACTGTAGGTTCTTCTGGAGTAATGCTGTCTTTAGTTTTTGACAAACTTGTCTTCTCATACTTGTCTTCTCAAACAACTCTATATTTGCCTCATTTGGCAAGGGCATTTGTAGGCCATGAGTAATGTGCCCCTTTAGTCTTGCCCTGACATTTGTGCAGCCTATTTCTAATGGTGGAATCCCTAGTTATGAGAGCTACCTGTAGGTCCCTTTCCAAGTTTTTATAACCTTCTTTCTAAAGGTCTTCAAGAGCTTGTTCAATCTAGGCATGGTAATACCACACACTTTATCAACAAAGCAAACCAAGGAAAATGTGAGGGAGAGCAGAGAAGTTCCTCCTCTACTCTCTAACATCTAACTTGATTTAGTGCACCTCATTATCATTTTAAGCATTTGAGATGGTGAGTGATGTGTCCACTTACTTTTTCCAAATTTAGATTGTTGTTCTGTTAGGTATGAGATCCGTTATCTGGAAACCCATTATCCAGAAAGTCCGAAATTACAGGAAGTCCATCTCCCATCGACTCCATTTTAATCAAATTATTTTATTTAATTATTTAATTTTTTTCTGTAATAATAAAGAAGTACATTGTACTTGAACCCTTCTAAGCTATAATTAATCTTTATTGAAAGTTAAACAATCCTTTTGGGTTAATTTAATGTTTCAATTATTTTTTAGCTGACTTAAGGTATGGTGATCCAAATTACTGAAAGATCCCTTATACAGAAAACACTAAGTCCCGAGCATTCTGGATAACAGGTTCCATACCTGTATTAAATGTATTTAGTATTACATGTATATGATACGTTATCCGGAAACTTGTTATCCAAAAAGCTCCGAATAACGGAAAAGGCATTCTTCTATAGACTCCATTATAACAAAATAATATCAAATAATCCAAATTTTTAAAAATCATTTCCTTTTCCCCTGTAATAATAAAACAGGACCTTGTACTTCATCCAAACTAAGATATAATTATTCCTTATTGGAAGCAAACCCAGCCCATTGGGTTTATTTAATGTTTACATGAACTTCTAATAAACTTAAAGGAATTGTTCAGTGTAAAAATAAAAACTGTGTAAATAGATAGGCTGTGCAAAATAAAAAATGTTTCTAATATAGTTAGTTAGCCAAAAATGTAATGTATAAAGTCTGGAGTGATTTGATGTATATTATGTCAGTCAGATCACTACTTCATGTTTTTCAGCTCTCTTGGTTTACACTGACTGGTTACCCTGGCTACCAGGCAGTAACCAATCAGAGACTTGAAGGGGGGCCACATGGGTCATATCTGTTGCTTTTGAATCTGAGCTGAATGCTGAGGATCAATTACAAACTCACTGAACAGAAATGTCCCATGTGGCCCCCCTTCAAGTCGCTGACTAACTCAGAGTTATAGAACTGAAAAGCAGGAAGTTGGATTCTGGCTGTTTTATTAGACATCTGTTCACTCCAGTCTTTATACATTACATTTTTGGCTAACTAACTATATTAGAAACATTTTTTATTTTGCACAGCCTATGTATTTATCCGGTTTTTATTTTCACACTGAACTATTCCTTTAAGGTAGGAAGATCCAAATTATGGAAACCCCCAGGTCCCAAGCATTCTGGATAACAGGTCCCATACCTGTTTTGTTAAAAAGAAGATAGATGTTAAGAAGTTTAAAAGAAAATTTAATTTTTGCTGTCTGTACAACTATTGGGTGAATATAATGATAGCTATAATAGTAAAAAATGCATTTTGCAGTGTAATGCTCTTCAGGATACAGTTATTGCAGACTTTTTCCATAAGAATGTTTACTGTATACACTGGATGTTTTATAGTGTTCTCAACTAGTGCTCAATCTGGCAAATGTGCTGCTAAACACTTATATATAATATTAATATGCACTATAAAAATGATCACACAATACAATAATATTTGTTTTGCCTATAGTTTTCTCTTTTACAACTTCTATTACATTTCCTCATGTTTGCTATTGAGTTAAAGAAAACTGTACTGCTGAGAACTGATGGCGATGGAAGGATTTTCTTGCTTGCATTACTTTTTATACTCAAATTGATATTTGTCTCAATAAAGTCTCTTTTTTTCATCATTCATCATGCAATGATAAAAGCAATCTTATGTTCAGCAGCTGGTCATCTTATAGCGCTGTTTAGTGTGTTCAATGAAGGAGGCTTTATGTACTGTAATAGTAAGTGTTTTCTGAAAATTGTAATTTCACTGTGTATATATTACTGTTTCACTATGGGGCCGATTCACTAAGGGTCGAATATCGAGGGTTAATTAACCCTCGATATTCGACTAGGAACTAAAATCCTCGAATATCAAAGTCGAAGGATTTAGATAGTACGATCGAACGATCGAAAGATTATTCCTTTGATCGAACGATTAAATCCTTCGAATCGTTCGATCCAACGATCGAAGGAATATACTTCGATCAAAAAAAGTTAGCCAAGCCTATGGGGACCTTCCCCATAGGCTAACATTGACTTCGGTAGCTTTTAGATGGCGAACTAGGGGGTCGAAGTTTTTTTTAAAGAGACAGTACTTCGACTATCGAATGGTCGAATAGTCTAACGATTTCTACTTCGAATCCTTCGATAGTCGTAGTCGAAGGTCAAAGTAGCCCATTCGATGGTCGAAGTAGCCCAAAAAAAACTTTGAAATTCAAAGTTTTTTAACTTCGAATCCTTCACTCGAAGTTAGTGAATCAGCCCCTTAGTGTCTGAAGTTTTAGCAGAAATTTAAACAAATATAAATTTTCAGATTTTTAGGGAATACTAATGTTAGATAGCATGCATTGCTTATGACTTTACCAATACAAGTGGTAAGATTGTGGCTAAAAATGTACAGCAGAAAAGTTAAAAAGCACAAGAAAGTATTTATGAAAACATTTTTTATTCTAATATAAGGTGGCTGACTAAAGGGTCGCATATAGTTACATAGTTAAATGTAGAAAATATAAAGTCAAGACACCTGCACACTTTTTTTTCCAGCTCTGTAATTTAAGCAGTAGGTAATGGCAGGTGGTGGCTGTTATTTTTACAATCATTTTAGGTTATAGTATTCTATCTGTGTGTGCAAGATTGTTAGATAGGGATGAAAGAAAAGGTAATTGCTATCTGTTGCATTGATATTTGTATTGTGGATGGCACACAAGAATCATACACCTAAAGGAAGTGGTTTGTAAAACACTTGTTTAAGGAAAACAATCCAAATCAAACGGCAGCTTTACTACTACTACTGAGCAACATTTGAATCATGCAGTTGGTGTTCACCAGTGTTAAATACCCATATTAAACATATCCACAAAGACTATAAAGAGAAAAACAGTCAGAGGTAATATAATAAATGGTGTTTAGCCTCTCAGTAGGGATGGGCGAATTTGACCCGTTTCGTTTCACAAAAAATTTGCCACCGGCGTAATGTCGCAGACGATCATTAAAGACGCACGCCACCATACAAGTCTATGGGCGTCATTTTTTCGGTAAAATGAGGCGAAAAAATTCGCCCATCCCTACCTGTCAATTGGTTATATTATTTTAAATGTGTTATCAATAAATATTACATGATTTTTGGCTGACATGGTCATTATTAGTGATGAGCAAATGTGTCCCGTTTCACTTCTCCACAAGTACAGTTTTTTATGCACACAGCAATTTTTTCTCACTCTAAATTCTAGTGACGATTTTTTTTGCTGTGCCAGAATGGATAGCTGCTCTATCCATGCTGAAATTCCAGAACACCCTGTTATACCACTAAGAGGTGGAGGCTTTGCTCTGTTTGAATTCTGTTTGAGGTCTAGCCACATAATTACATAGGTATAACTGAAGTATGTTCTTACAAAGAATTACTGGTGTTCATTTATAAAAAAAATACACTTGCCTGAAGGCAGTTTGAAGCTGAAATTCATATCAATTCATATACATTATGCTTCTAAAAAAAACAGAAGCAAAGTATGTATTGAGGTTCAGACAGTTATAGAGATCTGCAATTAATGCCTGAATCAGGGCAGGTAGTAACTGTAGAACTTTTCACATGTACACAGGTCACTGTCTCAAGCACTAAAATGCAAATGCAACTTTTACATTTCAGCATAGTGGGGCTAAATGGTATGACAACTACCATCAATAATGTATTTCTATTTACAGGCTGCAATGCCTTTGTGGCCCCACTTATAAGGAGAGGTACATGAGAAGACCTAAGGCTACTTACAGTACATAGCTGGGCTAACACTGTGCTGATGCTGAAGTTGTGCAATACTCTAATAGACCACATTGCAACTATTGTGCCTGACAAAAAAGAAAGCAGAAACATTCAGGGGCACATTTACTATGGGTCGAATATCGAGGGTTAATTAACCCTCGATATGTGACCATCAAAGTTAAATCCTTCGACTTCGAATATCGAAGTCAAAGGATTTACCGCAATTTGTTCAATCGAACGATCGAAGGAAAAATCGTTCGTTCGAACGATTAAATCCTTCAAATCGAACGATTCAAAGGATTTTAATCCATCGATCAAACAATTTTCCTTCGATCAGAAATTACTTAGAAAGCCTATGGGGACCTTCCCCATAGGCTTACATTGATGCTCGGTAGGTTCAGGTGGCGAAGTAGGTGGTCTAAGTTTTTTTAAAGTGACAGTACTTCGACTATCGAATGGTCGAATAGTCGAACGATTTTTAGTTTGAATCGTTCAATTCAAAGTCTAAGTTGAAGGTCGAAGTAGCCAATTTGATGGTCGAAGTAGCCAATTCGATGGTCGAAGTATCCAAAAAAATACTTTGAAATTCGAAGTATTTTTCATTCTAATCCTTCACTCGAGCTAAGTAAATGTGCCCCTCAGTGTTTCCTACCAGATGCTCAAAGTGCTCTGTAATGTTCTTATAGCCTCAAGCACCGGCCAGTCTGAAACATCACTCAATTTTTTTTCCTTTGCAAGAAAAGGTGTATACTGCTGAGAAGCAGCCATTTTTGTAGGTGATTATTGTTCCCAGATTCCTGTTAGTGTAACAGCAAGATCAGTTTCACATAACAAAAAGTTGATGATGTAGAAAATTTTAAAGGGGTTTATCTTTAAATTAACTTTTAGTACAGGCATGGGACCTGTTATCCAAAATGCTCAGGACCTAGGGTTTTCCAGATTAGGGGTCTTTCCATAAATTGGATCTCCATAATTTAAGTCAACTAAAATATCATATAATCATTAATAAAACTCAACAGGAATGTTTTGTCTCCAATAAGGATCAACTATATCTTAAATGGAATCAGGTACAGCATACTGTTTTATTACCAAGAAAAAGGAATACATTTTAATAATCTGAATTACTTGATTAAATTTGAATTTATGGAAGCTGGCCTTCCCATAATTTGGAGATTTCTGGATGATAGGTTTCCAAATTACAGATTCTATACCTTTATGATGTAGTGAGTGATATTCTAAGACAGTTTGCATGGTTTATTATTTGTGGTTTATGAGTTATTTAACTTTTTATTCAGCAGCTCTCCAGTTTGCAATTTCAGCAGTCTGGTTGATAGTGTCCAAATTACCCTAGCAACCATACATTGATTTGAATAAGGAGAGGACATTTTATGAAAGATTTATATGAATAAAAGGGGGGGTAGCAATAACAATAAATTGTAGACTTACAGAGCATTCAGTTGATAAGTGACTTAGAACTAGTCATTCTATAATATACTAAACATATGGTATAGAATGACCCCTTTACGAAGAAAAGCGGTGATAGTTAAATGAAATATAAAATATTGGTAATTTTAAAAAACTGCAAACACAGTACAGCTTCAAATTTGGATGTTGAAACACTGCACCCTTTCCCCAAAGTCACACATACCCAGGCACTATGGATGTCACCTAGCCAGTATTTCCCCAACCTGACTGGTAAAAATAATATTTGATACCAAAGAAAGATAGAAAGCTTGTATTTATTACCAAAAATGAGGCACCCTCAATAAACAAAAATGACAACATACCTCCTCTACCTAAACATAATGGCAAAACCCTCTACCCCTGTACCCACATCATACACACTCAGGGGCAGATTTATAAAAAAAAAAAATGGAATGGCGAATTTCTATTTCATATTTTCTATTTCATATTTTATGAAATCTCAAATTGTTATTAAAGAGATTTATTAAATAAAAACCATGACAAGTCAAGAGAAAAAACTTGGCAAGTAAAGGTTTGTGTAAGATATGAATTCACCTTTCAGTGAGTATAGGTAATATTATAAATAAACACCAAGACTGATTTGGTGGTTGGAGGTCGGTCACAGCTTTATTGTTTGTTAAACAGGAAAAACCATTGTTGCCCTGCCATAACAAGACATACGATGCCCAATGCCAGCCACCACATCCACTGTGGGTGTGTAAGGTGAATCCAGTTAACATGTATTAAATGGCAAGGACAAAATAAAACACCTGCTATGACAAGGACACCAAGGGGTCTGTTTAAGGCATGTAAAAAAACAAATACAAAATGTGCCACAGATTGCCAGGCATTGACGCCTAAAAAACACCATACTTATTAAGCTTTCTACTGATTTTTGACAGCTGCGTCAAATGTGCTCAGGTATTAACAGTAAACCTAATACCAACATATGCGCAGATGAGTTCCATAAGCACCTTAGTTAACAAAGTATAAAATAATTCAAGAACAAGACCAAAGTAACATCATACAGCATACAGGAACACTGACCAAAGAGACAAAGGATGTTGGAGGTATGAACTGTTGCCATTTTGTAAGAGTCCAGACATGCTGCCAGACACTAGAGCAAATAAGGGACAAAAGAGTATAGCCCGAAACATGTTGTGTAACTCTGCTTCACAATAAAGAATATTGTAGTCGAGTTTGCTGCCCTGGATTTGTTCCACAACAATTTGCATTACTGATGCCAGAGACTAGAAATGCCACAGATAGCAGCAAAGCTTAGAGGAGGGGTGACATGACACAGGCTTAGTCCATGCAGGAGCCCTATGGGTGCATTTAAGTGAAAGGGGGGAGTTAAGTCTGTGGAAGGGAGTAGAAGGCCATCTTAGAGCTAGGTTAGGAGTAATTGGCCACCATGTTCAGTAAGGCAGCTGAAAGTAAGGTTCCCCACCTGCCCTCCCTAGTTGGGGGTGGTCTTTGTTGTTTTAATTTGTTGTTTTCATAGTTGTCACTTATGTGGCATTGGAGGGCTGGGGGGGGAGAATAATTAGTTAGTGGGAAGGCCAGGCAAATTGCAGTAGTTCATCCTTATATTTGTCACAGCTGGGAAACGCACTGGATAATCCGATAAAATCAAGGTTTTCATCCAATAATCCGATAAAGTCAAGCTTTCGCAGCAAGTGCCAGCGACAATTCGATAAAATTGAGTTTTCATTTTCAGGTGTCAGTCATTTGATACTAATTGACACTCAATTTGTCTCAATGTTTTTTCACTCTGATGTTTTCGAGAAAAATTATTTATAAAAGAGTTCAATTCATGGAAGGAAGTTTGGTCAACTTTGTTCTCATAAAAAATTAGATTTATTCAAGTTTTAGTAAATAACCCCCTTACTCCTTAGTTTATTAAAAGATTGAAGATTTTCAGTCTAGTTGAAAATTAATGGAACAGTATGTTCAAAAACAGATAGACTGCAGATATTAAAAGGTTGCTTTTTTCCCCCTCAAATTCAAAATCTTATAAATCTGCCTCCTAGTGTATCAATTGTTATAGGAAAATTCAAGTCTAAGACAATTTCAGAATAAGAACTCCCACAAAAGCAGTCAATATTCAGAACTGATTGCTGTATGCTCATACCCAGTTACCTCTCTTCAGCAATTTAATTACCCACAGTAGAAAACCAGCAGGTGTTTCAGAGTAATTACACTTCACAAAATCAATAAGCTCAGAGAAGCTTTCACTAGGAGCATATTGATGTAGCAACAAAAATCATTCGGTAGAACACTGTTTTTTTGAAAAAATAAAACAGAATGAAACCTCATAATTGTGTAGGTATATCACTGCTCATTTATTAACACTAGTCAAATCTGTGCCTGATCATAACACTATGGCAACCAGTCAAAATAACTGTCTGTTCGTTTGTCCTACAGTATGTATATCTTACCACAAGGATAGAGTTGCAAATAGCCTGTAAGAGATATATATACTATATATTGCATAATGAAGATAAATCAGGGAACATATTTGATCGAACCACATTTTAGACTTGTTATTGCATGTTGATACTTTACATTAATTATTAGAGTGCCACCTGGAGTCAGCTTTCAATACAGGTAATTGACATTTAAAAGGCCTTCTGTCTTGTTGAATAGTAATTATCACAGCATTCACCCTTTGGTTCAATAAATGTAGTACCTATTGAGGTCTTTATACCACCTTCTCTATTAAAAGCTTTTAATGGGATGGTTAATCAATAAAAATATTGGAGCAGGGTTGTTATAAACTGGACATTATGGGGCAGATTCACTAATAGGGCTAACGCTAGCGACAATTCGTCAGAAATTGCATCCGTATGGACATCGGCAATTTACTAACAGGAGTAAAGGACAATTAGTTAGCAAACAGGACCATTGCTAGCCTTCGTTCACAGTCTATCACCAGGCGACTTTTCGATCTAGCGAACAGGCGAAACTCCGCAAATTCATTAAGATGTGAATTTTACTGAACGTTACCGCTTTCGCTAGAGTTCCTTCGCCACCTCAGACCTGACGAACTGCTAAAATCTTCCTCAATCTCATGTTAGTTAAATCATATCCTAACTGTCGGAAATGCATTAAAGTTGTAAAAACGCCGGTGACTTGTCCTTTTTGTAAGCAGGATTGCCTGCAAAAGTCCTAACTATTGAACTTTTTTGTGTTAATATTTTTCCCCAGACTTTTGAGGGGCATGGAAAATTTGTTTTAGGGTGGGCTCATGTGTAGGGCATTAGAGGATCTCTTTTGTCTTTATTCAGGTTCCTTGGACATTTGTAATAAAAAGTGGCCACTTCAAGCATTTGCACCAACATGTCTAATAAAGACAGTAGACTTGCGAAAGTTAAATTATAGCTGGAAATTCAATATAGGGTGTATGCACAAGTGACAATTTGTGAGCGACAATCTATTTTGGTGGGAGAAGTACCAATCAATTTTCATATATGAAACTGAGAACTATATAAAGGTCCTGGTGTAACTATAGAGGAAGCAGACCCAGTAAACATGGGGGGGGTCTAAACAGTGGGTTCTACTCTGTAGAAATCTCCCTCCTCAGCCACTTTCCTATCTGACGACTAAATGTTAGAGCAAGCAAGTGAGGTGGAGACAATGTGTAGGGGTTGTTCTGTGTGCCGGGCCCCAGTGCCATGTAGTAACGCCACTGTATACAGGTCTAAGTTAGCTATCAGTTACTTAGAATATGTATTTAAAAACAGAATCTGCAGTGACTGAGAGAATTAGATGTCACAAGAGAATTAAATGGATAATGCAGGTCCACTATCACACACCCTGGCTCTTAAGAAGTTGAATGCCCGGTACACAGTTATGTAGGGATTGGCAACCTCCCAATACTTAAAGGGAAAGAATGTTCACTGGTACACAAGACAGGTGCAAACACTGGCAGAAGTGCAACGCTTCAGGGTAACACCCCTCGCTTGGCAAAGGGGTGTTACCCCAAAACTTTGCACTTCCACAATAAACTTTGCAAGGGCTTACCCCTACTTGCACCTGTCTTGTGTACCAAGACCCTTTTACTAGAGAATGAGATATTTTGGTAGAGAACACTGTCTTTGATATTGTGTTTGGCTATCAATACGTTAAATCAGAATGCATGGGGAGAACATAGCCATATTCCTTCTTGAAATACAACCCTTGATGAAACGGCAAGTGCAAATTGGTTCTCAATTTTAATATCTGAATATGGATTTTGGCAGCTTTGTCTAACAAAAGTTGAAAACAGTGCCTATTTGATACACCTTTGGGGAAGTTATTGTTTTAAGTGCCTTTCTGTTGGATTTAGTTCAGTGGCAAAGATCTTGCATCTGACAGTCTTGCAATTTTTGGAAGGAGATAAAACCTACAGAATTGAAATTGAGTTACCATAGAAACAGAGCACAACAAAAGATTAAAAAGCACGTACTAATAATAAAAGAAAACATAATTCTGATAAACATCAGTCAAAGAAAACAGAAATTGTGTACGTTTGTAAATTTCTCACAATGATGTGGCGGACATTGGATCCAGTTGCAGGTATAGTAATTATGAAAATGGTCAGGCACAATGATAAAAAGGAATTGCAGAGATGTATGGGGTTGTTAAACTACCTAAATGAGTTTATCTTCAATGTGGCAGACAGGACTGCATACTTGAGGAGCTTGTTAGTAAAGAGTGCTGAAGTGGCCTGAAAAAAAGTTGACCTGTTGACCTCCTCTAATGACAGAAGAGGAGGCTTCCTTGCCCCCAGCATTATTTGCTGAAGCAAACAGGTTCTATCTAGAGCTAGGTTGCTCCTGCTTAGTTAAGGTACCTGTGATTGGCATATGAAATTGGCTTGTCTAACCATGTGCTCCTAAAATCAAGTAAAATTTGTTAAAATTAGTTAATTAATTAATCTGTGTATGACCCAGACTGTTCTTTGAATATTCTCTTATGTGAAATCTCTGGTTCAATTCTGCCACTGTTCAGTGTAGGGCCTGGCTTGTTGGTTTCCACTGCTTTCCAGCTCTGTGTAACTGCACACTGACTGCTGATTCTCTTGGGTCGCTTCCACTCTGAGTCTAACGGACATGTGGCAGCGCATCCCTGCAGCATCTGTGTCTAGCTGCCTGCTCTCTCCCTGTCCATAGCAAGTTTCCCAAGTGAGCTTTTGTTTCTCTGAAGATACTGTAGGGCTCATTTACATCTGTCAGTGCAGTTAGCAAAGTGCAATTCCAAGAGCTATCACCATGTATTGTCCTTTCACACAAAACTGTGAAAAGTTCCTCTCCTCTATTGATGCAATGATTGTTACTGCAATTGAAATAAAATGGAGTTTACACCAGGTTGATGCATGCTACTTACAGATTCCTAATCAAAGCCTTGGCTTGAGGATACCTCTGAGTAGCTTATTTATATCAATACTAGTAGTGTTTCTGAAGCAAACACAGCAGTTTTACCAGTGCAGGGCAGGACTGCATTTTTTTTTACTTTAAAACACCTTCATTTTTTATGTTACTGTTCCTTTAAGTCCATCCTAGCCCCAGATTGCTGGGGCAGTGACATTAGATACGTATATAAGGAGTGCATGGAATTTTCCTGTTTCCTGATAGTTGACATGCCTGGACAAGTCCTGACAATGCTTCTGTCATTATAGCAGGGGTTGCATAATGGTGGTGTCTGACTATGTTAGAGCATGCTAGCCACAATACATAAAGACCATCTAGGCAGTTGCTGTGGAATGATCAGATAATTTGCAGAATTCTGTACCCTCATATGTAATAAAAGTCATTATGTTTGCCCAGGAGCTATAACCCATACAAACCAAGAATCTACCAATATCAGTATTTTCAATAATAATAATAATAACAGCAGCAACAATCAAAAAACTGTACTGTTTTACTAATACTGCTTCTCACTGAGGTAGGGTATTTCATCATAAAATCTCAGAGAGGAAGCTTGTTTTAAATATGTTTAACATTAAATGCTGCGGCTTACAGTTTGTTTTCTTTGTAGTTCATCCTCTAATTTGCTTATTGGATATATTTAAAATATGTTTCAATTCAAGGAGTATACGCAGGCTATCTGGGATAAAAAAAAATGTTTAGTCTAATAAGACACAGAATTAGAAATTTTGTAGTCACATTTATATATTTTCCCCTGCAAAATAATCAGTGAAAATGCTAATAATCTTTGATTCAATATTTTGCATTCAAAGACATTTTAAAAGCATATTCATTGCATATATTAATTGCAAGCAATTCTGAAAATCTTATAGCAGTAGTGTAAGTTACGTTCGCATTTAGAAAATAATGTAAAATATTTCAATTTCTAAAAGGAATAAAACGTGCCACCTGCGAGTGCACCCATACTGGGAGGGATTCCTAAAAAACAAACAAATAGTATGCCAACTTTACAATAAGAACAGACACTGGTAGCACTTGTTTTACATTTCCTTTACATATAGGAAAGGCTCATTTAATTGTTCATTTAAGCTTGTATTACTTAAAGTATTACTTTCAAGTTTAAAGTAACAAGAATTAATAATAGCTTTCAGAGGCAAAAATTACACTATAAGTATTCTGAATTTTTGAAAGACATTTTAAAACTAGAATAGTTTTTAATGTCAAACAAAATATTTATGTGAAACACATTCCAAATATTCGCTCATCTCTGATCTACATCCGTCTACAGTCTCCTGTATCAGTTCTCAAATGTCAAGTGGGTTAACTCACTAGAGGCAATGCTTTAAGTTCCAACAGAGCTATTTTTTTTTTATTTTTTTTTTGCTTTTGGTGAGAAAATGTATGAAAAGGATTGCAGAAAGTAATTAGAAGAGATAGCAAAACTTGATGATCTTGAAAATAATTATAATGAAATAGGATATACTGAGTACATTAAACAGGACTGGAAAGGAAGTGGAAAGACAAAGTAGGGACAGAGTGTAGGTGCAAGCAATGTTTCTTATACGCTTCACTAAGCCTCTAATTATGAGTCCAGTGCAAACCACAAATTGTGTCTGTAAACACAAGAATCAATGAATACCGCTACATCAAATGGTGTTTTTGCTACATTACCCCCTATAGCTAGGGAGACGCATACATAGACTTGTATGGCGTTGTGCTTCAAAAAAATTTTTTGCCGCACTACAAACTTTTTTTGACGCCCATAGACTTTAATGGGCGTCGGCGACATTTAGTCAGCGGTGAATTGTTGGCGAAATGAAACGGGTCAAATTCATCCATAGAGTGTAGTTCAATCACTATATGTAGCATCAGGAAAGTAGGATGACTGGGACACAAGATGGGATTAAATTAAAGACTGCATATGTGACAATTGTACCAATCCCTCTAAATAATCATTTCCACAAAAGCTTAAAATTACTTGTTGACCACAAGGAGTAAATCCATCCTATTCACTTGTAGTCATGCAAACCACTCTGGTACAGTTATCATTAACCGCTGACTTGGTACACAAGAACCAGATAGACAGACAGACTTCCAAGTGTATTCTTTGAAGAAATAACTGCAAAGATTGTGGTACATTTTAAATGTAAACACCAAATTAACATAAAAAGTAAACCACAGCTAAGTCTCTCTTACCTGCATTCTCCTTTAGGTCTGATTTAGAATTTGAGAAGTGTTGTAAATGAATTTACAAAATATTAAAATGTATGCTCCAGGGTAATGCAGTTTATATAGAAAGGAGCATAATATATAAATATAAGGGCAGGTTGCATTGATGTCTGGAATCACTGTAGCGAACAGGTTATAACTTCTCCAAAAACAGTCTGAATGAAAACAAATACTGGTAGTGCTAGCTATGAAAAATGTCCAGAATTATTTTACCACTATACAAAGTATGCATGTCATTGATGTTGCTTTTATTATGCAATTAAACCTTCATGTGTATTCTTTTATGTACAATTTACACTGACCTCTGTTTGGCAACATGCATAATCATGTATTTAGATGACAGAGACATTTAAACTTAGATACGGATCCTGAAGGACGAGATAATATTGACCCAGACTAATTTACACAACTTTCACAGATTCCTGTTTCACTGTAAGTTCCTTTTAAATATAGCAGTCTTGCAATTATGACTCATATATGCACTAAGTATGATGGTGGATAGTAATGGGGCGAATAAATTCACCAGGCGTGAATTTGCGGTGAATTTCAGCGTTTTGTCGCCGGCGAAAATTCGCAGCATCAAAATATTTTTCAAATTTGACGCGGGCATCCATTTTCGAGTTTCACAAATTCGCCCATCACTAATGGTGGATTAAAAATATTTTCAGTCAAAATTTTAAATGTAATCATTTGCTCAAAATTGCAATGTAAGTTTTCTTAGATCTAAACAATATGCATTCTAAATAAAGGCTTTGTGGTCAAAACTTCTAGATACTTATTTATGTGTATGAGTTAAAAAAAACTAGTAATTTTTTTAGAAAAACATGGAAATCTTGACTAGAAGCATATACTGTAGCTATCAGACTGAGCCACAGGAGGCTGTGTTTTAGCCTGCCAGTTTATCTAGATGTCTTTTTCCCCAGTCTGTGTTCCCTGCTAACATGCTACGATCCAGATGCAAGCAATAGCCCAATTAAGAGGCTATTAGTCCTGCCTCGTCAACTCAATCTGCATTGAGTTTCCGCCCTGTGCTTGATTCTGCATTGTCTGACTCCACAGTTTTGACCCTTGGCCTCTTATATGGATTGTTTACTGCCTGCTCTGACTCTCTGCCTGTTTTTCAGCTGTGTTTTGATTGCCCCTGCAAAAGTTCAATTTACAAAACTGAAAAAATTAAACCATTGCCCTGGCCTATTATGATGACCACCAGATCAGCCCAGGCACAATGCCTTGATCATGATCCTCTCGACTTCACCATAGAAACTAGATCCAAAAATGTGAACTTTAATATACCCATCACTAGTGTAAGGATTTACCATTGTAATCACTGCACCAGACTGATACAATATACAAAATCCGGGGGGTTGTGGAAGCACTCTTAAGGCTAAATTAAAGTATATTTATGTATAATGGAAGTGCTACTTACAATGCACTTCCCTGGTCCCCTGTCTCATAAGTAATTCAATATAAATGCAAATGCATATGTTTACAAAACAGGGGTTTTTTAGTTACAAAGTTATGATCATAATGTTGAAAAGCCACCATACCACGTCAAGGTAAACCCCATATGGCAGTCCCTAACTTATTTATTTCAGGTCATATTATAAAAAGACTTAGTTCTCTGCATAATAGCATTACCTGTATTCAGTGTGTGTTGAACATTGGTTTCAGTCTGAAGGTTGAATCCTCCCCTGCCAGTAAGGGCAGAGAGAGAGATTGCCCAAACCAATGCCCATATTTAAAAGCTAGTTAGGGACCGCCATATGGGGTTTGCCTTGATGTGGTATGGTGGCTTTTCAACTTTATCATCATAACTTTGTAACTAAAAACCCTTGTTTTGTAAACACATGCACTTGCATTTATACTGAATTACTTATGAGACATACCATGCCAGGGCTCTGCTAGATTCTGGGTGTATTTAAAAGCTGACCATATGGTTATCAAATTCTGGCCTGTTTTCTGGTTAGTTCTGGCCCTTGTGCCTGCACTGTGAATGGGGTTCTGCTAAACCCTCCTGATACCTTCCCTGTTCCTCTGTTCTAGATGGCTCCTTAGTCCCTACTACCTGGACCTAAAAGTCTTGTAGGACTGACAAAGGTATATCTTTAATGACACCCCTAAAGAAAATGCGAAAATAAACCCGTTTTCAGTTCGTCATTTTGATATAAATGATTTAGAAGTCCTGCATTGTTGAAAGCCAGAAAATTTGGAATTGTGCTGAAGTTCACCTCTCTTCTCTAACAAGATAATGGACTCTTTAAGTGCATTAACATCTCACAAAAGATTAAAATGTCTGCTCTGGTAAAGCTGATGGATAGGCCCGAATCATCAAAGCTCAAACAAGTTAAGTTCCATCATCATGATTGATACCTACTATTATGACTCTATGAGCAAACCAAGTCACTCATTTGTATACAAATGCTTAAATGTTGATCTTTTAGCCCTCATTAAAAAGTAGATTGATTGTAGAATTGTTTCACTTGCTGTACAATGCAAAAAGCCAATATCCATATCTTTGTAATTATCACTGACCATGACCTCTTCATTAGTTGTGCTCTTTATGTTAGACTGAATTAATTTTAGTTAACAGAGTGGAAAATTGATGTTTTCATTAAGAAGCATGCTTATACATGAAATTATAAAATTATACACTAAGCCTAATTATACTTTCAGAGTGCGTCCTTATGTGCTCCTACATTTTTTTTTCTTAAAGCAGATCTCATAAGTAGGTCTTCATAGAGTATATGTTAGAGTTGAGCAAAATTGCGCATGCAGATGCCCATATGCTGCCCTTACATGGCAGGCATAAGTATTGTCTACTTTCATTCCATTCACACATAATTCCAGAGGTGGTCACAGTCTCCTTTACTAAATGGACCTAATTGTGCTTTTTCCCTTCTTTCCAGATCTATTAATTAATATAAGAATCTTAGGGGCTGATCTAGGCTGATCCTGTATGCCTAAGAACAGGATTTCCTCCTATTCTTTTTAATAAATGTGTCAGTTTTTCAAAACTTTTCTGCCTAAAAATGGGTAAAATATCAAACTAATTGGAATCGTTCTGCATTACCTAGTTCGATATTTAATAAATGTTTCACACTTTTATTTGCCTAAAAATGCCTGCAGTTGATGCTAACCATTATTTGCCGTAGAAAGTTTCTAGTGATCTATAGAAAATTTGCACTGTAAAGAAAAAGAAAAATACATGAAGAAAGATTGGTTTAGCCTCAGGTTTGTTAAACCTCTACTAAAAGCTGCATTTGTACTGTACTGGAACTGTTCTCTTTTATTTCAGAGCAATTTTTTGTCACTAAATATATGGTATGAAAAAAAAAAATCCACTTTTGTCTTCAGACTTTGATAACTATGCCCAAAAAATATAAAGCGACATAATGTGAATCCATTTGTAAAAGTATTTGTGGGGCATTTGTGCATTTCTAGCTGCATATTTTTAATGCCATTGAACTCGCACAGGAACTCGCACAGGAAAATATACTATAATCTAGAGTCATTTAAAGGGAGCTAAAAATGTTTGTCTCTCATATTTTGTGCTCAGTTAAGATTTAGATGGTTCATTAGTAGTCTTATTAATGTATGTTTTGCTATGATTATGAAATGTTAAATTTTATTTGAATCCCACAATTAACAAAGCGTCTGCCACCTGGTTATCAAAAAGTAGCAGATATGGACTATGAATTCTTTCTAGAGACAGAGAGGCTTTATATTCCCTATACACTAATGGACAGGTTTAATATTTAGGGGTTATTTATTAAGGCTCAAGTTGTGTTTTCCAAGAAAATTAGCGTTTTGGAAATTTTGTTTTGGTCAAAAATTTATTTTTTGAGTTAAAATAATCCAAATTTTGAAAGTTTTTAAAATAAAACTTACATTTTCTCAGTTTTTTTAATCAAAACACGATTTTTTTGAGCTTTATTATATCTTGACCCTGGAAATAGCTTGAATCCGAAAATACACCATCTAAAACCAGTTGAGGTTATGTAGAAGTCAATGTTAGATGCCCCTTGAATTATTTGAAGATGCTAATAGCCTTCACGATGTCACAAGTTAACCCCAAACTTGCTGAATCAAGTTTTTTCCATTTGAGTTTTTTCTTAAATTAGAAACCATTCAAGTAATGAGTGTATTTGAGTTAATTTGAGTTATCAAAAAACTATAAAATTTGACCTATGATAAATAACCCCCATAATGAAGTTCAGCCTTATATGTAAATCTTCCAAATAATTAAGTTCCCGGACAACCATGCAAGGTACTAAGAAGGGATAAATGAAAGAGTAATATTTCCATTATAAAAATCCACAATAAATTTGATTCACAAATAATGTTATATACACAGATAACTGAACAAAATTGATTTATAGAAAATAGAAGAAATTATCAGATCTGATAGACTACAGGGACAAAACCTTATATTAATATAATAACAGTTGAACTCTACAAGAATTAATTTTAGTCACTTTTGGAATAAAAATTACTTATGCACACACACATACTCATGTTCACAATTTCTCACAATCATCTACACTGACTAATTCCCAAAATGTCATCTCACTGAAGAATTTATTATAAAAAGTCTGGGCTTCATTCAAACCATTTGGCATAATTTGACACTTGAGGTGTGTAATCTGGCGAGAAAAATTAAGACGTTTTTTTTTAATCTACTTGATAAATACATTCTTTAAAAGAGACTGAAAGGTAGAATACCCAGAAAAGTTCCCAGAAACCATAACATTTTTAGAAGAATGGGAGCATTGGACCATGGTAAGAAATGAGCTATTAGAAACAATGGGGGGTATTTAGCAACTTGGTATCTCCCAGTAATTTTACCTTTTATTCCCCTTTACTCACACTTTCCTAGATACTTCCTCTTTTCATTCACATTCACCTTTTTTATAACCACATAATCAGTATCCTTGCATTTCAGGTCAATTTAGTAGAAGGAAAAAAAAAGTGCTGAAACATTTGAAAACCATTAGCTTAAAGTAAAAAATGGAATTTGTGTGAGAATATACAATTTGCTCTGGATTCAGTTTAATGTTATATAAAAAAACAAAGGAGTAGTAATACAATTCCTTTTAATTATCAGTGCCTTGTGACCTTGTCTTTAGTGTTAGATGTTTTTTGTTGCTATACCTAAATAATGACAGTGAACACTATGGAAATGTTTCTTTTTAAGATAAATAGAATATATGATCAACCTTAATGTGATTACTAATGATAAACACAATGGGACAGATTTATTAAGGTTTGAGTTGTGTTTTCCACAATAATTCGAGTTTTAAAGTTGTATTGTAGGGTTAAAAAAACTCAAAATGTTTTGATTTTTTTAAAATAAACTTTAATTTTTTGAGATTTATTATACCCAGGCCCTAGAAATAGCTCAAATTGAAAACACACCATCTAAAACCTGTCGAGGTCATGTAGGAGTCAGTGGCAGAGGTCCCTTGAATCATTTGAAGATGTTAACAGCCTGCATGATGTGTGAGTTTTCTTCAGAGGCTTTTGCTCAAAAACTCGAATAATTCGAGTTTTTTTCCCACGGAAAACTGGATTAATTAGAGTTTTCACGTTTCGGGACTTGAATTTGCAGAATCTGTTTTTTCCCATTAGAGTTTTTTCTTAAATTAGATACCATTCGAGTTGTGAATTCATTCTAGTTTATTCATGTTTAAATAAACTTCAATAAAAAACTGTAATACTTGACCTTTGATAAATAAACCCCATTGTGTATGTGTTCAGTTGTATCCCCTGTATGTGATGAGCACAGCAGTTCATGCACCATGAAACTCACAACAATACTCCTATTTGATACACATGTAACTGTGAACTGTAAATGTAAGTGAGAAATTAATCACTGGCAATTTACACTTATGTGGCGTATGTGCATATATTACATGAAGGAGGAGCAATGATCACCGTTATCTCACAAAGAACAGAAGGCCTACTGTTATGTTAATGTCAATACAAATATAAGTTGTCTTTGTATAGCAGTGGGTACCTTCGTCTAATTTACACTTTTTGGTTTAGGCAATAACTCAAGGTTTGATGACAGATTTTGTAGGTCAGTTCATTTTGTGTGTTTTTTATTGTGTGTTTATTTTTCATAAACCAGGCAGTACAGTATATATATTTGAAGATTTGATGGGAAATGATGGAGAGGACCTTTCCTTGAATTTAGGAATTGGTTTAGTGATCGAATTTGAGAAAAATTGTACAGTTTTAGCCAATTAGAGACAAAGAAATTTGACTGTTAAAACTGCAGAATACTTTCTGCTGCAAACCAGTGGAGAAAGGGAAAATGCTTTGATATATGAGCAAATTAATAATTTTCCAGAATGTCAGGAAAAGTTTAGTAAATTATTCAGATTTTAATTTCTGCCTAAATACCAGGCAAGTGACAGGAATCCCTAATTCAACCTTCTTAACACATATATAATTCTATTCTTAAGTCTGTTATTAACAGTCAGCTTCTTATTTAATATAAAAATCCTTGTTTGGGAAAAATATTACACTAATTTAGTTTTATTCAGCTACAATAAGCTCTATCTTTATGGTGAAAGGCAACTAATCTAAAATGGTCACTTAGAAGGACCTGTTACATTTTTTCATATTGATCACAGAGAAAGTATTACGACCTCATCTGTCTTTTACTGCTCATCAATTAAGAAATAAGGGAGGGGGAAATGCCCAAGCTGTATCCGTTTTTATGTGGTAGAATTTAGAACTGAACTTCAGAAATGTGATGAAAGTGGCCAGCAATGATGGAGTTCTAATATATCCTATTTACCAATGCCCCTAGCAAACCTTCTGTTTTATTTCACAAGACAGGTTTAGAAAACAAAGGAGCAGCTTCAGCAAAACAACAAAACCATGACCAGTGTTCCACAATGTCCCCATCAGAGCATCAAGCGGAATCCAAGGAGGTGGTGGCTCATGCAGTGCACATCAAGGAAACATGCCTACTCTCCAGTAACCACACAAGAAACTGCTGAGTATGTTTTTCAAATGCAAAAATAGACTGACAGTTGCTATTTTACAATATCTTCAGTGATCTCTACAAAAGTCAAAGATACAGAGACATCTTAGACTCAGGGGAGCACACCGACAGACCTGCAATGTACATAGATGACATAGTTCCAAAATTACCAAACACGGAGGAACTAAATGACATAAAAATAAGTCACTGAGACAAGAACTAAAATTTAATGCAAGCTGAATTTTGGGCCCACTGGTCATTAGGTCTAAAATTACAAAATCCAGAGACACCCCAATATACTTGATGGGGTTACCTTTTAAAGTTAGTGCTGAACTATGAAGATAAACTCTATATTCCACAACACAACCTTTCTGGTTTCACAGAGAGAAGTTCATAAATACTTGAATTCATTATATTTCTGATTGCTAATGTAACATATATCTGTGGGCTAAGTCAGGTTGCAAGGACATCTATGAAACAGATCAATTTATATGTTGTAAAAATATACATCCTGGCTTTAAACAATGCTTAAAATAATATATGCGCCTGTTAAGGATCTTCATAGTGTTACTGAAAGGTATTTTGGCCTTAAAGCCAAAATGCTATGAACAAATAACATGTACATTTAGGAGACAATTTCCTAGTACAGGCAATTTTAGAGATGAGCAAATCTATTGTTTATCCCACACTAAGACCTTGTTATAAAGGGTCCATTTAACCAAAAACAAAATCTAGGCATCTAGAGCATTGGTGCTGAGGAGCAAATAGTGCTGTGGTGTTTGACGAGCAACTAAATTGTATGGTATCCCTTATCCAGAAAGCTCCAAATTTCAGGAAGACCATCTGCCATAGAGTCCATTCTAATTTTTAAAAATTATCTCTGTAATAATTAAACAGTTGCTTGCACTTACTTCCAACTAGGTTGCATGAACACAACCAAGTGACCTAACCCCTAGATGGCTCTTTTGAGGTCCAATGCTAAAGCTATGTTGCTTTCAGAATGCTTAGAAGTGACTTTGCTTTATGGGTTATTTTTTATTTTTACTAAACATATTTTTTGGTATACAATTTCTCTAAGTTTTACATCAGGTATCATACATAGTTATAATATGTATCATGTTATGACACAGAGTAGTCGAGTACCCTATATTAAGCAGTGGTTTATCGATAATCAACAAGATTGAGTACAGTAAAAACGCTTACGTGTATGAAAAGTATTGAGTATACAATATAAAAAAAATTAGGACGTAATGAGTCCAACCTGTGTCCTCAGAAGTAGACATTAAGGGGGGGGGGGAATTTGAAGCAACAAGAATAATAGTGTTCCGGGTAACAATGATGTATCTTACATCAAAGAGTCCTGAAGTTGCTTAAGTTGGGATCATCATTGTGGCGAAGATATTAAGGAACCAAAGTTAGGAGAGCCTTGAGAGCATCGAGGCTTTGGTGATATGGTGCTCCATGGTGGAGAAGACCTGGGACATGGTGATAGTGGAACTTTTGGAGGAGACTTTTTTTTCATCCAGCCTGAACTGCAATAATAGTTGAGGGCCATTGCCGTCCATCTTTGGTCACTGTTAACTGAAATGGAAAGCCCCACCTATATGGTAGGTGGTGTCCTCTGACCTTCTGTGTGTAATCGGCCATAGCAGTCTTCTTTAAGCAAGAGTTGCTAATGAGAGATCTGTATAGTAGCTCCTTGGTGGAAGAGTTGCTGTTGGGTATGCAGTTTTTGTATGATGGAGTCTTTACTCTCAAAGTATGCAGTCTCAACACAATATCTTTGAGTAAATTAGAGCTGTTAGTCCCTAGGGCTCTATGGATCCTATCCATTCCCATGCTTCCAGAGGCAATTCTGGATTAATGAATGAGAAAAGGTTCCTGAGATAAGTGTGTGAATGGTTAGAATGGTCTGGTATGGTATTCCAAATTACATAAAGAGCTATTATCCAGAGAACTCCAGGTCCCAAGCATTCCGGATATAATAAATCTTGAGAAATAGGTAAATTTAAATTAGTCCTTTTAGTGTGAAATGCATAATGAGCAGTTATAAAACCTTCCATATACAAAAACAGAATTATCTACTCGAAAAAAGCAGATTAAAGTAGAAACAGCACAGAAGCAATTATCCAATTTTTCTAGGGGTACTACCAAAGCTCAACACAATGCACCTTTAAATGATTTGGATGTGTAAGGGCAACACTATTTTTTTTCTTGGGTTGTTTTCAACACATTTGGCATTGTGCAGTACTTGTCATGTCATCTTGTTTCTAAGCTTAACTGCTCTACCTTCATATGGTTGAAAAAAGATCTAGATTTGCCGGCCTGTCAGTTTTTTAGTGTCTGTGAAATGCAGTCGCTGGCACTTAGAGAGTGCAACACTGCCAGCCTGTGACTTTCAATTACATTGAGATACTTACTTTGTCCCTGCAGACTCTTGGTAATAGCAGTTTGTCTCCCACTTGAGATTTTCGATACCCATGGCTTTTCTTTCTTATTATTAAAAAGACTTTACTTTAAAGGTGAAACATAGTGGAGAAGAAAAACTAAAATTTCCAGCAACTTGAATAACATGTTTGAAATGTTTATCAGGAATCCAATGTATTAATCTGAGGTAGCTCAGCAGTCTGCTCATTATTATAAATAGAACCGTCACACTGACTATAAATTATTGACTGCATTCTGGGGCATCTTTGCAAGTGATACCCTAAGCTTACTTTTTATTAAAAAACCTTTCAGCATATCTGTTGTAATGCATATCTGTAGTGTTGCATAGTGCATACTATAACAACGGAAACCTCAAGCAATGTAACAAGAATATTCATAGTCATTGCCAGTTTGTTGAGGACACAAAGATTTGCAAAAATGAATAGAATCCAGTGAACCCAGCACTAGTGTAACTAGTCAGCTGTTTGTACCTTTTATAAGCCTTTGCTACTTTCCAGCTTGTGAAATCGCTAGACATGCACCAAATGTTTATATAGAAGGTCCTATGTACACAATGTACAGTTCTTGTCAAATATTTTCTCAGTCTTTAGATGTCATGTAAATGTTTGCACTCCCTTCATGTCCTAAATCTAATATTTAAAAATACACTTGAAATTTAGAAAGTTAAAATACTGTATTTAGCTTGACAAAACCACAAGCTTAGTCTAGACCTCAAAAAAACAGAACATATGTGTTACCACATTGGTTAAAGATCTTAACCAAATTTAACTGAAATCAAACCTACAGAAATAAATACATTTAGTTAACCATACATGTCCGAGCTAACGTACAGTACATTCAACAACAATCACATATTGAAAACAATCACAGTGTGAAGAATGTGTTTTTGTCTTGGCAGGGGTATAAGAGTTTCTTTATAACAGGAATAGCCCACTTTTTTTTCTTCATATTCTTTAACCATAACAAGAAAAGACATAACAGTGCTCTACTGAAAGACATGAATGTAATGTTTAATTTAACTTTACAGAACAAACCCAATAAGCATTTATTAAGATAAGTTCAAACAGGAGATAACCAAATCATTTGTATATAAGGCCTAGAATCCTTCACACCACTAGTTTCTGACATTATGGTGCCCCTCATGCCCAGCTAGCTTATGCAAATTCCCAAAAATAAAAAAAGATACCTTCCCATACCTCTTTGATGCCTGTCAAATCACCTTTACTTTGTTTTCCAAGTAAACCAAAGTAAACCATAGCAAAGACTTTGTGCTCCTCTTCTATAGGATTAATCGGGCCTTTTCACAATTGTCTGTGGTTAGCGAGACAACATTTTCAGAAGGATCTAAACACACTTGTAAGAATTGAAATGTTTTTACAAGTTTGTTTTCTTTCTTCATTGATATGCATATTTAGTGGTTCTTCCCTGGCGGTCAGTATAAGCAATAAGTAGAAGGCAAATATGCAAGAAACATCCAAATGCAGGTAAAAGCTCAAAAATGTTTAGGATGGGAACATATTTCAGATGCTAGTCGACCTTTCTCCAAAGCTCAGTGCTGAAGCTTTGGAATAAAAAGAAAAGTAAGAAATAGCACCTTATTGAGAGGGGCTGTATGCAAATTCTAGCTGAACTAACAGAGACTGGTGAAATACCTGAATATATTAGCACAGTGCTGTGAGAGTATATGGAAAACTCTTTTATAGTACATAAACTATATAGCAATCTTTTTCGTATTCAGAGATAAATGCAGGGACAAATCAGCTACATTTGAATACATAAGAAGATACATTGAATAGTTTGTTTAATTTAATGTAAAAACCCTTCTTTCGTATAGAATGCATTTAAGTTTCCACCCAGGTCAATTTAGTACAGAGAATGTAATGCATTTAAATCTATTGTTTAGGCAACTGAAATGAAAGATTGTTAGTACAGGAAACTTTAGTTTTGAAATCAGTATATACTATACTACTACTAACCAGATAGCTTTATTACCAAACAGAGGACTTCATACTATTGCCCCAGATGCAAGTGCAAGGGTAAGTGCAAGTGTGAAATACTGTGCCAATAAGGGTCCATTCAAAAGGGCCAGTGTATCCCGGGCAATGACTTCCACCCTGCACCATATGTTGGATTAAAAATACTGCACAAGGTGAAGTTACTTAGCAGTGTCGTGGGGGAAAAGTAGCCTTGTACTTTTGTGCCTTTGGAGCAAGACAGGAGCAGCACCAGAGGTAACAGAGCACTGTGTTTAATGCCAACTTCTAACAATACTAAATGGGTCCTCCTTTGTGCAGATATTTTAAAATAGACGGGATGCTGTGAGATGTGAAATTCATTTGAAGATTTAGATGAAATATATGAAAGTGTTAGTGTACAAAAACAATTTTGTTTTATAATTACAGGAGTTCTGTGAAGAAAAAAAATATTATAACAGATGCTAACCCTGTTCCTGACATGTTTGCTTCGAGTTTTTTGCTGTAAAATACAGCAGTGATTGTACTCTATACAGTACGTATGATTTTCTTTTACCTGTATTAATGCTTGAATTAATACCCAGTAGGGCTAATTTACTGAGGCACAAATTCCAATTTAAGTTTAAGGATTTATACATTTTGGTGATTTATTTTACAGCTTTAAAATGCAACTGAAACTACTGTACTCTGAACAAGATAATAATGGGTTTAAAAAAGACACATAGCTTGAACAGAGTGTGAAATAATCCTTTTATTTGAAACAATGCAGGATCTCAGCCATCATGGTTCAGAAAGATAAGGTCACTCGTGCTTAATACTGGTCTGCTATATTTATTATAGAGGTTTCCCTTTAGTGTTATTGCACAGAATAAACAAATTGCTTGTGTTTTAATGTTTTTGCTGTTAGTTCATAAAGAACATCAATCGAATAAATCATTCCTAACCTTTTCTTGGTTTGATGCAAAAGTAAGTTAGGCTATAAAGAAAATGTTAATGCTTTCTTATATTTATTTGTTATTCCTTGATGGGAGTGTGAAATGCAGCTCTAGACACAGCTGGGAGAACAGTTGGGAAATACTGTACCAGGTCTAGGCCTAAATAGATTGTGATTATATAGGATAAACATTATCCTGTTTTGTTCTATGACACCATGAACACTACAACCAAACAGTGTTTAGTCTTCCCATGTTAATAAATTATTTGGAAGGACTTGACAAGGGGATTCCTCAATTGACCCTTTAATAAACCTAAGATTAAGGAAAGGTCATTACTTCTCAAATTTTACTTAAGCTGGCCATAGACGCAAAGATCCGATCGTACGATTCATTGTACGATCGGACTTCCCCATCTCCCGACTTGCCACTAACCATTTCGATCAAATAAAGTACAAAAGAACAGATCAGCCGATGTTCTGCCCCTGACAGCAATCGTACGAAAGTTATGTCCGACAAAAGCTAGTGACAGTCTCCCACTGAAAATCATACGATCGCCAATACATGCAGAGATATTATCGGCAGCCGACAGAAATCTTTTAACCTGTCCTATTGACCAAACGATCAATCTCCGCCGGACGAAAAATGTCTGGACTCTCCACACACGTTCCGAAAATCCTCGATTCGTACAATCAGATTTTTGTGTCTATTGCCAGCTATAACAACAAAGGGACCTTAGGTAGATAAATGTGTTAATGAAGTCATGGGTGTATATTTATCAAAGAGTGAAGTTAGAGATCACCACAGCCCTCTAGAGTGAAATTCCGCCACTCTCTCATTCATTTCTATGGGATTTTTAAAAGAGCATTTATCAATGGGGGAAAGTGAAAGTTCATCCTTTGATAAATACGTCTTTCAAAATCCCATAGAAATGAACGGAGAGTGGCAGAATTTCACTGTAGAGGACTGTGGCGATCTCTAACTTCACTCTTTGATAAATATACCCCATGGTGTAGGTATGTTTATGTAAAACAGAATGAAACTAATTAAGGAAAGAAATTCATAATGACAACACTGGGGACTATATGAAGACTTTATGGGTAGAGACTTCATACTGCAAAGAAAATGTTTTCCACCCAATCATTCTGGCTTCCTGCCAGGGAGATCTACAAATGTCAATATCCAGTGCTTATACACCAACCTACAGATAGCACACACAAAACTGGAATAACAGGGTTATTGCCAAGGCCTTCATTCAGTCAAATATCCATAAGTAGGGGAGATCCTTCAGATATTTGGCCTCGGACAGAGAAGATTTGGCCTTGGACAGAGATTTATCACCTGAGTTAAACTTAACTCTACAATACTCCAACTGCATGAACTAGAGTCAATGATATCACCACATCTCCCTTGACATAAAATACCAGACAGGTGCCTACTTGCACTCATTCTTTTTGCCATAGCATTCAAACCCCTAGCTATACTCATTTGCAATTTGCAAACAAAATGCGTTTGTTATCTTTTCCAATCTCCTTACTTACCTGGTTGATGCTGATAACACACTGTCTGTCCTCTTACAAACGTTAAGCCAAATTGGCCACTTTTCAAGGTTACAAAGTAACCTGGACAAATCTCTACTTTACTCTATGGATAAATACCCCCTCAAGTAGGTTTTCTTCTTTAAGCACCTTGGCATTACAATTATCAGTAACTCAGGCCAGTTGTATGTACAAACATAAAAAAACTACTACAACTATACAGATACTATACAGCTCTGACATAAATTGCATTGCTCAGTTCTCCTCTGACATCAAACCTAACTTCTTTCACTAAAGAACATATACCATATAACATAACCAAACACCAATAAGTTAGTCTCTCAATATACCATATAGTTCTCTACATGGGTCCTAAAACCTCAGAGATAGCCCATTGGCTTGCTGGTGTTCCTCAAATGATCCAAGAAGTTATGGGAGGAAGTTATGGATAACTGCTACAATCATTTGATATCAACTGGGGATTTATTTGTGCAATACAACATAATGCGCAATAAAGCTCCATGATATGGACAGACTACCTGAACACTCCTGTCATCTGAGTAACACCCCTCAACAATTTTATATCATTTGATGTGGTTTAGATCTGCCATAAACAGATATTTGTCCAAGCTTCTTACCATACTGGCAAATAACTTTCCCAATTTTATTTCTCTACGTATTTGTCTCCTGGGAGCCATAGATACATGTACAATCTCCAAATATACTAGGAACAGATTCTACTCACTGTACTGTTCTGTGAATGGAAAGCATTGCCATGAACTGGATGGGTAATCACCAACCTTTTATAGTATTATAACAACTGGTCATTAAAGCAATTCCATTAATCAAAAAAGGATGCATTTGAAACAAAACAAAATCTAGTCTTCGTGGAGTGAAGCGAGATTAGAATAATTTACTGCATATTGCATAACATTGACTAATACTCTGCCATGCACTAATGTTTTAATTTTTATTGTTTTAAAGGGCATCTATCACAGCCAAAATCACACATATTAAAAATATGACCAGTAAAACCTTAACAAGTTTAATCAGACTACATATACAGTATTTTGAAAAAATCCCTTACTTTGTCCCCAAAGGGAGTCGATACTGTGACTATATCATGCAAATGAGCATCATGAGCATGCTCAGATTGTAGGGCTGCCCTGAGTATTCTACCCAGAATTCCTAGCTTTATTAAACTCCTCCACTAGAGTATAATGAGATTTCTCTATCTTGTTCCCTGCTGGTGATGTCATAATGCAGTGCTGCCTTCCAGACAGGAGGCAGCACTACTGAACAGCAGCCAACACAGAAGTTTGGCTGATTTGAAAATAGCTTAGAAGGTTTTCTAAGGAACCAAGGAATTTCAACTGAGCATGTGCGAGATTTCAGAGCTGCAGTTGGCTGTGAAGATATAGGTAGGAGGAGGCAGTGAAATCCAAGATGCCTGCCTCAAATAGAACTGCAGTGGAGATAGGGGCGCTTTTGCAGAAAGTATAGTGAGCTGAAGATTTACATTATACAAACAATTCTAATTGTTTTAAAAATCAGATTTCTTGAACTTTCACATGTATTTGCTTAGTAAATTATTTAATTATGATTGGTGCCCTTTAATGATGATCTTGACATAATGTTATGTCTTGTTTATTAAAAACTTAAAATAATTTACCTTTAAAAATAAGTATGAGAAGGTTCATTGGTATCGGAGCTAGTTAATGTGGTTGATATAAACAGAGCTGTTAAATTGCTTGTTTCTATTTACATGAAACACTGAAACAGTTAATGGCTTCCCTTTTAATAGACCCAGTTTAATAAATCTAAGTATAGGTGAATGGTTGACTTGGGAGGAAGAGAATAGAACATGAAATTGAATAAAGGTCCAGGACGTCCTTGTATTCACCCTAGGGTACTAAAAAAGCTGAACTCTATGGTTGCCAAACTAGTTCACTTTATCTTTCATGATTCTTTGATGTCTGGCCTGGTACCAAGAGATTAGCAAATTACTACTGCGGTGCCATTATTTATGACTATGCATGCCCCAGCACAAAGAAGGTAGGTTACTGATTAAATTAATACTATTTGGTTCTGGATAGAGAATTGGTTAAATATTAAATAGTGTGGTTATAATTGTAACATATATAATTGTAACATCAGTTGCCTGTCCTTGGTCCTTTGCTTTGCTCTGTGTTTATCAATTATACTTAATTGTGCAAAATTTGTTCCATGCAGTACTTTCACTTTATAGAGTGTTCTTAATATTTTGGAGGATTACACAGCAAATGTGGTTCAACATTTAAACAACTGGACAAAAATTAGTTCTAGATCTAGATTGTGGTGAGTCTATGCATTATTAAGGCAGATGGTCATCCCTAAAATGTATGCAACTGATAACACCCTTCAACCTCAGGAACAAAAGTTCCCTAAAAAAGACACACTTCAAATCCAGAATGCATGTGAAAGGCCACAGCTTTATTACACAGTAAATTAAACAGTACATTGGCATACTTAAGCAATGAGGACTAATTTAACATTGCCTCAGGTACAAGTGCAAAATGCTAAGGTACGCAAAGATTCACCCTTTAGGGCACCTGGGGCAATGGCATTCTGCATCCTGAGCACAGCACCTTGCACCAGATTACAAATCCAGAAGAAGGTACAGATTGCATCTCAATTGAACACAAGGTAATTCTGTACTAAATGCCTTAAGTAAAGAGCTCCATAGAACCTTGAGCCCATTGCCACTTACTAATGATGAACAAGCTAGAGGGTGTTGATGCTCACCTACCATCCCCAGCAGACCCTGCAGTGTTGTATTCATTGGAGACCTGTACTTTGAACATGACGCAAAGGTCAGGGTGGAAAATTAAAAAAACAGGGATGTTGGCTTCTGTTTTTTTACACATTGCTCCCTTCCCCACAATTTGTAAATCAGTCCTTGTTGAAAATGAACGATTTATAATCAAATAGTAAAGATAACCACATCACTGCCAACAAACTCAAGGTGACCCACCATGCCAGACACCCGATGCAGCCAAGCTCAATGGCAAAGGACCAATACACAAGGAGGCACAAGGACTAAATTGAAATGAGCCACTGCTAATACTGTATCATGAAAACTGAAAAGACTATAAAAATTATTTAAATTGCAAAAGTACTCAGATAAGCACTTTTTCATTCAGTTTCTTTGGGTGTTTAGTTAACTGCATAACAAATATTCATTCCTGTAATGAAAGCATACAGTGTACATTGTAAATTCATTTTTATGCATCTCTTGTGTTCCTGTATATCCACTATAATAAATATTTAGCTCACTTAATCGTTTTGCTATCATTATTGTCTGCGTTTTTACAAGGACAATCCTTACTAATTAGTTAAAGCTTAAAGAGATTATGTAAGTACAATTTTTATTTACATTCATCAATCACATATATCAAAGTAAATTAAAATAAATAGCTTTTTAAGCAAAAACAAATGGCCATTCACACTCATATGCACATTCAGCCTTACAGAATGTCCAAAAGGTTTATATATTTGAGGATGCAATCACATTAGCTGGACAAAAAGAAGTAACATTGCAGTCTCCTTCATGTCATTTTTTTTTACTTTTACTTTTTAAGGTATATGCATGCTTTTGATAACGCCAACCCTCAGTGATTGAAAATAATATTTTCTGAATTTTATATGACTGATGCCTCTGCACCATAATTTTATATAAACACGTTACTCATTTTAAACACTAAAGTGAGAAAGAAGCAGATTCAAAGTGAAAGAAGCTGACAACTAGAAGAACTTGGGTAATGTGATGTAAGAATCATAGCTTCTACAGAACAGTAGGATCAACTTTATTTACAGATATCACATCAGAATCAAGTTCCTGCAGGACTTTCATTTTCAGGAAACAACAGTAATGTAATGGTAAGCATGAATGTAAGCATAATTCCAAGAAACAATTGTAAAATATTTATCTTCCTCTGTAGGTATCCAGTATAGCTGATTAACAGCCAGAGTGCCAGCAGCAAGGAACAGCAAGGTAAGTAACTGCAAAACATGGCATTGTGGCTGTGAATGGGTTTGGTTACCTTTGCAAGGTTTACACAACATCAGTAAGTAGGGTGGATGAAGGTGCAGGGCTGGAAGAAAGAGTCTATATTTCAGTATGACAATCCAAATGGAGATAAAAAGGACAATACCAGGAGTCAAAGCAAAATATAGAAGGACTTGCCAAGAGGAGAAAATTTAAATCAGAGACAAATTAGAGGTTCAGGGCAGTGCCAGGAATTTAGTCTGGTCAAAGTAGGAGAAAAAGTGTTCTATGTATAAGCTTGTTTTGAATTAATTGGGCCCTGACCAAAGTTAGACCTCTGAGGAAGGCTTGAACAAAAAAAGATAACACTGCCTTACAATCTCTTATACTTGAACTCTTTTACAATTTTAATTTAATTGACATTGTAAACTATTGTCAACTGTAAAAAGAAAAGCACAAGTGACGAAAAGAAGAATTGCATAAAAAAATTTTTTAATAGACTTTATTGGCCATCAGCGACATTTTGCCGTCAGCGAATTTTTGGCGAAACGAAACGGGTCAAATTCGCCAATCCCTACTGGAGACACCATACTTCAAAGTGTCTGGTACCTTTACAGATCTTTTCGTTCTATAAAATCAACTGTAAAAACTACCTTTGCAAGTTTTTTTGGTAATTTAAGACTTGATCATGTTAGCCTGTGGAATTTATGCTGCATAAATTGCTATACGTAACAGTTATCTTTAAGTCTTCCAAATACAATAGTTATCCCCCTAACATTCTGGGTAGACCATTATGAATAACACCCAAAATGTAAAGGGTCTGTGATACAAGAGTTCAATAAAGAGTGTCTCCGCTACCTTTTCTAACCCTATCACCAAGCTAAGTGATAGATGCTGGTAATCCATAAAAAGCAGAAGTTTTATGTTATACACCAAAGTCAAGAGGAATAGGCAGGGGCGCTGCACCAATGACGCGACTTGAGAAACTTACCTCAGGCTGCAGCACCCCACTAGATGTCAGGAGCTTTTTTAGACATCAGATTAACTCAAATGAACTGACAATTCAAATGGTTTCTAATTTAAGAAAAAACTCAAATGTAAAAAACTCTAAGGGGCAAATTTACTAAAGGGCGAAATGACTAACGCTGGTGAAAATTCACCAGCATGATGTAATTTCGGGACTTCGCCGATTTACTAACGGGCACTGGCGTAAATTCACTAGCGAAGGAGATAGACTGTGACGCTACTTCAAACTCTAACGCCAGGCGAATTTTCGCTCTGGCAAATGGACATAACTGCGCAAAGTCACTAAGTTGTGGATTTTAATGAACGTGACCTCTTGCACCATACTTGCCTTCACCACCTCAGACCAGGCGAAGTGCAATAGAGTAGATAGGAGTTCCTCAAAAAAGAAATTTACAATTTTTCTAAGTCCCAAAAAACACCGACAACTTTTCAATTTCCAGGGTGATAGGCTGCAAAAGATCGTACATTTTTTTAGGGTACTCGGCTTCCCCCCTACATTTCCTAACATATGGCACATAAACTATACACTGGGCTCATGTGTAGGGTATTATAAGAACTCTATTTTCTTTTATTAAGGTTCCCTGGGCTTGTGTAATGTAATGCATTGGCTGCAACATATATGTCCATTGAAATTTAACTTCCCATCGTATGCAAATTAGCCAGCACTAGTGAAACTTGCTTTGCTTGCCGAATTAACGCTAGCAAAACTTTGCCATCGGTCGGCGCCCTGGACGCAACTTCGCATTTTAGTGAATAAGCGTTGTCCTGGCAAATTTTCGCCTGGCAATGTGTGGCGATGTGAGTGAAGCTGTCGCTGGCGAATTTCCGGAGGTTAGTGAATTTGCCCCTAAGTGTAGCTGGGGTGAAAAACTTGAATATTCGAATTGATCAAGTTAACTGTGAAAGAAGACTTGAATTGTTCGAATTGATTGAGTTTTCGAAACCCACCAAAAAAACTTGAACATCATGAAGGTTATAGTAATACTGTATATTGCAATTAAATCTGTGCTTTTGGAGTCCTTCTGCTTCTAGAAGGTTTGTCTCCCCACTTCTAGGGGCTTATTTATCAAAATCCGAATACAAAAATCACTAAAAATCAAGATTTTTTTTTTGAGAAAAAAATCAGATTTTTTCAGAATTTATTATACCCTGAGGCTGAAAAAAGTCAGAATCTGAAAATCCACCATCTCCAAGCTGTCGGGTCATGTAGAAATCAATAGCAAAGGTTCCATTTCAATCTCATGAATCGCGCTGCATTTCGGCCAAAAAGACCATTTATTTCAATTTTGGCAGGAAAATCTGACTTTTTAGCAGGAAATCAGATTGTTCCTAGATTTTTTGGCCAAAACTGATTTTAGCAAGCTATTTCAATGATAAATAATGTCCAATCGGCAATTCGGAGTTGCTAGGACTTTTTTAATAGAAATAATGAGATAAATTCAGACTTTTATTAATAACCCCCTAGAGTTAGAGGCATTAATGTATGAGCAAAGTGGTATTTCACATTCCCTGATAAATATAGGATGTTCATAATGAAAATCATTAATAATTTTGCATATTAAATTTCTTGCCTTCCTCTCCCTGAATTAAAGCACTCTGATGTGTAATATACAGTAGCTCTGACAAACTGGCTAGTGCAATAGGCCTGCTCTCAATCCTGTTTTCATTAAATCCTTCTATGTTTAGGTTTGCCATTTAAACTTCTAAAGGCTGGCTAAATATTGAAACCTCTTGCTATATGGCTATTAGATTTAATTATATGGATCCAGGTAAACAAATACAGCAATATTAATTCATACATAATGAGGTGCCATATTTATTCACGTTTTCAATAATAGGCATTGCTGGCCAAAAAGTTGTCAAGACAAAAAAATGTTAAGATGTCTAACGTGTATGCTTGAGGCATAGGATTTATACTGAATCTTTGGCAGTATGAACTCCAAACTTGAAACAGTTTTTATTCTCCCATGTTTCATATTGACAATGGTTTGCAATAGTATGCTGTATATCTGATACTCCCAGAAAGAATAAATTCTGTATAATCATTAAGCTCAATTTCAACCAAACACCTACAGGTAAGTTGATTTCAGTTATTGCAAAAATGGAATGAATTTGTAGTTACCAATGACAAGCAATGCACTGTAAAACGTAGTATGCTCTAGGCAACAATCAAACATTGTCACAAAAGGGCTATGAAATTTAAAAAGACTCAAAAAAGCAATCTGACCACATGATAAAGTGCTTTATGGTGTCCCTTTCTTGGTATACTAAAAGTTCTGTCCATTATTCAGGATGTTCAAGACAGTTTTGCAGAATGGAATATGATTTTTACTATTTGCTTTGGAGAAAGTGGTGTTTATCTTAACAAAATGCAGATTTCATGATACACACACAAACACACACATATATATTTTTTTGTACTCCGTTTTTCTATTTAAATAACTGATATCTATACCTGCTTCTCAGTTTACAATAGCTATCCATGATAAAGTGTCCCTGGTTGCAAAGATTGCTAAAACAACAACTTATTGAAGTGCACCCTAAAGGCACTATCCCACCCCCTGCTCAGTAGAGTTCAGACATAAATATTGAAAAAAAAATCCAAAAACCTCTGAAAAGTCTGGAAACAAAGGGTCACTAGAATCAACTCAGTTCCCATTGACTTCTATTGGACAGTGACTGCTTTTACTTGCAGACGTTTTATATTAGAGTTTTTCATGGTTTTTACACGAAAATTTGTGAATATTTAGAGTTTTAGAGAATTTTTTTTTTAAAAAAAAACTTAATTTTTAAGAGATAAAATGTGATTGGTGTGGTTGGTCATAGAAGGGAGTACAGTTTGCTAAATTCACAGGCTGCGATTAAAAAGATGCTATCTTTAATGAGTATGCATTTAAAAACAATATAACTTTTTCAGAGCTTTTCTTTATAGTAAAGTATAGTATAGTATAGTAAAGCAGTGGTTACTAAGGGGGGTATTTATTAAAACTTAAATTTTTCTCATTATTTTAGAAATAAAAATTCGACCTAACTCCCAATTATGATTTGGCTAAATGTACTATAAAATTGTGTGTGCAGGAAAAGTCTCATAAAATCATGTAGCAATTCGAATCATATAACTTTTTTGAATTCTCCCCTGAAAACAACAACATATTTGTATTTCGTATTTGAACGAAAACCAGAGGCAAACAGTCGAAAACATCTTCCAATTGCAAAAAAGGACATCTGCCATTGACTTTTACATGACTTTGACGGGTTTTAGCTGGAGTATTTTTAGATTTTAGCAGCTTTGGAGCATAATAAATCTCGAAAAATTCAAGGTTTTTTTTTTTTTTGATTCTAAAAATTCATATTTTTACCCTTAAAAACTCCTAAGAGTGTGATTAAAATATAATAATCCAAATTTACAGTAAGTACTGTATTGTGCTATTCTCACAATAAGATGGCCAACACAGTTTTCTGTTTTGTTTGGCTTCTCAGTGCCATTATCTCATCATTTTTGCACATACTGTATCAATAGAATCATATATGCAGAAAACCAAGAGTAACCTTTATTGATATGTTTCACTTAATATGTATAGGTATATAGATGTTTATTAAAACAATATGTATTTTCTCCTGAATAAAGATTATAACGGCATGTTGCTATATAAAATAATGCAAAGTTAGATTTCAAAATCTTTGCCATTTCAAAGCCATTTCATTCCATTAAATAAAAGCAACTTCCCATTGCCTGCCAAATTAATTTTTTAATGTCACTATTGCATTTATGACAAAGGCCATTAGTGTCAAGAATTTGCATGCCTGAATTCACAGGAATTCAACATGGACTTACTAGGGGTTTAGGGCGTGGATATTCTATGAACTAATAAGTGAAGTATCCCAAACGTAGCTGTCACACTGTACACAAATTGAAATCACAAGTGAACAATCAAAATGAATACATCTAGGGGCCGATTCACTAACTTCTAGTGAAGGATTCGAAGTAAAAAAACTTCAAATTTCGAAGTCTTTTTTGGGCTACTTCGACCATCGAATGGGCTACTTTGACCTTCGACTACGACTTTGAATCGAAGGATTCAAAGTAAAAATCGTTCTACTATTCAACCATTCGATAGTCGAAGTACTGTCTCTTTAAAAAAAGTTTGCCATCTAAAAGCTACCGAAGTCAGTGTTAGCCTATGGGGAAGGTCCCCATAGGCTTGCCTAACTTTTTTTGATTGAAGGATATTCCTTCGATCGTTGGATTTAAATATTTTTTAAAATAAAAATATTTTAAAATGACTGTTATGTACCTGTTAGTGCTTTTAATGAAGTGTTTAATGAATTTATATTGAGTGCCATCAGTGCTATTATGACATATAAATATTGTATTTAGCTGTATTTTTTTTAAACCTTTTCATTACACAAAAAACAAAATAAAAAAAAACAAGATCAATTACAAAAAATCCAAGAATTCCAAAAATGACATAAGCACATAAAAATAAAAAACAGTCAAGCTTATGCCCAAAAAAAAAATAAAAAAAATAAAATTCCTACTAATAATTTCTACACCATTCAGAAAATTATACCCTATTGTTATGCACCCCTTCTTAATTATTCAACGAATAGCTCCATTCTTCAAAAAATTGTTGTAATGGTCCTCTCATTTCATAAGTAGATTTATACAATGAGTACTCCTTCAACTAAATTTACCCATTGTAAAACAATGAGAGGAGACTGTCTCATACAATCAATCTAATCAATTTTTGTATGAGCAAAAAACAAAATAAGCTTAAGAAAAGTTTTTTTTATATCAGGAATGAGTCTCCTTATCATCTATTCCCAATAGACAAACCTCGGGGGCCTATGGGGTCTCTGACAGAAATCATTCCCTTATACATTGATTTTGTAGTAGCCTCCCAAGTCCCTTTATCTAACAATGATACATAGGCCTGCCACTTAGTTAATAGTCTCCTAAACAACGAGTCTTGACATTTAATCAGGAATTTATATAAATGAGATACCACCTTATTTATGCTATGAAGAGATAGCATTCTTTCAAAATAAGCATCTTGCACATGGGAGTGTATATCCATCCCAAACTGGACACTAATTGCATGCTTGAAATCTTCATTGCAGGGGAGTTTGATTGACAGATGTTGAACTGTCACCACCCCCCTGGCAGACCAATATACTGTAGAATTAAGATAAATATATGGACTAACAAGTTTATATATCTTAACAGACTATTGCCAGGTCCAAAGCATAGTCTGTACTGTTAATGGCAAAGACCATACTTGTAGTAGTTTCCTATAAAGAATTGTTTTCAGTGCATCTCTGGAACCCATCAACTTGCTTAGCCTCAGCATGAAACCAGGAGTGCACAAAGGAAAGTTGTGAAGCAATATAATAAATACTCATATCTGGGGGACCCAGGCCACCTTCATCAAAGTTTCATATGAGAGCCTAAGCTGAGATCCAGCCCAAACAAAACTAATGATTGCTTTTTGGTACCCTGTACCAAATAAAAACTCCAAGATAAACTATTATTAACCCTAACCTGCACAACCATGGACTTATAAAGTAACTGGATTCAAGTAATAAATCTCAGTCCAAAGCCAAATGCTGAAGTACTCAATCATGTTGAAAGCTTTCAGAGCCCAGAAAGGCAGCAACCCTCCTACCTGCATGCAGGTTTTTCTTGCATATTAACATACAGCCTTTTGAGATAAGATGTTGTTGATTTGCTGTTTGATCTGGATTAACAATACCAGTAATTACTTTAGCCAGCCTTGTTGCCAAAATTTTACCTAATATTTTAGTATCCACATTTTAAAAAAAAATAGGCTGATGCCTTACCTTCTTTAAGGATTTATTGTCAATGGAAGGCTACCCATAGTTAAATGATTATTCAAAAACTTTCAAAGGAATTGGAATTATATTTTCTACTGATCTATACCATTGCACCGGCAAACCATCCAGTCCAGGAGATTTCCCAGAAGGCAAACTAGATAAAGCCTGTCATATGTCTTCTACTCTAATAGGGCTCTCAAGGTCACTCATCCTTTCTGGGGTTAGTCTTGGTAAACCAATCTTAACCAGGTATTCATCCACCTGCTGATCAGTTTTAGTAAGGTATAATGTATATAACCTTGCATAATAACTAAAAAATTCCTCCTTGATCTTTTCAAGTTTATACAACATTATTCCCGCACTATTGGTTATACTAGAGAGAACATTTTTCCATTTTTGGAGATTCCGAGTTAGACATGAATTTCAAAATTTTGCTCTGAGTATTTAAAAATTGATGTATTAGCCACTTTAATTTTAACAAATTCTAACCCCTCTTGGCCTTAATCTTTGCTAACAAATTTACTTCTGTAGAAATATTAACAAATTTCAAAGTAGGTCAATTCTGTATTTTCTATCTCTGCCTCAGCAAATTTCTTTGCAGAGCTTATAGCAAATTGCAGTATACATATTATTACAGCTTTTGACGCATCCTAATTTAGATGGTGTCCACATTTTCATTCCAATAACTTTGTAATGAAACTATCATCTAAAAGCCATGCCGGAGTTAGTCTCCACATCTTCCCAGATTGTATACCAGAATTTACTTTTACCAGCAAGAGGGCATGATCTAAAAAATCCAAGGCAAATATTCCACCAATTCAACAAGTGGAAGAAAGTCAGAGGAAGCTACCGCTAAATCAAGTCTAGACATAGTTTTATAAGAAGCAGAAAAACATGAGAATTGTCTTGAATCTGGATTTTTCCATCTTCATATCTCTGTCAATCCCATACTTTCTACCATTAAAAGTCAACCTATCTAATATTTAGCTGAATTTAGTGTTTTTCTTGCAATTCATTATTTGACATTACTCATCATTAAAGCAGGGGAGCACCAGGGGAAGGTAGGTGCTAGGGAGACCAGATATTACTGTCTGCTTGTGGTATTTATTAAGTAAAAAGTTCCTTGGTCCCCATTTGAGCTGTTCTCTGCATTTCATTTTCATTAGGCCTCAAGGGGCTGATTTCCATTGTCCATAAACTAGGAGCTGCAAAATAACTTAATATCTAACTGTGTCTTTAAAAAAAGCCAATACTTGGCTATATCCAAATTAAAGGAGGCTTGAGAAAATTACAATTCTGAAAATCAAGGATCATTGTGACCTCCCATTTTGCCAAGTAATCCATAAATATGATTAATTACTATTAACTAAATGGTTTGAGAAGCTGAATAAATGATAGAGGTTATTGGTAACTGTCACACATTCTCCTACTCAAGTGATGACCAAATTGGTTGCCATTTCATAAATATCAAAAGGGGCTGGTAGATCATGGAGACTAGCTTTGTATATTTCCCCTGTTCTTGGAGAATCAAAGTTATGGTACAGGTACAAGGTATGGGATCCCTTATATAAAAACCTGTTATACAGAAAGCTCTAAATTATGAGGTCATCTGCCATAGACTCGATTTTAATCAAATAATTCAGTATTTTAAAACATATTTCCTTTTTCTCTGTAGTAATATAACAGCAACTTGAACTTGATCCCAGCTAAGATATAATTAATCCTTATTGGAGAAAAAACAATCCTATTGAGTTAAATTCATGTTTACATAATTTAAATAATTTTTCTAGACTTTGTTGAAAGTATATAAAGAAGTGATCCAGCAGTAAACAAGATATGTATTTGTATGTCATATTGTCGTCATGATAATAATAAGAAAATTCAATGCATCTGGCAATTTTCACCTTAGCTCCTAAATAATCTGACATATGGCTGTAAATATGGGATAGAATTCAATGGAAGCAGCAAAGTGCATTCAGTCCAAAGTACATTTCCCTCATAAATGTTATGCTAATTGGCTCATATAAAGAATTTAACTCTCTTACATTTTTTTCCATCCATAACAATTATGGCGCCTCCTGGCATGAGGCAAGATTAGGCTACCTCAGGGCAGCATGGGTTACAAAAACACACCTCCCTAAAATGTAACGATACAAATTTGCAGCCAGAGATGCCCTCAACCCCAATGTACCTCTTTTTATTCATTCCTGGCCTGGCAACCATTATATCTGTGTAATATATTGTATTCTATGTATTCATTTTTATTTATCTTGCTTGAAGAAAATGTTTTTTTTTCCACAGCATGAAACACAGAGGGGAATGGGAGAATATATGTACTAGTGATGTGTGGGTCGAGAATTTCTCGACCTGCACCGACCCTAACCCGGCCTATCCCCATCTATTTATAGACCCGTGCCCGCCCTGCGGTGACATCACAAAAGGGGTGGGTGCAAGTCTATAAATTTCGGTGCCGGAAGCCAGAAGTGCTAAGTCATGGGCGGGGAGAGCAGAAGAAGACCTCTACATGGACCCGCCCGCGACCCGAAGATTTTGTGCAGGAGTCAGCGGGTTTCAAGCCGGCCCGCATATCACTAATATGTACCACCAGGTAATGTTAGTCTGTTGATAGTTAAATGTAAAGGGCAAATAAAGCCACCATTAATTAACGTTTGCAATAAAGCCTTTTTGCATCACCCTTTTGCAAGCAGCAGGAACCATTCCTGTACATTGTGCATTTTGCTACTTGCATGATTGCTAGCTTGCAAGCTAGTGGGAGAACACTCAAAAGTACCTCTCTGTTGACTATTTTGGTAACTGTGGTTACTATGCTAGTTCAATATTGGGTCAAGAGATTATCCCTTGAAAATATATACCGTTATGAGATCCGTTATTTGGAAACCCATTATCCAGAAAGCTCAGAATTATCACACAGCATGCAGCGTCTGCATCCGACAGTCGGATCGCGCCGGATCAACGCTGCAACACCATGCGACAATTCTATCTCTTGCCTTATTTTTGTCGCATGCAACAATTCGCATCCGTTTTGTCGCAGCGCGTCGGATCGAGACAAAATTGCTCATGGAGTCCTACCCTAATGCTTACAGCATAGAGCAATCACACAGGCCAATAAATTAAGTACTTTTTGTCTGACATTATCTTCCTTACCTCATCAAATACATAGCACGTTCTTTAAAGATAAGAACGCAGTCCATCATTCTGCATCATATCCAAGATGCTGACATGCAGATTGCCTGGATTACTGGTCAGTGCCAGAGGATATGAAAACATATTTCATTATGACTACAAACCCTACAGGATATAATAAAGTCTGTGTCTTGTTATACACCAAGAGAATAATATATTTCTGCTGCTATTGATTTGTCTAATGCATTTTGTTACATTCTGAAGTATGTAATGGGCAGTCTTTGATTGCTCTCTATTTTGTGACTCATATTGTATCAGTCCAAGAGGTTACATCCATAGAATATAGCTGGATGACTTCATACAACAAAAATGTATTTGAAGGGTTCATCGGACAAATAACTTCAAAGAAAGAGCTGTACGTCATCTGTTATGTGCAAATAAATATGAAGAGAGCAGGTGTATTGCTTTTAGATATTTAAATAAGCCATAGTACTGGATCCTGTGGTTCTTTAGGAGCTCTGCAAAGGTTTTAATGGCACTAATTATTATAATTACTATAAATATTAATAATGTCTGAACAGGTATGCCGTTTTCACGTCCACATTTTAAATAAGATATTCCCAAGTCTCTGTATTTTATGCAATGCAAGGTTCTTCTTTTTATAAAGAAAATGTGGTTATGCTTCTTAGTTACTTACAAAAGGAGTAACATATATATATATATATATATATATATATATATATATATATATATATAGGTATATATATATATATGTATATATATATATGTATATATATGTTACTCCTTTTATATATATATATATATATATATATATATATATCGTTTTTTAAAACTAAACAAGCTGAAATGCCGATCCTCGCCTTTCTTATTGGGTGCACGTGGGCAAGGCTTAATTTACATACTAAACAAGTTAGCCCCAGCACTCTCAATATATAACCCTCTAAATAAAGAGAAAAGCAGGTATGGTCTTATGGAGTTAAGCTGGCAATACACTGACTTGGTCCTCCCCTGCACAACAATAAAGAAAGGGACTGTTTTTTTCTGAAACCATGGTTACTTTGCATTTTGTTGGACAGGTAGCTTCAAAATGACCCTCTCTGCCACAATACAGACAGCCAAGGAAATTGGTCCCCTGATGAACCCTAGCAGCATTGGTTTCTCTGATGATGCAGACTGATAAGCGGCATTCGTCCAGGGAACAGAGATTTAATAAGTTATCTGGTGCTCCCAACTCCTCCTTCTGTCTTTCTAGAAAGCAATCAATTTTAATACAGACTTTAATAAAATCATCAAAACTCTCTGGTTATCTACTTTGGCCAATTAATCTGTAATATTCTTAGCCAAGCTCATCCTAAAAAATTGATTTCTGAGCAGCCTCATTCCAGGCAGTATCAGCCACCCGCCTTCTAAATAAGGTAACGTTCCAACGCAACCATTTTAATTTGCACAAGGTTTAAAAGAGTAGTTTCCGCTGATTATTTGAATAATCAAATGGAACATAGCAGCCAGACATTCTTTAGAATCATTTAATAAAGGGCGTCTCTGCTCAATTAAAGGCATTTCTCAGAACCAGGTTTAAAATGAATCCATCCTTTAAAGCATCATTAGAGCAACATGAACACCCTTGCTCTAAACTACAGAACCTGTTTGTTCAGGCAATGAGCTAACAGGGGGTAAGATCTATAAAAAGCCTCCTTCCACAGTTGATTGGAGAAAACCAGCAGGTGATTTAACCCTATACTTGCTGAAACTGAGTCCTAACAGCAACCAAATATGATTAAGAGCTGTATGTTCTGTATTTGGTTGAGACAACTTAGAATTTTTTGTTTAGTACAAAGTGTAAACATAAAGTATTTACCCAATTCTTTAGAATTTTTTAAGGGCTTAAAATGTTATATTGAAAAGTCTTTCTTTATTAGCAGCGGAAGCAATTACAGGGTTAGTTTCTTCTGTGTTATATTGATAAAGCTTCAGCTCTGCTCCAGCTTTAACTCTTCACATAATACTGTACTTTTAATCTATATAGTTTAAAAGTTATCTTTTGCTGAAACATTTCCTGTAGCAGTAGTTTTCTTCTTTAGTATGCTTAGCGTTTTTTGTGGTTATTTTAAGTTATATATAGGTATATATTGGCTATTCGCTATAGTATATTTTTGTACGGCTATGGTAGCAAATGTTAGCTGAAATGAATGCAACTATACAGTGTGACTAACGGCACTGCTGGTGGCTAAATATGTAAAATTGTGAGTGCATTAAAGAAATAGCATGTCTTAGAACCATATGGTACTTCTAAACTTCACATCAGAGCAACAAGTAGTATGCAGTGCAATGCATAGTATCTAAAATTGTTCTCAGCAATACATAAATTAGATTTTATAGAACAATTTACATTGTGTATACAAATAAAAGACAATAGGTTAAATTAATACACCTCCTGAAAATGAAGTTCTCATTGGTGCTGGTAAATAAATGGATACATTCATCTTTCACTTACTTAACGGATTGGTTTTTATCCTGCCTTATTTACTTTGTTTACTTCAGAACGTATGATGGTAGTTTACACAACAGAGTAATGTCAGGGCATTCTAAATCATTTGGCTCAGCAGCTTATACAGCTATATGAAATGTTAACCCATTTGGCTTTTACAGCAAAAATACACGTATAAAACAAAAAGGTCAACATATGCCATTACCATTTTTGTATGCACGAATTTGTTTATGTCAGGAATTAATCTGAGATTTAAATTTGCCAGAAGTAAGAGGCTTGATCATGTAACTGGGAGAAACAATTAGGACCTTTTTGTGCCTATTAATAGCATTGCCTTATCACAGTTGCGCAGGGGCTTTTTTTAACTTTTAAATTTTATAGCCCATGTTTGAGTATAAATTATAGGGATGTGAAAAAACAAATTAATCACTGTTAACACTAACAACAAGCTCTATATGTCAAGCACATTAAACTGAGCTATGGTTTCCACAGTTTGGAATCATTTTATAATCACACAATTGCCCAATAGTTTTTTGGCATGAGCTACTCTAGTATGGAAACTGCAGATTTCCCTGTTGTGCACCCATAGGCCAGGGTGCCCCCACACACACACCCCGCTACTATACTCATAACTAGGGATGTAGCGAACTGCCGAGTATGTGTAAGCGAACGCCGTTCGCGAACACCGGCAAAAAAAGCGAACAGTTCGCGAACTTCGAACATCCGAAAATCGTTCGATTCGAACGATCGAAGGATTTTAATCGTTCGATCGAACGATTTCCGTTCGAATCGAACGATCGAAGCCATTGGATCGAATGATTTCATTCAATCCAATGGCTTCGATCGTTCGATTCGAACGAAAATCGTTCGATTTTAGTGATCGAATGGTCGAACGATTTTGACGCGAACGCCTATTGGCGAACGTCGCGCGACGTTCGCGAACTTGCGGCGGACGCGAACAGTCGAAGTTTGCGCGAACTAGTTCGCCGGCGAACAGTTCGCTACATCCCTACTCATAACCACACCCACCCACTCTCAACCTGCTCCTAGTGGACCCCAGGGCAAAGTGGCCTGGGTACAAGCACCTCTAGGCCCATACCCTTTTGGCCTTCCCATAACTCCAGGTCTGAGTATAAAGGCAAAATATACACAGCCTTGCAAAAGTATTCACCCCCTTGGCTTTTTACCTATTTTGTTACATTCCAACCTGTAATTTAAATGTTTCTTAATCTTAGTTTATGTGATGGATCTGCACAAAATATTCTAAGTTGGTGAAGTGAAATGAGAAAAATATATATAAAAAATAATTAAAAAAAAAAAATGAAAATCGGCATGTGCATATGTATTCACCCCCTTTGCCATGAAGCCCCTAAAAAATCCTGTTGCAACCAATAACCTTCAAAAGTCACATACTTAGTGAAATTAAGTCCTCTTGTGTGCAATTTAAGTGTCACGTGATCTATCAGTATAAACACACCTTTTCTGACATGGTACCACATCAATGGTACCACAACAAACCTGCCAAGAGAGGGCCACCCACCAAAACTCACAGACTTTGCAAGGAGGGCATTAGTCAGAGAAGCAGCACAGAGACCAAAGGTAACCCTGAAGGAGTTGCAGAGTTCCACAGTAGAGACTGGAGTATCTGTCCATAGGACCACAATAAGCTGTACATTCCATAGAGCTGGGCTTTATGGAAGAGTGGCCAGAAAAAAGCCATTACTTAAAGCGATACTGACACTAAGAAACTACTTTTTAAAATATGAATGTACATTAAAAGTTACCAATAGGTCACGTCGATCGTTTTTTTACTGAAAGGTTAGTTGTAGTAAGAAATTGTTAGTTGACGTTTCTAAACCTGAATGTTTTGCCAACCTGACTGTCCCATCTCAGTCTGTCAGTTAAAGTTTCTAATACTAACGGACTCCTGCTGCACAAATATGGCAGCCCCCTCATACAGGAACATGGGGCATCAGACAGGTAATGTAAAAGCATCTGGCTAATACTTTATGTAGAGTTAGAAGTAGCTTTCAAAGGCAATATTATGATATATATAAAAAAGAGTTTAATTTATGGTGTCAGTATCTCTTTAAAGTAAAAAATAAGAAGGCATGTTTTGAGTTTGCCAAAAAACATGTGCACGACTCCCCAAATGCATGGAGGAAGGAGCTTTGGTCAGATGAGACCAAAATTTAACTTTTAGGCCACCAAGGAAAATGCTATGTCTGCCGCAAACCCAACACATCCCATCATCCCAAGAACACCTTTGCCACAGTGAAACATGGTGGTGGCAGCATCATGCTGTGGGGATGTTTTTCAGCAGAAGAGACTGGAAAACTGGTCTGAGTTGAGGGAAAGATGGGAGGTGCTAAATACAGGGATATTCTTGAGTAAAACCTGTGTCAGTCTGCCTATGATTTGAGACTGGGACGGAGGTTCACCTTCCAGCAGGACAATGAGCCGAAGCATACTGCTAAAGCAACACTTGAGTGGTTTCAGGGGAAACATTTAAATGTGTTGGAAAGGTCTAGTCTAAGTCCAGACCTCTATCCAACTGAGAATCTGTGATCAGACTTGAAAATCGCTGTTCACAAGCAAAAACTATCCAACATGAAGGAGCTGGAGCAGTTTTGCCTTGAGAAATAGGCAAAAATCCTAATGGCAAGATATGGCAAGCTCATAGAGACTTATAAAAAGCAACTTGTAGCTGTAATTGCTGCAAAAGGTGGCTCTACATATTACTGACTTTAGGGGGGGAGGTGAAGAGTTATGCACGCTGATGATTTCTGTTATTTTGTCCTAATTGTTGTTTGCTTCACATTTAAAAACAAAAAAAATATCTTCAAAGTTGTAGGCATGTTCTGTAAATGAAATGGTGCAAAGTGTCAAACAATTCATTTTAATTCCAGGTTGTGAGGCAACAAAACATAGAAAATGCCAAGAGGGGTGAAGACTGTACACTGTACAAGAGGACATCTACCATAAATGCACCTTAGGCAGGCATTAAATATATGGCTCATGTAGAGCATTGTAAGGAGCATGCTGGAGAAGCCCATTTCCCACCCTCATGCAACCTCTTACTTGGCAGGGCATAATTTTAAGCCAAAATACTTGCTATTCATTATCTGGAAAAAAAGGACCCCAGAAACTAAGACTTACATTATAAATGACAGAGAGCAATCAGAATATTGCAGTTACTAAGTCTGAATCTATGAGGCATGTTTAGAAACAAGTTTGTGTAATGTAAAATAAATTGCTTATAAAGCTGTGAATTAAGTGACTAAAAAATGGCAAAGAAGGTGGTGTTTAAGACCTGTTCTTCTGAGACTTTTTCAAGTAAACACCTCTGATCTTTACACTCTGCTGCATGTACGCATAAAATCATCACACAGATTTATAAATACTTAGGGTATTACACATGTCACTGAAGTCATAATGTGGCAGTTTATGGAGTGTTTCAATGGCTTTTTTTTTTTTTACACATGGGGGCACATTTACTCAGTTCGAGTGAAGGAATAGAATAAAAAAAACTTTGAATTTCGAATATTTTTTTTGACTACTTCGACCATCGAATTGGCTACTTCGACCTTCGACTACGACTTCGATTCGAACAATTCGAACTAAAAATCGTTTGACTATTCGACCATTCGATAGTCGAAGTACTGTCTCTTTAAAAAAAACTTCAACCCCCAGTTCGCCATCTAAAACCTACCGAACCTCAATGTTAGCCTATGGGGAAGGTCCCCATAGGCTTTGCAAGCTTTTTTTGGTCGAAGAAAAATCGTTCGATCGAACTATTTGCGGTAAATCCTTCGACTTTGATATTCGAAATCAGAGGATTTACATTCGCCAGTCGAATATCGAGTGTTAATTAATTAATATTCGACCATATGTAAATCTGCCCCATGGTGTTTAGAATTTTGCTATTATGGGAAGCAGACGTACTTATGTTTGCAAGAATGAAAAAATAGATTTGTTAATTGCAATATTTTAGACTGATCCAGCTATTTCAACATCATCATTATAAAGCAAATAGCAGAATGATAAATATTGTATAAAGGAATACAATATTGCACTAAAGTGGCAATACTCTGTCTTTTATATATTTTTGTTCCTAATCACAATCTTTAATGCTATTTCCACTCTGCCACACCAAACAGATGCGAGTAACCTGGCTCAGCTCACTGGTTGGCTTGCCAATCTCATGCCAGCGGGACTAACTATAAAGCAGAACTTATGCAGATTGATGTGCCCGTATCAAGTCAATCATCAGCTGTGTATATTAAAGTTCAAATTAGCTAGTTGGAAGTTAACTACTGAAGCTAAAAATTGAAAGTTGAAAGTTACAGCTTACTCTTTTTATCAATGCTTTTTACTAGTTTTCAAGCTTTAAAATATTAATGAATATTTAAAACATTAATGCTTTTTAAAATATTAATATTAATATATACATATACAGTTTTACTGAACCCTGTATTTATACTGTATTTTTGGTAGTTTGATTGTGAAATTAAAAAACTGCAGTTTAGAATATTACTTGTTTTAAAGGGACCCTTATAAAAAAAGGTGATTACATTACAGAAGACATTAGATTATACAGGGGACCAGAAAAAAATGGTGTAAAATCCAGGAATATGTAAAATCAGGGAAATATATTATGCACAACAACAATGGTAAACAAGGGGAAACTTAAAATCAGGGGATGTAAAATTGAGGTTTCACTGTATTATATAACAAGATTGCGTTTCTATGACAATTTAAAAAAGGAATCATGTTTCTTGAAAAGAAGCTAACTTTTACCACTTGCGGAATCATCCCAACCAATTATTCTTTGCCAAATCTGAGCTGCCTGTGTGTGTCTTCTAAAGACCCACAACACATTTTCTCTGCGGGCATACTTCAATGGGAACTGCATGACACAGCTAATACCAGGAGGTAATTTTTAGCCTGAAAATAAAAACATTATCATGCCAAAAAGCTGATTGTACTAAAGTAAAGGAATAAGGTATTTCCTATTGAAGTCAATGGGCAGAAGGAGTTGTGGTTTCAGGCACTTTTGGGCCTATTGAAATCTACCTGCAGAGAAAAAGCTCAATTTTCTAAGAGTACCATCCTACATCCTTCATTTTCAGTATAAAAAAATCCACATCTGCTGGATTTATATTACAAAATAACAGATTGAGTCACCCTTTAACATTTTCTATAATTTAGTAAATGAGTGTCTGAAACCCAATGCCAGTGAGTTTTGAATTGACAGTGAAGAAATCACATGATAGCATGATCGTCACTGAAAGTTAAAGAGATAACTGGTCCCTATATGTCACATATGTTTGGATCTTTCCTGTATTTTCAATTTGGCGGTGCTTCAGGAAATGAAAACTAGTTCAAAACATATTACTTGCCAGTAGTGATGGGCGAATTTATTCGCCAGGCGCTAATTCGCGGCGAATTTGCACGATTCGCCACCAGCGAATAAATTCGCGAAACTCCTGCAAAAATTTGCGTCAAAAATTCGCCGGCGTCAAAAAATTTTTTCAACAAAAATGGACGCCGGCGTCAAAAACGGGCGCCGTCGTCGAAAAAATGGGCGCCGGCGTTGAAAAACGGGCGCCGGCGTCAAAAACGAGATGCCGGCGCTGTTTCGTGAATTTTTCGCCATTTCGCAAATTTCGCGCGAAATTCGCGAATTTTTCGGCGAAGCGAAACGGCGCAAATTCGCCCATCACTACTTGCCAGATTTCTTTTCAATGTATTACAATGTATTTTGACATTTGCAAATAACAAGTGCAAAGCTAATTTGTTCAGGTACAATGTGGTTTTGTTTGCCAACTTGCTGCAAACCTTTGCAGTTTTCTAAATAAATTATATATATATATAAAAAATACAGGTGACCTTGTTTGCTTCAAGTCACTTAATTTACATTTGATTGACAAGAACAATTTGCTTGTAACAATATAATTTAAAAGCACATATCTTGACAGCGCTATATAAATAAATGATGATGATGATGATGATAATTTTGCTTATGAAAGCAAAATCACAGTAACTTGCTTGTCAAATGTAAGTTTTAGAGGAAACACTGTAAAAATAATAGAGGGATCTATTTTGAAATGTTATAAAATGTTACATAAGTCACAAAATATTATTGTAAGGATAGTCTTCTTATAAACTGTGTTATAGGGAATAATGTGCCTATTGTAAAATAATAAGCATATTACAATGTGCCAAGAAGTTGTATATTTGGAAAGTTATTGTCTGATAATCTCCTATCATTTATATTTTCATACATCAGAATTTTCAGATTCTCTTCACATCACACACAAAAATCAAAAAGAACTTGAAAAAATAGATAGAAGGTGTAAACAGGGTTGACACTTAAGTGATTCTGTATCCCCTCCAGTGGAAGCATCTCAGGGACAAACGATAGACTCGGCCCCTTCACTAAGTGGGTTATTTATTTAAGTCAAGAAAATTTGAGTTTTTTTACTGTAAAATCAGAATTTTTATGAAAAATAAGTACATTTTTCTGGGATTCATCCTACCCGAGGATGTCAAAAGTCTGAATTCGAAAATCCGGCATCTCAGACCAAGGTTGTAGATAAATCAATGGGAGATGTCCCAAAGATATCCTGATCTGTGCTGGGTTTCATGTAAAAATCCAAAGAAAATCTGATTTTTTGGGTGGAAAATCTGAACATTTATGTGATTCAAATTTTTGGACGGTTTTCACAGTTTTTTCAACGTTTTTTCCAGAATTGGAATTTTTCGGGGAATTGTATTGATAAATGAGGGGAAATAACCCTTGCTGATTTGGTCAGAGTATATTTCAGAAAATGAGATAAATTTGGATTTGATAAATAACCTCCTAGGTGTGTTATCTGGTGGTTATTAAACCCACACTCTTTCTCCTTGGTGGACCACAGAACTCTTGATAACTGGCTCTGTCAGTCTAACAATCTAGAGTGTTCTGCAACAGGACCTAGTCTTTCACTTGCTGAGCCTCATTTAGGGGGGCCCTGTATCCCAGAGTACACTGAGGTGATGGTTTCCTTAGGGGTTTATGTGGTTAATAATAAACACATTAAGGTCATATTAATTATGCTGTGTAAAATGAAAAAACGGAGTAACCTAAATGGTGAATTTATCAAGGTGTGTATAATTTTACACCATGCGAACACCAGATTTGCAGCTGTTATTTTGCATTGCTTCCAGCAGGTCATTTTAAGAAAAAAGGCATAACCTTTACCCCATTTTTTTACACCGCAAAGCCTGCTGATGTGTGGTGTATTATACTGCTGTTTTTTTTACACATCATAATTAAATATGTCCCTATGTTTTCCCAGGTTCACCAACCCATAGCAACCAATAAACAAGTAGCATTTACTGGTCACTTTTTTAAAAGTAAACATATATTTAGCACTCTAGAGCCCCTGCCTAGGGCGACAGCTTTAGGGGGTGGCCCCAGATGCCTATATGGTAAATTAACCTTTTTCCACAGAGCATGGGCTGCTATGCTGGGACTTAGTAATAGGAATAGCTATAGTTTTTTTTTTTCCTTGAAGACATTTCACCAGTCATCCAACTGGCTTACTCAATTCAGAATAACTTCTAAATCTTCCTTCAAGAATATATATTCTCTGGAATGTTGCTCCAATCAGCATAATCTGACACACGGACTCACGTTTGAAGATTCCAGATTCTAGACCGGGAGAGCGGTTTAAAAGAATTGTTAAAGAAGCCATATTTGTAAAAACTGAAAAACCAAGTCTGAATAGAGGTGGGGGGTGCTCAACATCTATTGTCTGCCACATACAATGCTTTTTTGGCACCTCTCCCTGGAAGGTAGAGTCCTGTGCGCGTCCATTTTTTGGGACCCGTACCTGACCCATACCCGCAACCTGCAATCCACAACCCAGACCCGCAACCCGCATCCTTACCCGCATCCTTACCCGCTTGGAACCGCTACCCGACCCTACACGCAAGTACCGTATCCGCAACCCGGACCAGCGGCCCGCTGACCATCAAGAATCAGGAAGTGCTGTCATTGTAAACCGAAAGTGACATCATCGGAAGTAGACGTGATCAGAAAAAAAGGAGTAAAATAGGAAGTGCTGTCATTGTAAACCGGAAGTGACGTCATCGGAAGTAGCCATGACAAGAAAAAAGGAGTAAATATCGCTATTGAGAAGACTCGCGACCCGCGTCTTTACCCGCACCCAGAACTTCTCCCCTCAACCTGCAAAGTATCCCAGGTTTTGCGGGTACCCGACCCGCTTCAGGACACTACTGGAAGGTTTAATAAAACATCAAAGCTCCAATCTTGCTACTACAATCAATACCTAATTTAATGACATCATTGTGGATTATGATAAACAGATTATGCTGATTGGAGCAACATTCCAGAGGATATATATTCTCGAAGGAAGATTTACAAGTTATTCTGAATTGAGAAAGCCAGTTGGATGACTTGTGAAACATCTTCAAGGAAAAAAAACACAGCAAGTCCAGTTGATTTGACTTAAGCTGGCCACAGACTCAAAGATCCGATCGTACGAATCATCGTACGATCGGACTTTCCGATCTCCCGACCTGCCATTAACCATTCTGATCAAATAAAGTACAAAATAACAGATCAGCTTATGTTCAGCCACTGACAGCAATCGAACGAAAGTTATGTCCGACAAAAGCTAGTGATAGTCTCTCTCTGAAAATCTTACGATTGGCAAGACATGCAGAGATATTATCGGCAACCAACAGAAATCTTTTAACCTGTCCAATCGCCCAAACGACCGATCTCCGCCGGACGATAAATGTCGGAACTCTCCACACATGGTCCGAAAATCATACAAATCCTCGATTGGTAGGATCAGATCTTTGCATCTATGGCCAGCTTTATTTCTATAGATATAGCATGACCTGGATGAATGAGAATCTTCACAAATATTAGTAGGGGGAAAACAATTACACATCCCAAATAATAATATTATGAAGTGCAATATATAAGAAAGTATTTTGGTACATATATTCATAATAAAATATAGAAGAGGTATTGTTTTAAAATAATCCTGGAAAGCAACACACTGATTACCGTATGTACTCGAGTATAAGCAGAGTTTTTCAGCATCCAAAATGTGCTGAAAAAGTCTACCTCAGCTTATACTCGAGTCAGTGGGCAGTAGCAGAGATTGCAGTCACTTTTAATCATTCCTATACTAACAGTTCGCTTAAGGAGAGACTGCAATATCACACAGCGCCCTCTGTTGGTTATATGAAAGAATAACAGTGTGCCCTCTGTTGGTTGTATGAAAGAATAACAGTGACTGCAATATCACACAGTGCCATCTGTTGGTTATAGGAAAGCATAACAGTGCGCCCTCTGTTGGTTATATGAAAGATTAACAGTGACTGCAATATCACACAGTGCCCTCTGTTGGTTATATGAAAGAATAACAGTGACTAAAATATCACACAGCGCCCTCTGTTGGTTATATGAAGGATTAACAGTGATGGCAATATCACACAGCGCCCTCTGTTGGTTATATGAAAGATTAACAGTGTGCCCTCTGTTGGTTATATGAAAGATTAGCAGTGTGCCCTCTGTTGGTTATATGAAAGATTAACAGTGATGGCAATATCACACAATGCCCTCTGTTGGTTATATGAAAGAATAACAGTGACTGCAATATCACACAGCGCCCTCTGTTGGTTATATGAAAGAATAACAGTGACTGCAATATCACACAGTGCCATCTGTTGGTTAAATGAAAGATTAACAGTGTGTGCAATATCACACAACGCCCTCTGTTGGTTATATGAAAGAATAACAGTGACTGCAATATCACACAACCCCCTCTGTTGGTTATATGAAAGAATAACAGTGATGGCAATATCACACAGCGCCCTCTGTTGGTTATATGAAAGAATAACAGTGCGCCCTCTCTTGGTTATATGAAAGATTAATAGTGATGGCAATATCACACAGCACCCTCTGCACATGGTAGTGGGACAGTGGGACAATGCACACAGTAATCCGTTTGGAAATTCTCTGTCACCATCAACTTTGCAAAGAAGTCCGGTTGATCGCTGGGGGGGTCGATTTGGCGGAATGTGCGCTGCTGGGAGACAGGGCTGTAGTTGTGTCTAGGCTTATACTCGAGTCAATACGTTTTCCCAGTTTTCGTAGGTAAAATTAGGTACCTCGGCTTATACTCAGGTCAGCTTATACTCGAGTATATACGGTAGATATTTGGTCCTTTAATGATTGTTTGTATTTTTATTGTTGTTTATTGCAGGGTTGGTATATTTTATTAAAACATTTAGTAGAATAGGAAGGAGAACAACCTTGGCATACAAATAATAACTAGTAGAAATGGCCAGTTTAAAAGAACCAAAAACCTAAGACCTAATCAGTTTAGGGCTTCATTTTTGGGAGGATTTGAGATGATATCATAGATTACTTCTTACTGCCTAGTGTATCACTTGCAAGCAACCATCTGATGGAGCAGGAACATCAATATTCATATATGACTGCTACCATGGATAATTAACTACAACAGAAGACAACTGAAAATAATTGGTATTTAAACATTGTTTTCCACTGTAATAATCCTTATACTTTAAAAGAGGCTGTTCTTTGAATACATTTACCAAGTGGAGAAGCATAGCAAATACCAATCCTCATTATTATCCTGCACCATTCGTATTTAACCTATATTGGTTCCTTACGAACTGAGGACTGGAACATTACTACAGTGGAAAACTCTTATCGCAATGCAGATAATTAGAAAGCGGGTCATTTTCTTTCAGTTTCCCTGACTGGCCATGTTTAGCTTGTCAGTATTTCATTAAAGCTGCCTGTAGGATAAAGCTACCATTTTCTTTATTTAATTACTTTTTTTAAAGGTTCAATCATGTGCTACATGTGTGAAATGCTAAATTCCATTACTTTATAATACTATGTGATAATGCAAACTGGATGCTCCTTGTTGTTTCAAATATAAAACCAGTCCAAAGGTATTTACCCAGTTTCATATATACACTGAACAGTTCCTTTAAGTAAATGAAAGGGTGGATATTCTATTGCAACAAATGCTTACTCTTCTGCAGGGGACAGCAGTTGGTGAATAGTTAGGTAACCATACCCAACGTTTTTAATACTATTAATTCTCCCAATTAGGTACAGGTGCTTCAAGTTATAATTTGTATCTAAGATAGCCATATCCCCTACATACTAACAGGCAATTGATATGGGTTATATATATGATAAAAGGTGTAAGTTGTGTGAAACCAATTAGCACATTCCATTGGCTTTTTACCTTACGTATCATACAGGGCATGCTTTATCTATAACTGTGCAAAGCTGCTGCCTATAAAAAGCAGCACATGAGCTCTTTGCTATAATAACCAGAATTTTGTAGAGCAGGCACTCGAACAAAGGCAACCTTCAACCAGGTAGTAGATATAACTAAAATTATTTATTATGTCACATGTATAGCCTTATGTGTTTCATGTTACAAACACTTAGTCTAAGCCTATGATGAAATGCGTAAGGTTATATATGTGACATAATTAGGATTGCTAGCTGGATGGTATTTTACTGGCCTGGCCGTTAAAAATGATGGTTGATCCCAATGTTATTAATAAGGGAAAACGATAAATATATAGGAAGGCTAGTGTTTTTTTCCAGAAAATGAGGCATGATAAATATTTTTACTTATATCTACTGCCTTGTGGAAGATTGCCTTTGTTCGAGTGCCTGCTCTAAAAAATTCGGGTTTGAACCACTCCCTTTGCTGAAGGCTCAGGGCAGTGCACCTGGGCCTCCTCCTTGACTTGGTGAGTTAGGGCTCTTACTGACGAGCTTTTTTACCTGTGCTCCCCTGCAGGGGAGCGCAGGAATAGACGCATTACATTTTTTCCAATGGGGCTGTACTCACACAGGCGCGTGTAGGCGCCGAACGCAGGTTGAGACGCAACATGCTGCATTTTTCCTGAGTTCAGCGCCTACACGTGCCTGTGTCTCCCAGCAGTGCAGCCCTGTCTCCCAGCAGTGCACATTCTGCCAAAGCGATCCCCCCAGCGATCAACCAGACTTCTTTGCAAAGTTGATGGTGACAGAGAATTGCCAAACGGATTACTGTGTGCATTGTCTCACTGTCCCACTTCCATGTGCAGAGGGTGCTGTTTGATATTGCCATCACTGTTAATCTTTCGTATAACCAACAGAGGGCGCTGTGTGATATTGCAATCGCTGTTATTCTTTCATATAACCAACAGAGGGCGCTGTGTGATATTGCAGTCACTGTTAATCTTTCATATAACCAACAGAGGGCACTGTGTGATATTGCAGTCACTGTTATTCTTCCATATAACCAACAGATGGCGCTGTGTGATATTGCAGTCACTGTTATTCTTTCATATAACCAACAGAGGGCGCTGTGTGATATTGCAGTCACTGTTATTATTTCATATAACCAACAGAGGGCGCACTGTTATTCTTTTATATAACCAACAGAGGGTGCTGTGTGATATTGTAGACACTGTTATTCTTTCATATAACCAACAGAGGGCGCACTGTTATTATTTCATACAACCAACATAGTTACATAGTTAAATTGGGTTGAAAAAAGACAAAGTCCATCAAGTTCAACCCCTCCAAATGAAAACCCAGCATCCATACATACATACACAAATAGATGGCGCTGTGTGATATTGCAGTCACTGTTAATCTTTCATATAACCAACAGAGGGCGCACTGTTATTCTTTCATACAACCAACAGATGGCGCTGTGTGATATTGCAGTCACTGTTATTCTTTCATATAACCAACAGATGGCGCTGTGTGATATAGCAGTCACTGTTATTCTTTCATATAACCAACAGAGGGCATTGTGGGATATTACAGTCTCTCCCCAAGTGTACTGTTGATATAGGAATGATTAAAAGTGACTGCAATCTCAGCTACTCGGGTCGATCGCTGACCCGAGTATAAGCCGAGGTAGACTTTTTCAGCACATTTTGGATGCTGAAAAAACTCGGCTTATACTCGGGTATATAAGGTAAACCTTGGAGTGAAAAGCTGACTGAAATCACTGGGAGTGAAAGTGAAAGTAAAGCAGCATCCAGAAGCTGTGACTGGAGGTACAGCTATAACTGTGAGTAACAATCACTGCTAATATTCCTACAATATGGAGAGTGGACTGAAACCCCCTGAGAGACAATGTAAATGCTTCCAACCTGTCACAAGCTTGGAAACACTGGAAAGAGGAGTTTGGCCTGTATGTGGATCTCACTGTAGCACCCAGTGATGAGAACCGCAAAATAAAGCTCTTTCATTATTTGATTGGGGAAAAGGGCAGAGAAATCTCAGAGACCTTATGCATAACAAGTGGCAGAGATGACAGTCTCTCTCTGAAAGATATAATCCAGGTATTTGATAAATACTGTGATCCAAAAAAGAATGAAACTGTGGAAAGATACACATTCTTTTCAAGGAACCAGGAGCCTGGAGAAATATTGAAATATATGCCACAGAACTGAAACTACTAGCATCCACATGTGAATTTGGGGATATAAGAGACTCTCTCATAAGAGACAGAATAGTGTGCGGAATCAGAGACTCACATCTGAGAGAGAGACTGTTTAGGGAAGAGGAGTTGGGCCTGGAAAAATGTCTCCAGATCTGCAGAGCATCGGAACTAACAAAAGATAATCTGAAAATGATTGAGGGCCCATCTGAGAGTATGGTGCATGCAGTAACCGGTAAAGGAAAAATAAAATAAAAAATCCAGGAAACTTGAATACTGTGTAAATACTGTGGTAAAAGACATGAAAGAGACAAAGAGAAATGTCCTGCTTATGGTCAGACATGTAGGGTCTGTGGAAAAAGAAATAATTTCTCAGCCCAGTGTAGGCAGAGCAGAACGTCACAGCACAAATATGTAAACACAGTGACACAGGACTCAGACACAGATAGTGCAGAGGACATACTGTGGCTGCAACCATGGGCGTCCACAGAGGGGGGCAAGAGGGGGCAGTGCCCCCCTGGGACTGTGCACATAAGTTTCCACCTGTTCGAGCATTGGCCCCAGCTTACTGTGGTTTCTGTCGCAATCCCTCGAAGATTTTTCTTCTGTGCAGCAGAGTTTTTTTTTAGCTCCTTCCCTAGGTGCTCGCTCCCCCCTCCCTTGTCACGGTGCTGCCGGATCGTATTACTTCAGCTGTGACAGAGGGGCAAATTCACGAAGCACCGAACGCTAGCGTTAATACGCTAGCGTTTGGCATTTTCGTTACTGCGCAAATTCACTAACGAACGCTGGCGTAGTTTCGCTAGTGTTACTTCGCACCCTTACGCCTGGCGTAGTTTCGCTAGCGACGTAACTATGCAAATTCACTAACGCGCGCAGTGTACTGAACGCTACCTTTTACGCTAGACTTCCTTCGCCACCTCAGACCAGGCGAAGCGCAATAGAGTAGATAGGGATTGCTTCAAAAAAAGTCAACATTTTTTCTAAGTCCCAAAAAACGCTGGCGTGTTTTCTACATTATGGGTGATAGGGCTCCCCTCCTTCCCCCCTACATTTCCTGACTCATGGCAACTTACCTAGACAGTGGGCACATGTGTAGGGCAAAATAAAAATTTTATTTGATGTTTTGAAGGTTTTCTAGCCATTTGTAGTGCTGATACGTATTCCTCCATTGAAATTTGAATTTGGCGCCGTATGCAAATTAGCCTTCGCTAGCGTAACTTCGCTTCACATAGCGAATCAACGCTAGTGCAACTTCGCAACCTTACGCTACCCCTGTGCGCAACTTCGGATTTTAGTGAATTTGCGGAGCGCTGGCGAAACTATGCCTGGTGAAGTGCGGCGAAGTTGTGCCTGGCGAAACTACGAATGTTAGTGAATTTGCCCCAGAGAGAGAGAGCAGCCAGGGAGCATCTGATTGGCCAGTAGCACAGATTGCAGCGCGGGAGAAAACGAAGGAAGGAAAGCCCTATCAATTGCAGTCTGCAGCCTTGTGAGTTCTGGGGTTATTTATACAATTACTTGCCCCTGTGCCATCTGTTTGTGTGTTCTGCTGGTATTTATGTATGTACTTGCCCCTGTACCATCTGTTTGTGAGTTCTGGGGGTATTTATACATGTACTTGCCCCTGTGCCATCTGTTTGTGAGTTCTGGGGGTATTTATACATGTACTTGCCCCTGTGCCATCTGTTTGTGAGTTCTGGGGGTATTTATGCATGTACTTGCCCCTGTGCCATCTGTTTGTGAGTTCTGGGGGTATTTATGCATGCACTTGCCACTGTACCATCTGTTTGTGAGTTCTGCGGGTATTTATGCATGTACTTGCTCCTGTACCATCTGTTTGTGAGTTCTGGGGGTATTTATGCATGCACTTGCCACTGTACCATCTGTTTGTGAGTTCTGGGGGTATTTATACATGTACGTGCCCCTTTGCCATCTGTTTGTGAGTTCTGGGGGTATTTATACATGTACGTGCCCCTGTGCCATCTGTTTGTTAGTTCTGGGGGTATTTATACATGTACGTGCCCCTGTGCCATCTGTTTGTGAGTTCTGGGGGTATTTATACATGTACGTGCCCCTTTGCCATCTGTTTGTGAGTTCTGGGGGTATTTATACATGTACGTGCCCCTGTGCCATCTGTTTGTGAGTTCTGGGGGTATTTATGCATGTACTTGCCACTGTACCATCTGTTTGTGAGTTCTGGGGGTATTTATGCATGCACTTGCCACTGTACCATCTGTTTGTGAGTTCTGGGGGTATTTATACATGTACGTGCCCCTTTGCCATCTGTTTGTGAGTTCTGGGGGTATTTATACATGTACGTGCCCCTGTGCCATCTGTTTGTGAGTTCTGGGGGTATTTATGCATGTACTTGCCACTGTACCATCTGTTTGTGAGTTCTGGGGGTATTTATGCATGCACTTGCCACTGTACCATCTGTTTGTGAGTTCTGGGGGTATTTATACATGAACTTGCCACTTTGCCATCTTTGTGTGAACTAGGGTTGCCACTTGTCAGACAACCGGTATTTTGAAGGGTTGCCCGGGTCAAAACTTCCTGGATGGTTTTTCAAATTAGGGAAACTGTGCAGGATTCCCTTGATTGACACGGCGATCGGCTGATCGCCGTGGCATAGCTCCACCCCCTGATGGCAGTGACACACCCACCTATCTCACAGGCCCGCCCACAGATGCCGCCTTGCCCCACCCTGGAAAATTTTCTGCGGACACCCATGGCTGTAACTACAGTCAGCAGCAGAAAGTGTAAATGTGGTTAATCCACCAATGCTTAAAGATTCAAATCAACTTTTTGCTACATTTCTTCTCGATAGTAAGCCCATTAAGTTTCAGCTGGACTGTGGGGCAAGCTGCAATGTTATTCCCTTCCATTTGCTTAACAACAATGTTAAACTAGAACACACTGACCAAGTACTTATGATGTATAACAAAAGTATTCTGAAACCTATGGGTAAATGCAGACTTAAAATTCATAACCCATGTAATAAAAAGAGTTACAGACTGGAGTTCACAGTTGTACAAAGTGGCCATCATATTCCACTACTGGGTGTAAAAGCTGTTCAAGCAATGGACTTAATAAAAGTGCAGTTTCACAACATAATGGCTCTAAAGGGCTCTACAAGTCTCCAAATGTCTCCAGAAAAGTTAGACTGTGATTTGGATTTACAGATAATACACGCACATTATGCAGACCTGTTTAAAGGGGATGGGTGCTTGGAAGGCAAGTATAAACTGGAGGTTAATTCTGCCATAGAACCATCCAGGCTACCCACAAGGAGAGTGCATGCAGCTATGATGCAACCACTAAAAGAAGAACTTCAGGATTTACACAACAGACACATTATAGAACCAGTTCAAAAGAGCACTGACTGGATAAGTAGCTTGGTCGTAGTAAATAAACCATCAGGTAAACTAAGGATATGTATAGATCCTAAACCACTTAACAAAGCCCTGAAAAGGAATCATTACCCAATGCCTACAATAGAAGATATTCTTCCAGATTTATCAAAAGCCAGGATATTTTCAGTATGTGATGTTAAAAATGGATTTTGGCACGTGGAACTAGATGAGAACTCAAGCTACTTGACAACTTTTGCCATCCCATTTGGGAGATATAGATGGCTCAGAATGCCCATGGGACTAAGCCCAGCACCAGAAGTATTTCAGCAAAGGCTAAATCAAGCTCTAGAGCAACTTTCAGGTATTAAGACAATAGCTGATGACATACTAATTGTTGGTGAAGTTGACAGCCTAGAATCTGCTACCCGGGATCACGATCTGAAAATAATTCAGTTATTGGAAAGATTTAGGCAAAAAGGCATTAAACTCAATCTGGAAAAATTCAAGCTTAAAATGACTGAAGTACCATATATAGGGCATCTTTTGACATCAGGTGGCCTAAAAGTAGATCCAGAAAAAGTCAGGGCAATTCAGGACATGCCTGCCCCAACCGACATAAGGGGGAGTTTAGCGGTTCCTAGGTATGGTTAATTACCTCTCCAAATTCTGTGGCCATTTGTCAGAGATGTGTGAACCACTGAGACAGTTAACCCACAAAGATTCACTCTGGGAGTGGACAGACACACAACAATCAGCTTTTGATGCAGTGAAACAGGCTATTGCAGATGCTGCCACGCTCAAATACTATAACCCTTCTCAAGCAGTTATAATACAATGTGATGCCTCAGAAAATGGCATGGGAGCCACACTTATGCAGGAAAAAGAACCTGTAGCATTTGCAAGTAGAGCGCTAACAACTACAGAACAGGGTTATGCTCAGATTGAAAATGAACTTTTAGCTGTTGGTGTGGAAAAGTTCCATCAGTACACTTATGGAAGACATGTAACAGTGCATTCAGTTCATAAGCCATTAGACACCATTACAAGAAAGCCTTTAATAAATGCTCCAAAGAGACTGCAGCGCATGCTTCTCAGATTGCAAAAGTATGACTGTGACATCTGCTACTGTCCAGGCAAAGGCAAAAAATTTACTTATTGCAGATGCTCTTATCAGGGCCTACCTTCCTATCTCACATGAAGGTGACAAGGACATTGAAACTATCAATATGTGTGAATACTTGCCGATGAGTAAAGATAGGCTTAAAGAGATACAAACATGCACAGAACAAGATCCAACAATGCAAATTCTAAAGACTACAATTTTACAGGGTTGGACAAAGTATAAACAATATACCCCTGTTGAAATTTCTCCTTTTTTTCACATCAGAGATGAACTGTCAACACATCAGGGCATAATAGTCAAGGGAGAAAGAGTGGTCATACCAGGGAGTCTAAGAAGAGACATCATGGAAAGATTACACACCTCACATGTAGGCATAGAAGGGTGTCTACGCAGGGCACGGGAATGTGTATACTGGCCTGGAATGAATGATCAAATTAAAAAGTTCATAACTCATTGTGAAATATGTGCATCTTGTGGAGACAAGCAGGCAAAGGAAACACTGCAACCCCATGAAATCCCTGACAGACCATGGTCAAAGGTTGGTACTGATCTGTTCACTTGGAATGACAAAGAGTTCTTGATAACAGTTGATTACTATTCCAATTTCTGGGAAGTAGACTACCTACAAGACACCAGATCAAAAACAGTAATCAAAAAACTAAAAGCCCACTTTTCAAGGCATGGCATTCCAGATGTACTATTTTCTGATAATGCAGCTCAGTTCACATCACAGGAATTCAGACAATTTAGTAGGGATGTAGCGAACTGTTCGCCGGCGAACTAGTTCGCGCGAACTTCGCCTGTTCGCGTCCGCCGCAAGTTCGTGAACATTGCGCGACGTCAAAATCGTTCGACCATTCGACCATTCGACCATTCGATCACTAAAATCGAACGATTTTCGTTCGAATCGAACGATCGAAGCCATTGGATTGAATGAAATCAATGTTCGCGAACTGTTCGCGAACTGTTCGCATTTTTTGCCGGTGTTCGCGAATGGCGTTCGCGAACACATTGTCGGCGGTTCGCTACATCCCTACAATTTAGTAAAGAGTGGGAATTTGAGCACAATACCTCCTCTCCAGGGTACCCTCAGAGCAATGGCAAAGCTGAATCTGCTGTGAAAATGGCCAAGAAACTGATGCGGAAAGCAAAACAAGCAGGTACAGACATCTATCTTATGTTACTGGATTTAAGAAATACACCCACACAAGGCTTGGAGAGTAGTCCAGTTCAGAGACTAATGAGTAGACGAACAAAGACTCTCTTACCAATAAATAAACAAGTGCTGAAACCAAAACTTGTGGTTGACATCAATTCCAAACTGAAACTGAATCAGAATCGACAAGCAAAGTACTACAACAAATCTGCAAGAGATCTACCAACTCTTCAGAAAAAATGATAATGTTTGGGTTCAACCACTCGATAAATATAGTAAACACTGGCAAAAGGCAAAAGTCATGCAGAACCTAGGACATCGGTCTTACCTAGTACAAACAGAGGAAGGAAAGGTGTTGAGAAGAAATCATAGGCATATAAAGAAGACTGGAGAACCTGATAACAGGAAGCCACAAAGACTATTTGATGAAGATCTAACTTGGCCTTCAACAAAAACTTCAACAGCAGTTTCTCAAGGACAGATACCACAAGAAGCAGATCAAATAAGTGGGGAGCAAGAAAATGGAGAGCCCACAAAAGATTTGTATGTCTCAGAAGTACCACATTCTTCCAAAGATACAACATATGTTTCAAGAGCTGGGAGAATGTGCAGAAAGCCAGCTCATCTCAAGGACTATGTATGACTGGCCACAATATAACATTTTAGGTTATGCAGTTATAAACAATGTTTGCTGTTCTAATTTTTTTGTGTTCTTTAAAGAGAAAGGATGTAGCAATATGATATGTTACAACTGGCCACTAGAGGTCTCACTGTTTTAACTTATGTAAGAACTAGCAGGATATACTTGTTGGTAGTTACAGACCGTGTGGTCAGCAGCTAATGGTCTCTCTTGGGATCAGTTAATAAAGTCTGTGCTACGTGATCCTGAGTGTGTACCTGCTTGATGTAAGTCTCCCTTCATAACAAGTACAGCCCCATTGGAAAAATGTAATGCATCTATTCCTGCGCTCCCCTGTGGCTGAACGCAGAAAAATGGAACGCAGGGGAGCGCAGGTAAAAACGCTCGTCAGTAAGAGCCCTTTCTATGTGATACAGGACTTATTTGTAGAAATGTTTAGATATACCTTTGTTTGATTTAGTTGCCCTTTAAAGGAGAACTAAAGCCTTACTAAAGAAGTAGGCTAGAAATATTGTACATTATATTTTGGGCTTCTATGCCAGCCCAAGGCAACCACAGCCCTTTAGCAGGAAAGTTATGTGCCTCCAAATATGCCCCAGTAGCTCTCCTTCTTCTTTTCAACTGATTCACTTCTGAGCTGCTGTCACTTACTGACCTAAGGTCCCACTCACAATATACAGTACACATAGCATATAAATGTCACAATATAAGACTGATTAGTAATTAATACAAATAATTACTACATGGCAGCGCAGAAACCAGTACAATTAGCACCAGAGTTTAATAATCAGCTTTGTAGCATCAGTTTAAATTACAGGCCAATCTAATTTTCTGCTTGATAATTTGTGACAACCCCAAAGTTCAGCTGCTCAGAGCCCACTGAGACACTTTCTAAGATGGTGACCCCCTGCGACAAGTTTGAAGTCCTGGATCATTGCTGCTATTGACAAGCTGAAACTTTAGGCTGGTGCAATAAGTTCAGTATATAAAACATGGCATTCGCTTGAAGTTATCATAGGAGCACATGAAAGTGTGATTGAAATAATACTGGTATCTGTCAAAAGTACATGCCTTCTGTGTTAATTGATATAATCTATGTAATAGATTTCAGGACTGCTTAAAAAGCAACCATTAACTAGAAAGGTATTTACAGTCCAGCTCATGAGATTTATCTGTATTTAGCAGAAGCTGTACAGTGATGAATTCCCATTAAGTCACACTGAATTCAGGATTGTGAGCAATTATAGTTTTGTACAGTCTCCTCGTTATGCTTTAAATTTAGCTTATGATTACATGCAATTATACAGGGTATAGCCAAGTAGAAATGTCAGATACAGTATATAAATTAGGAAGATGTACGTTATAACAGAATTAAAATAGAAAAATGGGCATTATTTGAATTTCAGCAAATTACGACATACAAATGAAGCCCTTGTGTGTTAAAACACATTTGAATAGACAAATAGCAATTGCAGCCATCATAAAGGTATGGGACCTGTAATCCGTAAATCTGTTATTTAGAAAGCCCCGAATTACAGAAAGGCCATCTCCCATAGACTTCATTTTATCCAAATTCATAAAAATAATTTCCTTTTTTATGTAATAATAAAACAGTAGCTTGCACGTAAGATACATTATACTATTAATCCTTATTGGAAGCAAATCTAGACTATTGGGTATATTAAGGAATAGAAGAAAAAATACTTCGAATTTCGAATGTTTTTTTTGGCTACTTCTACCATCGAATTGGCTACTTCAACCGTCGACTACGTCTTCGAATCGAACGATTCGAACAAAAAATTGCTCGACTATTCGACCATTCGATAGTCAAAGTACTGTCTCTTTAAAAAAAAACTTCGACCCCCTACTTCGCCAACTAAAACCTACCAAGGTCCCCATAGGCTTTCTAGGAATTTCGTTTGATTCGAAGGATTTAATCGTTCGATCGAACGATTTTTCCTTCGGTCGATCGATCTACAGTAAGTATTTGCCGTAAATCCTTCGACTTCGACATTCGAAGCCGAAGGATTTTACTTTGACGGTGGAATATCGAGGGTTAATTAACCCTCGATATTTGATCCTAAGTAAATGTGGCCCTTGATGTTAACGTGATTTTCTAGTAGACTTAAGGTATGAACATCCAAATAAAAGATCTGTTATTGGGAAAACCCCAGGTCCCGAGCATTTTGGATGACAGGTCCCATACATTTACTGGGTTTCACATATGAACAGTAAGTTTTAACCTGACTGGCAGTGCTTACCTTGAATTGGTCTATTTATTTCATAATTTCTTTTATTGTTTTTCTTAATTTTGTAAGGAATACAGTAAATGGTTTACATATAATTAAGAGTGCAAGTATATATGCTCAAAAACACATACACAGTGGATGCTTTGCAGACAAAAACAGAACTTCAGACGACATTCATTCCGAATGGCCCACAATATGAACGTACTTTATACCAAACCTTCAGCCCATTAATAAAATGAAACTAACATTTGAATGCTTGTTTTATTAAGCCACACCTTGGTTAGTGTACCTTTATTAATTATCCTGTCTCAGCAAGGTCTTATGTTATTAATCTTTTGCTTTTAATATTTCATCTTACTATTTATATTTCAGCCTCATCTCTGTCTCTGAATGCGCTTGTATGCATTGTTTCTATATACCAAGCTTTTATATTTAGATGGCTAAATATTAAATACTTAATAATTATTCACTTGCAGAGGGCATATTTATGGGTACAAAATATGGGGGGATGGTCAGCAGAACTGTACAATAAATTGGATCGCCCACAGCAGGAATGACACCCTACATTTGTAATAGCCTATGCAGCTATATGCCAGACAAATGAACCAATTTAAACATTATCACTCACTGTGCACATTCTCAATTATTAGGGTAGAGGGGTCCTTTAAGGACAAATTAATATTGCCTTGTATCATCACAGCAGGAATCAAAATAGTTGACTAAATTTGGAGCTATTATTGAACTCATCACATTTTATCCCACAGAGCATTCTTTAATATATTTGCAATGAAATAGTTTTGTATTGCTTGTTGAGATTAATAAAATACATCAGCAAACATATTATGAATTCAGTAACACATTCAAGCTACAAATTATGAATCTTTTAGCTTATCGAACAGAAACATTACTGTAGAACAATATCTCAGTTTATCCGTTGAGTCATAAACATTTCAATGGAGTGTGACTTCCATAAAGAATTATGGCTTGGAAATGTGATTATATAGCTTGTGTTGTTAAATGAGACAACTGAATATAAAGAAATCTTTATCTTTACTTCCAGTGTGTTTACTCACTCTATTCCAAGAAGCCTTGACTATTCTTATCGCTTCCCCCACTGATTTTGATTTCAGGCATGACAGTATTTCAAATTATGTGTATTGTTTTTGTATAAATTCACCCTCTGAATAAAGTGATTTTGTCTAATGAATGCATGTTACACTATAACCCAAACAATTCTATTGTTCCAGTGATGTCACCAGCCTTCCGCGTTTCATCTGCGACTTCCTCAGAGGCTGGTTACGTAAGGATGACATCACTGGAGGGCGCCCCATCGATCAACACGAGGAAAAGAACGCTGCTAGGAGTTCTAAAAGCCATTTCGAGCACTCTGGCCAAAAAACTCTGTGAGGACATTACATTGGAGGACGGTTCTCAACAGGACAACACATAGATATGCATTCAAATTGAGTGCATTTTAAAAATTTGTTTTTTAAAAATAAAAAGGTAATTTTACACTATTGCTGCTGCATCTATCCTAAAACCTGCATTGGGAGACGCGCTTCGAGTTTGAAGAGATTTATATACATGCATTTGAACAAAATCTGTTTGTGAGTACCCATCTGGATAGTTTAATATAAGGAGAGTTTTTAAACAAATCCTTGCAGATTTACTTAGCTCGAGTGAATGAATAGAATAAAAATTACTTCGAATTTCGAAGTATTTTTTTGGCTACTTCGACCTACGACTTCGAAACGAATGATTCAAACTAAAAATTGTTCGACTATTCGACCATTCGATAGTCAAAGTACTGTCTCTTAAAAAAAACTTCGACCCCCTACTTCGCCAACTAAAACCTACCGAACATCAATGTTAGCCTATGGGGAAGGTCCACATAGGCTTTCCTGTCAATTTGGGATCGAGGGAAAATTGTTCGATCGATGGATTAAAATCCTTCGAATCGTTTGATTCGAAGGATTTAATCGTTCGATCGAATGATTTTTCCTTCGATCGATCGAACAAATGAAATGCGGTAAATCCTTCTACTTTGATATTTGAAGTCGAAGCATTTTACTTTGACGGACGAATATCGAGGGTTAATTAACCCTCGTGTGGTGATTATAATTAACATCCTTCAAGCACAAAAGAAAAGCGGTCACTTATTCCAAACAATATTGCCCTATGTTTGTTTGTTTTGTCCTGTGCCTTTGGCACTAGCTTCTGTTTTAGGTATTACATTGTGGCCACCTACATGGACTTTTATTGCCTGACATTTAAATGGAGCAAAAATAGGACATGCAGGTACAATAGGCAGTAATAGATATAACAGGTTCACTGATACTAGACACAGATGCAAGTGCACAGGCCCGGATTTGTGGAAAGGCCACCTAGGCCCGGGCCTATGGTGGCAGGGTTTTAGAGGGGAGGCATGCTGCCCAACCACACCCACATTGATTCAAAAACACTGGGGATGTGCTGGAGATACAACCATTTTGTTAATCGCCAATCCCCATTGCTCCGGACCAGATGATAAAAGGGGAGAGGACAGGGGCAACGAACAGCAGTGGGCCTAGGGGCGCCTACTATGTAAATCCGGCCCTGCAAGTACACAGATGTATAGTCATTTGGAAACAAGTCTTTTCGCACCTAGCACCTGTGACTTTTAATGAATGAGCCATTCAGTTGTCAGCCTAAAGCTTCAGTGAGAAGAGGTAGTAGTTCTAATCTAAAATGTACTCTGTAACATTAACTATATTATTTTATTCTGCTCAGACACTTGAAGTTGCCCAATCTTTTCAGTACATTTTTATTAAATGTTTAAAGTAGTGGTCCTCAGTGGCTTGTGAGCATAATGTTGCTCACTGACCCCTTGGGTGTGTTCCACAGTGGCCTTAAAGCAGGTGCTTATTTTTGAATTCCAAGTTGGAGGCAAGTTTAAGTTGCATAAACACCAGGGGGCACATTTACTAAGCTTGAGTGAAGGATTCGAATTTTTTGGCTACTTCGACCATCGAATTGGCTACTTCGACTATTCGACCATTCAATAGTCGAAGTACTGTCTCTTTAAAAATAACTTTGACTACCTACTTTGCCACCTAAAACCTACCGAGCACCAATGTTAGCCTATGGCGACCTTCCCCATAAGCTTTCTAAGCTTTTTTTGATTGAAGGAAAATCGTTCAATCGATGGATTAAAATCCTTTGAATCGTTCGATATTTCCTTCGATCGCTCGATCAAAGTATTTGCGGTAAATCCTTTGACTTCGATATTCGACCAATAGTAAATGTGCCCCCAGATGTACTGTCAAACAGAACATCCTGTAGGCTGCCAGTCCACATAGGAGCTACCAATAGCCAATCACAGCCCATGTTTGGCACCCCCAGAACTTTTTGCATGTTTATATTGCTCATTCACTTTTTTTTATACATTTGAATGTGGCTCATGGGTAAAAAAGTTTGGGGACCACTGGTTTAATGTTTAAGTTATGTAATGTTTAAATGGCTAACCATTGTTGTTAAATCTACTGTAAGGGCCAGAAATGAGTACTATTGTCTTCATGTAACCATTGTTTTACTTGTGGAGTGGCTATAAGGGTTATATTGGCACTAAACCTAACCAATATTATATAAAGCTCATTTATTTACACAAGGGCAGGGTGTAAAGTGCAACTTTGGGAGTGATTTATAAATGTTCAAATTTTTTCAGTTATTCAATTTTTTTTTTTGCACAGAAACTCCCAAATTTAAATTATGGTTTACAAAACTGGTGGATATTTATTAAGCAAAAAATAATCTGTGCTCCAGTCTCCGGTGTCAAATGCATTTATTACAATTATACCTGTATAAAGTGCACATCTCAATAAAGGCATGGAAAACACAAGTCATAAAATGTATTTTTTTGTTTTTAGAAAATACACACACTAGCCTACACAGTGTGCAATATAGATCAGATAAAACAAATATTTCCTGTAATTGCAAAGAAGCCAAATAAACCTTAACCCCATGGAAAAGCCAGAGACTTCTATTTGCCTTTCACTAAATTTAATTTGACATCTTAAGCTGTATACCGTATCTCTATCAACAGAACTGACCTTTACCACCTTGAACAGTATTTTTTTAAAAATCCTTTAAAATGGATATCTGCAAGGTTTAAGATGCTGCAGAGTAGTTGTCAACACTCACTGATGACTTTATTGAGTAATCATTGTTATTAGTGGGGAAGGTCCCCATAGGCTTTCTAAGTATTTTTTGGTCGAAGAAAAATCTTTCGATAGATGGATTAAATTCCTTCCAATCAAACTTCTTCGATTTTTCATTCGATCGAACGAATTGCGGTAAATCCTTCGACTTCAATATTCGAAGTCGACTTCAGTATTCGAAGTTGAAGGATTTCAATTCAGCAGTCGAATATCGAGGGTTAATTAACCCTCAATATTCGACCTTAAGAAAATTTGGCCCTAGATGTGCCTTTTCAGGATTCCTAGAACTCTATCTATTGTCTATTTAAATCACATTCTGGCCTTCAGAGCTAATTTAAAACAAAATATATCATTTGTGGTAAACCCTATGTCAACGATATAGGGCAGATATAGCAGTATGTGAAACTACATTTTTCTATGATTCCATTAAACTGCAGCCAAAAATGCAATGTTTTTTAGATTTATCAAATAAAAGAATCTCAAAAGTTAAAACGAAAAACATCAGTAACTGTAAGCTGCTTAGTTTATAAATAAGTCAATGGGAAGTATATCTGAAACGTTCAAGAAAGTTGATGATTGATTTTATTTTAAAGTTCATTAGAACACTGGAGATTATACAGCCTCATTGAAAATGAAAGGAACAGTGTTCGCGATCAATGTTTTCCCTTGATTTACTGCAATGACGTTTACCCCATTTGTATTTGAAATCATTTTTTCCTTGAACTTAAAAGGTTGCATTTATGTGAGCAATAAAGCACAATAAGGATTCATTATATCTTAGTTTGGATCAAGTACAAGGTACTGTTTTATCATTATAAAGAAAAAGGAAATCATTTTTGAAAATGTGAATTATTTCATTATAATGGAGTCTATGGAGATGGCCTTTTTGTAATTCGGAGCTTTCTGGATATTGAGTTTCTGGATAACGGATCCTATACTGAAATGGATTACTGAGAGCAGTAAACACCAGAGAGTGATACTGTATGTGTGTATGTGTGTGTGGTATTCAAATAGAATATAACAATTATAGAAATTCAGAATTCAAGAGTTTTAGCAATTACATTTAGGGGTTTACTTATGTTCTGTTGGTCCTGCCCAGATTGACATTTTAACAATAATAACAGTAAGCAGTGAAAGTTCATAAAATGGTTTTAATAATCCCACAAAATTTCCAAGCCAATTATAAACAACACTGAACCAGGCTCCTTGTATTTGTATTGCATAAAATCATTTATGCCTACAGCTGAACAAAGCTTGTATATCTCATGTTTGCTTACACTGAAGCACATAGTGGTTTGAAAGGCAGTATTGACTGAGGCTGATTAAATCCATTGAAGAACACATATTGAGCATAGGAAAGTTTAGTGATTTAAACAGTGTCTCATTTGTTTAGGTGCTGAGCTTTTTGGCTCATACTGTAAATGTGAATGAAGTTTAAAATTAACAGAATAATACTTTATTTTTTTTATTATTAAGGGGCAGATTTATCAAGGGTCAAATTGAAAATTCGAATTTTCTAATTTTTTTATGGTCTAAACTGTCAAATTTGGCTAGTGAATTATCCAAACTTCAAATTTTTAAAAAATTTGAATTCGATTTTTGAGATTTATCAAACTCTGGCCCTTTAAGAATTCGAATTTGCCACCTAAAAAGATTTTAGTAGACTTCTTGTTTGAAAAAACTTGTTTTGAGTTTTCGGGACGGTAAATTAGTCCAAGTTTTAGATATTTGATTTTTTAAATAAGTAACCCCCCAATCCAATTTCGAGTAAAATCTAATTCATTAGAGTTCAAAAAAAAAAACATGAATTTGAAATTCGACCCTTGATAAATCTGCCTCCCCATGTGCAGTTGCATACAGCTAATTAATGTAACACAAGTAACATGCTGGATCTTTATAATTTTATCAGAAATTAACAAAATATCTGCCGGATTTTATAATGTAGTAGGAAATTTGGGCTGGGTTACAATGCATGTAGCCTAAGGTATGACCCCTATACAAAGATATAAACTATTATCCGCAATGCTTGAGACATGGGGTTTTTGTGTTTTTCCTGAATTTGGATCACCATACCTTAAGTCTGCTAAAAATCATTTAAACATTAAATAAACCCAACAGTTATGTTTTGCCACTAATATGGATTCATAGCTTAGTTACCATCAAGTATACGCTACTATTTTGTGAAATGAATTGTAAGATAAATTGAATACTTGTAGCTTATTCATGTTATTTTCCATGTACAGTATAAGAAATCTGGAAATATCAATGGAATACAACTATATAATTTTGCTGTGAAAATCATGTGACTGACCCCTATATTAGTAAGTATTAGTCTATAAAAGTACTAATAACCACAGACAACATTACTATGCATCCCAAATACCCATTAAATGTATGTGCCCATTGGTGGCCTGTGGTCCCATTCTAACTTATCCCCCACCCCCATTGTGGGTGAGCCTTTCCCTTCTCCTCTTAACCCGCACATCGCTGCATAGGAGAAACAGGGGTCACACTGGGGAAAGGAGATTTGAAAGCAGGTGTAATAGTTGGCAGAGTCCCCCTATAAATGCAGCTAGTGGGCGGCATGTCGCCCCTGAAACATTGTAGCCTGGGCCTTTATGGCCTTCGCACAAATCTGGGCCTACTTATACTGTACTTCTTACCAATAGAGTGCCAGTTCGTTTGCTGCCCGGTCCCCTAATTGGATAGTGTGCATGTCCAGCATGGTGCATGTATATCTGAATAATATAGACTCTAGTTTCAAATTAATCAACGAAGAGGGGTACCAGGCTTATAGCACAAAGGATGTTTATTACATTACTCCACCATGTTTCAGTGCTGGTTTCATGGAGCTTTATGGGTTTTATAAAGAATATAGGATGTGAAGTGGGTGCAACTGTTGTTGAATACAAGGATACTACTTCAAGCCCTCCTACCAAGATTTAATTCCATTGCCATACTATGGTGGCTGTAAGACAGCCGAGACATATGTAGTAATTAGGGGCACACTACGTCATGGATAGTAAGTAGATAGCAACGCAATATGTTTATGTTTCTCAGCAGTGCACCACATTCTCCAATGGCCATTCTTCACTGGTACATAGGACAGGCTATGTGGCCTGAAACTTTTGCATTTAAAGCATTTTAACTTATACTTATTATTCATGGGGCAGTTCCAGTAAGGAGCTTTTAACATAACTTCATAAAACCATTTGATATATTTTGCAGCAATTGAAATGTTTCAGGGCCTAAAATATAAAATTATGGAATTAGCACAAAATAAATATTAGGAGCTGGCTTTTGTCACTGCGGGTCTCTATTCCACTACAGGCATACCTGACACCACAATGCAAATTTTAACCAAATTAATTACATTTTTAAATGTGCTGATGAGGCTTGTTAGAGATTTGAGTCTACAAAGGGACTTTGATTAAACTTACTCTGCAGTGATACACAGCATGAAAAGGAATAATTAATTTGTATGATTTCCTGTCCAAATTGACCTTTTTTAATATGCTGACATTTATTGTGCTATTAATAGCCTTCAAAGTTGTGAACAGTCCCAATGAACAAAGTGCTGAGCATCCAGCAACTGAATTTAATTATTTTTTAATTTTTAATAACGGTGGCTTGTTCACTCATTTCTATGATATTTCTGTTCTATTCAAATGTCAGTTTGTTCTTCTTTTTAATTACAGTGTACATTTTTTTGTATCCATTGACAATAAGACAGCAGAATTTGCCTGATAAAGTTATCGAAAATATTTCAATTATTTTGTGACTCCTTAGATCTGCCATAATAAATGTTGATGTAAAAAGTGTTGGTGCTGAATTCTGTGCTTTATCATTTTTTTAATCAAGCTAACATTATTTTTTACAACAGAAATTTACACTCAGCTACGCATATCTCAAAATTCATTAAGCCATGGTGTTAAAGTTGCCATGCTTGGAAAATTTAAAATTCCCTTTTTTTAAGCACCTTTATAAATTCAGTATATTCCTTAAAGTCAGTCCTGGTCTAAAAAATACCAGTAATTGTGTGGTTTAATGTTTTGTGAAACTGAAGTGCAATTTGTCATAAACCAGCCTTTCTAAAAGGAATTAAGGGAGTCTGCCATCACATCACAGCATCACCCTACAGGACATTCTACAGCCTCACTGCCTTAACATGGAATAACCGTTGGCATTGCTTTAGGTGAAATTCCATGTGTACACTTGTCCTTCTAGCTCCCTATATCTATAATAATGTGTATACAATATCCTGCAATATATTTGTAAAGAGTAATTACTGTAGGTCCCCTCACAAGAGCCTTTCCTAGATAACAACCCCAACATTAAAAGTCTTTTGTCAAAGTTTCATTGATCTATTCCTTTTAGCATTCCTTTTACCAGTTTTGTTTCATGTCTCTGCACGATTTCCAGCTCAATAATATCAATATTTAGGGCTGAGAACCAAACCACTGAATACTCAATGTGAGGCCTTAGGGGGATGCATAAAGAGGCAATATTACATTTTCCTCTAGTCAATGCAATAGCATCTTTTAATCCCTAAACAAACTGTACACACTATATGGCATGCTTGTGGGTGGTACATGACTTCCATATCCATGGATCTTATGGTACCCTTAGGACCATAGTTATTATTGTTAAAGCCTCTTGTTAAAAAAATAAATCATGGTTGTTTCGTTTGAAATCTGGCCATCCGCAAGCCAAAGTGATTGATTATAGAAAACACAAATAACATTAGGAACAGTTTTTATAACTAATTGCTCGCAATAATAAATAAGACCCCTAAAGCATTCTATTAAACCACTAGAGAGGATACATTTTCAACAAATCCCTATTTGGCTAATGTTGAACACAAGTATATATTGGATATTTAATGGCCTATCTGTAAAGACAATTCTGAAAGATTAATTATGCAGAGTTGTTTAATTAGAACAGGACATTTTCCTGCTAGTAAATATTAGGGCACTGAGCCGATTTCATCAGCAAAATGGAAGATGAAACTCAACAGATAAAAGTAAAATGATGCATCCAGACAGCACTAATAAGCATGCTGCTTGCTAATTAAATTGAGTAAACTGTGGGAAATCACAGATGGAGAAAGATTAAGCAAAAATTAAGACACAATGCAGATAGCATGGAAGGTAATGGCACAATTGAAGACAACAGCCAATAAAAATATAGATACAGTATATTAAAATAAAGGAAATTGAAGATGAATTTTCATTTGATATACTCTGTTCAGTACTAATTAAACTAACTAAACTGTCTGCTATATATTTTCTCAATCAAAAGTTTTGTTTTTAATTCACAAATCAGTTCTATTAGGAAGTGCTTGTTTCCTGGTTGTTTTGTAAAGGCAGTATACTGTATATTTCAATTTACCTCCTTCCCAATAAAATTACAAAGTGTTTTCCAAATCAGGATACTCCACTTCCTTTCTACATTGCACAGCTTATTATTATGATTTTCTGCACAGAATAAAGGGCCTATTTACCACTGCACAGGGCACAAGTGCAAAGACATGGTGGTGCAGATAGCCCCTTGTGGTTTCAGTTCTTAGCAATTCATTACAGAAAAACTCAGTTTTGGTTATGGCTTGCTGCTGAATGGACCCGAGCAATTGCACAAATTTGGGTTGGTATGGGGCTGAGGTAGGGATAAGATGCATATTTGTGGAATGTTTCAATTCCAGGAATCTGCAGCAAGCTGTCAAGAAAATGTGGACCTCTCACTCTGTGACAAGTCATTTTATATTCACATTCTTTGTTGCTAGCCATGGTAACTCAAACACTTATAATTGCTATCATGGAGCAGACTAGGTCAACTGATTCATAAATTGTATTTCTTCAACCAGTTTTGCAGGCAAAAAGGCACATCAGACACTGAAATTCACATTTCAACCCAATCTGACCTGTCTTCTGATAAGCCGTAGATTTCAAGATAGTACATTCTCTAGTAGAGACATAACCTTTCATCTTTCTAGAATTTATTAGGCTCCAGTTCAGGAATTATTCCATTCCTTTCTCTAACTTACTGCCTTGTGTGTATTAAAAAAGAATTCATACATAAAGTATGTGGTATTTCTGAATCTGCTAATTAGGATGAGAACATTGACAAATAGATGTTCTCATCCTAAATAGCAGATTCAGTATTTCTGAATCTGCTATTTAGGATGAGAACATTGACAAATAAAGAAATACGCATACATTCAAAATATTTCATTCGACGTTTTATATATTTTCTTTATACTTGGATTTAGGAATTTTTATTTCATTTTAAAAAGTCTTCTGGAATATAAAAATGTGCCGCATGAAGGATGTACTCACTGTTAATTCATACATAAAGTATAAGTTATTTCTGAATCTGCTATTTAGAATGGGGACATTGACAATTTAATAAAAAAGCACGCATGCATTCAAAATGTTTCCTTCAACCTTTTATATATACTGTATACATTTTGTTTAACTGCCTTCTATAATATAGATATTTTCAGCAAAAATTATTATTATTATTATTATTATTATTATTAACATGTATTTATATAGTGCCAACATGTACTCACTCTGTTAAGAAATCTAGTCATGTTAGAAATAATTGCTCGGATTAATCAGCATTAATTCAAAGACTAAAATACACACCCTTTTCCCATGATGTGTACCAGTAATGTCTAATCCATCTTAAGTGTACCTCTATCTATATACTTACTTAATGAAAGTAAATATTACAATTAAGTGCTTATTTGTTGTACTTCATCCCCTCTTATGAAAGATTTGGCCTTTTTTTAATAACAGCGCTCTTTCATTCCAATTAGAAGGCAGCTTTGTCCCTGCCGTTATTTCCTATTTCTGCATTGCATGAACTTGCATGCACATCTATAGGCAGGTCAGAAAGGGTCAGCAATGGGAACAATGGGAGCAATTGGAATTATGAAATGGGCATATGCGTGCCCCTTTTTTTAAGTTTACTTGTAATGAATAGTTCACAGGACAGAATTCTTGCTTTCTGCTCTTAGTTACAATGTAGAGCTGTGTGTTTTGGGTTAGGATCTAACCTAAAACACCCATAACTTTAAAGTATTAGTATTTTTTCGCTTTCATTCTCGTGACAGTAAGCTACCTTTGCTACTCATAACTTTAGCTACAGTTGGTGCTCTAATCATTACTATTGTACAGGTAGGGGACCTGCAATTTTCCCTCTAAGATGTACGCTAGTGCAAACATTGAGGCCAGCACACAAAAAAAGGAAATCATTCAAATTTTTAATTTAAAATGTGGATTATTTTATTATAATGTGGGGGGGAGGGTTCCTGTAATTCTGAGATACTCATAAGACTCCTCCATAAAGAGTATGCTCCTTACAGGAAAAATGAAGCTGCTCCATGTTTGGTCCTTGTGTGAGGTAGATAATTTGATTACCAATGCACATATAATCCCCTTGCGATAATGGACTCCTGCTTTCAAAACAGCCACACAAAGGGGGAAGTAAAGGGTTATTAGACGAAATGTTAGATGCCATTTGTATGTTTAGTATTTAAAGCACCCGTAAGTGTGACACAACCTGACATAGCAAAACACTAGAAGAATAACTACACAAAGATTAAGGGACTGGATAATATACAAAGTTCTGCTATCTGTCAAAAGCATGATCTTATCCTTTAAAGAGAAAAAAATAAGTATAAAGGGGAGAACAACAATCCCACAGGTCAAGTCTGAAGGATTAGTGTGACTTAGAAACTGAAAGAAACCCAATGACACAGGGCACAGCCTAGGGAAGCGGGGCATGACAGAGCCCAAGGTACAGAAGCCCATCCTAGTTGTTATGTGATCGGGCAGCTAGATGAGGGGATCAGGGTGACTTGGTAGGATTAAAAGGTAAGGGACTAGGTTGCCACCCCCACTCCATTTTGTTGCAGCACCGGGAAACAAAAAGCATGATTGTTATATTTTCTTAAAAGGACTGGAGGAAGGGGGGCTGTTGGTTATTGGGTAAGGGTTGGGATAGGTACCGAAGTTGCCTCTGTCATGCAAATGGATGTATCACCACAGTCTGAACCTAGGGTGATAGAAAACTATTTATATCACTTATCTTGCATGCTATTTATATTGCAGTAAAGTTTCTGGTCAACATACTGTAACAGTGCATGGTGTTTGGGTGCATCATGTTGTGTCAGATGCAAGGCTGCAGTTTGCTTCCTGTTTTGACCATTTGTCATGTTACTTAAGTTTTATTTGGGATTCTGCAGTTTATTCACAATTACATAAAAAATATTTTATTCAATGTAAGTGAATATTTTTAATCACACTGTAAATTAATATGGGACAAGAAAGTGATAATTGAATAATAACTTGGCAACAGAGGAAAATCATGTTGGTTGTAAAATGTATTAACCACTGGATGAAATGAGATATTAAAATTACATATATGATTAAGACAGTTGGTGTTCAACAACCCATGCTAGCCAGCTGATTTCCCATCCTTGCATTTAGACATTTACATTAAATCAGATGTAAAACATTGCTGCAATGCACTTTTTTTTCCAGAAAAGAGTAGCTACTGTCCAAATGTTTCTTTAACAAGTCATAAAGTGCAGATTGCTGGCCTGAAACTTGCTAAATTATACAGTTTAGCACAGATTCTTCATATTACAGGTACAAAATGCCTTTTATTTAGTAACTATGTGGAACAAAAAGAATATAACTGAGAAAAATGCAAAATTATTATTTTCTAGTAGAGCTTCTTCACATTATAATTACATTCTATATTCTTCACTGACTAAGAGTAGTGGATTTGAACTTTATAACATCTGCTTGGCTAAGAAGTCAAACTATCCTAGCAAACAAAGGGGTAAGTATATAAAGAATTCAAGTGTTCCATTACAATCGTGTGTCAGGGGAGATTTGATAGATGGCTAATCATTCTACCCAGTGAAAAAATAAGGCAATGGTACAACCAAAACATTGCATTGCACCCAATAAATGGGACAGTCTACAGTACTGGACAAAGTGTTTATGTCCAGAATTGGTGCCTAGTACATATTGTAACAGGCCTCCTTAGCCAATAGTCATCTTATAATTAACTTAAATTCCTGGGGTGAGTAAGTAAATATGGTATGAGTTTAATTTTTTTAGGAACTTGTATGAGGATTTAACCTAAAAGGTCCTCCCAAATGAGCATAAATAACACAATTTTTCCTCAGGCTGGTGCCTATAAAAAAAACAAAAAAAATGAATAGGAGATGCTTAGCTGGGGGAGGGGGGACATCAGCATTGCCATTTTTCTCTAGCCCCTTTGCATCTTCACATTAGCCTGGGGCAAAAGGCTAGAATTTTTACTTATTTCATGAGTGTTATTTAAAGCTGTCTCGTTACAAAGGAAATTATGTTACCCTTATTGTATTATATTATTGTATTACAATTCTGCAACATGTTCATCAACATCTTCATAAAAGCAAAATGACAATAATTACACACTTTATTACTAATATTGCCAGTGGACTTACACAAATAGAACATTCAAAATAAAGATAAATTGGCCATTTAAAGGAAATTTGCCACCATGCATACATTATTGTATAATATAGTTGCACATGGTTGAATTTATTTTTCTGGAAATAGATATATTTAGCCTGGAAGCTAACTAGTACATCAGGATAATTGTAAATGTACTGTAGAGCAGAGTATAAAGTACATCTGCTGTGAGCCTGCAGGATTTAGATTACAGACATAAAAACACCATGGTTTTACACTACACAATTCAGTGTTCTCTTAATGCAAAAAAAGAATAAAAAAAAAATCACTGATGAAAAGCTGCATACAAAAGAATGAACTACTCGTCTTAAGTGAGAAAACCACCTTTGTTGGAGCCATAGGTATATCCATTCTACAAGTAAGCCAAAGTCAGTGCAACAGTATGCGGTTCTACTGCAGCCACTAATGCTCTTTATTGTGGCTTATTAGTCACAATTACCCATTATCCATTTGCTTAGAATATTTGGGGTTGAAAGGACTAAACATGGGCATTTTTATCTTTCCTCAAGAAGTGTGGCAAACAAAAGCAGACAAGTGAGTTCTTGAACTCGTTCTTACTTTCTGACAAAAAATGAATAAAGAGAGATAAAACTAGCAACAGATTATTTAAATAAAACATCTCTTGTTGAAGCAAGAACGGTTAAAAAAACATATAAAAAACATTTCTTAATATTTTTACCTAAATATAATAACATTTGAATGAAAAATGTGCCCTAATGTGACAATGTTACCTAAAAACATCTAAACTATTTCTGGTTGATTAATACATAGCTAATTAAGTCCCAGTCAACAAAAGTCTATCTATTTCATTAAAGCTGAAAGTGCTTTTCCCTTGCATATTTAAAAGAGCACTATGATCTAAAAAAGCAGAGATGGGGCAGAAAACAGTGGGCGAGATTCAGTTAAGTGAGAAAAGGGTTTAAATGAAAACTCATGGACAAGATTCAATTTGGGTTGCAATTAAATTTAGAAAAACTTATCTTACTTTTTATCATGTGAAAACTGTATTGAAGTCTATGGGAAAAAATTGGAGCTGAATTTGAAGAAGTTTTTTCTCCTCTAATTGAATCTCGTTCATGAGTTTTCATCTGATAAACCATGAGATAACTTTATCTCACTGAATTGTTGTAAGACTCGCCGGAAGATCTTCTGACATCCTTACCTTCCGGTGCGTCTCTTCTAGCATGAGGGGGGCGTAGGCGCATCCAGCGCTGACCTGACGTCCTGAGTCGTCGTTGAGCGTCATGACAATCATCATTTGGAGTGGAATTTTACTTTTTTGTGCCAAATACCCTTTAAAAGGCCAATCCTCCATTTTGACAGTGCCCAAGCTGGCTTCTGTTTACAGGTCCTGCCAAAGCGTTTATTCTGTGTTTTAATTCCTGGTTTTGGACTCCTAGCTGTTTATTGACTTTGATTCCTGCCGCCTGCCTTGACCTTTTCTCCTGATCTTCGACTATGTTTTGCCTAATCCTTGCCGGTACCTCGTTTTGGACTTGTTGCTAATTTATGCACTACTCGTAGGTTCCGCAGCAGAAAGCCTGGGCCCCAAAAGGGAGTTGGTGAACACTGGAATCCACAGGGGTGCCCTGTGCATCTGAGTATACTGACAAGTACGTTACAATTGAATCGGGCCCAGTGTGTGAAACTTTAGTTAAAAAAAAAAAGTATATAATAAATTTCTAAAAATTCAAGGTTTTTTTTTCCCTCGACCAAATTAATTTGAGGTTTAATAAATGGGCCTCTAAGTTTGCTAAGATATTGAAACATTAAATATCCTAATAGGGCTGATTTGCTTCCCATAAGGATTAATTATATCTTAGTTGGGATCAAGTATAGTGGCGGGCAAAAAAATTCGGCAGACCCAAATTTGCTGTAAATTTACACATTTCGCCACAAGCAAATTAATTTGAAACTGTGGCGACAATTCGCAATGAAAAATCCACTGCATCAAAAGAATGAGTTGCGCATCAAAAATGTGGCACGCATAAAAATTGTTGCGCGTCAAAATTATTCAGACACCCATTGACTTTAATGCATTTGAACCAAATAGTCGCGCATTTAAAAAATTACGCTTGCTTCAAAATTATTTTGCCACCCGTTGACTTGCATTTCACTAATGCATTTCACAGATTTTTCGCCATTTCATGAATTGCGATAACGGCACATATTCGACATCACTAATCAAGTACAATGCTCTGTTTTATTATTAAAGAGAAAAAGGACATCATTTTAAAAATTAGAAAAAGGACATCATTTAAAAAAATAGAATTTGCTTAAAGGGATCCTGTCATCGGAAAACATGTTTTTTTTCAAAATGCATCAGTTAATAGTGCTACGCCAGCAGAATTCTGCACTGAAATCCATTTCTCAAAAGAGCAAACTGATTTTTTTATATTCAATTTTGAAATCTGACATGGGGCTAGACATTTTGTCAATTTCCCAGCAACCCCCAGTCATGTGACTTGTGCCTGCACTTTAGGAGAGAAATGCTTTCTGGCAGGCTGCTGTTTTTCCCTTCTCAATGTAACTGAATGTGTCTCAGAGGGACATGGGTTTTTACTATTGAGTGCTGTCCTTAGATCTACCAGGCAGCTGTTATCATTGTTCTTTTGTTTGGCTGCGGGGGGGTGGAAGGGAGGGGGGTGATATCACTCGAACTTGTAGTACAGCAGTAAAGAGTGATTGAAGTTTATCAGAGCACAAGTCACATGACTTGGGGCAGCTGGGAAATTGACAATATGTCTAGCCCCATGTCAGATTTCAAAATTGAATATAAAAAAAATCTGTGTCTCAGTGGGACATGGGTTTTTACTATTGAGTGCTGTTCTTAGATCTACCAGGCAGCTGTTATCATTGTTCTGTATCATTGAATGTCAGATTTCAAAAATGAATATAAAAAAAATCTGTTTGCTCTGCTCTGCTGGTGCAGCACTATTAACTGATTCATTTTGAAAAAAAAAAAAAATTCCATGACAATATCCCTTTAAACTTGTGTCTATGGGAGATGACCTTCCTCTGATTCAGAGCTTTCTGGATAACTGGTTTCTGGATAACAAATCCCATTACTCTATATGCAACAAAATGGTCTGTGTAATAGAATCTGACCAACCAGTCTTTAGATTTAAATTTAACAAGCAAAACAAGCTTGTTACCCTGCTCTATAAACACCCTGCGCATACTGTATCTGGAATCAGTTCCTAACTATCTAGTTGTCTTCTTATGACAGCTTGCCTTTCTGTATGAGTGCTAATAGGTCTCACCTGGCTACTGACCAGAAATGTCTCAGCTCTGACCCAAAAGAGAAATCTGTAAAAAATGTAAAATGAGTTGTTCATCTTCTAAACATTCTTTTTTTCAGTTCAGTTGATTTCAGACTTTCTGTCCCTGCCTTTGTCAAGAATCTTTTAAACATTGCAACATAATTCTAGCATGGAATTATGCTTACTGGAATGCACCCAGACTCTATCTCTTATATACAACTGCTTGCATTTTCTAAAACTGAAGTTTGTTTGAAATAGCTGAGACGAGCACAAAGCAAGTGCTAGATTCCATTTCTATTGATCCTTCCTAATAGACACAACATCTTCCCTTGAGTTTATTATAAAGTATAATATTGCCACCAGCTAAAACTGGGAAAGTTCTTATAAGGCAAATTTCCAGAGCATAAATAAATATTGCTTAGCCCACGAATGAACCTGGAAGTTCAGTATTTACAGTGTCAGTTATTCATATTAGTGACAATATATTGTATAGTTTCTAATGTAATCTCTACCTGCAAGTTTATCAGGAGTATACTAAACTTTATACTGCTTACTTATAATTTTCGTAATTTCACCTATACTAAATATCTGTTTCCATCCCTTTTTTTCTAATTTTTGGTAACATACACATAGATATTTCTTGCAGAGTCACAGTATCCTTTTATTGTCTGTATGGGTGTTGTTCACCTCCACAGTCTAGCAGCTGCAATTTAACCAAGGAAGGGGACACCTTCTAAACATTGTACACGCTGGTTACCTTAAAAAATAAATAATGTTTTTTTTTTGCTGCTAGAGCAGCAGCCTCAAGTTCATTACTTACGCTGTATTCCACGCACTCCAATGGGACAGAAGAATCTTCTGAAGAATTATCTCGTGGGTAAATCAGAGATGTAAATTGTAGGTTGCATATTTACAGCCTATTTATAAAATGTGAAAGCAAATTGAGTCAGAAACAAACTAGGGAAATATTTGCATAATTTGCCTATTTATAAAGGCATGTTTTTCTGGAAAAAGCTGGATATGTTTTAATTTCATTTAAATACTCTGGCATAAAGCCAATGCCAATGCAAGTAAAAAAGAACTATAGAGTTAAAACTAGCCATTTGCAAATACTAAGCAAGATGCAGAGGTAGAAGGCAGGAAAAGAGTTAAGGTTAACATTTCTTGTCGAAAATCATTAAATCTTTAGATTTAATTACAAATGAATTACAACAGTCCCAATAATCGTTCCTTCTTTACAGGCAGAACTCCACAGTCCGATGCGGTGCGAGGAAACGCAGGCGACCAGTAGGAGAGGTTGAATATAATGTAAGTTAATTAAACATCGTAGCTACAAACTACATGCATCCGACTGTCTGATGCGAATGCTGGATGCTGCATCTTCATCCAGCAGTTGGATGCATGTAGTTTGTAGCTGTGATGTTTTGTTAAAGGGGAACTCCACAAAAACATAAGTTACATAAGTAAACATAATTTCAAGCAACTTTGCAGTATTCATCAACTAAAAAATATACAGACTTTTCATGATTTTTAATGGTTTCTGACAGTTCCCTAAGGCTAGCCTCCTGCTCTTCTGCTTATCTTTCTACTTTGCTGAGCTGTCTGACTACTGTTACTTTATAATAACAGCCAGCTGTCCTCCAAACCCCACAATTCCCTGCACATGTGATTTCAATAAGGAACAGAACACCGCAGTGCAATGCATTGTGGGTTATGTAGTTCCTGCATGCAGTCTGTAAGCTGTGGAGAAGTTGTTACAATTTGTAACATCGGTGTTTAGTCCCTCCTTCCCTGCCAGAATTTCAAATGATGCAGAAAGAGAAGAACTGTTAAACAGCTTGGTTGCAGCATAGAAAATAGCATTTGTTCATACTTTTTGAAGAAAACCGGTAACTGCGATGGGTATATTAGGGGTTTCTGTGTTATGTGGGCCTCTTTATCACATTTTGGTTTGGAAGCTGGAGTTTCCCTTTAATTTACATTTAATTTAATTTACACAAATGTCAGGTAATTGGTTGTTAGTTATTAAATGTATTTAGTAGTACATTAAATGGATATTATCCATCCAAATTGGCTTGTGTTAGTATAAATACATGTGCTTTGTTACTTCCTCTAATATTCAGCCCTTGACCAATTTTCCAATTTCTGCAATAATAAATGCTACAATGGAATGTTACTTCTTGGAGTGTCCTGTTTGATTTTGTCTGTCCATTATTTCAGGGGCATTTCCTCCAGGTTATTCAGGTATTTGGATAATGATTGTACACTTCCATTTTTAAAAGAGTCACAAATTCTTAATTGAGAAATGGACTATGACTGTGCTATTTTAGGATGGTGACATTTTTTGTTCTTGAGCCACTTCAGTGTTACCCAGTCCCTTCTGAAACAGCAGTGAACAGCATGTGTTTCTGAAGATATTTTTTCTTAGGGTAACATATGGATGTGAAAGTCCAGCAATTGAACAATAGAAAGTCATGTTCAGAAAATATTGTTGGGTTTTGTAAGCAAACTGTTTAAAACAATTTAAGCTTCCTGATCTCTTTTGTTAGTGATACTGATAAATCCTATTATTGTCAAGGTTTCTGTTTTGACATTAATACTGTAGAAGTTCCTACGGTTGTGTATGTGGCTTTCTTCCTCGAGCTTAGCCATTTAAAGATTTTAATCTCTAAGTAGGGATGCACAGAATCCACTTTTGGATTTGGCCGAATCCTGCGGAAAAAGCCTGAATTGGAAGAAGGCGAAGGAGGGGGGGGGAGTAGGGGTGGAGATTGCATGGAAGTTTTCTAGGTTTTCTTGTTGCTGGAGATTCTAGGGTTCCATATTTTCTCTGGCCAAGTATGTTAGTTTGTAAAGTTCCAGTTGAGAGTTTATTAGTTTTATCCATTTGCTGAGAGTAGGGGTGAAGGCCCCATTCAATGTACTGTAGGCGCACCGTTTTCTTTGCGTAAAACAACCGAGTTCTCATAAGTAATCTGGATGCTGTCTTGGGTAGTAAGGAGTTCACCAGGCCCAAGAGGCATGTGATTGGGTTTAGAAATTGGGGTCATGAAAGTTCATCTGATAAGAATCTCATGACTTGTTGCCAAAATCTCTGGATATCTGGGCAGTTCTAAAGTATGTGGATGAAGTCAGCTTCAGGTTCGTTGCAGCGAAGGCATCTGGAGTGTTTCGAGCGACCCATTAGATACAGTTACTTAGGTGTTAAATAGGTTTGGTGTATAATTTTAAATTGTATTAGTCTAGCTCTTGTGCTTATCAATGTGGCATAGAGATTTTCCTCCACCTCCTCCCAGTCATCTGGGTCCAGGTGGAGACCACTTGCTTCCCACTTAAGTTTAACTCTGATTCAAGGATCATACTTTGGGTTGTGAGTGCTGCATATGTTTTTTCAGCTTATCTGGGGCAGAAATTATGGTCTCCACTCCAGTGTATTGTATGGGGGGTGGGTACCTTTCTGAAACTCTATATACTGTATACTGTGATGGAGGCGTCTAATTTGCATGTAACTGAACACCGACAGGGAGCACAATGTATTTAGATAGTTGGTTAATAAAACTATGTTGTGCTGTGCTACACTATGCTTAGACTTCCACTCTTGTGGATAGTGGTTCATATGAGGGTACAACACACGACCAATTATTATTGGCCAGTAGTATCCTCTCATGCATTCCCTAAACTAGTTATACTGAAGGTCACAGAAAAGGAAATGGATTATGTATATTTTTAGATCTCAAATTAAAATCAAACACTAATTTGTCAGTATCCATTAAGTCAAATACCTCTGAGGCCCTTAAAGTTGCTGATTAATCAATGCTGGAGCAAAGCCACGCAACATCGATTTTCATGCATCAATAACCAGATCAATATTAGTAGTACTAGGAGGATGACCGCTTCTAAAGAGCATAGTGGTATTTGATAATGTAGGTGCTCCATCCAAAATTAGACATAAAAAGTCTTTATTAATGTAAAGCCTGGCTCCAATAGCTGGCCTTTTCAAATTAACCATAAATCTCTATGACTCAAGATAGTCTACCCTCAAGACAAGCACATATTTAATATATAATATATATATTATAACTAAGGTTAATGATTTGCTTTATGTATTTATTATTCTTTATTTAGATAGCAGCAAATTGTGCACCATCCATGTCAAAACCAACACTTGTATGGCGTTGTGCGTCAAAAAAATGTTGACGCCCATAGTCTTTAATGGATGTCGGCGTCATTTCGCTGGTGGCAAATTTTTGGCGAAACTAAATGGCTCAAATTTGCCCAAGCCTACTCAGTAGTTGTGTAATAATACTGTATATTGACTCTAACCAGCTGTTTCATGATTAAGTTGCTGTTTTTTTATACTGTGTTCTATTGCTGTTTAAATATTGACTTAGGTGATATCAATATGCTGTACTTGATGCCCATGACAGTAACCAGGCCTAAGAAACAACCCTCATGGTAGGTTTCATTTCGACAGCCAGTCCTGATAGGATATATAATCTGTATGGTTGCTTGTAAAAATAAATCCAGGATCAAGCACTTACACTGAGGTGCTACTGCAAAATGTAGATGGTCAATGTTGTCTACATATGTCTATGGACAGAGTCATTCTATATTTAAACTTTCATTTAAACAGAAATAGTTCTCCTCTTATATTGTTAAAGGTTAACTCTACTACTTAAGTATTGGCTACTTGTTAATATATACAAACTAGAGGGTTGAAAGACTAACATAGGTGCTTAATTACTTAAAGACTGTTAGCTAGTGATGGGTGAATCCGTCCTGTTTTGCTTCACCATTAAATTTTTCGCGCAAATTTTTTTTCTTGTTGCTCTCATCTTTTTTGTTGCAAACTACATTAGAGTCTATGGAGTTTTTTTCGTGACAGTTTGTTTCTGCTTTAGGAGGGCAAAATCACATGCATTTTTCGCTCAGTTTACTGCTACACACATACCCTACATTGTTAGAGGACCTCCTATCCACTTTGCTACAACTGCTTTTTTCAATAGAAAAAAGGTTCCCATGTTGCCAATTTCTTAAAAACATTTCTGTGATTTTTTACATTATGTGGAAGGAGAGGAGAAGGATAAAATGATGTATGTGTTTGTCGCATGGCTGTTTTTTTCTTTTTTTTTTTGTCGAGCATGTTTTTTTGTTGCATGTTATTTTTGTTTAGTAGTGCAAAGCAAAATGAGTAGTGGGGAGAATTTTTTGCACAGTTTCGCAAAAAGTTTTGCCACCTGTGAAACATGGAAGTTCACAGCAAATCAAAAATGCCAAAATGTTTTGTTCCATCACTACTGTTTGCAATCAACCAATCAGGTCTTGGCTTTCATTTTTAAACTTGTAGTAGACCATTAAAGGAACAGTAACGTCAAAAAATAAAAGTGTTTTAAAGTAATGAAAATATAATGCAGTGTTGCCCTGCACTGGTAAAACTGCTGTGTTTGCTTAAGAAACAGTACTATTGTTTATATAAATAAGCTGCTGTGCAGCAATGGGGGCAGCCATTCAAAGGTGAAACGTCTCAGGTTACACAGCAGATAGCAAATAAGCCTTGTCTGTCTAATGGTGTTATCGGTTATCCATTAATTAACCTGTGCCATATAGCCGTTTTTCAATTTCCGCCATTGCTAAACATCAGCTTGTTTATATGAACTATAGTAGTGTTTCTGAAGCAAACAGATCAGTTTTACCAGTGCAGGGCAACAGTACATAATATTTTCATTACTTTAAAACACTTTAATTTTTTGGTGTTACTGTTCCTTTAACAACTGATGACTGATTGGCTGATATTGGCAACTCCGTTTGTGCAATTTAACTACATCTACATCTAATAATCCTAGCAACCAATCAAATATTTGTTTTGAAGCAGCTGACCAGTAAATACTACTTGCTGATTGTTTGTTATGGGTGACTAGACAAGTAGCATGCATGAGAAAGGAAAAGATTAGGTGTTGACGTGAAAAACTGCTGGAAGCAATGGCCTGTAGCAAGCTGCAGTGTATGCGAGGCATGCTTGTGTTTAAGTACATGGGCAGTGGAATCTATTACTAGATACAATTCAAAGCAAGACTGCTTTATCAAGATAATGTTTTCTTTCTTGCTTTTTACCAGTAAAGAGATTTTTTAAGTAATGTATAATGATCTCAGCACTGTTGGTTTAAACTCTTTTATATGTCACCATCAAACCTAACCTGCAGTCAGAGACACAAATTTAGGATGGCACTGTCATTGCATCGCTTGCAGGAAGAGTTCTAAAGAAACATCAGTTTTCAGGCAAATCACAGTACACTTACAAATACACTACAACTGTTTCAAGTGCTTACAATGTTGATCCCACTGTGATACTGCCTTTCTCTCCTGAAGAGAGCTCTTTACCCCTCTAGCAATGGTTATTTTGCAGGGGATGCATATCTGTCACAGTATTAGGTTGTTTTACTTTTTTCTTGTTCTTTTTAAAGCACTACTCTTCAATATGTATTGAAATCTTGCAGGGTACTGAATGGTAACATAAACATGTATATATTATGCTCAGTCATGTTATTTTCCTGAGGCTTTTACTAAAACAGGACACATTTGCTCCTGGGCAGTAACCCATGACAACCAAATTTTTACTTTCATCATTCTTCAAGCAGCTGGCTGAGCAAATCTAATAAGTAGCTGCTATGGGTTACTGCCCACGTTCAAATTTGTGTTAGTAAATGAGCCTGGGGTTCTGTACATGTGCATCAATAACAGGTACGTTTCTCTAGTTTTAATTTACCAATATACAGCAAAAGGAAGGTTTTATCTCCTATGTTGGTTTAGTCCAGGACAAGTCATAACACTGACTAATACAGTTTATCATTGACACATTACATTACAGATATTAATATATTAATTGCATAACTGATACCATTTGTATTCATAAAGTTACTTCCAATTAACTGTATTTACTGTGTCTAAATGAGTTCTTCCGTTTCATTTTACTTTGATGAACTGGCTCATCAAAACTGGTACATTTTCATATTGTGCACTTTTATAAAAATCTACAGGGTATACATATATATTAAAGGGCAAATTGGCAATACATCTTTTAATTGGCTAAAAATACTCATTTTTTCTGACTTTCATTTATTAAGCTGTAAAGAATCATTTTGGCAAGTACACTATATATGTTGGTGCCTTTTATTATTATTATTTTGTGGTGGGGGATACTTATTTTGGCAGACCCACCATGTATAGAGGGGCAGGGGAAAGCTATTGGAAGGGCCAGTAGATTAGGGGATATACAGTATAAAACCCTTCATTCTTATCATGTGCTGACTTTGAGGGGAAATTTTTAACGTTACAAAATGATGGGGATGTAATACCCAAGTATGCTGGGAAGGATTTACTCTACACACATAATGGTGGATTTAAGAATTCATCTCAGTGCCGTAACTAGAGGGGGGTGGGCCCTGGTGCGTGACACACAGCTGGGCCCCCACCCCCCTCCATACACGGCGGATTCCAGTGGCGAGCGGACTGCCGGAGGGCCCTGAGGGGGTGCGGGCCCTGGTCCGCTCGCACCCCCTACTCCCCCGGTGGTTCCGCCACTGATTCATCTCTACCTACATCCCAATAATTTACACTCCCAGGGAGGGAATTCTATAAATTTGTAGTGTCTCTAGGCATTCCTAGGCTCACCAACACTCTACCCACCATTACCAAGCTTACATAGTTAATTATATCTTTAATATATAAAAATATACTGTGGATAAATAATGCAGGAAGGAACTGAACTGCCTAATACAGAGATTGTTACACTATAGGTAGGGTCTGTATCGTTTTAGGTTGGATAACCATGATCCCACTTAATACTGGTTTAATAAATACAGTACATTATTTGGTATATTTGTTAATATATAACCTCTTCCTTGTTTCATTTACTCTACATGCCTGGTAGGACACTGAGAAAAACAACTGTATAAAGCAGATATGTTTAAATATATCCAAAAAAAAACCACAATCCGCAGAAAAGTTTCACAACAAATTCATTACACAGCACAATACAATCAAATCTGTTGTCAAAAAATTACATTTGCTCTTTTGTTGGGTCATACAAAAATATAGACCTAGAGTCATGCTTTGTGCTAGATTTATTTCTTTTGGTGACAGTCTCATTTTTAGAGCTTAAGGTGACTCTCCATAATGAATAATTTAAAGAGTACAGATGTTCTTGTTTTGTATTTGCTGTCAACATATTAATTTGATTTGCATCTCTATTAATGCTGTGAGCAAAATTAATCACGTTCTTTTTTAGATTACAAACAATATTCTGCATGTCAAGAGATGGTATTGTGAATGTCCATTTAATTAGAAATAGTTCTGAAACTCACACACTGCATATAATGTTCTGCATTGCACCAAAATACTATTCAATGCTAAAACAAATTCATTTATGGCAAATACAGATGCCCAAGTAAGAATCAGTTATATAATACAGTTTATACAAATGAAGAAAATGTAAAATATGGCAGTGTTTGCTAAATTAAAATAACCCCTACTTGTTGTTCAGCTATAATTCCCATCATTGACATCCAACCATCATATTTGTCTAACAGTCTTGCTGGAATTTATATTTCAAGGGCTGGTAGCCATATGTTGGGCGTTTCTGTTGCAGCACATTAGGTGATATGTTAAAACATCTCATAATGAACTGTGTTGTAACTACGAGGGGCTCATTTAGTAGCTAATCTTGAAGACTGATCACCATCAGTTAAACACACTTCAGTTCCTACTGGTTCTCAGGTTAATTAACCTTCTACCCTTTGCTGAAATAGTAGAAAATATAGAGCTTTTAATTCACAATAAAATGTACTAGAACAGGACATGCAAAATTGTATTGAAAATCTAATAATAAAGATAGCAAGACATCCTACCATTTAAAGATCATTTATACATAATTCATTACTATATTAGAACACTGATGGTATTTTATGGGATTATCTGAAGTTCTAGAGATATTACAAATTTTAGAGCAGTAGAGTGACACCAGTCTTATGTTTGTGAGCATGACTGCAGCGATAATTTACAATGATTTAAACATTGCCATTAAAACAGTGTTCCAATATGAGTGACAGACACTATCCATCATACCTTAACAATACAAAGGGTCTAAACTCCTTCTTAGAATACATTTATGACAGGTAATATAATTTAGATCGTATATACATTTCATGGCAACATAACAATGATAATATAGCTTAGGATAGACTTATCTTTAATACATTGCATTTCTTGTAATAGGAAAACATGCTTAATGGAAACAAATGTATTTGGAAAATTATAAATCTGTATTTTGATGTGTCCTCTTCTTGATTCTCACCTGAAAAAAATGAGAATGTAAATTCAAATTAGCTTGAATACAGGATATGCTTGTATCTTTGTAATTAAATGCATTAGGATAACAGTGTCACACCTAAATAATCGTATAATGATATGATGTAGCAATGCTTGTATTGTAGTATTGTACAATAAAGAAGGGCTGAAAGATGGAATGGTCTGCAAACTTTACAGTCCTTGAGAATTCAGAACAATAAAGAAAGAAATCATATGCTAGTTAAATATATACTATGGGGCACATTTACTATGGGTCGAATATCGAGGGTTAATTAACCCTCGATATTCAACCATCGAAGTTAAATCCTTCGACATCGAATATCGAAGTCGAAGGCAGAGCCGGATTTGTTTCCCGGCCGCCCCTAGGCCACCTGGTCGGACCGCCCGGTCCTAGCGCATGCCTACACTACCCCTTCCCAGCGTGCCGGGGAAAAATCGCAGGCGCAGCTGGTGTCATTGAATAGGGATGCACACGTCCCCACAATGTGGCTGGGTGGCATGCCTCCCCTATTTTTTGCCGCCCTAGGCCCGGGCCTATGTGGCCTCGCCACAAATCCGGGCCTGGTCAAAGGATTTACGGCAATTCGTTTGATGGAACGATCGAAGGAAAAATCATGCGATCGAACGATTAAATCGAATTTTCCTTCGATTGCTAGGAAAGCCTATGGGAACCTTCCCCATAGACTAACATTGAAGTAGGTGGTCGAAGGTTTTTTTAAAGAGACAGTACTTCGACGATCGAATGGTCGAATAGTCGAACGATTTTTAGTTCGAATCGAAGTAGCCAATTTGATGGTCAAAGTAGCCAAAAAAATACTTAGAAATTCGAAGTATTTTTCCTTCTAATCCTTCACTGGAGCTAAGTAAATGTGCCCCTATATGTTAATGGCCTTTGGAATACAGTAGATCAAGTTAAAGATATATCTAGGGATGGGCGAATTTTTTCGCCTCGTTTCGCCTAAAAAATTACGCTCATAGACTTGTATGGAGACGTGCGTCAAAAAAAAAAAAGACGAGCAACAAAATAATTTTGCCGTGCGACAAATTTTTTTTGACGCCCATAGACTTTAATGCCCTGGATATATCAAGTAGCAGCTGCCCAATTATGAGTCAAAGTGCCGCAAGTGCATTGGCGCAGGCGATTTTTCATTTTAGCAGGCAGATGGCAGGGGAAAGGTGGTTCTGGGAGATTGTCGCCCTGCAGAAGAGGCGATTAGTTGCATGGCTACTTAATCGTCCCGGTGCCAGTGTACCCCTGCCCTTAGGGTAATTAATTTGACATCACTAAAATATGCATTTGTATCTTCTCTGAGTCACTGAAATCTTTTCCTGCTGAATTGTTCTTAGTGTATGTTTATACCTTTGATGCCATCATGTTTTGGTTCCTCGCTGTAAAGGTTATGAGCATGCCCAAGTCATGCCCATTATAAATACATAGTTAAATTGGGTTGAAAAAAGACAAAGTCCATCAATTTCAACTCCTCCAAATGAAACCCAGCATCCATACAGACTTCTTCATACCCTCACATAAATTATATATAAATATTTATATATCCATATCTATACTAACTATAGAAATTAGTATCACAATAGCCTTTGATCTTATGCCAAAATCCAAGCCACTTTTAAAAGCATTAACAGAATCAGCCATCACTGTTGCCCAAGCTGGAGGAGATAAATACAACATCCCATGTGCCATTGCTGTTACTGTGTTCATTAGCAATTAACAAGTGACAAGAAAGTTATTGAACTCACCCCATAACATTAGCTGTGTTGGGCATTTTTTTCACTAAGAGCAATTTTGCCAGATTGTTGCAGAGATTAGGCGAGGAGGTGTACAGTAGTAATGATGGGGAGCAATGGGTATATTACAATCACATTTCGAATTGAATGAATATCATCCATCTACAGTTAATTGTGTTCTGTGATGGTTCTTTTTCTCACAAGAGGCTTCCTTTGTTCCCATATATAAGGTTTTTGATACAAGCAGTTTTATTTAGCATTAAAGCAAGAGAAATGAGTGATCTGATTTTCAAAAAGATTCCATATTCTGGCAGCTAAAACTGTAACATAAAATCATAAAAGTTCTTTTTTTCAAGAGCTGAACACAAGTACAAGCCACTTGTCATTTTGAAAATGCATTCTGGCTTTTTATTCAGAACAAAAGACCAAACATAATACATGTATAGTATAGCATCAAAATCCACTGTAGATATTTAGGTACATATCCTGAGCAGAGGATTTTCTACTGCTAAAAATGTCCATATTCCTACAGATCCAGCTCCTCCGTTGACCGTGATATATTTTTCTCCTTGTAGCATCAGATTATGATTAATCACGGTGTCAGAATAATCTTGAATTGCATATGAATGTATGTACTGTAGCATTAGATGTTGCCTGCCAATGATAGCAGGACAATTTTCCACTTTCCAAGTTCACCATTGCTAGCAGTCCTATTCTGCATTTTTACCAAATATTTTTTGCATAGCTTAAAATTAATGAATGAACCTTTTTTTGAAATTCTGAATTCTTGTGAATCACAGCCAATTTTATTTAGTATTCACGTTGAACATTTCAAATTATCTCAAGGGTATAATTATGGACCATTTATGCCACAGACCAGGGGAGGAAACAAGAAAATGTGTTCCCATCCTTAAAACCAGTTTGAGTACAATTGAAGAAGAATTGTTATTTGGTAGAAAATCTTTAGCAATGACCTGTACAAGAAAAAGGGATCTTGAACCCGGGATGTAAGAAAACCACTGCCTGGGCTTTGTCTTAATATGCTGGTCAGCCACCAATGCTGCACCCCCCCCCCCATGATCTTTGGTGGTTGTCCACTATCCCCTGCCTGCATGCACACTGGTGAGTGGTAAACACATGTACAAATACACGTGTATTTTAATGGGGTGAGGAATTTTGCACTCTACTTGTTGCTTTTTTATGCCATAAAATATTTATTGCACAGCAAGACCATCAAAACTAGGATTTTGACCACTAACCTCACTGTACAATAGATTAATAGTTTAATTGTGATTTTTTTTATTGGCTTTTAGCTTTATTGTATTCTGCATTGTTCTTAATTATTGCTTTTGTCATAAAAAGTATATTGGGTATCAAAATGTTCAGAAGACCCTTTGTGTTTCTCACATTATCTAATGACTTATGGGATAAAAGATGCTGTAAAATGTAAGCTCTGAGCAATGCTAAATTCATCATTGTTTTGGAGTTTGGTAGCTGAAAAGCATGATTAGATTAGTCATCTACTTCCACAAATATTTATCAGCTTACTTTAAGACACTCTTTTCAAACATAAAAACGAATTCGTCTGCAGCAAATCGTGGGAATTTGCCACGAATTTGCGCCTTGCAAATAAATTCGCCACGAATTTGCGCCTTGTGAATAAATTCGCCCATCACTAACTATAAAGACATATTTACCCATTTTACATTTTTCACAATGTGTACTTATGGTATATATACAAATATATATATATATATATATATATATATATATATATATATATATAGATATATATATATATATATATATATATATATATATGTATATATATATATATATATACAAATATATATATATATATGGTTTTCTGTGGTAAAAATGTTTAGTGTGACTTCTTACCACACATAAACAGAGAGTGTGTTAAATTCATATGAATGGTTCACATTCAGTTCATGCCACATACTTTGGTAATCCTGTGTAGAATTGGCATCACACTATTTCATGGTCATAAGACCATATATTTAGGATGTGTTACCGTAGTACATTGGGGACGTGTAGGGAATAGGATGCTGTTATATGAGGGTTTGAAAAATTTCATAAACAACAATCCATTTAGAAAACTTTTGAGCTTGGTATTTTGGAGTAGAAAGACATATTTATACATTCAGAGAATGTTTATTGCAGTTAACTTACTCTTGCATTAGCTGAAATGTCAGCCGTAAAAATTATATTTTACCTAGATACCCAGGAAATGTCCCTTATGAAGAAAAACACAAATGTGAACCTTACTGCTAATGAAATGCTTTTTCTCCGGTGTAAACAATCCTATTTTGACCATCTTATTTGTAACTGAGATCCATGCCCTTTGCCATTCATTTAAAGGATTTCCCTGTCTGAACAAATGTCTCATTGAAGAACTAGAGAACAACAATGCGCTGAAATTCATAAACTCTTTTTACATTTTGAAATGACATCAGTTTTCCTTCAGTTCAAAATTACATACTAAATGAGTAGTGATGGGTGAATCTGTCCCGTTCCGATTCGCTGAAAAATGTGCAAAACGCCGAAATGCATTGATGTCAATGGGTGTCAAAATAATTTTGACGCAAGCATCAATTTCTATACGCGAGACTATTTTGCCGAAATGCATTAAAGTCAATGGGCATCAGAATAATTTTGATGCACGACAGTTTTTATACGCGTGACTAATTAATATTTTGCCACGGTTTGCAAAAACATTTGCGGGCAGCGAAATGTGGACATTTGCAGAGAATACATGCTTGGAAAACAAATTCACCCATCACTTGAGATGAGCTTTGAGTATACTGCATATTTTGTTTGGTTGAAGGTTCTTGAGGGGTGGGGCTTTGCACGAGGGGTGTAAAAAAAATAAAACAGCAGCAAAAGATGAGAACATTTTGGCATCATCTGTTTTTTTTTCCTCTACATTATTTACAGAAAAACGTGAATGAATATTTGCAGTTGTGTTTTTTTCCAGAAATCACATTGTTCTATTAATTTCAATGAGGCTGAAAAACACAAATGATTTAATAAACTAGGGGAATAAAGAAATAAATACATTTGTCAGAGACAATCTCCCATTCTGGCAACTTTTCCCATTTTATTTAAGAATTCCCAACTATTCAAGGTTTATTCACAGTTTTTTTTTTTCACTGTGTTTTTTCTTGAATCAAACAAAAATGCAAAACTGATTTTTGATAAATAACCGCCTTAGTGAATGAGGGGAAAAAGTACACGAAAAAAGAAATATAAAAATGAATAAATATATTTATATATATATATGCACCAACCATGACATCCTACTGCTTTATTAAATTTGTTTGTGCTGTAAATATATATATGTTTTTGTATTAGTCGTGTGTGCTGTGTTTAGGAGGTGTGGTTCACTTCATTGTTCTTTTTTAGTGATTGAAAAAGTGTAAAATAAAATAATATAAAATATTTCAGTCCATTTCACACATACAGTTTGAGAAACATTATCTGAAGTATTCATCTCTCAGCCTATACTTACTTCTGGAAACACTGTCATATTTATATGAAATATTACATTTTAGGAGGCATGTAATAATATCACTCTGATTCCCAGTTTTATCTCCTGGCACCTGTTGTGAGAGATGTGACTGTACACTAGTGTCAGTACATTTCATTTTACTACTTGTTATTTATTACTATATTTTATACACGAGAACTACATTTCTAAGCAATTTAATAAAAATTCCATACAGAATTACTCTCTATGTAAAGAATCAAACTCTATTTATGGTGGCAACAAGCTAGCAGGGTTGGACTGGGGCCTAATCTACCGGTCCCCAAAACTAAACGGTGTGCAGCGATAAACAGTGTTTGTGCATGCACGGCACCGGCCGGCATTTGATGCATGAGTGCAGGGGAGGCCCCGGGAAGTTTGGAACCCAGTGGGCCCCCAGTGCTCCAGTCCGAACCTGCATGATAGACACAATATGGGGCAATTATTTACAAGATGCAGTGTGGAAAGGGCAAAGGGTGCAAATTGTCACAATGTAGCATTATTTCCAAGAATTCAAGTGTTTTTGGTTGCACCTGCCATTACTGTACCTGATGCTTACAAAGTAATACCATTCAAGTGCATATTAGCCATTTAATATGTGGTAACAAATTTTCCCGTTTTTAAAGTTTGAAATGGACCAGGTAAATAGATGGCTAAAGCTGTACTTTTTAACGGAGATCGAATGTGAGCAAAGGCAGTCATCAAATGATACCTATAAAGGAAGTCCAACCAAAAAATATTTTTTGCACAATGAGAGAAACTGACATTCTAAGCATCTTTCCAATAACTGGAATATTATAAATGTAATTGCTATTAAAGGACATTGTGCAAGTCGAAAGGGATGTATCATGGATGGCAGATATTTAGCCCCATTCTTTAGGTTTTGAGACATCCCTTAAACAGACACCACAGGGTTAAGCAGGCAGAGGTGTGAACTGGACATCCAATGGGTTTCAAGGAAAAGCAGCAGGTGAATGTGTGTGAGAATAGGAGCTATACTTCTGAGCTGCTTTGCAATTCACCTGCTGAATTTACTGAGACCAGAGTGTTTGGGTCTGACAGAAAGACTTTTCTGCATTGTTATTCACCTGTGGGATTCCCGAAGAGACCAGCCTGTTTAGTCTCCATGTGTACTAGACTCTAGAACTACTAAAGTAATCAAATGTATGCTTTAGGGCTCTTAAACATGGCCGTAGACGCAGTCAATTATTTTGAAGGGGGCTGTACTCACACAGATGCATATATGCGCCGAACGCAGGTGAAATGCAACATGCTGCGTCCCAACCTGCATTTGGCACTTACAGAGTGGAAGGTATTGAAGGCATTTCTGTGGGGGGTTATCATGTCCTTTCAGAGCAGCATTTGTCTGTCACATCTCCTGCTCTCCCTGGCTGTAATTACTTTGGTTCACACAAGCATTGCATACAGTAATGACAGCGCAAACAGGAGATACAATCTTGATCACATCTCCTAATTGTGCTACCTTGGAGAATAGTTGCTGCACTTTTTCACTACAAATTCGTAAATTTTGCCACGGGTAAACTCTTAGCTATTGCTGCTAATTCGCCAGTGACAAGCTTTTTTACTAATCCCTATTTTTTATTTCATGATAATGTTAATGGCACAATGGCCAACCACTGCTTTTCATCGCAATTATTTATAAATAATTTTGGTAACAGAATTACATTTTCTTAAATTTTTCAGGAAAAAAAACAATAAAAACATGCTCCAGACGTCATATAGAACATTTGAGATTTAAATGTTGTATCTGAATATTTCTTTACCTACCATTTCACCTACTGCAAAAAAACTGCTATTTGTCAGTTGTGTCTTGCTAATTATTGACTTGAGCTGAAATCAGCCAGTCACACAGCATGACTGTGTTGCAGCGAGGTAATAAATTAAGGAACTCATGAATACATCTTTAAATATTTAAACAACGGTAATAAAGTAAAACATGTAAAATCATATTTTAAACATGTGGATCTTGTGTTGGCCCCATTTTAATACACCCATAAAGCACCCCTGTTGGCAGCTTTGTTCATTTTGTAGCCCTTTAATTACTTAAATAGTTTCACAAACAATAAATATGCTGAACTGAATTCTGGAGGAAAAAACAAGGTTTGAAAAAAACAATTTTTATTAACAAGCAGTATTATGCCTATTTCATTAAAGGTTGGTTGGGCACTTTCAAAAATTGGAAACTGTATGGTTTCCGATTTTATATTCAGATAGCAAAGCGCCACCTGCCAAGTAAAATGTTATTAATCTTTCTACTGTATGTTAAAACTGTTAGCTCTAAACTGCTGATTCAGGCCCAATGAATAATTTGTTCTCAGTTGAAACTTTCATGCTAACTGTAGAAAATGTAAATGTGAGAGGGATGGAGTTGTCTGGACAAGCTAAGGGAATTGACAAGGACCACCCTTAGAAAGCTGATATTTGCAGAGAATACACTTTTGAGTTCAAGACCCTGCACCTTTTGGCTCTCATTCAGGGAACAGTTCCTACATTTTTTTGGATTGTGGACTGTGATAATATATTGTTAATAAAGGCTGATTAATAATTTAAATCTTATAGAATCAGGTCCATATTGCTGCAAACATGTTGGAATGTTGTATGGTGACCACCACTTTGCACCCCATGAATAAATAACAGTAGAGTGCTGACTATTAACTCTTAGTTAATATATCATAAATCGCAACCTAACAAAGTCAATAAATGTTGCTATACCAGTAATGATATAATTGCAGCATTGCAACAACATGGGTAAAAACAGTATGCCATTATCAGCATTCTGAATAACAAGTCCCATACCTGTACATAATAAATAAGGGCTGACTGTGGTAAATATATGTCTTTACTATATGTTTTAGTATCGTACTATGGTATGCCATAAATACATCCAATAAACTGATTTTCTCAGATCACCTGATCAGTTCAAGTCCACCTGTATGAGTAAAACAATTGTATGACATTTTGTTTTAAACACATTTGTGGTTATAAAGGCTGTGTTTGGCATCCTATGGACTTTCAAATGGCTATAGGGACACTCTTTATTTATGGTCTGCAACTTCAAGACATGAAGGCCCATTTATGCCAGATCTTGTATACCCAGTGATCTAAACATACATAGGACTTCATCCAAAGCCCTCACACCTAATAACTTACAGTATGTATGCACTAGAATTACAAGGGTTTAGGGAATGTGGTCACTCTAGTACCCCCGATACTACAAAACTATATTTACATTTTTTAGTACAGTATGTTGTAGATATGTAGGGGCATAACAAAAGATTCCACTGAACGCAAGAAATTACTTTTTATAAACATGTTTTCAAATGGTTTTTATAAGCAAGCTCTCTAACTAGTGCCTACACTAGCCATGAAAATGTTTTGATACAACAACTGAAAATGTTGGAAAAGACTGTAGGCATCAACAGATTTAGAAGTTACTCAGCATTTTGTTCACATTGTTCAGAGTATTTGTGTTTTCACAGTTTGTCCATCGATTAAATCTCTGCATAGAGAATGACAGAAGGAATTCTGTCATGATTTTATGATGCGGTTTTTATTTCCGATTACACAGTTTACATTGCAAATGATTAACTCTACAATATAAAATGTAATTCCTGAACCAGCAAGTGTATTTTTTTAGTTGTAATATTGGTGTGTAGGCAGCCATCTCAGGTCATTTTGCCTGATATTGTGCTTTCAGAAAGAGCCAGCACTTTAGGATGGAACTGCTTTCTGGCAGGCTGTTGTTTCTCCTGCTCAATGTAACGGAATGTGTCACAGTGGGACCTGAATTTTGCTATTGAGTGTTGTTATTAGATCTACCAGGGAGCTGATATCTTGTGTTAGGGAATTGTTATCTGGTTACCTTCCCATTGTTCTGCTGATGGGCTGCTGGGGTGAATAGGAAGGGGGGAGATTTCACTCTAACTTGCAGTACAGCAGTAAAGAGTGACTGAAGTTCATCAAAGCACAAGTCACATGACTGGGGGTAGCTGGGTAACTGATGATATGTCTAGTCAGATTTCAAAATCAAATAAAAAAACATCTGTTTGCTCTTTTGAGAAATGAATTCAGTGCAGAATTCTGCTGTCAGAAAAAAAATGATTTTTCTCATGACAGTATGCGTTTAACAAACACAGAAAGAAATGTTACAGCAACTGTATTTTTTATTTGGTATTCAGGCATTAATCAGCTTCTTTATTTTTTTGGCATTCTTAAAATAGAAATAGTATATGCATAACAAAAATATCTTTGCAGGATTGGTGAAAAGCACATATTCACCATGAAAAATAAAGCTAACAATCACAGTCCTGTAATGTGCTAGAATATGATTAAAATTACAAAGACAAACCAAGCAAATTATGGCCTCTATGAAGTAAAGGGTAGACATAAAAAACATACATATTGTATAGAGCTTATGTGTTGTGAAATAGCCGAAAAGAAAATGGAAAGCTACTGAGGTCATAGCCCAATTCACAAATCTTCACTGCTAAAGAGATGTGGTCTCCTTGGGCTGATACAGAACCTCCAAAACACAATGTACAGTATTTCTAGTCTATGTCTTTGTTAAGCTTTAGTTCTCATTTAAAAGATTTATGTGTGCTTTAGAAAGAGGTAAGTTTAAGCGCTGGTGTGCTAATGGGCCATCAACTCACCATAGACATTTCACTCGCTCCCCTGATTTAACTGCCTTTACCCTTGCCTCGATGCAATTTATATGTGTACCTGGTGCAACACACAAAGATAGCACTGCTCTAGATCCTTAACTATCTTTAACTCTTTGCCTTCAAAGAATTAATAATAAATTATGATTAAGATCCTTCCTCCAATGTGCATCTGGGTTTTTTGGTTTGAATAACAGCTAGAATATAAAACAATGTAGTGACACCTAGGGCCTTATTTATCAAAATCCGAAAATAAAAAAATCTACGCAAACAAGATCCATGATTTGACCTTATTTATTCATAAAAAACATGATTTCATCGGATCTCTGACAAACTTGATAAAATCTAGTGAATCATACAAATAGTTTTTTCCAGAATTACTGGAATCACTTTTTTCGCACTTTTTCCCAAAAAGCCAGAATTTTTCAGATTTTTGCTCGAAAACTCGTGGGACGTCTCCCACTGACTTATATGCAGGTCTGAGATTTTTGGAATCTGACTTTTTCCATTCTTTTCTGTCCATTCTGACTTTTTCCATGCATATACTAAATCTCAAAAAATGCAATTTTTTTTGCCATTAACATGATTTAAATAAAACATCCAATTATTAATGTAGTTGTGTCTGATTATTTGGGTTCCGGAGCTATACCTAATAGCTTCTTGTAGTCATAGATTGTGTAAATGATGCAAAATATATTCTAAAGATAGAATCTTTCCAATTCAGTATTGAAAGAGGGATTTGCGAGCTGCAGCCATTACTAGAAATTAATAATTATCTTACCTCTTTGACTTTTTGGGGATTGTCTTAATCTTTTTTGGTTCAAGAAAATTGTTTAAATCTAAGATTGTAAATTGAGGAGTTAGGACAGAGACAGATAAGAAATGTTCAAGATTTGACCTATCAAACGTACTTCAGTTTCAATAAAATGTTCCTGACAGTCTGGGAAGGATTCTTAAATCCTAAACACTTGTGGATCCAGTTGAAGCTGTGATAATTCAGCTCCACTGATTGTCTAGATATTAGTTTGATATTGGGACTGACAACCAAGTTACTTCTTCTTCATCAACATAGATTGCACATGTTATGGTGGCTTTTCTAGTCCTAGCACTATTGCTTAACTCTATTCTTCACTGATTTTCAAATTAGATAAAATAGTTTTGAAGCATTGTTCATTCAGGATCCATTTTTCATGATGTTTGTGTTTGAACAAGTGATTGGCAGTTTAATTAAATAGCTTCAAATACATTTCAACTTGACGAACATTTGGAAATGGAATCTTTTAATTTCTGTGCATTTTTTTAACCTTTTATTAAGGGAAAGCTTTTGTACATGGTATTATCTTTGTAGAAGAAAATATGCACAAAATTACATTGACTGGCTGGTGATTAATATTTAAAACTATCAAAACCTTTTTTCACTGTCAATGCTGTTATTATATTGCTTTCAAATAATTTAAGAATATTTTAAATGCACTTTGAGTTCAGACAGCTGTACAATCTCATGTAGTTTTTTAGAGAAGCTGATGCTATTCTTAAACTTCATGCTGTTTTCTTTAAAAACTAATGCACACTTGCTTTTTATTTGCAACAGCAGTTGCTCAAGCTACTTAATCCTCTTGAAGAACCTTTTCTTCCCTCCACTCCCTCTCAAATCTGCCCCCAGATTTAGCAACAAGTGTCCTGTGAGAAGCTTGGGGTTTTTTGTTTTTTTTAAAGCATTTTTGTCTTTGTTTATTGGTACTTGAGTACTGCCACTGTCACACTGCCACCCAAGCCACAAACTCTATATTGCCTATATTGAAAATACAGTCTGGATCTGGCTAAGTTGCAAATTGCTTATTGCATTTCAGTTGTTTTTATGATTTACGTTGTAATACTTACATTTATTAGGGATGCACTGTATCCACTATTTTAGGATTTGGGCAAATCCCAAATCCTTTGTGAAAGATTCAGCTAAATTCTGAACCAATCTGAACCCTAATTTGCATATGTAAATTAAGGAAATGAGGAGGAAAGGAGTAAAACATTTTTGAATTAATTGTTTGTGGATTCAGAGTCGGCTCAGCCAGGCACTTGGATTCGGCCAAATCCTGCTGAAAAAGGCTGAATCTTGGCCAGATCCTGGTTTCGGTGCATGCCTAACATATATATATATATATATATATATATATATATATATATATATATATATATATAATATTGAACTATTAATAGGATCAGAAACTTGTTGAGGTAAATGTGTATGGGCCCGAAGGCTCAGTATGGAGTGCAGACCAAGGAGGAGGCAATTCAAGAAAAAAAGGTACAAGAGGGTTAGGCAGTAGAATGGTCAGAGTCCAGGCAAAGGGATCAATTCATGCAGAATAGAGTCAAAACAGTTAAACAGGCAAGGTCGGTACACAGGAATCAATATATCAATACTAGAGTCACACCCAGGAATGCACAAAGTGAAACCAATATTTGGGCAATGTTTGCAGTCCGCAGGCTCCTTTAATAGGCCTCCTTTGGTGCCACCATGACGCTGGTATTCTGACGCTGGCGTGCTGACGCCAGCACCCATTCTAACGCCAGCGTCCAGTCCAACACTGGTGTCCAATCAGCAGGCAAGATGGCGCTGGCGTCACAGCACTGCGACCAGGAAGAACCTCGTGGACAGACTGGGCGCCGCCATCTTGGATTGAGGAATGGTGTTGGTAAGAAGTTTCCCTTACAGTACCCCCCTCCTCAGGACCACCACGACCAGGGCTAGATGGGAACTGCTTGTGAAAACTTTGGATGAGAAGAGGAGCATGGATATTAGACTTTCTCAAGCAGGAACATTCCTCAGGGCCAAATTCCTTCCACTCGACCAGATACTGAAGAACACCTCTGGAAACCCGGGAATTCAAGATCCTCTTTACTTCAAACTCCTGAAGGCCCTCAACAAGAGCAGGAGCAGCAGAAGAAGAAATTGAAGAATTTGCTGGTTTGAGAAAGGATACATGGAAGACATTTGGAACCCGCATCTCTGAAGGAAGCTGCAGACAAACCGCCACATGATTAATGATCTCAACAATTGGAAATGGGGCCGATGAACTTGGGACCAAGTTTGGGATTAGGCACTTTGAGGCGAATATTCTTAGTAGACAACCAGACTTTATCAACAAGACTATATTGAGGGGAAGAAATTATTTTCTTGTCTGCAAATCTTTTTTGAGAAAGAGAACTCTTCTCCAGGTTGGCTTTTGTGGCATGCCAGATAGCAGACATATGAGCAGCTTGATCAATGGCAGCTGGGACATTGGTGAGGAACAGATCCTGAGGGAACACCAAGGGATTCTGACCATAGACACAGAAGAATGGGGACCTTCCAGATGAAGCGTGCAGTGCATTATTGTGAGCAAACTCAGCCCAAGGGAGAAGGTCAGCCCAGTCATCCTGACACAAGGACACATGACAACGAAGAAACTGCTCAAGTGCAGGATCAGTCCTTTCTGCGGCACCATTGGACTGGGGATGGTATGCAGAAGAGAATTGAAGGGAAATGTTGAGGGCCTTGCATAAAGATCTCCAGAATTTAGAGACAAATTGAGAGCCTCTGTCAGACACGATTTCAGCTGGAAATCCATGAAAACAAAAAATGTGCAAGATGAATAGTTTAGACAGTTCTATGGCCTAAGGCAACTTGCGTAAAGGTATGAAGTGAGCCATCTTGCTGAATCTGTCAATCACAACCCAGATAACAGTGTGTCCAAGGGAGACAGGTAAATCCACAATGAAGTCCATCGCCAAATGGGTCCATGGTCGAGAGGGAATGGGTAAAGGCAAGAGTAACCCCTTGGGAGGAGAATGCCCACACTTGGCGGTTGCACAGGTGGCACAAGAAGAAACTAAGTCCTTAACATCCTTTCAAAGAGACAGCCACCAAACAAGGCGAGACATAAGTTCAGTTGTCCTTCTTATTCCAGGGTGGCCAGCTTGCTTGGAATTATGGGACTGGGAAAGGATGGTGTGACAAAGTTCAGGAGGGACAAAGGCTACTCCCAGGGTAATATCCGGAGGAGCAGAAGATTGTGCTGTTAATAACTGAGAAGCCATGGAGGGAAAGCAGCCACAATCTTAGCTGGAGGGGCAATGGGTTCAGAAACCTCTGAACAACGGTCTTCAGGAACAAAGTTTCTGGAAAGTGCATCCGCTTTTTTATTCCTGGAACCAGGACAGAATGTGATGATAAAGTTGAAGCGGGAGAAGAAGAGTGCCCAATGAGCTTGTCTGGGATTAAGACGTTTGAGTGTTTGGATGTATTCAAGGTTCTTGTGGTCTATGAAGATTGACACTGGCACAGGAGAACCTTCCAACAGATGTCTCCACTCCTCTAGAGCCAATTTGACCGCTAACAACTCATGATTTCCCACATCATAATTATGCTCTGGTGACAATAATTTTTTAGAAAAGAAAGCACATGGATGCAATTTCCCATCACAAGGTAGTCTTTGTGACAAGACAGCTCCAGCCCCAACATCAGAAGCGTCAACCTCAATGAAGAAAGGCAGAAGAGGATTAGGGTGTCTGAGGATTGGAGCAGAAGAGAATGATTCTTTTAGTGTCTTGAAAGCTTCCAAAGTCTGTGGAGGCCAACATTGAGGTTTTCCCCCTTTCCAAATAAGGGACAGGATCTGAGAAATTTTAGATGAAAAACCCTTAATGAACTGTCTGTAATAATTGGCAAAGCCAATAAATCTCTGTATAGCTTTGGTACTGGTGGGAAGAGGCCAGTCTTGAATCACCAAAACTTTTGCTGGATCCATCTTGAAGCCTTGCTGGGAAATAATATTCCCCAGGAAGAGGATAGAAGAAACTTCAAAAGTGCATTTTTCAAGTTTGGCGAACAGATTAAAGGACTTCCCATACTTGGACCCGATGTTCTTCTAAATTCTTAGAGAAAATAAGAATATCATCCAAGTAGACGACAACACTTTGGCCTAACAAGTCCCGGAAGATGTCGTTAACAAATTCTTGGAAAACCACGGGCACATTACAAAGTCCAAAAGGCATAACGAGATACTCGTAGTGCCCATCACGAGTGTTAAATGCGGTTTTCCATTGGTCACCCTCTCTGATCCGAAGGAGATTATAAGCCCCTTGAATATCCAATTTAGTGAAGAGACTGGAACCTTTGAACTGATCAAATAACTCGGAAATGAGGGGAAGAGGGTAGCGGTCGATGATGGATGAAAGTGGTCGGTCATCAATGGCTAGGACTCAGAGTAGTACTGCCAGGGATTGTAGAGGAATGGAGTGGCATTCAGCAAAGGCTTTATCCAAGAAGTTTCCAGCTGTGCCGGAGTCAAGGAGGGCTTGAGCAAGAATGGTCTTGGTGGGAAGTAGAATCTGAACAGGCAGAAGAAATCTGTGAGAGGAATTATGGGGAGGAGCATTAATCCCGCCCAGGTAAGTCTCCCCAAACTTACCTAGGCGTTGGCATTTCCCGGCTTTACTACACATTCATGGGCAAAGTGAGATTTACCCCCCCACAGAAAAGGCAAAGTCCTGCTGCCCGTCTCCTCAACTTCTCTTGTTCCGAGAGTCGGGCTGGTTTCAATAAGGAACAAAATATCACAGTGCAATGCATTATGGGTTATGCACTTCCTGCATGCTGTCTGTAAGCTGTGGAGAAGTTGCTACAATTTGTAAAATCAGTGTTTAGTCCCTCCTTCCCTGCCAGGATTTCAAATGATGCAAAGAGAGAAGAACTTTTAACAGCCGAATTTCAGCATAGAAAATGGTATTTATTCATATTTATTCATACTTTTTGAAGAAACAGGTAACCGTGATGGGTATATTAGGGGTTTCTGTGTTATGTGAGCCTCTTTATCAAATTTTGGTGTGAAAGCGGGAGTTCCCCTGTAATGGATTTTGCCATCTGGTCCTGGAAGCCATAGGGGCAAATTTACTAAAAGGCAAAGTGGCTAACGCTACCAAAAATTTGCCAGCAAGACGTCATTTCGTTACTTCGCCGATTTACTAACGGGCGCTGGCGTAAATTTGCTAGCGAAGTGGACCTACTCTAGCGCTACTTCGCACCCTTATGCCAGGCGAAGTTGCGCTATGGCGAAGGGACGTAACTACGATAATTCACTAAATTGCTCATTTTACTGAACATTACCTGTTTGCGCCAGACTTGACTTCGCCACCTCAGACCAGGCGAAGTGCAATAGAGTAGATTCTCTTGCTTCAAAAAAGTCCCAAAAAACGCTGGCGTCATTTACTTTTTTAAGGGGGAAAAAGATTGTACATTTTTTTGTGGGTAACCTCCTTCCCCCCTACATTGCCTAACATATGGCACCTAAACTATACAGTGGGCACATGTATAGGGCAAAATATCAACTCTATTTTATTTTATGAAGCTTTCCCAGGCTTGTGTAGTGTAATGTATTTGATGCTACATATACGTCCATTGTACTTTAACTTGGCGCTGTATGCTAATTAGGCATCGCTAGCGTAACTTCGCTTTGCTTGACGAATTAACACTAGCGCAACTTCGCTACCTTTCGACTCCCTGAGCGCAACTTCTGATTTTAGTGAATTAGCGGCGCCCTGGCGAAGTCGCCTCTAGCGCATTTTTGTTGCTTAGTGAATATGCCCCATAGTGTTCTGGAAGGAACAGGCAAGCCAGAAAACCAATTCCAGTGGTCCAGATCTCATATTTGAGCTCACTTTCCACAGGAAGGCTTTGTGTGAACATTATATTGTGGGACAATTATTAGTATAACTGAACAATTTATTACTAAGCTGCTAATCTGATTTGATAAACAGAGACTGCAAGCATTTGATATTTCTTGAGGTAGCATCGTTGATTGGCGTTAAGAACTATATTTCCTACAGGAAGTGCATTGAGAAGGCCAATAGCAGCCCAGCCAGAGAGAACCAGAAAGGAAGAGAGGACCCAGCTAGCAGTGGTGTGCTGTGCTGGAAGAGACTAGGGCGCAAATTCACTAAGCGCCGAAGCGCTGAACGCTAGCGTTAATTCGCTAGCGTTTGGCATTTTCGTTACTGCGCAAATTCACTAACGAACGCTGGCATAGTTTCGCTAGTGTTACTTCGCATCCTTACGCCAGGCGAATTTTCGCTAGCGACGTAACTACGAAAATTCACTAACTTGCGCAGTGTACTGAACGCTACCTTTTACGCTAGACTTCCTTCGCCACCTCAGACCTGGCGAAGCGCAATAGAGTAGATAGAGATTGTTTCCAAAAAAAGTCAATTTTTTTTCTAAGTCCCAAAAAACGCTGGCGTGTTTTCTATATGATGGGTGATAGGCTGCAAAAGATCGAAAACATTTTTGGGGCTCCCCTTCCTCCCCGCTACATTTCCTGACTCATGGCAACTTACCTAGACAGTGGGCACATGTGTAGGGCAAAATAAAATTTTTATTTGCTGATTTGAAGGTTTTCTATGCATTTGTAGTGCTGATACGCGTTCCTCCATTGAAATTTGAATTTCGCGCCGTATGCAAATTAGCCTTCGCTAGCGTAACTTCGCTTTACATAGCCAATCAACGCTAGCGCAACTTCGCATCTTAGTGAATTTGCCCCCTAGGAGTTTTTAGTTGCAGCCAGTTTAGTGACCAGACAGACAGAGAGAGAGACTGCTACTAATCTGCAGAGGGATACACTGCACTTTGCTCTGAGTTGTTTCCTGTTGTTCTTTGGAGGGAAAGTGTGCAAGGTCCCAGCAGGCAGCGTGATCCCCTGTTGTAGTCTACCAGCCATTTTGATCAGGAGAACACGACAATGAAAGAAGAAGCAGAGTTCTTCTGAACTATAAGTCACCCTTAACTGCCTCGCCAGTTTGTGCGATTACTAAACAGCCCTTATTGTATCTGTGAGACTGTGTGGTTTCTATGCACAGAGGAGCGCCCAAGTTGCAGCACTCAGATGTGTCTCCCTCCTTACTACAGTCATCATCTGAGAGTGTTTCAGTGAACCAGCAGAGCTACTGGGGTGACTTCAGGGATTATACAGTTACCTCATCCACCAGCAAGGATTGTAAGTAAGGCTGAAAGCATTGCATTTTTCACAAGGGGCCCCCAACAGTACACATTATATCCAACATGTAGGGGGATTTAGGTATACAGACCAGGCTTATGCTTGCCTTTGGCTATTCTTAGTGAATTATTAAGCTATTGGCTAGAAATTGATCTGTGATTTTTGTCACTATCTAATCATTTCTTTCTTACAGCCTCAGCTGTTGCACTGCCATTCCTGTGTTCCTGATTATTGGATTCTAGGGGTGTCACCAAGGTGCATTGCAGGAGCATATCCATTAGCACAAATTCTAAGGCACACGTCAGGGTGGGCTACAATAGTAAAACTGTTAGGAAGTTCTCTCTGAGCAGGAAGGTTACCTGTTTGTGTTAGGAACTCCCAGAGGGGCTGGGGGTGCTGCCTGTCACTGCAAGGAGCAGAGGGAGATGTGACCAGGTGATTGCGAGTCTAAAGTGATTGAGGAAAGCCACAAGGTGAGACAGACCAGAGGCTATTGAGTTGGTATCCCTCCAGAGTGGGGAAAAGTATTGAATGCATGCTGTTGACAACACTAATGAACTGGGTTCACGTCATCTTTATGTTGGGAAAAGTTTGCCCAAATAAACCTGTGTTTTTGCCTGAATACATGGTGTCCCTGTCTTTATGCTTCTGTTCCTACACTAAACAGCTAACCATAGCTAATTTCCCCTAAAAACTGCATGTACAGGCAGCCAGCTTGTCATGCCTGATATTTTGATCACATTGGCCTGTTAATGCCAATCCAATTGATGTGGTTGCAGTTTACTGATTTACTGATTGTTTTTGTTTTCCTTTTTTTCTATAATCATTGATACTGATAGTCCAACATAAGATGAATTATGGATGCTTTTTCCTAGAAGAACAATTTGAATTAGATCTATTTTTATACTATATAAATGATTTGAATTTAGTTTCCTTCATTGTTTTGGGGTGTACAATTAAAGCATACAGTTCAATGCCATTTTATGGGAACTGGCAACCCTTACATTATTTCAAAATCTCATGCATGCACCAGAAAGGAGGACTTAATCCAAGCTACGTGGGCATTGGCATTAGAAGGGGAAGAGGGAGTGGGCCTATGAAGATATTAGTGACAACAAGGAAGTGCAGAAATGAAAGCAATTGCTGTGCCTATTATTATACAACTCCTATGTCTGTGAGACAGGTCCCCTTTAATAAATAAATGAAACAAAAATAAAGTGCCAAAGCAGCACCTTATTATTGATCAAGATTTGCAGAGATCCCTTTACACTGAATTTGTTATGTTTATATTGATAAAAATAACTTGTTATTTAGAAACATCTCTGAGAAAATAAAAAGTAGTTGAGAATGTTTTTCTTTTTGTATAATATCTAAATCAATTACCTTGCTCAAATTATGTAAAAGGAAACCTTGTTTGCTGGAGATTTAATTGGACTTGCAAAAAAAAACATCAAAGCAATTATAGTTAACAGTAAAAATCTATGAAATCTTATCATTTGCATACTTAATCTAGATATTTTACAGTTCATGTTACAGCAGTTATAAAATCAGTGGGATGGAAAGAGAAAGATACCAAATTCTGGATGACTAGTTCTTAACAGGCAACTCTCCAAATCTGTATCAGTCCAAAATCCATAGCAAGCAGAATAAACATACACTATAATGAAAGAGCCTAAATGTTCATTCACGTGTCACGAGATAGCATTTTCATACTGAGTGTCTGTTCCTTACTCATTCTTTATATAGCCTAGCAAGCTAGCTATATGAATATCTAAGGGGCCGATTCACCAAGGGTCGAATATCGAGGGTTAATTAAAGTGATACTGACGCTAACAATTTTCTTTTGAAAATATGAATCTACATTAAAAGTTACCTTTAGGTCATGTTGATCATTTTTCTGCTTTTGTTCTGTAATTGTTAAGTTCTTGAACCTGACTGTTTTGTCATATATGGCCACCTTTACTCAGTAACCTTGAACAACTTTTAGCTTTCAGATCAGATTTATAGTTTTGCTAAATGAAGTTATCACCTAAAAAAATGATTTAATAGAGCATGAAAACAGCTTTTAGAACAACACGTTAGTTAATCTGTCATTGCCTGAAGATCTATCACCTCTCATGCAATGCATCACAATCTGCAATAGTATGTAGGTGTTAATATGGAATTAGGAAGCCTTACACAGTAACTTTCCATTCAGACATGACCAGTGTACATATTGTAAGGGGGCATTTATAGTTATTCTTAATGCAAATACAGACTGTAATTCCTGTAATGTGCAGCAGATACCTAATTAAAAAATTTATGTAAGATATATTAAAATATATCTTCTACATTACTTAGTGACAACAAAAACATAAACACTACAAGAGTAATATGAGTTGTTGTTATTGATCTAAGAGCATCTAGATGCTAAAGTGACATGTAATACCTTATAAATGTGTAAAAGGTACACATGTGGGAAGATTATGGATAACCACTGCCAGGGCTGCTTTAAGATACTGGTGGACCAAGGGCAAAAATCTAATTGGTAGGCCCTTGAAGCAAGATTGCCCTCAAGCAAGAGAACTTCAATATAATGGTGCAAGCAAAAAAGGCAAGCAACAAAATATGTTTTTGGTGCAAGCAAAAAAGTCAAGCAACAAAATATGTTTTTGCCAGCCCACCACATCGGGAACTTCCTCTTGGTGTATGCGGCATAGTGAGCAATTTTTAGGCAAAATAGTATTGTTTTTCCCAACAGTAGTGTGAGGTCTGTTAGCCAGCAACTCCAGTGGGAAGAATAATTTTCCTATGAAAAGTGCCCTTTAAGATTTTACCCATAACTCACCCTAATTAGTCTTTAGACTGTGTCTATTAATCTACAGATTTGAGCTCTCCTATTTGGGCCAAAACTCAATTTGGGAACCTCTGCAAGGCTAAAGACACACAGACAATTGTAGGTGTTAAGGTTTCCATGTTTTATCATGCTGAAATTGTGCCAGTAAAATGCCTGAAACTAAATCCAATTTCCAAAATTTTTTCCTATGCAAATCATTTGAAAATCACCTGTATGGTATTTTCAAGCAATTCACTTTGGTGGCAAATAGGTGATTTAAGTCCTTTTGGCATGAGTCACTATTCATAATAATGTATATACAGTATAGCTACAATTACATAGATGAAACTCTTGGTAATATTTTTTTCAAAAAAGATATTTATCGAAATACACAGCAATAGGTTTTGTTGCATTTTATTGTTTTACTGTGAAAAGTGACTGTGAAACCTGATTTAAATAAATGAAAACAACGAATGGGCTGAGTACTAAAGTAAAATAAAACTTTGCTATAAAAACCAATAGATGTAACCTCAATTTTACACACCATTGTTATCCGTGTTCCTGCATTTTACAACATCTTTTGTATTCCCAGCAATAAATAATGCACAATGTATTGATTTTACATTTTCCCAAATGTTACACTATTTTTTTCTGATCCCCTGAAACACATAAAGTGGGGACTGTACTGTATTCTAAAAAAAGCAAGCAACATTTCTTTTTCTGTTTCACTTAATGATATTTTAAAGCAGAACTTCTAAACTTTCTAGCATATTCCAGTCATGAATTTGTAGAATTACAGCAATTGCTGTAATGTACAGATGTTTAAATATTAAGCAACTGTGCTTAGTGGAAGATTCATGGATTGCGGTGCTCAGAACATTGCAGGGCACATCACACAGAAGTTTACATATCAGTGAAAAAGACATTAAATCCAACAAGACTTCTCATTTGGTGGGGCAAGATAATTTAAAAGAAACATAGTCCTGTTTACCCAATATAAGAGATTAATTTAGGAATTTAACAAAGGAAGCTAAGAGGAGCACTAAAACGAGCCAGATGCACTTCTGAACACATTCATATGCTTCAATCTACACATAGAATTCTGTCACTGCATTTTTAGGGTCAAAAATCACCTGGGAATTCAAAGTCAGTTTTCATTTTGAATACCTTGTACTGAAGGGAATATCTATGGTAATCATGGGTGCCCGCTCCCCTGATCTTCCGGTCCCCAAAACAAAACAATGATGTGCAGCGCCATGTGTGTCATGTTTGGAACCTGGTGGGCCCCCAATTGTCCAATCCAACCCTGGCTACACTGACATAACTCTGAGCCAATGTATCCATCTTTACCACTTTGAAAGCAAATCCATGCCTTGGGCACACACCTATTAGCAAGTGAGTCAGTGCATCATATGCAATGGTCAATAACCTTAGTTTGTCTTACTTACACACATGCATCAACTCACACACTTACACTTACAGTCTCAGACTAGTGAGCAATAGCCAATCTGTTGAAATCCACTTGCTTTTTGTGTCAGTCTGGGTGCACACAGCAGACATAGTGCCCTCTCAGTGCAGAGACATAAGCAAGTGGGTTGAGGTTAAGAAATTTGTGGCAGTAGCTCTCAATTATTTGTTTCATAGTCAAATGGAACAAGAATCCATGTATGTACAATCCAGTGCCAACCTGATATATAATGTCCCAGAATAGAGCTTCAGTGGCAATGTCATGTTAATTGTCTCCATGTGGTAAAAAAATAAATAAAAAAAACCCAGCAGCTCTGTGTATAATAGCCCGTAGTATAAACATGGTCCCAATTTAATAAAGAAATTATAATAGAATGCCATTCTCTTTTATAAAACATGAGAAAGCACAACAGAATAAATCAGATGTAACAGGCACACTTACACAGATAGAGACATTGTGAAAATACTTAATAAGTCCACGTAAGGCGGCCATACATGGCACAAGAAAAGCTACCGACACACAAAGTCGGCAGCTTATTGGAAAGTATGGGGGGGCCCTCCGATTGGATTCCTCGATGGATATCCAGCCGAACATCAGCCAGATGTCGATCGAGCAGGCTTAAAAGGCCCATCGGATCAGGGACTGCATCGGTTCATTGATTCGGTACTCAATCCCACTGCTGCATTCCTGGCCTTGTGATCCAATCATTGGGTCCTAGGGCCCACGATCAGATCATCCCAATATGACCTGGATGAATGAGAACCTTCACCAACATTCTGAGGGGAATAGTTCCCAATACAACATATATCTAGAGAAAAATACAACAGTACTGTTACAATTACCATCCTATCAGGACATAATATTTCACTAAAAAAGACAATTCGGTACATATCCAAACATAACTTTTATAATAAGGATTATATAACATGAAATGTGTAGTTTGACTCATGTATGATGCCTATTGGCAGGCGTACCTGAAACGTGTTGCCGTCTGTCAACTTTTGGCCAGGATTCCCTGAGATTGAAGCAGAGATATGCCAACAGCCAATCGCCACGTCATAGCTCTGGCCTCCAACGTCATGACCTGCCCCCACTAGATCATCGCCCCCACCAGAGTTAGTAGCAACCCTACGCGTGAATGATATCTGGATGAATATCAGTAAGATGTCAATCAGGAAGGTTCAAAATTTTCATTAGCCATGAAGCCATTTTTGTGTTGATGTGGTACTCATCCAACAAGTATCCGTAGGCCCTACTGGATAAGCCAATCCTTGGCACTAAGGCCAACAATTGAATCAGCGAAAACTACAGTAAGTGAGCTTTACATTATCATATGCATATATCTAAAATCTATAAAGACATACAGTACAATGATACACACTCTATTTCTGTCCCAGTCTTGCAAAATTCAGAGCACTGTGAATATATAGCTCATGATTATTTTGCAGTGGATGTGTCAGTTCTAGCACAGACCTGAGAGAGCATCCAGATTTTTTATAGTGCATGTATAGAACTGGTTTAAAACTATAGCTACTGCATGAGAAATGAGTAGGAATGGAAACGAGTAGGAAAAGTTGCTGAGACTATAGCAACCCCATTAGTTGAAAGTAATGCCTGTACAGAATAAATATAAGGTTTATTCCCTATTTATTGAGGCTCTAGTTTTTTCTTCTTGTGAAACAAATAGGAAGCAAAAGGTGTAGCAATGCTTGAAAAGGTTAGAAGAAATAGATACCAGATTTAGTCAAAGGTCATTCAGTGACAAAAATCTAGACAGAGAACAGTCCAAGTGCTTTGAAAATAATTTTAAATAAGCAGTATTACAGTTATTTACAGTCAGATCAGTCTTGGAGGCAGATATAAAGGACTGACTCAGGCACTGCAATATGGTACAGTCATTGTTACCATAAAAAACCTATTTCAAGGAAAGCCTGGTGCAATCCATGCTTCTACACAAACACCATGGTAGAATCCACATTCACAGGACTTCTGAATGCAAACGGTTGTTTAGTTGAGAGCAAACTATAGGTTTGAGTCTATAACAAACACAGCAGTGACTGAGAAGAATTATTACTAGTCTGACCTTGGTGAAAAACGGTCTAGATTAACACCCAGAACACTTCAGTTAGCTGAAGCGACAAGCAATTACAAGGCTTTTTATAGTATACATTTTTTTCAAAATTGACTTCAAAGTTGGTTTCTGAATTCTGATCACTTCAGTTACTTGAAATGTACTAGACTTTGCCTGTGGCTGTTGTCAGAACCTCTGCTCTCTTCAATTAGTCAAGTTTTGGAGCATTACGTTGACTTGTTTTATTCTATTTTCGCTTCTAAGCTAAATACTGCTAAACCAAAATTTTGCAGTAATACTTCAAATGAGGCTCTTTAGTAGAGTGTAATTGTATTATTAAAAGAAATGACAATCTATTAGTGGATTCAGAACAAACAGCAATAGTGTGCACAGATGGCAAACTATAATGACAATAAACTGTTCTTACCTTAGTTTCTCTGTTTCACTGTTAGACCTTATTATTCAGTTTATCTCATTTACAGAACACATTGATTAGGAAGCAAAACAGACTAGGTAACATTTTAGCTTTTTTCAGCCTTACATCACTTCAAATTAAGTCATTTTTGCTATTTACTCTAGTGCTGAGAATATAATCACAATAAAGATAAGAATTTAAATAATTTATTTTGCCACTATAGGTGAAATATAGGTCAAATACATTGATCCCTTAAAGAAAGCTATTAATCTATCAGTGTATCAGGGAATTTCACCTGAGCAAGGAACAAGTTGTTCCTAAACATGTTGTGCTCTAATAAAACAAATACGTTCTGTGTGCCTGCAAGGCTCTCTGGTGGATGCTTTTAAGGACCATTTTATGAACTTTGGGAGTGGCAAAACTGCTATTTTATGATCCACATTAAATACAATGCCCTGCCACAAATAAATAGTGGGAAAGATAAAGGTTGTTTTCAAATATAAACTGGCTATGATCACCCATATATCACTGCTTACATACCGTATGGATCCATTGGAGCTACAACTGCATTTAAATATTATAGTAGTCAATAACTGACAATTTACATTGGTGGTCTATGAGCAGACATGTATATTGATCTAGCATCCTCCCAAAGACAAATGACCATTGTTGAGAGGTTGTTAATTGTTGAGTTACCATATTATTAGTCACTATTTAGTGAGTTCTTCTTTACATTTCAGGGTTGGTGACTTTGTAATGGTTATAAAAAAAAATAAAAAAAAAAAATATATATATATATGACTTTCCATTGGCTGCAGTAAAGCCAAGAATGTTTAGATGTAGCTTTAAAAACAGCTTGGTATTATGTTCCTTTTCTGAATGTCAGAAATATGATTAAGAAATGCTTTGATCGTTTTTATCCTACTGAGAAAGAATGTTTTAAGACAGATTAGGTTAACTACTAGTACAACAATTGAATTGATTTAGAAAAGCTTGATGAGCTATGTTATCTTATTTACTAGACGTCTAACCCAAGCTGGCTGAAGACACCTCCTAATATCATGCTGCACCACGATAATTGCATTTTCAATGTACTTGCTAACTCTTACATTCAGGAATCTGCAGTCCCTCTAGCTTTGCTAGATTTAATTAACTGGTTAACTGGTTCAACCCTATTAGAATTTTAGTTTAAAAGGTTTTATGCTAATGAATATAAATGGGATATCTACATGTTATTGATTACAAATAATACATTCTGTTTCAGGTTGTTCTATACTGTCAATTAATAAATATGGTATGTTAACCCTATACTATATATTCAAGTGTATAATAGCAAAAATAGTTAGAAATGTAATAAACGTATACTCATATTTCAACAAACAATGGTTTAGTCTTAAAAAAAACGGTTTCCCCCTCCCAATATGTCTGTCTCTCTTTGATTAGAGTGGTATCTGAAATGCTATGTTCGACACATACAGGTACTGTTTCTAAACAAGAAATAAGGTGCATCTTAATTGTATTAATTCATAAATCCAACATGTAGATTAACCAAGAAATTATTGCCAGATGACTGCTATAAAATGATTTATGAGAAGACTAGCATAACAGAAATAACTGGAAGTTACATCTTTTATAAATGTTATTTGACATTATGCAAATGAAAAAATAAAAAGGCAAATTAAAAATGTCTTTACTGGAAGGAAGTACAGGTATGGTATCTGTTATCCAGAATTCTCGGGACCTGAGGGTTTCCAGATAAGGGGTCTTTTTTCGTAATTTGGATCTTCATGTCTTAAGTCTACTAAAAAATCATGTAAACATTAAATAAACCCAATAGGCTGGTTTTGCTTTCAAGGAATTGTTCAGTGTAAAAATAAAAACTGGGTAAATAGATAGGCCATGCAAAATAAAAAATGTCTGTAATATAGTTAGTTAGACGAAAGTGTAATGTATGAAGGCTGGAGTGATAGGATGTGTAACATAAAAGCCAGAACACTACTTCCTGCTTTAAAGCTCTCTTGGTTTCCACTGATTGACATTTTTTATTTTGAACAGCGTATTTTCTCGTTTTTTATTTTTACACTGAATTGTTCCTTTAATTATATCTTAGTTGGGATCAAGTACAAGTTACAGTTTTATTATTACAGTGAAAAAAGAAATCATTTTGGAAATATTGGATTATTTGATTATAATGGAGTTTATGGGAGACAGCCTATCCATTTATTAGGCGCTTCCATACCTGTAATTTATTGCTATAAAAATTTACTATAGCGGTAACAGAATATATCTTTTGATGTCACTATCATTATAATAATCTGATAATGAAATGTCCAAATACTGCTATTGGTGCATTGTCTGTATATAAAAAAAATGTATCAGTGACTTACATCATCAAGTTCTTTTCTGGAGGAAGTGCAATGTGAGAATGGATTAGAGCTGCAATCATCATCATCTTTTTTCTCCATATAAGTCACTTTTGATGCAAGTGGCTTGATCACCCCAGGTTTGGTCTGGACAAGCACAGAAAAACAATAGTACACATTAAAATAGGTGTAACATCATAAGGAAATAGTCAGTTATTAATGGACTTCACCTTCTGAAAGACACAATGTACAAATGGAATATTTGAAATAAAGATCACTGCAACTAATGTTTAGGTCATACCCATAAATACTAGTACAAGAGGCATCAAATGCTATGGTACAGGTGATAATACATTCTGAACTCAATTTTCAGGAGTTAAAGGGATACTATCATGGGAAAACATGTTTTGTTTAAAATGCCTCAGTTAATAGTGCTGCACTGAAATCGGTTTTTCAAAAGAGCAAACTTTTTCTTTATATTTAAGTTTGAAATCTGACATGGGACTAGACATATTGACAGATTCCCAGGTGCCCCAGTCATCTGACTTGTGCTCTGATAAACATCAGTCACTCATTACTGCTGCACTGCAAGTGGGGGTGATATCACCTTCCTCCCTTCCCCCCCAGCTGCACATCAGCAGAACAATGGCAAGGTAACCAGATATCAGCTCCCTGGTAGATAGAAGAACAACACTCAATATCTGTAGAAATAAGTCAATCAACTGGACTTGCTGTGAGTTTTTTTTTTTTTTTGAAGACGTTTCACCAGTCATCAAACTGACTATCTCAGCAAGTCCAGTTGATTTGACTTATTTCTACAGATATACCATGACTTGGATGAATGAGAATCTTCACAAACCACAGCACTCAATGGTACAAACCCATGTCCCACTGCAATTCAGTTATACTCTGTAGAAGAAACAGTGACCTGTCAGAAAGCAGTTCCATAGTGCAGCACTGGCTCTTTCTGAAAGCACATGGCCAGGCAAAATGACCCGAGATGGCTGCCTACACACCAATATTAAAATATATATATAATATATTATACAATATATAAAATATAAAATGTAAGGGCAAAAGTGTGAGCCCCCGCAATTCACAAACACTATTCCCAACATTACTTGTGTAGATATATGCTGCTCTATACTTACAGCTTGGGCCAGAATGCGGTTCAACTGTGCATTGTTGAATAATGTGTTCATGGGGCATTGAATTAAAGCAGCGAGGAGGGTTCATTTGGGCCCATACATAGTAAACCGCACACTGTGTTTCCAGAGTTACAAGTATCTCTGATCTGCTTTAATTTACATATTCATTCCACTTGCAGGTGACAAAACCCTGATGCTGATTTGCGTGACAAATGCTATTAAAGGAAATGTTTTGATCCTCAATTTAGCATTTTCATCAAAGACCCCATACGCTAAGTATTACCTACTCAGTGCACAATCAGAGCATTTCCTGATTAGATCCAAACCATAGAAAGGTTTTTCACTGGCCAGGGCCAATGGAGATACTGATCTTTTTTTGGTGATCCTTGTGGAGTTACTTGAGTGTCTGGATGCCCCCTATTTCCTGCCATTGGTTTATCCACTCCCTAAACTAAGGGTCTGGGGTCACTGCATGCAGACCACGTGATCTACCTGGTGAGTGTGCTAGAAAATGAGTCCTGTGTCCCTATCCGTTGTTTCATAGTCAACATAATGTCCCTGGTGGCATTAAACAGGGGTTTTTGCTAAAACTCTAGGCAGACGTGCAAGAGCATTAGGGGAAGAACAAGAATGCAGCACACTTTTGCCCAGGGTCTGTCATCTGCATCTCACACTACTAAAAAAGTTGGTGAATAGGTGGTAAGTACAGGGCCCTGTTGTAGTCTGCACTTAGGGGACAGGTAGAGAGGTGAGAGGGAATGGAGTCAAATGGAAATGGAGTCAAATGACCTTCAGTAATTCCTTAAGACTTGTAAACTGCAAGAAATTGACTGTGTCTTTTCTATGCACTTTGCCTCCTCTTTTCCAATGCATTAAATTAATTCTATTTTCCAGTGCACCTAAATTATATTTTTAAATTATGTTTAGGTATCAGGAAGTGCAATGGATCTTTATGGAATATTTATATTTCCTTAAATTTGCAATTACTTGTTCAGTCATCAAAGATTATTATAACTTTTGGTATACTATCACTCTGCTTACTATCTACAAGATATTATTTACATTTCACTTAATATCTAAACAGTATCATTAGAGCAAATGTACGTTCATTGGAAGAAAGAATTATGCACTCACTTGTTGACAGTCAATCACTGCATTCTTCCGTGACTGAAGGGAAGCCTGTATAAAAAAAGGAACAACATGAGCACGTAAGGGTATGCCACTTCTATTTTTACTGTTGTTTATTTTAGAACATACAAATCACAGTCTGGGGTATGACGTTCCATCTTGCAAGAGAAGTGTTGTCCTAGATATCAGTATACAAACAGGTACCCCTAACTAGGCAACAAGCACTTAAATAAATAAATTATATTTAAATAGTTGCCATGCCAGCTATTCATATGTAAATACATTTGCAATTCAAGTGTACAGCAACTTTGAATATAAATGAATTTTTTGCATGTAAAGAATCATGGTTTTTCACCCACTCACATCTAGCAGGATGTCGTACTATGACCCAACTTCACCCACCCTAAATAAAGTTTTTAGGGGGGTGGAATTAGGCAGAAAATCTCTGGTTAATAATCTAGTAGGATCTAATGCTTAGCGGCTCAGTCACAGAACTCTGAAATACCACCCAAGAGATGTTCCACAGGTCAAATGTTATACATGTTGAGAGACTAAATTCACCCCTGGGATTACTATCTGTGTAGATGAATCCAAGGATTTTCATTCTAGAGAACAGTTTCACTATATTTACTCTCTGAATTGCATAAAATGCATAGATCACTTAAACCGTATTGATTACTATATCTTTACATATACACATGTGAATATATACCCAACTGTCCATCATAACTGTACTTGAGACCTCTACTTGGAGCCTTTTGTAAGGCCATACATGAACAAAGTACCAAGTGATTGTAAGCCTGAGAAATCAGGTATGATTTTGATATAAACGGACAGGTTATATTTAACAAAAAAATGAAGAGCAAAAAAAGCAAAATAGATTTTCCATTATACTGAGTGTCAGGTCATACTTTATACCTTTAAATATTGATTGGACAGCAGTAAATATTGCGCATAATAAATATCTGGTGGTAGGGGTTGCATGTAGGAAAGGTATCCCCCCGCAATTTTGTTGAAGAGAGATGAATGATATGAATCTTAGAGGCAGGCTTGAGCCTTGCTTGAGCCTATTACAATTTTACATTTTTCTGAAACATCTGTAGATTTATGGCACATTGAGACACAGGAAAGTAATTAAATCTAATTATTTTTGTCAGTCAAATTGTAAATGTTAAAAAAACTACAGGTAAGCAACATCTTTGACTATAAAAATAATTTTCACAGTAAGCAAATCTTCCTGTTCACTGGTCTCAGAAGGAAGAGCGGAATAAGGCAAGCTTGAAATTAGCATTTATTCTAACAAGTATATGACAGAAAAAGGGCTTTAATTTTCTTGTTAAACTTTGCATTTCTTCCCTCTCCCATATTTTCAAGTAATGCTGTTCTACAGAGAATTCCATTCCCCTTCATTGCCTATATTTTTTACTGTCATCCCACCTAAGACTTTCTGGACCATAATCCTCCACTCACAATTCTTTTAAACTCACTTGTATACATATAATTTCTTTGTGTGTGTTACTACTTGTATGGACAGAGCTATACACTTATATCATGCCATTAATAGAATGGGCAAGGAAAATGTATACAATACAATATATACAATAAAGTTCAGGACAATATGTTAAGAGACATATGAAGAGGCAGGATTGTGGCAAGGGCACTCTGAGTGGATCATCTGCTTTCCTCAGCCTATGCAGGTGGAGGAAAGCAGATCCACTATCATCTGTTCCTATGTACAGCCCCATTGACAGGCACAGTTTCAGCATGTATGAAGCTACACTGAATGGAATTTGGTATAGAAATGCAAATGTTTTTGTGCTAAAATCTGCTCAGTGTACCTTCACTAAGGCGATACCATACCTGTTAATGGGGCTACAGCAAGCAGTAAATCACAGTTGATCCACTTTCCTCCACCTGCATACAAAATGCCGGCTGAGAAAAGTGGATGATCTGCTCAGTGTGCCCTTAACCTTAGAGGTTGCACTTTAAGTGGATCATAGGGATGATAATTTCTGCGGTTGAGGCATTTGTAAATGTGAGACTGAATCAGATGTTATGTCACTGCTCTGAAATCTATATTTGAGAGACTGAGGGAGGTTCTGGCTGGGAATGTAAAGATACAAAAGTAGACTTATCTCTTGGACCATTGTCATAAAAAGCCAAATAATACCCACAGACAACATGCTGAGTCAATTGGTTAATTAGCACGCTATCAGTAGTATTAGTAAGTGGAGAGAAGGGCCAGGTTTTTAATTTTTGTGTTAATTTAAGATAGCTTTGATAGATCCAAGTAGATAACTAGGGGGCAGTTAGACATTTACATTTCAGAGATCAGTAAGGGGGTGAATAAATATATTTAAGTATAGAACATTCCACTACACCCCCAAATATAATAGTAGATAGATGCAACCACATTAAAATACAGCACATAGACAGGAGTGCACAAATGCTGCACTGAAGCATTTAACAAGGCATATTATTTGAGCAGAAGGTCCATTTTAATTAGGTGGTTGTAAGTATTTTCTAGGACCCAAGAGGACAATCCTTTTTGCCCAAATAAAAGTTCTATTTCAGGTCTAGCCAACATGGAAACTTTATTTAAATTTTTCATGACCGCACAGAGGAGTCAGATCAGAGCTGGTTCTATTATCGTATTTCTTAGGAGACTCAATGTCACAAAGTCTGTGCCAAATACGATGTGACATTAATCAACAACAGACATAGGAGTGTTTATGAGGGCGGGATCCAAATTTATAGTTTATAGCTATGGAAAGCACTGCAGCTACAAGTTTCCAAATATTTTTGCCAGGTTTCTTCTAGCTACTAGAATACTCCTTAGAGGTGAATGAAAAAACAGTTTAAATAAACCTTGCTTTTGTCCTTAAAAACCAAATTGTAAGATTTATTTTACTGGCACAATCTGATTCATCCTGAAATCAATCTGAATTTTATAATGAAAATTGACGGGAATACTTTGCATATAACATTGACCCTACGACTTTCCTTGTACTGACCAAAGGGTAGTCTGGTAAGTAGGCTTAGTGCTGTGTGGGTCTGTGCTACCCCTTGGATTCACAATGGATTTTTTCATTTCCTGGAATTTGTTGATTGGGTTCTACAGATAACCTAAATATACCAGGAAGTTGGATTTTAATATGAAGCATTTCCCAAACACTCCCATATAATCCTTCACTCCTTCCTACCAAAATTTAAATTGCCACATATCAGGTATGGATACTAGACAGTTACTGTTGCATCTCCTGAGTATGAGTTTGTTTATGATTAGAAAATGGATATTATGACATTTTCATAAAGGACAAGGAAACCCTTTCTCCCAATCATTCAATATTTTATAAAGCCCCTCTTGCTGGACCTGAATGCTAGTTTACTTTTAACAGATACTGCTCTTTCCCTGCATTTCCCTATGCAAAGTCTATTATATACAGCTCCGAGATGTTATCAAGATGGCTAATGTAATTTCCCTGCATATCCGCCCACCTGCCAATCACTGCGTGCTGCTTAAGAATTAGTAAACTGATGGATTATGGGATTTTTATATGTACTCAACCACTATTTTAAAAAGTGTGCTGCTTGCATAGCTAAATGGTTGCAAATAGAGGAGCCTTCGGAGCACTTAAGAAAGGACTGGAGATATGCCAGTCCAATGAGTTAAAATGTTTAATACACTTTCCTTGTCATTTAAGTATATTAAATGGCCTTGCAGTACATGGTACTGGGTTTTTTTATTACAGAGAAAAGGGAAGTCATTTTTAAAAATTTTGATTATTTCATTATAATGGAGTCTATAGGAGACAGTCTTCGTAATTCTGAGTGTCTGCATAATGGGTTTCCAGATAGCGGATCCCATAACTGTTTAGTAGACTGATCAGATCTAGTTTCTAATTTGTTAAGATCAGAGATAGAGCTGGTGCAATTTACCTCCTACGTTTATAAATCAGTTCCAGATTTCTTTATTTTTTATTAAGTAGCAGATGGTTTGTTTGTCTAGTTACTTTCAAATTTTAGTATTAGGAGTGCATATTTGAATATGTTATTAGAAAAGTTTGTACAGTTCCTTAATAGGAACACAGAAACAACACTTTATACATACAGCACACTGGGGAACATTAATAGAATAATAATTTTTTCTTTTGCTGTTTTTCTGCTGCTTATTACCTTTTCCTTGTATTATCCTTATAGAACCTTATTGTTCAGTAAACAGTTACATATTCTAATTACCTAGGCTTATGAAAGGATTCCAAAGTATATTTATAATTCAAAACTGTTTACTGTTACTGGAATCATCCATTATTCAAAATATTTGTGTTATTTGTCCAGCCATATACTTACACAGCAAATGTATTCCTGTTGCAATATATTTTTTTTTTGATATATAGAGACAAACTAGTACCCGATTTGATCCTTTATAATGTTCACCTTTGCATTGCTAAACTGAAACTGGAACATTTTACTATTTCAAATGACAGTGGTCATCAGCAAATTCAAGTTCATTTTTTAGGTTTCCGTTACTTCATTGCAATTTCTCAGAATATGTAAGGGTTTTTTTGTGCTCCACACATCCAGATGCTCACAAAATCTTAATAGTAATAATAATAACTTTATTAACTCTAAAGTTCTCCTTTTATTTCTAAAAGTTTTAAACTAACTTGAGTAATATTGGGTTATTGGCATATATTCCCCAATTTACATTTTCAAGTTCATCACAGATGAGAACAATATGTGTTTTCTGTTCTTGTGAGTGAGAAGATCTTCCTTGGTTGCAAAAAGTGGACTTTGATAGATAACTACACTGCAGGAGGCCCACATAAAAAAAAACTTTAAGGGGTCTTGGCAACCCTACCAGGACCCCTGGTGCCCAGCAGGGGTGCGCAGGACATTGAGTGACCTGCCTGGACCAGAGAGGAGGGGATGTGGAAGAGTCTTAAAGGGCGATCAGTACAAAATTACCGCGCTTGCACACCCTGGCTCTCCGCAATAGATGACCCGGTGCACTGTGATGGAGGCCTCGGCAACCTCAACGATACGAATACAGGAAAAATTCACTGGCACACGAGGGTTCTTTCTAGCAGGTACAAGCCCTTGCTACATTTTATTTGCAGAGGTCCTCTGCAAATAAAATGTAGCAAGGGCTTGTACCTGCTAGAAAGAACCCTCGTGTGCCAGTGAATTTTTCCTGTATTAGAGTCTTAAAGGGCCCCACCATAGTTTCTTTTCATGTACAGAGCGAGTAGCAAATAATTGATTATCTCTCTGGATTTCCCCAGTGTTGCTCCGCACCCCTCCTGAGCAAATAAACATTGTGATTCCCCTTGTTTCACAGAGAGCCGAGCTGAATGGTGTCTCTGGTTCCCTTCTCCTTTCCTAATAGCAAAGCTCATGCCTGGATAACACAATAGCAAGAGGGTAACCTTCCGATATGTTCTCTCCTTGGTTGAAGAAAGCGTGTCTTATCTTCTCTGAGTTGTTGGATAAAGCAAGGCTTTATCACACCGGTCAGCTTGGAGCTGAAATAGTACAAAAGTGCCTTTCTGCAGAGGCACCGTAATAGGTGAGAAAATTTGTAAACAAAATTTTTGTAATTGATTAAAAAATACAACTGTCCTTAATGTAAAATAACACTTGGATTTGGCCTCTCCTTCCTTGTCCTTTCACTTCACTTCCCACCTGTTCTGTGCCAAAATATTCTCTATTCTCAGCTTCTGCCCTATCCTTTGCCTTATCACTTTCTACATCTAATTTCACTTCCCTACTATACTATTCTCCTGAATACTTCATAGACTTGATTTAATCATAATAAAGTTTGGGTGGGATCATGTCAGGCTGGCCCAACTGGATACCCTGAGAAATCACAGTCGACCGCAGCGTCCCGTCCACTGAGTTTGTGATGGGTGACATTGCCAGGTAGGTGTTTACAGTCAGTGGCAGTGGGTGGCATTATAGCTTTTTCCAGCTTTAAAATGGGGGTCACTTACCCCATCTAAAAAACAAATGCTCTGTAAGGCTACAAATGTATTATTATTGCTACTTTTTATTACTCATCTTTCTATTCAGGCAGGGCCGGGCCAAGGTAGTTTGGCACCCTAGGCAAGAGCTTCAATTAGCGCCCCCCCCCATCGAGCGTTACCATTTCCCACTTTACCATGACAATGTGTAAGTAAAGAAAGTGTAGAACACTTTAATGAATGTAACTTTTCATTTATATAAATATGTAATGTTAACAAAAATAAGGTAAATGTTAGAAAACCAAAACAGTATGATAATTTGATCCTGTTAAACAAAGTGCAAATGAAGGGTTCACTTAACACCAATACTGGAATATTCACAACATTTTACTTTAACACAACTCCTATGAAAATAGTACAATAAGCTAAAACCTTCTCGGCGGTGAGGTAGTCCTTCCACTACCAGCCCTCCCATTTTTGAGGTAGCTTAATATGTAGCTGCAGAGTTTTCAACCCATCCTTCTGCCACATCCATCATAAGCCCCCCCCGTACCTGTGACAGCAGCCATCCATCATACTGCCCCCAGTGCCAGCAGCCATCCATCATACTGCCCCCCGTACTTGTACCTGCAGCCATCTATCATACTGCCCCCTGTACCCGTGCCAACAGCCATCCATCATACTGCCCCCTGTGCCAGCAGCCAACCATCATACTGCCCCCCTGTACCTGTGCCAGCAGCCAACCATCCTACTGCCCTCTGTGCCAGCAGCCATCCATCATACTGCCCCCTGTGCCAGCAGCCAACCATCATACTGCCCCCCTGTGCCAGCAGCCAACCATCATACTGCCCCCTGTGCCAGCAGCCATCCATCATACTGCCCCCCCTGTACCTGTGCCAGCAGCCATCCATCATACTGCCCCCCCCTGTACCTGTGCCAGCAGCCATCCATCATACTGCCCCCTGTGCCCGCAGCCAACCATCATACTGCCCCCCCATACCTGTGCCATCAGCCAACCATCATACTGCCCCCTGTGCCAGCAGCCAACCATCATACTGCCCTCCCTGTGCCTGTGCCAGCAGCCAACCACAAGCCCTAAAAAAAAACACTGAATGATATAAGGAAAACATGGTAGATGAGAACCCTAGTATCAGTGGAGTTAATCTGAATTTGACACTGTTGTGCTCAGCTAAATGCAGCACTTCCAACCATTCCAAGGCATAAAGTAGATATATTATGAGCACCACTGGGCACATACAGTATATTTAGCACATACAGTATAACAAGCTCCGAGAAACATGGGAGCAGTACCTGTACTGTGAGAAGCAGGGCATATTCTCCCCATGTTTTACAAAGAAACTATCTGCTGCATGATCGCATCGGCGTCAGTGACGTCATTGATGTGCGCACGCCACGCAAGACAGCCACCGTGGGCACGCCACCGGTCTGGACAGCTCTTAAGCTGGAGTGCCAAGTTGCCGGCAAGAGGGAGAGGGTGGGCGGAAGTGAGGTGGAGGCGGAAGGTTATGCCCATCTGCCAGAGTGCCGTGAATACCATAAATAAAATAAATAATTAAATAACAAAAAGAAAAACGGAAAAAAAACAAATCTTTTTTAAAGTGCGCCCCTCACTGATGGCGCCCTAGGCAGCTGCCTACTCTGCCTACCCCTAGTTCTGGCCCTGTATTCAGGCCTCTCCTATTCATATTCCAGTCTCTTATTCAAATCAGTACATGGTTGCTAGGGTAATTTGGGCCCTAGCAACCAGATTGCTGAAATTTCAAACTGGAGAGCTGCTGAATAAAAAGCTAAATAACTCAAAAACCACAAGTGCAAATTGTCTCAGAATATTACTCTCTTCAGTAGTATTATAACCATTTCATAGGCTTGGGATACTTGTTCTTGTGCTGTACGGTAGACAGCCCTCTATTTTTATAAAGGTAGATCTCCTGATGGGGGCCAGCCCAGGTGTTGAGAGTAGATCCCAGGGTAACAAAGTCTGGGTACCCCTGCTCTAAAGTTATGCCACTGGATACCAGGAATTAATATGCAAGTTGTAGCTGAGAATAGAACACACTCTGAGCAACAGACAAAGGTTCAACCTCTTAATATACTACAAATGGAACTATATATTCCTTATAAAATATATTATAGGAATAATGGTCTGTGGTGATTTAAAAAAAACCTTAATTTTCTTTAATAAGGGATAACTTATAAAATATGAATCCCTACTAAAAACAAAAAACCCTCATCCATGCTGAAGAAGCTCACAGTTTATTTCTACCTGTCTATATGCCATTGGATTTTTAAGGTTTCCCAGTGATTGTAAAATGTTGCATATTATTTCATCCATAAAATGTTCATGTTTCAAATTATTTGGGAAAATGTGAAGAGGAGAACCACTTATAAATGTAACGACTTTCAACAGTTAACTGTTATAATAACTGTTATAATAAAGCAACTCAGTATTTTATACAAATATCATTTACTGTAGAGGTTTAGAAAACCTACATATTTTGTTTCTCTTCCTGCAGATCCCGATGAAGACTTTGGCATCTAGAACACAAAAGTTAAACATTGTCAATACTGTGTGTTAACAAGATCCTGTCAGAGATACTGTATTTCTCACTCAGGATATGAGTTTATTGTTTGCCAAGTGTAGAAAACATTGAAAAAGAAAATTATTCTTGCCTACCTTTAGTGCAGTATATACTAGTTGAACATTACGGACTCCCATAATAAATGCATAATTTTCTTTTCCCTTTGAACACTTTCCACCCCAGGGAATGATGCACTGTGCTCCTGGATTAACAGAGCAGCATCAGAGGGGGCAGACCAGCCCTGTCCTTACCTCTTGCCATAGGCCATTTGTCCCAGCATCCTTTCCCTAACTTGCACATCGGAATGATGTGCAAGTTGGGGAGAATGATAGGGAGCAAGAGGGGAGACATCAACATGTCTTTCTCTCCCACCCCTGAAGAATACAGTGCTAATTTAAATTTTCTTAATTATTATTTTTCCTCTGTAATAATAATAGAGTTCCTTATATATAAATCAGCTGTATGAATCCATATTGGTGGCAAAACAACCCTACTGTGTTTATTTAATGCTTTCATCTTATTTATATAATTTTTTTATAACATGATCAGGTTAACATAGCATGAATGCACGTTACAGTGATAACATGTAGTCACCATTTGAAATTAATAACAGAGAGGAAAGATGAAAGATTAGCAAAGAGAGAAAAAAATAGAGAAGGAGCATGCCATAGTGGAGATTAGCCATAATTTGGTTTTGGTGGCATTAGCTGTGCAAAGGCCCACTACTTTTTTTAAATAAATTTATCCTAGCAGAGGCTGCTAAGTAGGGGAGGTACAGTATGTACTAGGTAATCTACAATGAAGTTCTATTGTCTTCCCAGCATAAAAGAGTAAAATCTTCAGCAGAATTCATTGTTACTTTCCCAGGATTATGTTCTCAAGTAACCAACATTTTGGAAACAGAAAGAGGGGCAAAAAGATTTGAATTGTTTTGACCACGCCCATTGTTGTGATCACCCCCCAATTACCATGTTCATTTTACAAAATTAGGCAGGTTATGAAAGTTTGAACACATTTCTGTGGTTTTTATGTGTTATTACAGTTTTGCTAATGAAGGTACAAGTCACAGTTTCCCCAAGAGACCTGCTTATCTTAAATTGTTACAAATGTATATTTGCTTATCTTAAATTGTTACAAAAGTATTGAAGTCCACCTGCCATGTATTCTGGGCTATCTGCCAAAAGTCAATTAAGTTAGAAACTTTGTATCTTTTTCTGGATGTTCAGTGCAGGAGATCAAAGAGAAAGTCGGGACATTTCAGTAACAATCCGGGACTGCGGGTTGAGCTGTCAAAATAGGGGCTGTCCCGTAAAAACGGGACCGTTGAGAGGCATGAAGTAACCACAGCAGAGTTACCTCTCTGAAGATTTCAGATTTGGCATTAATAGACACTAATCCATAAAGTTCACCACTTCCACCTAAAATGTGATTATATTGGAGCAATTACAGAAAATATGAAGGACCCCTTTAAACAAGAGTTTACTGTTAGTGCCTATTATTGCACTATTCCCCATGCAGTGATTGTGGCCTATTTATACACTTTATACAATACGTGGAGCATTGTAGATAAGCCCTTAAAGCATTTTAATAGATCCCTTAACTGTATTAAATATATAATCAGTTTATAGTATTTAAGTAAATGTTCAAGGTTTTTCCATTTTAAGTCTCCAGTTTATATATTCCAAAGCAAACTATCCATTCTTTAGAAGCACAGTAGGGGTCATTTATTTACCCCTGTGGTGCATGTACTAGAGAACTAGGGGCCCAAGAGCAGTAAGAACAAGGGCTAAATTATGGCCAGAGCCCTCTGTCAGTCCTTAATCTAAATGCCGTGCAAGTTAAGGGGGCGGCGGGTACCCCAATACAGCATTTGTACAGCCTAAAGACCTGCAATTCTTAAAGATCAAAATGCAGTGTGCAAACTAATGAATGCTGCCTTTACACTTTGCACACTGCATTCTGACCCCTAGTGGTTTTATGTATGTTTTTTTTCAATAATAACATTGCATGATTTATTTTTCAAACCTGAGAACTTTGATTGAAACGCTTGGAATCCCATCTTGTTTTGGAAGGCCTTGAAGAGTCACAGTGCTAACAAAATATTACAGAACAAAGGGAAAATATTAGACACAAAAATAGACACGAACAAGACTGACAATTCTAAACTGCCTTAAAGGGACAGGATTTGACATTTTTGACAACAAATGATGATTGAAAAGGGGTAGCTTTTGAATGAAATGACAGGTCAATAAAAAGAGCACTAAAAAATATATTTTCTTACACTGCCCTTAAGCAGTTTCATGCATTACCAAAGGAAGAGGGTCATGTAAGACTTCATCAATCACCGCGCAAACTTCTTCTGTCTGTTGCCTTAGCAGAGCCGGAGAATAAACCTGAAGGGAAAAACAAATGGATATTTTGCTCTGCAAGTATTTCAGGAGAAGAAAAGTAAAGACTGCATTATTACCTCCGGACGTGTTTCCGTTGTTTCATCAAACCTAGGAGTTTCTTCACTCATTTCAGGTTCATCAAGCGCCTGAGCAAAACAATTTGATTAACTGAATATTTCCTGTTGGATCAATTGCAATATTTACAGTTGAACACATACATCGGAATAAATTGTAACTTATTTATGAACTGCACTTCTCAGATCAAATCTGCATCAAATATTTGACATCCAGTACTTCCTAAAATAATCATATAGTAATAATAGTAGTAATCAATCCCTACAGAATGACTATTCCAATAGGATAAAGTTGGTCAGTGCATAATATTGAGCCATGAATTTGCTTTCTGAGGTGTACAGTTTGTGTTTGCCAGCTTTATACATTAACAGATACGTTTGGTCCACAGCCAGAGTTAATCAAGGGATATTGTGCTAGTTTGCTACCCTCAATCAAGCTTATTGTGCCAATTCCAGCAACTCATCATTAAGTATGACTCGACTTCGAATGCCCTTGCTTGAAATGCAAGAAATCCATTTTTCTTGAAACAGGTTTAGTGATATGATATTGTTATATCTAGCATTGCTAATAGGATTGTTCAAAATACTGTATTTTTTGTTTCCATTCTGTTCTAGACAAATAGCAACTAAAGGCATAAATAAACATGGGATGTTCCTTCTTTCTCATATTTTCTCATCTTTAATTATATGGCACAAGCAATTTTATATACAGTTCACATTCACGACAGCCTCTGAGTCAATGATTCTTAAAAACTAAGCTCTCTATCATATTCACACAGCCCACATAAAACCCACATAAGGGTCAATGTCATCCAGGGTATACAGCTGCTATGACATTCACACTGGTTAAAAGGTTAATGCATTTTAAATCATAAACTTTAACTAGAACGCTGTAGAGATACTATTCCGTTAAGTCATATTTAATGGATGACTTTGGCTAAAACTAAAATATGCATGTATCTTTCCAACTTTACAAAATGTATACATCTTTTAGTGCATTTTTGTTTTCAATTGATTTTTTTTGCCAGTTTGGGAATCTCTATAAAACAAACAACAAACTAAATTCTAAACCCTTATCCAAGCCATCTTATTAAACTGGTATTTCGTAGTAATAATGGAGCTAATTTGTTGATCTACTAAGCTTGTGGAGAAATAAAATCTGAAAATTGAGTTTATTGCTTTGTGAATTTGATGTCTGAAGTTAGATATAGGGTATATGTTATAGATGTAGATAAGACATATCAGTTACGTTTCTTGAGCTACTGTAAGGGATGTAAAGTACTGACTTGCCCTTTTGTTGTGTTGAATAATATGTGTTCATATTGGCCCACTGGTGTCATGGGCATGGCATAGCCTTTAGATGGTAAGGAATCCCATAATTTATCCTCATCTTACTCCATTCTGGGGTGGATGCTGTAGGAAAGCCTGAGATGGGAGACCTCAGTCAAGGAAAAGCCAGGTTTCTAAGGTAAAGAGAATGCCCCATATGAATGAGGGCAATGCTATAGTATCCTCTAGGAATGTGAGATAAACCAGCTACAAAATGCAGTATTATGCATAGGTAGGGAGTTCAGTGATGCTGAACAAACAATAGAACTGTTATACCACAACATATACCTCCACTTTGTATTGAGGAGTATAACTAAGCTATCTGAGTGATATGTCTGTTTAAGCATTGAAGCTACATTAGTGTACTAAATGAAGTTGTTTGTGTTTTTCTTATGAAAGTGGGTGTAAGGGTGGTAGACCAGCTTGAATTCCCTGTACCTCTATTGTTGTCCAAGATCCAAATTAAAGGAAATCTTTAACCCCAAAATGAATACTTGAACAACAAATTAAGTGGCATATTAAAGAATCTTATCAAACTAGAATATAAATTTGAAGGGGTTGTTCACCTCTAAGGTACCTTTTATTATGTTATAGTATGGTCAATTCTAAGCAACTTTTCAATTGGTATTTTATATAGTTTTATAGCTATTTGTCCTTTTCTGCTGACTCTTTGCAGCTTTCAAATGGGCATTGCTGACCCCCATCTAAAAAGCAAATGCTCTGTAAGGCTACAAATGTATTGTTATTATTACTTTTTATTACTCTTCTTTCTATTCCGGCCCTCTCCTATTCATATTCCAGTCTCTTGTTCAAACCATTGCATGGTTGCTAGGGTAATTTGGACCCTAGCTACCAGATGCTTAAAATGCAAATTGGAGAGCTGCTGAATAAAAAGTTCAATAACTCAAAAAACACAAATAATAAAAAATAAAAAACAATTGCAAATTATTTCAGAATATCACTCTCTACATCATACTAAAAGTTATCTCAAAAGTGAAAAACCCCTTAGTAATTATTGCTCTTTTACATCTCTTGCCTTGAACCACGATTTTGTGATGGTGTGCTGCCTCAGAGATCACCTGACCAGAAATACTTCAACTCTATCTGTAACAGGAAGAAGTGTGGAAGCAAAATACAGAACTGTCTTTTAATTGGCTCATGTGACCTAAAATATATGGTTTGTTTAGTTTCTTTGTGTGCACCGTGAATCTTAGGATCCCAGGGGATACTAATTAAATGGTACATTATTATGAAAATGGTTTATTTACATGAAGCACAGTTTTACATATGAGCTGTTTTATGCAAGATCTTTTTATGGAGACCTACATTGTACGGGGGTTATAGTTTTCCTTTAAGAAAGGGAGTCACAAGTAGCAGTGCTCTGCATTTAGAGTCACAGGATTTAATTTGCCCATTATATTCCAAGGTGCTACACTATTATATACACATTTACTTTAGAAGCAAAGGGGACATCTTACCTTTTGATCCAAAAGCAATTTATTTGTAGGAATCGCAGCAAAAACTTTATAGTTTGGCTTGATCCTATATAACTGAAATATAAAACATCATTATACTTCTTAATAGACAAAGGTATATTTAATAAGAGACAAATCAGAATTTTTACTGATGCACTAAATACTGTATATGTAAAAGTATAAAATGAAGGGTAGGACTACAAACATGTTCCCAGAACATGCAAGGATTATGTATTAAAGTTGAGGTATGTCATATTACAGCTTCATCCCTATGACCAGAGGCATATGAGATCCTTGTGCTGTGTGACTCATTGGTAATCAACAAAAAAGCATGCAGTAGATTGTATTTGTGCATCTTAATAAGCATGCTTCATACTGGGAATATCTTTCCTATCCTCTGTGCTATTCATTCTGTATAGGTGTAGCTCTGTCTTCTGTGCAGGAATGGATGGGAGTGCCTGACCCATGTGAACTATGCAGGAAGAAAGGCCTGCAGAAAAGAGGTACTGAAAAGAGAGGAGTGTTTCAGCAAGATGTTTCAGATCAGTGCATGTGGATAGTATATAGGGAACCCCAGTGGCTGGAAAGTGCACTCTTTTCAGGGTGTAGAAGGAAATGGAGCCCCTAACTTTAAAAAAAACAAAGTATGCTCTTTACAGGGCATAACAAACAAAAGCAGACCTCTCGACATATGAAAAATGTAAAGAGGGACAAAAAAAAGTTCTGCCACACAAAGTGGGGCAAAAATCTTTGGCCACATTCATTTTGGGCCCACACCCCCATGCCCATTTTACAAACTTTGGCAGGTTATGGAAAGTTTGAACACATTTCTGGAAGGTGAAATTGCTCTTTAAGCTGCAACTCTCAGTTCCCCCAAGAGATATCTTATTAGTTACAATTGTATCTAAATGCAGGTATAGGGTATTCTGTGCTCTCTGCCTCCTTATTTAAATATGTTTGAGAAACGTTATATATTTTTCTGCCATTCAGTGCAGGAGGTCAAAGAGAAATGTGGGACATTGTAATAAGAATCTGAGTCTATGGGTTGAGCTGTCCAAATTGGGACTGTCCAGCAAAAATAGGGACAAATTGGGAGGTATGCCAAAGAGAGTTCTTTTCAAGACTCTAAAGAGACTGCCACCTCAGTAGGTGTCCCCCTGCAGATCATAAATAAAAAATTTGATGACAGTCACTCCTGTCCTGCAGAACCAATACCTTCTAGTTGTCTATTTTTTTTACTGAAAAGTCACACTTCAAATGCCTGAAAAGAGGTGGGCTTTGTGGGAAAGTAGGTGGAGTTTGACCAATTGGAGGTGTTTCATGTGTAACTGGACATTACTGGGCATTGTCTAATTTGTCCCCATTTGATGATTTAAAGGTTGGAAAGTATAATTATATGTGCAAACATTTATAACTTCTGGGCAAATATTGTGATTATGGTTCAGAATAGGAGCGGTGTTGTAGCATAATTTATCCTGACATGGGTGAAGGCACACTTTTTTTATTATAATACCTGATACACATATTACAGAAGCTCAGGATTCCTGTAGCACCAGCAAGCAAAATTGGTGCAGGATATCACATAGAAGGCCATGGGGAGCTAATGAAGCATGTTGCTGTAAACGAATGACCTTATATTTTCTAGAATTTACTATGTGCCCCACCCTTTCTAAGGTATGGAAATGCCTCCAAACCACAAGTTCAGTCTTGTCCATACTCGTTCTGGGTACGGGACAGGCAGGGGTATATATTGGAAGGATTATTTATCAGATTTCAAATTTGTGTAATGTTAGAGTTTTTTTCTACTTCTGATTTTAAAAAAATCTGAATATGAACATTCAATTGAATACAATCATGAAAAATAAATACCTCATAATTGTACTCTTTTATTTTCAAATGGTCAATTTTTTTTAAAAAAATTTGCAATGAAAAAAAAAACACTTTTTGACATAGACAGCTCCCATTGCCTTTTACAGGAACTCAGCAACTTTTTTTACATTCAAATTTTTCAGATTTTTGAGGCTTGATAAATTATGAAAACATAATTCAAATTCAGGAGTTTCAGCACAAAAATTCTAATTGTTGAGAAAATTCAAATTCGAACATTGAAAAACCACCCCCTTGAGATTGTGGTCCTAAAAAGGTAAATGTAGATACAACCTGAGTCTTCACATCAAAGAATACTAAGGGTTATTTATCAAAGTCAGAATTTATCTCAATATTTTCTGCTACATACTCCACTCATGTTTTTTATGATTATTTATTATTATATTTTTCCGAAATGTTGCTTTTTCGGTTAAAATCATTTTTTTTCAGATTTTTCATTCTATTTTCACGTTTTTTTTGGATTTTTCACCCGAAAACTTTGGGGTATTGCACATCAAAAAATCATTGTAACTATTGGTGAACTATTGGGGTGGTCTGGTAGCAAATGGGGGCTGGTCTCTGATCTATTTTAGTTTTTAAATTAGCTTATGTATTTTAAAAATAAATTCTGAGACATATCTAAGTGCTACTTAAGCTATACAAGATTACATTAACTTGATATATATAATTCAAGTGTTTCAAATGTTGCTTTTAATACACAATATTTGTATTCAAGTGATTCTTCAAGCTTTAAGCTGAGTTAAATATATTCCCTCAAACCTCATGTTAAGTTGATCACAGAGACGGTGACATTTAGTACAGGTATGGGATCCTTTATACAGAAACCTGTTATTCAGAAAATTCAGAACTACGAAAAGACCGTTTCCCATAGACTCCATTATAATCAAACAATCCAAATGTTTTAAAATGATTTCCTCTGTAATAATAAAACAGTAGCTTGTACTTGTTACAAATTTAGATATAATTAATCCATTGGGAGCTAAATAAGCCTATTGCGTTTATTTAATGTTTACATAATTTTCTAGTAGTCTTAAGGTGTGAAGATTCAAATTACGGAAAGACCCATTTTCCAGAAAGCCCCAGGTCCCAAGCATTTTGGATATGTCCCATACCTGTACCTGGAAAATATGGTTTCACTAAACTACAAACATTTTGTATACAGTATGCCTGTCCACAACTAAAAAAAAAGTATTTTTTAATTAACTGCATGTAAGCAGCTTCCACTTTAGGGAAGTTTTTCCTCTACAAGCTTGTTGGCTCCTTATAGCTTATCAAACCACAGGTCCTATCGCACACAAGGCATTTGAGCTGGTTCATACCAGCACATATTTAGAAGATAATAAAAGCCCCAGCTCTACTAGAAGCACATTCCATTACCGACTAAAGGAAGCAATTAGCTGAGATATTTTGCCTTGTGTACCATATATTTACTGATTGCTGCGATAGTTTATTAATAGAAAATGAGAACTGCGTTGTACTCCAATAATTTTACTAATGCACATTTACTTTATTCCAATTGTACACATGCTACAAAATTCTTATCTTATTGCTGAACATTAAACATATTTCCACTTCACTTGTGATTTATGGTGATTTAATTTAACCATGTAGCCCCCTTCTAATCAAATTCAGAATGAATAGTGTGGATAGCAGAATAAGGCTACTGTACATAACAACGAATAGCAGTCCTAAAGCAGTTTTTGGACAATGAAAAGAAATATGCTACTTGCGCTACAGTAGGCTGTAAAACTGCAACAAATTAAAAAGTGAGTGTTATATAATATACAAAATGATGCAAGTAAATTTATTCTCATATTTTGAGTGTAATTTATGGATGAAATCTTTCTGTAATGTTTAGTAGTTTTTGTATAATTCTGATGAAAGCTTTTGTCTTTTTTAAATCAAATTCTGTCGACCAGAGTAATGTCCTGTGAAACATAAAACATATAAGTCTATAACAATGACACAGGCTAATGTTAACAAAATAAAGTGTTTTATTTTTACCATAACCGTAAAGATTAATTTTAACTGCAAATCATTAATAAGACCAGTAAATTAAATTAAATTCTATATCAGTGAATAGTAAGGAAAACAGAGCAGTAAATAATTCTCAAGAAAAAGGATGGCCCTTTGTAACCCATTAATTACTTTAAGCAATAAGTAGATTTAGTATAAAAAGAAATCAGATTCGTAAGTAAGCATGAAATGAAACTTTTTTTTAATGCAATTTGATTCCAGAAAATAATGTAAATGCAGTCACTGACCTCTGAGCAGTAATGTATTGTATAGACACAATGTGCCAAAGGCAAGGTTGCCAATGAATCCTGCACAAGTCCTTGCCATTAGTTTGTTTTATGAATTTTCATTCAGTTCGGTCAAAATGATTATTTAACATTGTCCAAGCCTTCCAAAAAATCAATACCTATGGAATCCCATAGCAGGCTATGGGAAATATTATATTTTGTTTTTCGTCCTAAAAGTTTCTTTTCAAGTGGATTTGAATACCATTAATAAAATGTAGACATTGATTGAATTTGCTCCACTCCAATAAGTTTGGTCAGCTATCAATAATTGTGATTGTATCCAATATAAATACAAATACAACTAAGCATTATGGATCAACTGGAAATGATTGTTCTTTAATAATAAATATCAATTTTCCACAATTTTCCTGTCCAAGGCTGAAGAATTCCTATTTTTATTCCATTATAGGGGGCTTATTAACATTCTGATTTGACAGCGTTCAGAAGTACTCTGCAACAACTGCCTTCTTTTTATATGGTAAGTAAATAAAGGTAACAGTGCAAATTATTCAACTGAATGTTTGCCTTAAAGGTTAACTAAACCCTAAAAACAATTATGGCTAGAAATGCTGTGTTTTTTGCTGTATTTTTTATTGTACCAGCCTAAAGGTTCATCGTCTCTATATCAGTAATGATCCAGGGCATCACATTGCACACAGGAGCTCATCAGGAGCAGTGCCAGTGACACTCACATACTCAGTGTTCTCTGGGTAGCTGAGCTTAGGGGCCATCACAAATCATCAAGCATAAAACGAGGTGCAACAAAAAGAAATGGCATGTGTATCTGCTCCAAAAAACAAGTATGAATGCAAAATTGCAAAAAATAACACCATGCTGTCTCACTACATAAATCCCCAGGGGCGATCCTGGCCCCTCCAACGCCTGAGGCAGCAGCAGTTGCTGCTGCCCCCCCTCCCCTGGAAATTCGCTCTTAAAGTACCAGGAGCAGCATTTTTGCTGCCCCTGGTACCTAGTGGGGCGCTGCTGCCTGAGGCGACAGCCTCAACTCGCCTCATTGGCGAAGCACCACTGTAAATCCCAGTCCAAGGGTTGCCAAAAACTGGAAAAATCACTGAAGTATAGAGACCTTCTAATAATAAATACAGTAGTAAAACAATTTGTAAAATTTAAAAAGTATTTATTAGAACATGTCAAAAAAAAGCTGTTGCTAAAGGGCTGATTATTAATTTCTGATGCTAATTGCACTGGTTTCTGAGCAACCTTGTTCAGAGAATCTGAATAATTACTAATCAGCCTTGTATCTTTACTTATATATTTTATACATCCAGTACACTGTAAATTGGTCTCTAAGCTCAGAGACCACTTTTATTACTTGTGAAGATACTTGTGTTCAAATGTTGTGCCTCCTGTCTTCCATTCGAATTGGGCGTGGCTGCAGCTTCTGATGCACATTCATTGTGCAAACCCTGGAGCTACCATCACCTCTTGACCAGGTGGTAGCTCCAGGGTTCCCCCAGCACCCCACTTTAATTGCCGTATTGGGCACAGATGTTACTCTCATGCCAAAACACCAAATGGCAAAAGGAAAACCTCTAAAATACCTGGTTCATCTGCACCCGATTTTCAATGAAGCATATGGTCAGTTGCATCTATCTAAGAACCAAATCCACTTGCCCCTGATGCAGTGAACTTCGCTCATTGTGTTAGGGTACAAGGATGAGCCTTAATTCCTAGCCTACTTTTTTGTTATACTTTGTATTTGTTAAGACTTTTCTGATGTTGTATTTCATGGTTCTTTCCCTGTATTTAGTTTTAAGATGTTGTACTGTGTTAGCCATTGAAAAAAATGCAGAAAAAGTAAAGTTTGGTGATACCTTTTATACAGAATAAGTAACAATTGCAAGCTTTCGGAGCACACAGACCCCTTCATCAGGCCAAATACAAATGCAAGCAGAAAAGGCACATTATATATACTGTTAGATCACTGAAAGAGGGTTTATGGGCAATAAATTAGAAAGTTACAGATAGACAGAGATAAATTGTAGAAATAATAAAAGTAATTAGGATGGGTTGTAAATAGTCCAGGGGGTCTGGATTCAGGATTCTGTATTTAGTAGCATGCGCTGAAATGTTGTGTCGAGGGGATGGAGTAAATATTGAAATCCTAGGCCTTGTGATGTAGTACAACTTTTGTCATGTCTCATTGTGACTTGCAAAATGTTTATAATAGCAGGAATTTTAGCAAATTGTGTCATTAGCGCCACACAACCAAAGATTCCATGTGACTCAAGTTACTATTAATGTTCACTTATTGTAGCTAGCTTATCATGCAGGGCACCACTCAATATTATCCTCTGACACCCAGTAATATAAAAGTATTAGCACATCTCTATAGCTAATCAACCTTGTGTAAAAGAGAACAAAATTTAACATTAGTCCAGCGAACAAAACATTTCATGGACGGGCTGCTATATCCTAACAGTTCTCTACAAGATATAGATTAAATAAATACATGCATTAGTCATTTTCCATTAAACTGGAAATTGTGCTATGACATATCTGCATGCACGCCAAATAGATACCTTTTTATTTTCGTTGTCAGAACACTGTGATAATGATAGCAATTCACTTGATCTTGACAAAGATGACCTTGTAGATGACAGATTTCTATCAAGTGATGTAGTTATTGGCTCGTGTTCCCTTGATAATTCCTTAAGGCCGAATGTGTTGGGCTGATGTTTCTCATTTGGTTGCAATGATAAAGAAATGGACGGGACTATATATTTGTTTTCATTTGGGGATGTCTGAATACCTCTGGTATTCAACTGAGAAGTGTTCTGTAATTCTGTGTTGGAAGAGAGGTGCATAGAATGTGCATCTGAGTACTTGGCTGGTGTATAGTTTGCTGGTCTATTGTAACCAAAAGAGCTTATAGAACTTTGTAAATGTGGTGATGTTGCTCGTTTTTGACTGGTGAGATGGGGACTAGAATGTGACAAATTCAAAGGTAATGATGCAACTTTTCTATATTTTGCAGGAAGAGGATACTTTTTTAAGGGTTTATTTAAAGGCGGTTTCACATTAGTTGGTGGAATATTTTCTTTGAAGAAATAAGGTGGAATTGTGGGTGTTTGTGTTCTGGGAGAATTTAGAACACTTGTATAATATTCAGAATCAGGAGTAAGAGTCCTAATGGACCTTTGATGGAAAGAACCATCAGTTTGCCCATGAACGTCTTTTCTTTTGGATTCTTGTGGGCTATCAAGAGAGAAACAGGAAACTGACTTTCTAGTAACAGTTGAGGCTATTACAGGCTTCTGTAAAAAAGAACCTGAATTTGTAGGTTGAGAAGTTAGATTAAACTGGCTCAAATTAAGAGAATGGGGTCTTCCATCACTTGTCTTTTTGGATCTCAGTACAGATGTTAAAAAAGAAAGACGTGATGGAACTGGAGAAATTGCTTCACAACTAGAAGCAGGTGAGATTGGATTGCCAGATTCACCCATGCTACATATTGTTGAAGATGAGCCATGAAACGGTGAATGGAGTGGACTAGGACTAGCACAAAGAGGATATCTAATGATATTTAACTGGAAAGGAGATGGGCTGTGTCTCATTTCACAAGAAGTACTAGACAAATCTTTAACAACTGTGTCTTGCATTTCTAGTTCATTTGGAAATTGTGAAACCTTCATAATGGTGTCATCTGTTCCATGTATTAATGTATGCTGCATATTTACTGGAGAAGTACTTAATTTAGATAAAGTTGGTGAAACAAATTTATTAGGAGTAGGTGAATGTGTTAAAGTCTGTTCATCATAAATACTGTATGGAGCGGAGCTAAACAGAAACTCTCGGCTTTCAGAAATACAGTGTATGAGTGGCTTTTTATGATTTAATCTTGGATTAGTTGAATATGAGTTTGCAAGTTGAGGTTTATATGAAAAAGAGCCAGTAGAAGAAACAACAGAGTGAAGCTAAAAGAAGAAGAAAGACAGAATTAATATATAATTACAGAAATTGAAAATTGCAACAAAAGGTTTAATTTATAACCAAGAACTTATAAATATGAATTATAAAATAGCTTAGTGATCATTTGAATAAAAATACCGCTACTGATATATTTTTTCTTTTAAGAATAAAATAAACGCATTTTAATTGTGTTGAATCATTAAAAATAATTAATCTTTATTTGTAGCGGATTAGGATTACAGACAAATTATATTTTGGTTAAACAATTAATTCAAAATATAAATAGTCTTTAAACATATGAAGACACAATTAAAGCTTCTATAACTTGTGTTATTGTGGACATGTTCCATATAGAAATATAGATTAACAAAAAAGGTTTTTAGCATCCTTTTTACACATTGTGTAATAGTCATCGGAGATAAGGCAAATATTGTACATCTGAGGCAATTCTACTTGATATTAAGTAAATAAATGAGAAAACAGAATGTTTTCTTGATACACCATGCCTTGTAATAATAGAGAGCACTATGGCCTATGGAAAGTGATTTGATTATGCTTGGCTTTGTGCTAGTGCTAAGAAATTTGCGAAACGGCAAAGAATTTGCAGAACTGTCATGCATCAAATTTTTTTGGTCGCACTCCGAATTCACTCCTGGCGAATAAATTCGCCCATCACTAGATGTTACACCATATGGCGACAGTTTAGGTAAGATTAAGGTTCACCTTCTAGGTTGTCAATGCCACATGTGGTCTGGATCCAATACAACAGAAATGGATCAGGGTGATAGAAGAGAGTACCTTCACTTAGGTAAGCAGAACCTAGGGGAGAGCTACTCTCTTCTATCAATCCTTGTTGGAGTATAGGCTGATCTTTCTAGCTAACTCTGTTACAATAACCTGTGAAATAACATGTAACTGTAAAGACTCATTCACAGGGTCCCTGTTCCCTATCTTCACTAAAGGGGTTGTCCCTTTAGGACAGAACAGTTTTACTGAGCCTTGTTGATCCCAGTCTCTGAAGGCCAAAGAGGAAGGACCATCTCTTACCAAACACTATATTAAAGTATGGCAGGAAGTGGTCATAAACCTATGGGCCAATGACATACCAAATGACATACATAAATAAAAAAGCAAAACTAGATACATGGGCATTTGCCAAGCAACTAGGGAAATAAGGAAGTGTGGGGATTTATACATTTACATTTATTTAAGCTTGTGCTCAACAAATTTCAATTAAATGAAGATCAACCTATCTAACTGGATGTAATTGGGATACATTCCATGTTTTATGAATATATATGAGTTGATTTTTGTCACAAAAACTTTTTTAATATAATTTTTTTTTTTTAATATATTTTTTATCCTGTGTCATGAGTGTTGTATTTGAACATGTATCAGCTTAGGTAATGTAGGCAATACCCGGTGCTGCCCTAGGTAAAATTCATTTAAGTAGTTAAGTAATGTACAATTATATATATTGTATACCATCAGACCACTGACTTAAGTGAATGCATGTAGGAAAACACCTTTAATATATTTTATCCTTGCATATCTGTTTTATTTTATGAATAAATATGTTTAGCTACATTCATTTTACACATACTAAAGGAATGCTTTGTGGTTATGGATTAAGTCATAAGCACACTTTACCTTGATAACATGATTTCATGTGTTTTGTTTTAGCATTCTGCTCAGGTCACATCTCAAAAAAAAAAAAAGTAAATACTGCCCAAGGTGTTTGTACCATAAGCTGCTGAATAAATTCCACTGAGAAATGGGTAAATGAGAATTGAGATCAAGCTTCCTTGTTTGTGTTGACAGTATTTATTTTGCCTTATTATGCATTCAGTTCAATTAACTTTATTAGTACATTTTACTTGAAGCACATTTTACTTGTCATAATATATAGGTGAAATGTAAAACCATTAATGGTGACTTAAGACCTGTTTTCCAAAATGTAAAAGGTTAAAGAAGTGTGTATAAACTCAGTTTACAAATGTATAGTGCAGTTTTATTGTTTACTTTTTGCTTAATTTTTCTTGCAAACATGACGTATTTATCACATCTCAATTTACATTTAGCAGGTAAGATATATAAGATAAATATTCCACAGAGTGAACTCATGTCATATCATGATGGGATATCATTGGATCTTCATACCTTAAGTCTACTAGAAAATCATGTAAACATTAAATAAACCCAATAGACTGGTTTTGTTTCCAATAAGGATTAATTATATCTTAGTTGGGATCAAGTAAAAAGCTCTGTTTTAACAGAGAAAAAGGAAATCAAATGTAAAAATCTGGATTATTTCTGGATAACAGGTTTCTGGAAATATATATATATATATATATATATATATATATATATATACAGAATACAGTATATAGTATATATATATATAATATATATATAGTATATATATATTTTTGTGTATAAAAAGGGGAAAGACAGAGAGATGAACTGAAATTATACTAATAAAATATATATATATATATATATAACAGCACAACAGCAGAGAAATTATATATAACCTAAATGAAAAACTGTAGCCACAGTATCCATTACACTACTTTAACTTTGTGTCCCTTATCCAGCCCTCATTTAGTCACTCTGTCCATGGAAATCATTTTTCACACTGGCAGGCAAATCCCCTGTCACTCACCAAGGTATAAAGGCAAATGGCATAGAAGGAAAGTTAACAACTGAAATGAGCATCGGAACAATCCCTGCATTCTTAAGCAATTTGAATTACTGATATACTGTAAGTGGCCTTCACCCTATAGTTACAGAATGCTTTTTTCAGAAGACATTGTACATAGTGTGTGAATGTTTTTTTTCTTTTAGACAAGATTGGTTTATCGATCTTTTGCTTATATCAAAGAAAAGCAAAGCCTGACAATTATTGTATTTATACAGCCCAACATATTTTGCAGCACTGTAAAGTAAATGTATTTATACATCTAAATCACATGAATTACATACAGAGACAAATAAACCCAATGGAATATTTTAAATGTATGTTTTAGCATTTTTATTCCCCATACACTTGTGCAGCACCATTAAATATTTTTGGTGCTTTTTTCATAACAAAGATTTAGATTTACGGGCTTCTTTGCTTCTATGTTATCATGCACAATATAACACGTGCATTGTTTTTTGTACAGCGCCATTAAAGAGATGCGTGCACTAACTGCTACTGTATTTGTAACTTTCCATAAAAGTATTTGCCTGAAGATTTTACTTTACATGTTTGATCCTCTAGGAGTCAGCTGCCATATTTGTGCAGCAGTAATCTGTAGCATTATAAATTCTAACTGACAGATTGAGAGGGGACAGGCAGGTTGACAAAGCAGTCAAGTTTAGGAACTTCAAGAAATAATTGCTTACAATTTATCTGGCGAAAAATTATCAATGTGTTGTTTTTTAGTGTTAGTATCACTTTAAATCACAATATTTAGGCCAAGAGCAATGGTTCCATTTTTATAGGGTAGTGAGCTGAATTAAGCCACAAGATTTAGGCCCAGAGCAATGGTTCCACTAGCACTTGGTAGTCAGTTTCCATAGCAATCCCAAGTTAATGTGGTGGGGGGCCAAAGGAAATGGGGAATAACCATGCAAAATCTAATGTTTTCACTGCTTATGAAATAGGTGCCAGGTAATTGTTATAACTGTTTTCAAATTATAGTTAAGAAGCTAATTCCAGAATGCTAGAAAACAATTTCAAAGTAATGCACTGTGTGTTTGTGCACTCACTGTGATGACAGTCATTTACAGAAAGAGCAAATACAGGTATGGGAATCCGTTATTCAGAAACCTGTTATCCAAAAATCTCCAAATTACAAAATGGCCATCTCCCATAGACTCAATTTTATTCAAATAATCAACACTTTTCTCTGTAATAAAAAAAAACAGTACCTTTTACTTTTACTAAACTTCAATATGATTAATCCTTATTGGAAGCAAAACTGGCCTTTTGAGTTTAATGTTTACATTATTTTCTAGTAGACTTAAGTTATGAAGATCCAAATTACAGAAAGATCCATTATCCAGAAAACCCCAGGTCATATGCAATCTGGATATGTGTAATTAATATCACAAGGTCTATTGCAGTGATAAAAATACCTGTTCAGGTTTCTTAATACAGGTTTGAGCATAAATCTTGTTGCTGGTGCTATTGAGTATTCTGAAGATGCAATAATATGATAACATTTCACTATGTCACAGTATTTTTCAAGAGATGTTATTGACTTTAAAGGAAGAAGGTTAAAGTCTAACAATATTTCTGTCTGAAGTAGGGATGTAGCGAACTGCCGATTTAATGTTCGCGAACGCTGTTCGCGAACACCGGCAAAAAATGCAAACGTTCGCGGACAGTTCGCGAACTTTGAACACCCGCTAAAATCGTTCGATTCGAACGATCGAAGGATTTTAATCATTCGATCGAAGGATTTTCGTTCGATCGAAGGATTTTCATTCGAAGTGAACGATCGAAACCATTCTTTTCATTCGATCGAATGCTTACAATCGTTCGAACGAATGGAAATCGTTCGATTTTTAGCGGTCGAAGGAATTCGAATGGTCGAATGGTCGAATGGTCGAACGAATCGAACGCGAACCCAAATTGGCGAACGACGCGAACATTCGGCGGACGCGAACGGTTGAAGTTCGCGCGAACAAGTTCGCCGGCGAACAGTTCGCTACATCCCTAGTCTGAAGTATCATTAACAGCCTTTCAATATTCTTCCATCCCCCAAGAGTTCTTTCTTAATGCCTCTTATAAGATATACTCGACCTTTTTCACAAAAAGCTACATTTTTGGATTTTTCTTTTTAAACCATACTGGACTGATCTGGACTTTCCACCCCAAGGCCAGTACTGAGATCATATTGGGCCTATTCATGGTCTGATGCTGTTCTCAGATGACTAGATTTTTAGCCCAGCATATAAATATATGCTGCTATCCAATATTAATACAGGTCAGGGATCTATTAACCAGAATACTTGACCTGTGGTTTCTTGGATAAGGTTTTTTCTGTAAAATTTGTTGTTTTCTGGATATTGCATTTCTGTATAATAGACCCCATACTTGTATAGTAATATTAAGCAGAAAGCCCATGTTTTTGGGAGCATACATGAGTAGTGCCAACATAATACACTTTTTGCTGATATCTATTAAAAACAGCCATGGGCACATATTTGGCCTCAGCTGGGAAATTCCTGTGAAATCGTTTCATTGAGTTACTGTTCAAATAAAAAGTAAATATATATATTTATATTTTTTTAGAAGATCAAGAGCATGTAGAGAAATGCGCGGATAGATGCAAGTTATGTCAAATAAATGAGAAAATAAATGATAGCTTAAAATCCAGTCCCTCTACTATGCAGAAAAGTTGTGGTTTATTGATACCATACCTCCAGTTCTTTTTCTTCACAGTTTACATCTTGTGATAGTTCATTTTGTTTTGCTTCAGGGATGCATATCTCATTAACAGTTACTTCTGATAGAGATGCTATAGGCTTTTCTTGCAGTTGTGCTCCACTGATTTTATAACTTTCTTCTTCAAAAGTCAAGGCTTTGTTGCTTTTATTCATTCCTTCATCTTCACCTTCATCAGAGTCCATAACAAGGACAAATTCTGCTATGAATAGATCATTTTGCTGAATATCTTGTGCCTGACCTGCGGATACCTCGTGTCCTGTAAAATTCTGTTCAACGCTGGATGTGTGATAAGAATCTGGAATACTGCCACTGGTTGCATTTTTGTTTTTCTCTGTTACAGAAGCTCCTTCAGGCTGCAGAGAAAGTGGTAAATTAATAAACACTGAAGAATATTGTACAGTCTCATATATATATATATATATATATATATATATATATATATATATATACATAGAAGCATATATGCAGCGGCAGTGTCAAATTCCACAATAGCAAAATTATTCAAAGGATTTGTCCTCTGCATTAACCTATTAGACTGGTTTTAAAGCTGCGCTGTGTTGCTTTCATGTTTATAAATGGTGACAGTCAAAGCACTTCCAACATCTGAATCAAAACCAATGGCATACAAAAGTTTAAGCATTAATGTCGCACAAAGTGGTTTGATTGCTGCTGTATATTTGGAAACCATTATGATCAAAATTCATGGGGGTTCATGTATCAATTTGTCAAGTGTTTATGAATGAGCCCCATGGTGTCATTAATGGTTTCAGATGCATGAAGGCTTTACTACTTTCTCCATAACCTCTTTATTTTTATATTGGGTTTATATTTTTCCCTAAAATCAATATTAGGCTCTGACTGACTGAAATTGAACTGCCATAAGATTAGAGAGTTAGGAATGTGCAGTGTATATACTTGGATAGCAGGGTAAACTCAATTTAAAAACCTCACCAACATCTGTGGGTAATGTCAGTGTTACCTTCTAATGGTAAATTACTATATTATTAACTGTACTTACTATCCCCACATTATCATATAGGAATATCAATAGCATCAACACCAACAATTAGCTAAAGACATAACTGCATTATTCATATCCAAGATACCAGGTTAAAAAGTATTTTTGTGTTAAAAAATTAATCCTGGTAATTAATTAGACATACAGGTATTATCTCTAGTGATTGGAGTGCTATGTGTCTCATTAATCACCAGGAGCTGCTGGACAGAGTCACACAGACAGGTATGGGACCTGTTATCCAGAATACTCGGTACCTGGGGTTTTCCGAATAAGGGGTATTTCCGTAATTTGGATCTTCATACCTTAAAGCTACTAAAAAATCATGTAAATATTAAATAAACTCAATAAGCTGGTTTTGCTTCCAATAAGGATTAATTATATCTTAGATTGGATCAAGTACAAGGTACCGTTTTATTATTACAGAGAAAGGAAATAATTTTTAAAAATATGAATTTTTGATTATGATTAAGTCTGTGGGAGACTGCCATTCGGAACTTTCGGGATAACGGGTTTCTGGATAATGGATCCTATACCTGTATATACTATTTAACAATATATATTTTTTTTAGAAAATGAATGCTGCAACAATAACAGCTCTTTTTAGCATTAGGAGATCTGGCTTACAGTATACAGCATTTCAATATCATGCATGATTTTGTGCCATTTACAGGACGTAGTTGTTGTTATGGTTTGGGGATGAACTTTACATCTTGGATATGAATAGGACATGAATTATGCTTTTAGCTGATTTTTGTTGTTGACACTATTGATATTGCAATATGATAATGTGGGGATAGTAAGTCAGTTTAATAATATAGTACTCCAGTTTATGTATTTGTCCATGACCTTTCATAACTACACAATTGGGGCTCATATATGAACACTGGACAAATTTGCACCTGAGCAGTAACCCATGGCAACCAATCAAAAGTTTGCTTTATTTTTTAACCTGCAGGTGGATGAAAAAAAGCTAGTCACCAATTGATTGCTTTGGTGTACAACCAGGTGCAAATTTGCAGGTGTTTATTAAAATGATGTCTGATATGTAATTTTATGTGCAGATCTGATTTAGATCATCCATTTTAGAGCTGCTCAAGATAAAGTTGCTACAATTGCCTTGGCTGCAATTCAACTCTGCAGATTTCATGTATAGAATACAGAGATTTGTAGAAGCTGTGCCAATTTTCCTATAGTGGTATTTTTAATTAGCTACTCGCTCATCTGTAGTGCTATGTCAACCTTACAACCTGTGTGAATGGGCATTTTCAAGAGACTTTCCTGCAACACTTTCTGATTATCCAAAGTGAAAATGTAATCTGCCAATGCCAACACTTAGCACTCAATGATCCAAAGTGAGAAGTCTCACAGCTCTGACTTACTACAATTCATATCTGAGTACGCTAACAGCATATCCAATTCAATTGGCAAGAAGGTGGACTTGCATTTTCTACATATGCCCTAAAGCAATGTAAGCTGCAAAGCTTGACCTTTTTTATCCTTGCCCCTTTTATGTAAATCCCCTCTGTAACCTCAATACCATGTCCTACACAGCTATAAAATATTTTCTTTGCTATCAAACATTATTTATATTGCTTCAGTCCATTTTCTTTGAGATTTATCTGCCTGACAGAATAAGAACGTTCTCATTTTGTGAGTTAATTTACTCTTAAATTAACGAAGATTAAGGCCTTATCAAGGGATATGTGCTAAATGCACACAAGCCTGTTCGATTTCAGCACTTACATCCTCCTTTTCAAGTAAGTCTCTATTAAAGTGAAAGATTAATTATACAGTATATAAGCAGCTTTTGCATTCACCTTATTTTTCAGAGAGAGCATGGTTTATTCTACACACTGAATTATTTTTATCACCACATGTGCACTTTAATTTGGAAATATCTTTCTTTGGTAAAGTAAAATAGATTTCCCAGACTTCTGTGAAACCGTATCCCGATTTGACAAATCAGCAGTGCTGGAATTGGGGCGGGATATGGCGGGATGGCATTGTTCTCGATGCCACCCCTGCACTTACCTGAGTGGATAACATCAGCAACGCAGCAGCCACACACCTGCATGCTGAATTGGCACCAGATCGGCTTAATTCTCGTACATACTAGAAAACTGTAAGTGCCGGACCTGACAAGGGAGCAGGGCAGCAGCCACAGTAAAACAGTATTCTTTGTTAAAGGGGATCTAAAGCCAATTTTTAAAATGCTTAAATAGGTCCCTAGCACTAAATAAAACACTTTTGTAATGTATGTCTGCTTAAAATGTTGTACCTGCTTTGAGATACATGTAACTGTCTACAGTTTTCTCTTCTCTTTCTTATTTGCGACCTCCTTCAAAGTTCAGCAGCAGCTGGCTGTCCTGCTCACAAGTGATTGATGGGCTGGCTCTTACGTGGCCCTTACTGGCCCTTACGTATATACATGCTTGTTGAGAAATGACTGTAATCTTGGCTCGTGAGGGAGTAAGACTGCCAGTGGTTGCTGAGCTTTGAAGGAGATCGCAAACAAGAAAGAAAAGAGAAAGCCGCAGAAACAATTATATTACATGTATCTCAAAGCAGGTACAACATTTTTTAACAGACATACATTACAAAAGTGTTTTATTTAGTGCTAGGAACCTATTTATGCATTTTAAAAATTTACTTTAGATCCCCTTTAAGCACCTGCCAGTGGCGTCCTGTAACATATTTGTTTATCATAATACAGAGGTGAGCTGATTTAGTGGCTGAAATGCCACCCCTTATGGTTAGTTATATTTTGCCACCTGAGGCTAGATTCTCAAATCGCATCATTTTAGAAGCGCCCCTGTCCCTGCCGTGCCGCCCGAGATAAGATTTATTCTGGCTCTGGTGTGCCCCAAGGGGGTGAACCCTGCATGGCCCCAGATTCCGCCAATTTGGTACCAATTCAGTGTGCAGGTGTGTGGCTGTGTAATGCTGTGCTGCTGATGTTATCTGCTCAGGCTACTACAGTGATGGGTTTTCACTCGGCGCTAGCGATGCACCCCCCATAATGGTAAATGTGGGGTGGCATAGAGAAGTCCGCCTCAGACGGCTTTAGGTCTAGAAACGCCCTTGGGCAGGGAGATTTTTTGACGTGCAAGCCCGCGATACACTGTGCACACATTTGGAGAGGGGGTCTGGTGGGGACACATCCTGCACCCGGGCCCGCAGGTGCATAGGTACCTCACTGTGGAGAAGTAAAGAAGTAGGACAGAGAACTGAAGTTGGAGGGAGGAGAAGGAAAAGTACAATGAATGAAGTGCAAGCACAGAAGTAAAAGCGAAGGAGCTGAGATCACAACTTGATTTGTGACGAGGACAGACATGATGATATACGGTCAGGAGGGAGGAGTGACTACAGATTTTTACGTTGTGTGAGTATAATTCCCGACAGGCTGCATCCATTTATACATGAAATTGCCATCCTGCTATGGGTTCTGGTGGTATTTATACATCAAATTGGCACTGTTCCATCCTGGTTTAGTGGGGGGGCGTATCCAAAAAAAGTGGGCGTGGCCTCTAGAAAAGTTTCCGCTGACGTAGCTTTCGATCTGTGGGCGGGGCTACACACACACCATCCATACCATCCCTTCCCCTTTTTGTTCCCAATTCAAACACTGCAAATCAGCATGAAAATCTTTAAAATACTTTATCACCAAACAATAGTATTTAACCAAAAACAATCTCTAGATGTGAGTACCCTTGCAGAGGTATCCCCCAATTTCATGTGATGTAGATCACAGTACCTTAAGTCTGCCTAAAAAACATTTAAACGTTAAATAAACCCTGCAGGATTTTATTGCAAACAGTATGAATTTGTGTATCTTAGTTATCAAGTACAAGGTAGCAATCTCATTATTACAGAAAAAATGGAAATAAGAAATTATAGAATTTTTTTGGTTGGAAAATTTGGATCACCATTACTAAACTAACTACTACTTGAAAAATATAAACATTATTAAACCCAATATATTTATTTTTACCATCAATATGAATTTGCATGGCTTAGTTACCATCACATTCAAGGTACTGTTTTATTAGATAAAAAGGGGATGATTAAAAACAATTAGAGCTATATGCTCCAAATAACAGACCCTGTACTTGTACTGAAAGCTGAATCTAGCACTTTAGTTTGTATATTACTTTGAAAATGATATCAGAGAAAATTGAATGCCATCTTAGTAAACCATTTATAAATCTATTCATTCTTTAAAGGTTTCTACTGTTGTTGTTTAATTGCTCATTTCAATTTAACTTGCCTTTATAATATAGATACAGTACCATAATTAATATTTTAATGCAATTAAATATTTTTTATGACAATACAAGTAAAAATCTAAGAAGTTTCCACATTTTACAGTGTATTAGTGCACATAGTTATGCTAAGGACTACTGTAAAATTTCAGTATAAATGCCAGAAATACATATTAAAGGAAGTCACATTTACATTTCACCAATATTCTGAAAATATTTTTATAGAAATATGTTACATAACTTAAGTATATACCATGAATAAACTTTAGAGTTCTGGAAAAAAAATGTTTCTTAATATAGTCATGTTGTACCGTACACTATATTTATAGTATTAGTATGCAGCATGAAATGGACTGTAATGACACTATCATAAAAGGCTAAGCAGTAAATGCTAATTTCTTTCATTATTTTCATTTCAATTTAGTGAAACTTTGCTGACATTTTTTGGATTAAACCATTATTTTTAGGTTACCTTTGCTGACATTTCCTCTCTTCTACAGCTGACAACTTTCGGCTTGTAATTATTGTCCTTTCCAACTAGTACTTGGGAGGGAAGTGTGCCGAGGGTTGGGATAAAGGTAAAATTCAGAGTCTGTGTTCCGGGTGCATTCGATGAAATCTTGAAGAGAATAAAAAGGAATAGTGGGTTATGTTCCAGTATCATAATTATATAAAGGTAATTCATTTTGCTAATCTTAAGTAAAGTTTTTATCTTGGTTTTTGCAGGAAGGCAATAATGTGATGCAGCGCATAATTCCTAAAAATGGAGAGCATCTGTTAAATGTTAAAGATTGGTGGGGCAATAAGAATTGTTATACAAATTGTTCTTTAAGGAGAACTAAACCCTAACAATGAATATGGCTAGAAATGCCAATATTTAATGCCATGTAACAATAATCTGAATCGGTTACTAATCAGCTTTGTAGTGTAACATTTATATTATATATACAGTTTATTGTGAGTCGCCCCCTGAGAGCAATAACAGAGCATGTGCAGTGAATCAGCATTTGGGGAGGCACATATCTTTACTGCTAATAGGATGTGGTTGACAAGGGCTGGTAAAGTAGCTTAAAACGTAAAGTACAACCATTCACCCTTATTTAGTTAAAGGGATACTGTCATGTGAGAAAAAATTCAGTTAATGGTGCTGCTCCGACACACTTCTGCACCGAAATCAGTTTCTCAAAAGAGAAAATAGATTTAATTTTATTTAATTTTGAAATCTGACATGGAGCTAGACATATTGCTCTGATAAACTTCAGTCACTCTTTACTGCTGTACTGCAAATTGGAGTGATATCACCCCCTTCCTTCCTCACCCACACAGCCTAACAATGGGAAGGTAACCAGATAGCAGCTCCCTGACAAAAGATAGCAGCTGCCTAGTAGATCTAACTCTGTAGTAAAATCCAGGTCCAACTGTGACACATTCAGTTACATTGAGTAGGAGAAACAACAGTCTGCCAGAAAGCAGTTCCATCCAAGTGCTGGCTCTTTCTGAAAGCACATGACCAGGCAAAATTAGATGGCTGCCTACACACCAATATTACAACTAAAAAATATACACTTGCTGGTTCAGGAATGAAATTTTATATTGTAGAGGGAATGGTTTGCAGCATAAACAGTGTAATTTAGAAATAAAGACAACATCATAAAAATCACTACAGAATCCCTTTAAGCTTAAGTTCTCCTTTAATGACCTCTACTTTTTTATGGAGAGCTCACATATATGATTCTTAATAGACCTCTTCAGTGTGACCATGGATCAGCTGGTACGTTATTGCTACAGTTGAGCTATAATCACTTTCCATCCCTGGATCTCCTTTTATTCAGAGGAAAACTTCAGGTATTCAGTTTCCAGTGCTTCTGTTCGATGAGCTCCACCATCTTCCTACCTAATCACTTGTCTGAAGCATAAAAGTTTAATATTCAAAGGAATTAATTGCAAAAATACAAATTTTTCTTCCACGCTGTCTCAGTAGCATTCATGATCATAAAGTAATGGGTTCAAAACTGACATTGTGTTAGTAAAAAATAAAAGCTGATGCTATGGAACTATGGAAATTGGCAGAAGTTGAGCTACTCTATATGCACATCCTACAGATTTCTCTTCTTTACTGAACTCACCATTTATTTAATGGTTCCAATGGCATATCCATTCTATCCCAGCTGGCACCTCAGAACTGACAATCTGCCTAAGAATCTGCCTAATCATTGGCTGCTGATGCCTAAAGGAGGTCATTGGCAGAACTAAAAGTGGCTAGAGTCATTCCACCCCCTTAACATTCAACTTTACAGTTTTGCTGCCCATTAAGTTATCCATTGAGCTGTTCACTTCACTTTTCTACATGATTACATAGGGGTTGACACTGGCACTATGATCATGTAATTACAGCATTGTGTAAGAAATTCAGCACTAATAAGAACAGAAGCAGCACATACTTTGTTACCTAAAACGTCAAACAAAAAATGTTACATTTCCATCACGCATATAAACTAAAGTAATGATCCATACTGAATGTTTTACACAAAATGGGGACAGTTTATTTTGTTTTTTCCTGTCATTCTTCCTTTCAATAGCTGTTACAGTGCCAGTTGGAAACACAGTTAACAAGCTGGCAATGTGTCACCTTTTTATTCTAGTGTCTACTCTCTTTCTTCTCTTAGCTGACTAATGATCAGTTAATTGCTTACAAATGTCACACAACATATATAGTAATATACATATATTAAGCTATGGATAGCCATTTAGCATTTTGTTTGCTCTTTTGACAATAGGATTGAGTAAACATCTGATTATAACATGCTAGCATCTCAGTGCAGGTGTTCAAAATGGATAGAGGACTTTCTAATCATCATATTTACTGATATTAGCTATAAAATCCGAGGGGTTTTTGTTATTGATTGCCAGCACCAATAATCACCCATAGTAGTTTTGTTTTTCTCATCCTTTGCTGTCTCTTACAATTTACCTTCTTGTTAAATCAGAGAAAAATATGCAAAACAGCAAGTCAAACCGGATTTTACTTATTCTTTTATTCTTTTATTCTATTATAATAACTGCAGTTACTGTCAGATGCATTATTACAGATAACACCTACACAGGTTTACAAAGACATAAAGTATACACTGATTTGATCTTTTTTTCTGGCTTTTCCTATTACAATTAATAGAAGGACCCATCTGAGGCTCCAGTTTGTTTACCACACTGTTTTCTAGGGGTAGTTCACTTTAAATGAACTTTTAGTATTACAGGTATGGAATCCATTATCTGGAAAGTTCTGAATTACAGAAAGGCTATCTCCCAAAGACTCCAATTTAAAAGAATCCAGATTTTTAAAAATGATTTCCTTTTTCTCTGTAATAATAAAACAATACATTGTACTTAATCCCTAAAATATAATTAATCCTTATTGGAGGTTTAACAATCCAATTGGGTTTATTTAATGTTTAAGTGATTTTTAGCAGACATTAAGTATGGGGATGTAAATTACTCAAGGATCGCTTGGGACCCCAGGTCCCAAGTATTCCTGTATAAAGACAGCAGTGTATTAAACAGTTTTCAATCCATCTTCATTTTTGTGTTTATTTTATTAATATTTACATTTTATTATTCTACAACTCACTGGCTTGGGATTTCAACTGCTGTCTGGCTGCCAGGGTTCAAAGGTGAATAAAACCCATACTGTGTATTTTAAACCAAAAGGCTCCCTGCAGAGGCCCCCCAACCCCAAACGCATTGGTATCTGCAACTAAAAGTCATCTGGCCCCCCTGTACCAGCAGAGTAGTGCAGTAGGGTCAGAGGCTGCTAGATTTGGCTATGTCACACCTTATTTCTAAATATCAATCAGAGAAGATTCAGAGATTTATGTGATCCTCTGTGTGTAAGTTTTGAAACTCAGTAAAATGCAGCTTCCTTTATCTTCCACTCTGTACAGAAGTCCCAGAAAGCATGGAAATGTTAGTTAAACTACAAGGAAGTGCATGACATAAAAAGTGTATACAGCATAGTGTAGTACATTGATATAGAATTAAGAACCACACCACCCGCACACTCTGTGTAACTGTAAAAGGTGAAATCACTTAAAAAAAAAAGATCCTGTGCTTTCAGAAACAGCTAACACTTCAAAATGGAACTGCTCTCAGATAAGCTGTTTCTCCTTCTCAATGTAACTTGTTGGGATGGGGTGTTTTACTATTGAAACTATTCTCATATCTACCACTAGGGCATGGGAGAATTTTAGATGTCGGGATCTATTATCTGGTTACCTACATGTTGTTCTGTTCAGAGGTTGCTATGGGGGGAAAGGGAGGTAGTGATATCACTCCAACTTGCAGCGCAATAATAAAGAGCGAGTGTAGTTTATCAGTGCATAACTCGCATGACTGAGGGCACCTGAGAAACTAAGAACATTTCTAGCCCCATGTCAAGTTTAAATATGAAGCAATCTTTTTACTCTTTTGAAAAAACATATTTGAATGCAGGATTCTGCTGGAAAAGCACTGTTAACTACCGTATATACTATAGTATAAGCTGATCTGAGTATAAGCCGAGGTACCTAATTTTACCTACGAAAACTGGGAAAACTTATTGACTCTAGTATAAGCCTAGACACAACTACAGCTCTGTCTCCCAGCAGTGCACATTCTGCCCCCCAGCGATCAACCGGACTTCTTTGCAAAGTTGATGGTGACAGAGAATTGCCAAACGGATTACTGTGTGCATTGTCCCACTGTCCCACTACCATGTGCAGAGGGTGCTGTGTGATATTGCCATCACTGTTAATCTTTCGTATAACCAACAGAGGGCGATGTGTGATATTGCAGTCACTGTTAATCTTTTATATAACGAACAGATGGCGCTGTGTGATATTGCAGTCACTTATTCTTTCATATAACCAACAGATGGCGCTGTGTGATATTGCAGTCACTGTTATTCTTTCATATAACCAACAGATGGCGCTGTGTGATATTGCAGTCACTGTTATTCTTTCATATAACCAACAGATGGCGCTGTGTGATATTGCAGTCACTTATTCTTTCATATAACCAACAGATGGCGCTGTGTAATATTGCAGTCACTGTTATTCTTTCATATAACCAACAGAGGGCGCACTGTTATTCTTTCATATAACCAACAGAGGGCACTGTGTGATATTGCAGTCTCTCCCAGTCTCTCCCCAAGTGAACAGTTGGTATAGGAATGATTAAAAGTGACTGCAATCTCAGCTACTGCCCGCTGACCCAAGAATAAGCCGAGGTAGACTTTTTCAGCACATTTTGATTGCTGAAAAACTCGGCTTATACTCGAGTATATACGGTAATGCATTTTGTAATAAACATGCTTTCCTGTGACAGAATCCCTTTAAAATATACATTGCAACCACCTTGTGGCCCAATCATCAGCCATAAAAATATTGTGAGATTTGCAACAGTGCGTAGGGAATGTAATAAAATGTCTTAATGAGAAATCAGTTCATACACCACTTTCAATCTTAAGGGGCAGATGTATTTAGGGTCGAATATCGAGGATTAATTAATCCTCGATATTCGACTGGTGAATTAAAACTAGGGGGTCAAAGTTTTTTCTTAAAGAGAAAGTACTTCAACTATCGAATGGTCGAAAAGTCGAACAATTTTTAGTTTGAATTGTTCGATTCTAAGTCGAAGGTCGAAGTAGCCAATTCGATGGTCGAAGTAGCCAAAAAACCATTAGAAAATCAAACTATTTTTCCTCTATTCCTTCACTCGAACTTAGTGAATGGGCCCCTAAAGAGTGAGTAACACAGAAATTTTGCAAAGTAATAATCTATGCAATGAACATGTGAAATGCAAACGTTTATTCTTATTCTACCTTTTGCTTCCATTAATGCATTTTATTGCATTTTGTGGTTAATTTTCATAAATAGATTTCATTCCATCTAAATTAAGGTGCTTGTTTTGAATAGCATATGTGAATAATACCATGTAAAATAAATAATCTGAGACCACTTAGAGATAAAAACCAAAGAAAATCATTATTAACCAAGGTAGTAAAAATCCCTCTGTGAACAGCTGGAGAGGAAGGGTTTCCTATGAGCTCCCATTGAATCCTTCCCACAAAACAATGGGCTGGATGATCATTAATGATTAATAGGCTATTATACTTCCAAAACACAATAATATAATATCTAATATACAAGCAGACTTTGAGTAAGCCAAGGGGCCAATGCCATTAAAATAGGTTCTTGAGCACATAAGTAATGTAGGGCATGTTATTCAGGGTCAATAAGCTAGCAACAAGTTAATTGCCTTTGAAGTAGAGAAGTTGATTTTAAATTGCCTAGAAACATGAAAATATGAACTGCAGCAAGGTTCAGTATATAATTTTTTCCTCATTTTTTCTAGAGTGTTTTATGAGTTATTCAAATAATTGCAACTGTATGCTTTTACAAAATTATTGATCAAAGTGCTACAAGCTGGAAGATCTCGATAACGATTTTAACATTTGTATTTCATAGCAGCTTATACATTTTATGCAGGAAATGACCTATGCATATCATTATTTTTTATCATTGATATAATTACACAAAAGGCACTCGATTATTTGATCTGCTGCCATCAAAGGGCCAAAAGTATCAGCCTATTGTATATGAAATGTTATTGGCACATCAGATGTAAATGTGAAATAAGTGCAGTATCGGTGAAGAGTGTTGCTATAGATGTTAGAGTTTCCTAAGCATTCTTATTCTGAGAAGGGCTGCCAGTGGTGATGGCATTTTGAAGGTTTTTCCTAGTCAGATCAGAGCAATTATAACATATTGTCATATGGGAACTGAGACAAGGGGGACTGAAGGTTCTCCATGAAAGGTTACATTCTAGGTAGGAGGAGTGTGGTAAATACAAATGAACCTGCACAGTTCACTTTATTGAAATAAATCTAATAAATCAGGTTATGGTGTTGGATTTTCCAATTTACACTCTTTCCTTCCAACTTTACATCTTTACACAGAGTCTCCCCACAAAACACAAATCACAACACAGGTCAAACCTCTACATCATAAAGACCAAATAAATATTCAGGAATTTCAGATGTCCTTGATAATGCCAGGCAAAAGGAATGTTAAATAATGTGAGACTTGGATAGGGCAATGGGGACACCAGAAGCCTAATTTATAAAGTGTGCTGCTAGGTACTGCACTTTGCAACATGGTGGTAGGTCTTATCAGAGTGTGTTTATAAGGGGCAGGCAGTACCACAAGTTAGGAAGCAACAGCAGAGCTGTACTCTCCAACTGCTGTTGGATTTTTAATGCCTTTCATCTGCAAAATGCAACAAGGCCCTAGATGCAAGTGTTTACTAAATGTGATTTTGAACCCCATAGCATTTGCTCTGAATACATTGCTCACATATCACTCACATATCGGTGCAGAGTAAGCACCTCTTCCTTTGCTTTGGCACTTTTGGTGCATGCACAGTTGCTACGAGCAGGAATACTGTGTCAACCGCGCATCTGCCAATAAGGTGCTTCTTACAGATGAAGATATGGAAGATGGTGCCCATGAGCTCCGCTGCTTTTACTCTGCACCGATATGTGAGCACACTTTCAGTGGTAATGAACAATGCGGGGGAGAAGCAGGGTGGGGGGACTATCTAGAGAAGAAGGTAGGGGCTTTTCATATTGGGGGGATTTAGTTAACATTTAGGGGAAGATTTATTATGTTGTGTAAAAAAATGGTGAATTAAGTCCCCACACATCACCAGGCATCGCCATGTAAAATACTCCACAAAAAAATTGCATCATTTTTTTCACCTTCTTTTTCTTTGAGCAACTTCCACCAGAACTTACTGACAAAAGTCGGAAGCAATGTAAAATAACGCTAGAATATCTGGGGTTCACATAACATAAAATAAAACACACCTTGATTAATTCGTCATTTATTTTACACAGCTTTTTACACTGTTTTTTCAGCAATTTCATTTACACAGCATAATTAATAGACCCCTTAATGTGTTATAGAATTACAAATTCTTAGAAACTTATCAATTGGTCTTCATTTTTTATTTTTCACAGTTTAATTATTTGTTCTTCCTCTTCCTACTCTTTCCAGCTTTCCAAAGGGGGTCACTGACCCCAGCAGTTATTGCTATGTGAGGTTGCAATGGTAGTGTTATTGCTACTTTTTATTACATTTCTCTGTTCTATTCGGCCCCTCTCCTATTTCCTATGGTCGCTAGGGTAATTTGGACCCTAGTAATCAGATACCCGCTAAAACTCCTGGAGAGCTGCTGAACCAAAAGATAAATAATTAAAAGAAACATTGAAAACAGAATATGAAGACCATCTGCAAATTGTCTCAGAATATTAATCTCTACATGAAAGCCCCTCTAACATCTTTATAAAAGTAAGAACAATCTCTACAATAGGAAAATAATTATACATTCAATTCTTATTAATTAAAAAAAAATAGATGAAAATAGAAAGTATTTTTTTCAATACATAGTTTCCATTTAACACAGAAATCATCATAAAAGGCACTATTAATGTAATGTAGTTGCATACATGAAACTTCATTTATTGGTCTAAAGCTGCATGTGACAAATAGAGTCTCCTTGCACATTTATAATTTTTTTGGTCTGTGCTCAATTTCAAGCAACCTTTATTTATTAAATCTTCAAAGGCATATCTCTTGACATATCATCTTCAAAGAGATTTACTATAACAAAAAGCTAAGATTCACTTTGATATGTTACCTTTTTGAAATCTTTTTCTCTAGGTACAAAACACAAAAGGATACCACTTCAGTGAATGAAGAATGGAGGTTAGCTGTGGTTATTGATTACACCCCAAGCACACAGATTTTTGCACACACCAAAAAAAAGATTATAAAATGAAAATTAAAAATGAAAGAAAGTCAGTGGGATAGAGCCGAGCCCTGACGTCCCACACAAAACGTATGAATATATTACATTTTTGCTTTTACTGGATTATGTTTAAAGATACTGTATTAAAATGTAATTATTGTACACAACCAGTTGGAACTCTAAAGCTCCATTAATCTTTCATTGTTTCAAAGATTACAAGTTGTACAGCGGCGACCTTATTTAGAATATAAAAATGCAGATGTTGTTAATGATAGGCTAAGGAGTTTGTTCAATTAAAGAATTACCAAGAAAATCCACAAAGGGTTTGTGTAAGCTGTTTCTTTGTTCTGAGAAATAAAAGTGCTACAAAAGGTGCAGAATACTAAAACCAATGAATCTTATGTATACTGTAGGTACGCAGAGCAACAACAACCCTATAACTGGACTTGGGCCTGGGCCTAAAATTATTTTAGCCACAAAAGTTATCTTTTAATTTATCATCCATTAGTTCTTGGTAATCTTTCTACTTTTGTAAAAACCCATGTGTGATCCAACAGCAGACACTATTAACATTGATGTTATTAACAGGTTTCTGCCTCTATAGAATAAAACCTTTACAGGTATAGAATCCATTATCCGGACACCCATTATCCAGAAAGTCTGAATTACAGAAAGGCCACCTCTCATAGACTTCATTTTATCCAAATAATCCAAATTTTTAAAAATGATTGCCTTTTTCTCTGTAATAATAATACTGTACCTTGTACTTGATTCCAACTGAGATATAATTAATCCTTACTGGAAGCAAAACCAGCCTATTGGATTTATTTCATGTTTACATTATTTTCTAGCAGCCTTAAGGTATGAAGATCCAAATTACGGAAAGATCCATTATCTGGAAAACCCCAGGTCCCGAGTATTCTGGACAACAGGTCCCATATCAGTACTAATGCATTGTGCAATACATTGACAAGGTCCCTAATAACTTTAAGTTATGTTACCTAATACTACTGGAGTAATGTTCACCAAATGCATCAACTGTTGTAATGAAATATTTATATTTTAGTCAACTTTCCAGTGCAATCTATTTTTTTTATTTAAATCTACAGTAAACACATAGGATGACGAAGGTACTTTTTAATGGTTTAATTTTGGATTTATATTATATACAAATATTTGTATTATATTATACAGGTATGGGATCTATTATCCAGAATGCTCGAGACCTGGGTGTTGTCAGATATAAAATATTTCCATAATGTGGATCACCATGCCTTAAGTCTGCTGAAATACATTTCTTATAGTTGCCTCTTACTTTTATTTGGAACCAGTGATCATGTGCATAGTTGGACTTATGTGCATAGCTGGGATCATGTGCATAGTTGGACAACATACAAGCTTTCAACTATGGTTTGGGTAATGTAAATGACATGGTGAACACTTTTGTCCCTTGGAGGTCTTGCACTTCTAACTGGGGTCATAATAAATGCAGCATCTACGGCATCTTTCATTTGTATACTGAACCAGAATGAGCCTGTACTATATAACTGCATATGCAAAACCTTTTTGTTTTTCTTAATTAAGAATATATAAAATCATAAGAGACAATAAAATAGAGGACTTTAAGCATCCTGAAAATATGTATTTACTTTGCTATGTATTAAAATGTGGCCAGAAATAATAAAGCAACTGGTAGAAGCCTTAATAAAACCAATGAAGCACAAACTGACCATATGAAATGATCCAATCCTCATAAAAAAAATCTTGCCAACAGATGTACATCAACTTTAAGCATTATTAATACCACTCACCTGTTTTCTTTGAATGTTTAGAGAGTCAGTGTGTTTGGTTCCATCAGTCCAAACTTCTTTCTTCTCAGAGTTTTTGCTGAGTACCTGGAAAGCAAACATGAAACATGAAGCATTTCTTAGAATCGGACTGCCTTTGGCCCCTCTCCTCAGTGAGTAGGTTTGAGTGGGTTTCAACAAATGTATGGAATGTTGCTTGGAATCATTGTTTCATGTGTTCTTTGTTAACAGCAAGATTTAACGTGAAACTGTAGAGATTAAACCTTTGTACCAATACTCAGCCTTTTTAAGTTAAGAGTGGTAGTCACCTGGCATTGCTTTGTATGATATTGCGTATTTCTCTCTTTGAGTTGTTACCTCTTTACATGCTAGTTTTTGTGCATGTGGGTCATGGTATTTGTGCACATCTTTGTATATATTTTCATCTTACAGTTCATATTTCTTGATTGTGCAATATCTTGCTAATTATTGCCAAGTAAAGATTATTATAAACAGTTAAACACAATGTCTAAATGTGCTGTTCTGTTTAGCTACTTAAGGTCTCCTTTACAAGCGTCTAGGCAGTGTGCACTGTCTGCCCTATGGCAAGGGACATGACAGGGCTGGTCTACACCCTCTGTGCACCTTGTAGTGGATTTCTTATCAGGTGTTCGCACAACTCCTAATGGACATTTAGGAGGGTTATTTATCAAAGTCCAAATTTATCTCAATATTTTCTGCTACAAACTCTGATCAAATCAGCTCAGGGTTTTTAAGCTTATTTATTATTACATTTTCCCGAAAATTTGCTTTGTAGAAAAAAAAACAGATGTTCACAATTTTTTCGGATTTTTCATACAATTTTCATGATTTTTTTGGATTTTTTACCCGAGAACTCTGAAAACTTCGGGGTATTGCACGAAACCCATTGCATATCAAAAAATCACTGGGACTTCTCCAACCTCGACAGGTCTGAGATGCCGGATTTTCTGATTCGGACTTTTGCATCCTCGGGGTTTAATAAATTCCGAAAATAATTGCAAAAACCAACTGAAATGTGCTCACATAAGTCAAATTAATTTGGTTTCTTATAAAAAGAACTGACATGGAGTATTCCGGAGCCAGCATTTCACTGGCTGTTCCAAGGTGAGATGTACATAGTTACATAGTTATTTGAGGCTGAAAATTTCTCACATAAAAAGACCTACCTATACACTGACACATTTCCAAAGAGCTTTACAAAGATTATACATCATTCACATCTGTCCCTGTCCCACCCTTACAATCTAATATCTCATTGACACATAATATGGCATTTTTTATTAAGGGGCAATTAACTGTCCGCTATGTATTTGGAGTGTAGAGTAAACTAACAGACAGGCGGAGAACATACAAACTTGAATTAAACTTAGAAGCCACAGTGCTACCCACTGAACCACAATGCAGCCCAAATATATACATATACCTATAATATACTAACTGTAGATCGTAAGATCACTATTGCCTTGGATAGTATGCTTGTTTAAGAAATCATCCAACTATTAATAGAATCTGCCATCACAACCTTACTGCCTTCACCACTGAAGAACCACCTACACTTCTTCAAACAATACTTTATCTCCTCAAGTCTAAAGTGGTGGCATCTCATTCTTTGATCTTTTCAAAGAAAGAAAAGAACCCCTGCTATCTGTCTATAATGTCTTATAATGTAACTGTAAAGAGTAATCATGTCCCCCTGTAGGCACCTTAACTCCACAGAAATCAATCCCATCCTTGACAGTCTTCCTTCATAGTATAAAACTTCCATTCCTTTTATCAGCTTATTTTTATGTCTCTGAACTCTCTTCAGCACATTTATATCCTTCTTAAGACCTGGAGCCCAACACTGCACTGCATACTCAAGATGAGGCCTTACCAGGGATCTATGAAGAGGCACAATTATGTTTTCGTGCCCCCTTTTTGTGCAAGATTAATTTGCTTTAGTAGCCACAGAATGACACTGCCGGGAATAAGACAACTTGCTATGTACAGAAATCCCCAGATCCTTTTCAATGACTGAAACCCCTACATACTGCCATTTAGTATATAACTCACATTTATATTATTTCTACCAAAGTGTATAACCTTGTATTTATCAACATTGAACCTCATTCTGTCAATAATTTAGACAGATTGCAAAGTTGCATCCCGATTGGACAAACGGATTTATTTAATATTTAAATGTTTTTACTAGACTTAAGCTATAGTGATAAAAATTATGAAAACCCCCCAGGTCCCAAGCATTTTGGATAATACACCCCATACCTTTATATATAAGTCAGTGTAGATCATGACAAACCTCTTCCGGTGCAGGTGTGTAGCTAAAGCTGCAGGAAGAATGAATCTTCCAGTAGGAAGCCAAACAAACCCTCAAAAGCTTGTCCATAGACAAGTCTAGTAACTTATTGCAACCATTGAGCGGATAGCATTTACTGGTCTCCAGTATAATTCTTATACAGAATAATAAGACATTTAAACATTTTTCTTTCCAGTGACTTGAGTAGCAGCAAGGACACACAGTGTGTATGTATGGACACTCAGAAGCTAAATTATTGCCTTTACTTCAAAGGGAAACAAAGCAGTGGGGTTTTATTTCATTTTATTTTTTGCAGGGGTTGTAATGGATGACTTTATCCTTTTACAGAAAACTAATTTAGAGTAAATTATTTGGAGCTACAGCAAAGATTTTCATTGTAATAGTTATGTTTGGGAAGGCGTGTCTGTAATGACAGAGTCTGGCATTTATTAATTGTGTTTATATTATCAGTAGCATTTACCATCGTACAGCTGTGGAATGTGGAATAAATTGCCTCTTTGTAAAAGAAATAGAATTCTGTGCAGATCTGCAAGCGATGAATAAAAGCAGTGTCAGTACATGGGGTACATAGCATTTTGATTGTGTGAAAGTGCTGTAATTATGTATAATTCTTGAAGGAATTAACTAGTTACCCACTTCAACCATTCTGCATTTCTTAAACAAGCATTCCCAAATTAAATGCTTTGTGTAGTCACAAGCCTGTTCAATTATTCCAATGATATCATTCACTGAATGAGGCTTTTAGGATAATGCCACCATAGATATATCATATTTATTTGCTATTAAGTATTGTTATTTACATTGTGTAGTTATCAGTGAGTATTGTTACTGCCACTACTGTATGTCTTGAAAAAGGTGTAAGAATAACACCAAAACATTAAGTTTATGCTGAATCTGTGTGCAATGTAAGTGTGTGTGAAGTCTGTATGGAAAACCTTTGCTCCATCCTGCCACAAGTCAGTTTAGGAAGGGGAAAGTTACTGTCCTCTCTACCAAGGATTAATAAAGCTCCAGCTAGTGCTAAATCTGACACGTTTTCCTTACCTCTTTAATAAATATGCCTTAACGAGTGCCATTTTTTGCCTGTATCTTTAAGGCCCAGTTTTATTTATTTCCATGCAAAAGGCACTGAGTACAACAAAAGTGTAAGATCGCCTACTCCCACCTCTTGCATCTTGTACCTGACCAACAGTAGTGGAGTCTACTGTCGCGATCGCCGCCCGGAGCAGGTCCAGGAGCTCCGGGCGGCGCGTCCTCTCCTGCCGGCGTCGCTCCCAAAATGGCGGCGCCCATGGCTGCCACGTGGGTAAGCGACGCCGGCGCGATGACGTCAGTGCGCCGACGTCAATGACGTCAATGGCGCCAAATTCAAAACAAAAACTCCATTTAGACGCCAGAATGGCGCCCAAGAATAGGAAACCTTCCCCAAGTATTTCCTGGGTTCCCTGTGTGCTTATATCACTAATTCTGTTCCTGATTATTATCCTTGACCCTTGCCTGGACTTTGGACTTTTGCCGTTATCTGCCTGCCCCTGAACTCTTGCCTGGATTCTGACTACTCTTTTGGTTTAACCCCTTGGACACCGCGACCTTGTTCCCTCAAGAGGGCTTCCTCCTTGATCCTGACTACCTCCCTGGAGGGAGCTCCCGGGCTCCCTGACATTATTCTTGGGCCATGGATCCTACTGAGGAAGCTACGCCTGATGTTGGACGAGCGCTCCGCGGACTGGCATCCCGCATGGAGGATTATGAAGCCCAGCAGTACCGCATAGGGCAGGCACTCGATACCCTTCTCTCTCGTATGCCTCCAGCGCCCCCTGCTCCCCAAGCTGCGGTAAATCCTTCCATGGCGGCCGTCTCGTCTACCGCAGGTTCCTCGTCAAGTGAGCCTCGCATTCCGCCTCCTCCTAGCTTCAGTGGGGACCCACAAGCCTGCAGAGGTTTCGCTACACAGTGCCAGATCCAGTTCGAGTTCCAACCCTCGCACTTCCACAATGAACGTTCCAAGGTGGGGTATGTGATGTCTCGTTTGGTGGGCAAACCGCTTGAGTGGGCAACATCTCTTTGGGAGAAGAATTCTCCGCTGACTTTTGATGCCAAGGCTTTTCTTCAAGCATTTCGTACTGTGTTTGATGCCCCGGGTCGGGTCACTAATGCCCCTTCTCGTCTTCTGCAACTCCGGCAGGGAAACCGCAGTGTCAGTGACTATGCTATTGACTTTAGAACTTTGATGGCTGAGACTTCCTGGAATGACGATGCCTATAAGGCCGTATTCTATCAAGGTCTGTCTATTCGCATTAAAGATGTTCTTGTCTCCAGGGAGTTCCCTGACCTGCTGGAGGATCTGATCGCACTTTCTATTAAGGTGGACACTCGGCTCAGAGAGCATCAAGTAGAGAGGGAGCGCTGTAAAAGATTTCAGCCTTTGCTGGCACCTCGCTTCCAGAGACCCCTTCTGCATACTCCTGCTACTCAAGCCTCCCCTTCTCCTCCGGAGGAACCAATGCAAGTTGGAAGGGCTCGTCTATCCGAACAAGAAAGACTCTGTAGACGAATGGCTGGCTTATGTCTGTATTGTGGCGGACAGTCTCATTTTGCGAACTCTTGTCCGGTGAAGCCCACGAGTTCTGTTCCCCGAGGTATATCTAGGGTAACTCATGTAGGGGGCACTACTCCAAAGTCTCAAGAGAACACTCACAGGTTTCTCCTTCTATTACAGATTCGCCTAGCCTCTAAGACTATCGTTGGCTCTGCTTTCATTGACTCTGGAGCTGCTGGGAACTTCATGGACGCTCAATTCGCCAAACACATGGAAGTTCCCTTATTCCCATTGTCTACTCCTCTCCGTGTCACTGCCATTGACGACAGACCCCTGGAGGCTGAATTTATCTCCATGACGACTGGGGAATTGCCTGTGCAGGTTGGGACGCTGCATAAAGAAAGACTTTGTTGCTGCTTGTACCGTTTGTGCCACTTCCAAGTCTAGCCATTCTCGCCCTAGCGGGTTACTACAGCCGTTGCCTGTTCCCTCTCGTCCTTGGACGCATTTGGCAATGGACTTCATTGTTGAACTTCCTCCCTCCAGTGGGAACACCGTGATCTGGGTTGTCATTGACCGCTTCAGCAAGATGGCCCACTTCATCCCTCTACGGAAGCTTCCATCTGCAGTGGAGTTGTCACAGTTGTTCATCCAGTTCATTTTTCGCCTGCATGGCTTCCCGGCCGAGATCGTTTCTGACAGAGGGTCCCAATTCACTGCAAAGTTCTGCCGTTCCCTGTGCAAAGATCTGGGTATTAATCTTCAGTTCTCCTCAGCTTATCATCCCCAGACGAATGGAGCGGCTGAGCGAGTGAACCAAGCCTTGGAACAGTTCTTGAGAAACCACGTTTCCCTTTGTCAAGATGATTGGTCTGATCTCCTCCCGTGGGCGGAATTTGCTCATAACAATGCCTGCCACACTTCCACTGGAAGGTCCCCATTTATGTCGGTGTATGGTCAACATCCTCAAGCCTTCCCACAGGACTTTGTGTTGTCAGATGTTCCGGCCGCTGATGACCATGCAGCCCACATGTCTGCTATTTGGGCTGCAACCAAGTCCAACCTGGAGAAGAGTGCTCTGGTTCATAAGACGTTTGCAGATCGTAGACGTAGACCCTCTCCTCCCTACAAGGTTGGTGATAAAGTCTGGTTGTCTTCCAGGAACATTCGGTTGAAGGTACCATCTCCTAAGTTGGGTCCGAGGTTCGTAGGTCCTTTTTCCATCCTGGAGGTGATCATTCCTGTGGCTGTCAGACTTCAGCTTCCCCCTGAGATGCGAATTCCCAACGTGTTTCATGTCTCCTTGGTGAAACCCGCTACCTCCAACCGCTTTTCTGTTGTCCAGCCTCCTCCTCCTACTATCACTGTGGATGGTCAACAAGAATATGAAGTGGAGAAGATCCTTGACTCCAGAATCTCCAGGGGATCTCTTCAGTACCTCATTAAGTGGAAAGGCTTTGGCCCTGAAGAATGTTCCTGGGAAGGACGCTCTGATGTCCACGCTCCTCGTCTGGTGAGGGAGTTCCACTCCAAATTTCCCCAGAAGCCAAGTCCTGGTGGTCCGGAGGCCCCCCGTGAGGGGGGGGGGTACTGTCGCGATCACCGCAGGTCCAGGAGCTCCGGGCGGCACGTCCTCTCCTGCCGGCGTCGCTCCCAAAATGGCGGCGCCCATGGCCGCCACGTGGGTAAGCGACGCCGGCGCGATGACGTCAGTGCACTGATGTCGACGCAAGGACGTCAATGGCGCCAAATTCTAAATAAAAACTCCATTTAGACACCAGAATGGCGCCCAAGAATAGGAAACCTTCCCCAAGTATTTCCTGGGTTCCCTGTGTGCTTATATCACTAATTCTGTTCCTGATTATTATCCTTGACCCTTGCCTGGACTTTGGACTTTTGCCGTTATCTGCCTGCCCCTGAACTCTTGCCTGGATTCTGACTACTCTTTTGGTTTAACCCCTTGGACACCGCGACCTTGTTCCCTCAAGAGGGCTTCCTCCTTGATCCTGACTACCTCCCTGGAGGGAGCTCCCGGCTCCCTGACATCTGCACAGCAAGAGAATTTGACACCTACCATATATACTCGAGTATAAGCCGAGTTTTTCAGCCTCCAAAATATGCTGAAAAACTCTACTTTAGCTTATACTCGGGTCAAGCACAAAAATGGTCACCGGTGTCTAAGAATATTCGCTGGCGTCCAAGAATAGTCACCGGCGTCCAAGAATAGTCTCCAAGAATAGTCGCCGGCAGCCAAGAATGGTCGTCGGCATCCAAAAATGAGACGGCACCTCCAGTGGGAGCAGAAACCCTCAATTTTTTGATTGAAACTTACCAGAAGCTGCTGCATATCTCACCCTAGGCTTATACTCGGCTTATACTCGAGTCAATAAGCTTTCCCAGTTTTAGGTACCTTGGCTTATACTCAGGACGGCTTATAGTTGAGTATATACGGTATTTGATTCTCCCATCCAGTCCCCAGTGTAGAATCTACTTTAGAGCTACTTTAATGCACTTCGTCTGGTCTGAGGTGGTGAAGGCAACTCTGGCAAAAGAGGCAACGTTTAGTAAAATCCACAATTTAGTATATTGTGGAATAGCGTCTGTTTGCCAGAGTAAAAACTCACCTGGCGATAGAGTGCAAATTACCGCTAGTGCCAGTCTCTTTCGCTAGTGAATTGGCGCCTGTGCCCGTTAGTAAATTGCCGATGTCCCTGCGGGTGGCAACGCTGATGAAAAGTTGCTAGCGTTAGCCACTTCACCCTTTAGTAAATCTGCCCCCATATAGGGCACAAAAATTGTTAAATGATAACTATGGTATAAAATTGTTTCAAAATATATGAAAATCATTTAATACATTGTTTTAAGAAACAAATTTGCCATTTTTTTTTTCTTTAAGATTACTCCTTTAATAACATGTATATGTTTTATAAGGCCCAATCACTGGGCTATTAATCCAAATGACTGTCGCATTACAAGATACATAACTGACTATTGCCAAGCTTTATGTATCAATTCATTAATGCTCTGTATTTATATTATTAATGCCCATTGTCTATTTGTTCATTGTTCATTTAGGTAAGAAAATTGTACCCAAGATAATGCACCAGGTGTGCATTTTATAATAGAAATTGAGCAGTGCTGTTGTTTGTACTGTCTGCTTCTGGTTTTTGTTTGAAAGTATGGGTTATAATTTAAGTGTTTGCAATTTCTTAAGGATTCAGGTGTTTGCAACTTTTGAGTGTGTTTCTGCAGCTGAGCCACTTATTTTAGAAAAAAAACTCTTTAGTGCAATGTGTAGAGGGCTCATTCAGTCAGAAGCTGGTAATACATGTTTTGTTGCCTGTATCCATGTTGGACATCTTTGATGTACTTTGACCACTTTTGATCACTTCTTTCAGTCAACCTTTTGATGAATTGTTAGCTGCCTTCAACATAATTATGAGCTTTGAGGCTACAATTGATATTTGACTCCTCAAGTTCAGTGTAGTTGCTAAAAGCAAAGAATGACTGCAATTTTTTTTTTACATTTTAGGCAATGTTCTTCAGACTTCCAATCTTTTCAGTGTTTCTTTATAATGGTAAAAAGCTAGCCGATAAGATATATATGTCTAATTTCCCAGCAGCAGGCTGTATTTACTGGTCACCTTTTAGAAAACAAATATATATAAATATGGTCACTCCTTTCTCCTTTTAGCAATATATACTAATCACAAAAGCACACACAATGTTGCGCACATTTAAAGGGACAATACACCCTTTTTTTCATACAGTTGGGCATATATAAAGCCCATATAACGTGCATAAGCATTGTCTAAACTTTATTTATAAATAAATATAAATATAAATAAATATAAATGTATTTTATAGAGACTCACGTGATAGCTTGCCTGTGCTGCTGGGATCATTTCCCACATGCTTAGGCTCACAGATACCTTCCTTATCTTGTTCTATTGTAAAGTGATGGATACTGGGACTTGAACTTTCCAGAAAATCTGTCAATGACCCTCTTTAGAAAGCAGTGGGCCTTCAAGTCCAAGAATCCATCCATCCACTTGACAATGGAACACGGTGAGGGTACGGTTGCATTACACTGTCTGCCTAAACAAGAGCAGAGAAATGGTTCTTTCTAGTAACATGCTTTCCTTTCAGTCTGTTGAATCAGGTACTGATATAGTGTTGATGTCCCTTTTCTACATATAGCCCAACCAGATGAGTTCATATCCAAAAAAGGGGTTATATTTTACTTTTAAATAATATTCACTTGAATTTATACAATTTCCATGTTGGTTCCACCTGCTTTGATGAATTTCTCGCAAGGTGCAAAGAATATCGTGAACAGCACAAGGGAGACCTGAAATTACCACCTTGAAGAAAAGTTACTTTCTGTGTTTCCTTTGTGTGTTCCTTTTGTAGTGTCTACTCAGGCAACTGACTTGCCCAAAATAAACTGCAGATTAAGGCAATGGCTGGTACCTCCCAAATGTTAGAAACATCTGCATATTGACTAAGACAAAATGTTGTAGCACCTTCTGTGCAATTAACCAACATAAGCTACAAAGCTTCTGCATTGATAACAACAGACAATATATATTTTAAACTTAAAATGTCATGTGAAAACATGTATTTTTAAAAACACATACGTTAATAATGCTGCTCCAGCAGACTTCTGCACTGAAATCTGTTTTTAAAAAGAGCAAACTGATTTTTTTTAAATTTAATTTTGAAATCTGACATGGGGTAGACATATTGTGAGTTTCCCAGGTGCCCTGGGTCATGTGACTTGTGCTCTGGTAAACTTCAGTCACTCTTTACTGCTGCACTGCAAGTTGAAGTGATATCACCAACTTCCTTCCCCACCAGCAGCCCATCAGCAGAAAAATGGGAAGGTATCCAGATAACAGATCCCTGGTAGACCTAAGAACAGCACTCAATAGTAAAAATCCATGTCCCACTGCGACTCCTTCAGTGACATTGAGTAGGAGAAAAAATAGCCTGTCAGAAAGAAGTTCCATAGTGCAGCACTGCCTCTTTTTTAAAGCACATGATCAGCCAAAATTACCTTAGATGGCTGCCTACACACCAATGTTACAACTAAAACAAAAATTGTTGTTGGTTCATGAATGAAATTTCACATGGTAGAGTGAATTATTTGCAGTGTAAACAGTGTAATTTAGAAATAAAAACTACACCATAAAAATCATGGCAGAATCTCTTTAAGCATATTCAGTGTCAAGGAAGGACAGGCCTGCTGGGGCCCCTAGGCCCTCACTCTTATTAATTTGCCACCATCTTGATGATAAAAAATGGTGTACCAGCCAGTCCGTTGGGGCCCCACTAAATTCAGAAGAGCACCAAACTGGTTAGTGATCCCAAAGGGGGCCCACTGCCACCTGCATGGTCGCACCCCCCTGAAGCCCACAGGAGATGCAACAACATCTCATCACGGGCAAAACTGCAAGGAGGTTTGCAAGTGACAACAGAGTGGCAGAGCACAGGGAAGACAAGTGCTAAATTAAGCAAGCCCTCCCGCAATGTATGAGAGGATTCTACTGCATGAGCACCTGTAGTTCTTATCTTGCATTCTGAAGAAAAAGGGGATAAGGAGAGATGCAAATATAAAATAGGTATTGAAGAATATAACAATATGAAAAAATATAAAGAAATTATGGGAAAAAAAAGATAAGGAAAGTGTAGAGACACAGTTGCTGTTGCTGAGTAGCATTGAGAACAGTCATCTGATAGAGCTGTGATCCCCAACCAGTGGCTCTTGAGCAACATGTTGCTCACCAACCCCTTGGATGTTGCTCCCAGTTGCTCCTAAGTATACTTATTTTTGAATTCCTAGCTTGGAGGCAAGTTTTGGTTGCATAAAACCGATGTGTACTGCCAAACAGAGCCTCCTGTAGCTGCCAAACCACATAGGAGCTACCAATTGCAGCCCTTATTTTTCATCCTCTGGGCTTTTTTCATGCTTGTGTTGCTCCCTAACTCTTTTAACATTTGAATATGACTCATGGTTGAAAAAGTTTGAGGACCCCCATCAGAGAGGTATCAGCATGTTAAAAACAGCCCAATAATCAGGGCTGGAACTAGAGATAGGCAGAAGAGGGCATGCTTAGGGTACAACAGTGAGGGGGTGCTAGCCATTTACCATTTCTGTAGTCTATCCTTAGAGTAAGCTCTTGGCCCCAATGGATTGCTGGTCATTGCCGCCACCATGTCACCAGTGCACAAGTGGTGCAAGTAGGGTACAAGGTGGCTGGCCAGATGGGTATGGAAAGACAAAATGGCTGCTGAAAGGCTAGAGATGATACACAACTGCAACAATGCACAGGGTTAAAAAAAACAGTAAAGACAAAATAAATGAGTATTTATATAGCCTTGAAACAAGTGTTATTTTTGTCCTTTGAGGCAATTTATACAACTCAGTAAATGTAAGTGCTACATATGCAAATGTCACAGGTGAATAACATCATAATAAAGACTAATTACCTTTATAACATGTACATGTAATTATGCACCAAAAATCCCTCACCTGGGTAAATTTTGCACAGTATTTTGTTTTCACAATATAAAGGTAAATACAGATGTAATGTCAAATCAAGCATAGTACAGCAAAATACATACATTAGTCTGAAGCCAGGAAAAGATGAGCAGGCAGCTCTATAATCATAAACCACTTAAAGTAGCAATGGCTGCATTGCACAGGAAAGTCTGATAAACACACATCACTCAACGTACAAGGAACAAACAATCAAAGTTATTACAGTTATTCCAAAACAGAAAGAAATGACCTTTAATATCAAACACTGTGACATTTTACTATGCTTTACCCAAAATGAGTTGTCAAAGGCTACGCTCGATGTACACTTGCAATATAGTACCTTATATGAATAGCAGCATACATTTTAGTTGTGAATATCCCAATAAAGATGAAGTGCTGTATGGTGAGTGTGCTCTGTGGAATACAAATGTATTCTCTGCCCTATGCACAGATCAGCAGTGCTGTTTAAATCCCAGCAGTTATCATTAACAAAAACTGAAGGCAGACTCAGAGGTGTTGGGAATGTCTCAGGTCATTTGAGCTGCAGTTCACATATCTTTGACAGATACACCTACAACATAACTTTCACACCCATATATTTTGTTTGGAAGATGTATGAAATAAAGTAAATGTAAGCTCTACTTTAAAATATGGTATTTAATGATATTTTCCCTTAAATATCACAGAACTTGTCAGACACCACTGCCAGTCTTTTCTACAGAATGTCATATTACTGTGTCCGAGACTGCATTCCTCTACAGGAGTAAATAACCTATAATGGGAAAATAGAAAATGCTTTGGAAAGTCTAATGGAATTGCTTTCACAGATTTTCTTTTGTCCAAGTTGCTATTACATGGAACCAATTAGATTAGAAACACACATGCCCTTCACAAAAGCATATGTCTTTATCATCTGTATAGGAAATGGTATACAGTATGGATTAATACACCTTCTCTGATATATCCTAGGCATAATAAGTCCCACAGAAAGGTCTCAGCTGTGTGACTTTAGGCAGGCTGTGCAACCAATATCCTTTATTATTTTCAGCAGAGGGTACACTGAACCTGATTCAATGACACGAATTTATAAAAAGTTAAGAGTAGTTTAACTGGAAAATATATAGATAGTTTTAGAAAATGTTTTGGTATCTAACTGAATCTGCCATTGTATTTTTTTCCTTTTCAAATATTTTTATTAGTTTCACATAAACAAGTAGATGATGAAAGCAGAGTATATTTAAAGACTTCTACAAATTGGATCTCTAACAAAGTAAACACCCCATAGTTTACAGTATGAATGTTATCTGATAAACTACAGTAAAGTAAATGAAATAAAATTAGGAGGATTATTATTACCATTGTCAAATAAAGAAATTGAATGGTGGTTTCCCCATAATTCTAAGGAATGCATTTTTATCTGACTTTTTAGAGAATTAAATAAAGACCACTTTTGTTCAAACTTGCCTCTTAGTTGGTTACCAGTCTTATATCTGATAGGTTTCTGTAAGCAAAAATTCTTTAGCAGAATTAAAATGTCTTCTAATGAAGGGGTTTCTTCTTTTATCCAATGAAAGTAAATAGACTTCCTGACTGCAGCCATGACCAAATTTAAGTAACTAAAAACTATTTTAGTATTCATTTGTTTTGAGTTCAAGCAAATCTAAAAGAGTAAGACGAGGTTCTTAGGTGAAATCTTTGTTTAATATTTGTAGATTCATAGGATTCTAACATGCCATAAATGGACAATCATTGGGGATACCCACAAATAACAGAAAATGTTAAAGTTTCTGTTGTTTTTCTATAATTTATTACACCAACTTTATTTGATGTCTATGGCAAATAGGGCATGTCTGGTTTTTTTACTAGTTTTTTTTTTCATTTCTAAAAACACAAGGTCTGATTTATTACTGCCCTGAACACAAGTGCAAGTGCAATAAAGGCTGCTATATTGCTCCTGGGGCAATGGCTACAATCTGCGCTTCAGTTTGAATGACACAGAACTTTGGACTGTTCCAAGGGATTGCTCTTTCCCATCACTACCTACCCCTTTGGTTGGTATCCAGAACCTAGAACAACCCCCTAGGTCCCGGTCATGGCTCAGTCTTCTGCCTGTAGCAGCCACCTTTTGCTTTGGGAGGGTCTTAATATGAGAGGACCCAGGGACCTCTCATCTCTAGGCAAGCAAGGGTACCACATGTTAGACTGACTGGGAGAATCAGGAGAGTCAATACACCAGTAGACGGTAGCGTAATCTGGGTCACAGGCCGGGTCAGTTTACCAAACGGGCAGCGCAGTACAAACAGGAGTCAGGAAAGTAATCAGGTCACAGGCCTGGTCAAAATACCAAGCGAATAGTCAGAATTCAGGCAGGGGTCAAAGACAGGCATGGGTCACAGAAAGGTCTTGGTCAAAACAGGCAGGGCCAAAACACTAGTAAACACACAAAGAATCGCACCAGGAACTAATAAATAGACCTTAACATTGTGCAACAATAACTACATAGAAACCCCATTAAATATAAGAATGTTCGTAGCGCATTCAAGGAACTGGCACCAATGAAGACAGATGCAGCGAGCATGTCGCACCCCCACTAGATCACCTGGGTGAGTCCTCATACCCCTGCTAAATACAGCTCTGCTGAATGCAGGTACAAGAGGAACAGCTCTTTGCACTTCATTCTAAAAACTCAATGCCTTAGGGTTCAAATCACAAGACAAAATGCAAGGGGCAGCTTTGTGGCCATTTTTCACTTTGCACCCTGTTCCTTGTTTAGTAAATGAGTCCTTTTGCTTCAAAGTGCCTTAAATCACCCCAGTCATCTCCTATGATTTTCAGAGGCAGCATAACTGATACTTTTAGTGCATACAGCACTAAACGTAATAGTACTATTGTGCTTCGGTTATTCCTGCTACAGTATGAGGTGGCAGAGGTTGCAGAATTTTCAGTACAGTTTTTAGGCTCTGAAATCTGTCAAATTCATACTTGAGAATTTCTGTTTGTGCCAGAGATCATTTTTAGTAATGGGATTTCTTTTCATCAATGTATACTGACTATGCAGTGACTTGCCTGTGTTAAATGCTCTGTTTATTAAATTGAAGCCTGATGTTTGCCTCTTAATGTCTCCTACACAATCTGGACTGTATCCATTGTGTGTATCCATTAGCATTCAAGTGGTGGCATAATATAAATTCATTATTCATCAAGAGATGGCACTTTTGTAAAATGTATTTCGTTTTCCATTTTTTTATTTTGTTTCCAGCTATTTTTTTTTTTACTTTTATTTATCAAATATAATGCTTTTCTTTTCTTGTGCATACCATTCTAGTAGTACTTATGTACCAAGGAATATTAAACATTGCTTTTACAGTGATATAATAAATACTTTACGTTGGCTTTAGCTACTTTTGGTAGTTTGTTTTCCTCATATCATTGTATGAGCTAATATAATATATAAATATAATATATAATATAAAAGGTAAAATTGAGGTGCTGGGAATACGTTGTACTTAATGGCTAATTTTGAAAATCATGACTACAGTAATCATCTTGATATAGCTCTCCTCTATTTCACAATGATGTAAAAGGGAACATTACCAGCAAACTTGAATCTATACAAGAATAAAATTGTAAGCATTTGCAACCTATTCACAAGTGCAATAACCTATTGCATTCACTTTAGAAATATCAAGCAGTTGTTATATTTTAAACAAAGATTTTTGCAACAATTCATACACAGATTTATATTGCCAGAACTTGCCATCTTGGTTGAAGATTAGCCATTGCACCACATGACAATATTGTTCAAAACCTAGTTTAAAGAGCAACAGGAACTCTTTTAATACAGGTATGAGATCCATTATCAGAAAACTGTTATCCAAAAAGCTCTGAATTATGGGAAGGACATCGCCCCTAGAATCCATTTTAATAAAATAATTAAAAATTATGTTTAAAAATTATTTCCTTTTTCTCTGTAATATTAAAACAGTGCCTTGTACTTGATCCAAACTAAGATATAATTAATCCTTATTGGCGGCAGAGCTATCTTAATGGGTTTAATTAATAGTTTAATGATAGTTTCATGATTTCTTAGTAGATTTAAATTATGGATATCCAAATTACAGAAATATATTTTATCCAGAAAACCCCAGGTCCTGATCATTCTGAATAACGGTCCCATACCTGTACATCCTTTGCCATTAATGAGATCTGAATATCCCAGGTTGATCTTAAATGCTATCAAAGCTAAGACACAGGGATAGTGATTTTATTATACAATAAGATATTATTTTATAGACTTACTAAGTTACACTGACGCCTTCCTGTACAAACCTGCAATGTGCTAGTTTTATTTGAAGTCAATTTGATTGCTTCTGCTGTATTAATATTAAACAGCATGTGATATTTAATCTTTCCCAAGCAGCCCATAACACCATGAGAGAATATTGCTCTTTCCCTGAAGCACACCTTGCTGATGATATTGATGAAAAACCTGTTTCTTCGGCTGGCATGTGTACTAATGAGATAATGTGTTCTTTCTCTGCATGCTTGGTACAAAGTAGCATTTCTCAGATTAATGAACTCCCAAGTGTTTCGATCAAGAAATTACTAATAACTTTTGTTATAATGCTAACGTGGTCTCCGTTGAGCAGGATACAGTTGAGCGTTTAAGTTTCCTACTAAGGTAATAGTAGATATATTTGCATTTGTTACAGATATGAGCTAAAAATAAAGTATCACACAGTGGCATGAAATTGGCAATGCCATATTTTGTTTTGTATGACTGAAATTCAAACAGAAAAGAGAAAAATAGAAATTCAAGCACTGCCACCAACTAGTTCTAAATTGCACATATGTGAACAGGTTTCAGTCATACACTTTTGCATTGTATTGCATTGATATGGAATGTGCATAGGCACTGTTGGACAAGCCTGCAAGAAATACATATTTAAAAAAGTCAGCTGTAATGTCCTTCTTCACTGTACATCTGTACTCATATTATCTGCTGTGTATAGACTAGCTCTTCTCTAGAACTTGCGGTGACAGTGACATTGCTGTCTGCAGTGCAAGGCCAGGGTGAAGTCTTCTCCAGCACCAACAAAGCTGTAAATCTAGTACCCTTAAAAATCCTCTCAGAGCTGGAGCAACACAGTATACAGCAAAAGAACTATTAATAGTTTTGAGATGTTACTTGAGATAAATTGGCAGAAAACTACTGAATATTCCTGAATTCAAATGGGTTCCAACCATAGACAGAACCAATTTGAATGACTCCTAACTACTTTCTTTATGGATATTTTATTTTCTATCCTGCAGGGAAATTCTTCCGCACCTTCCCAATATTACATTTGGCAACATATTTTGCTACTTGGATTACTCCTACATCCTGTAACATTTTACCTAGATATGTTATTTCTCTTCTTTGTTTTACGTCTATTCCTTATCTCTGCCTTCCACTTGGATGAACATTTGCTTCACCCCACTTATTTTAAATTACCCTGCCACTGTGAGGGCATTCTCCTCACTCAATTTGTTTTAAAGCATTTATTTTTCCCTTCCACAACTTTATCACAATCAACCTAACTCAAAGCATGTCTCATTTTCCAAGTTTACTTATTCCTCTTCCCTGAGGTTACAAAAAGCACAGTTTAATGGTCACGCTGCCATTGTTAGCAGAGTCATCTGCTAACTACAGCTGGAATGCCAACAAAATGTATGAAAGGGCTTCTATTTTATAATAAGTTATACATATTCCAACTAGAACTATTCCTTTTTGCTCTTCCATAAGACCCCATATATCACATATATCAAAGGCAATAATAAATATGTTGAAAATCAACTTATTTTTTCAGTTCTGTCTTTTTTTCAGCAAAATCTTGACATTGCAACTGATATTTGAACATATTTAATTCCTCACTAGTAAGAGGTTTTTTGGCTCCCCATCAACTTGTATGCTAATCTGCAGTTTATTACTCCCAATGTTCTTCAAGGTGATTGGTATTTATATAGATATGCAGCCAATAACAAGAGATCTTTACAAGTAACCTCTTAGAGTGCCACCATTTTTTATTGATATGTACTGGTTCTCCCTGAGTTGCAGTTAATTACTCAAAATGAGTGTTGATGCCAGCTGATTTTTTTTTCTGCTGCCAGGTGAATATTTTCTTAACACTTTAGGTCTTAAGGTGAATCAGGCACAGAGGTGCTTGTATGTGCAATGGAACATCTCATTAGAGAAGCCACTTGCATATTCAGTAATCACACTGGCCACCAGCAAAGCAGCCCTCTTGGATAGCTACTGTGCAAAAAATAAAATATTATCTAAAAATGGTTTATTGAACTAAAAAAAATTGTATTTGCATAGTAGCTAAAAATGGGGTATGCAGAGATCCCCTATTTCAATTGCACATAGAATTTAATTAATGGAAAAGAGATCAGGCCAATCGCACAAAATAATGTCTAAAGATTAGTATTGAAAATATTTGATTTTTCCAGGAGGGCTTGGGTCCCCATTAAATATGTATTTATGGTTCTCTGGGGTATAAGAAGAGAAGAGGCAAGATGTGCCACACTGTATATATTATAGTAAAGAGGAATTACACTAGGGCGAAGGCTAGAGGTAGGTTGGTTGTGATTGTGAGATTGTGGTCAGGTAGAAGAAATGCTTTCAGGCAAATAGGGTAAGGAAATATGCACTCATGGTTGAAAGGTTATGAGTAAATAAGCTGCAGTGACATCTGCAACCAAAATTCTCTACAGAAAGCATGCCAACAGCGCCTGCAAATCTGACACACATTGTTGGATTCCAAGGGCTTTTGAAGTATGATCATTAATAGATACTACATTGAATATAATTCATTGTGGCCAATTTTCTACAAATCATGTCTTGGGATTTCTTTATAGTATGCTTAATCTAAGCATGAATCTCAAGGACATAGGCAATGTCATTACATTAAAGGTAAATATCGTTGTTCAGATGCTGCATTCATAATAAATGTTGTATCAAGTGCTCATTTGCTTTATTTAGCTAACACTGTCTTAAATCCTTCAGATTATTTCTAGGGACTGCTCGTAAACATCTTGAATTCTTCTCAAGTATAGAGGTAAATGAGATATTTTCAAAATTGTTCTACTGTCAAACATAATATGTTTGATGCTCTAATACTTCCTGAAAATGTAATAAGCCTGAATTAATATTTTGAGAATCTATTCTATAGTATCAGTTTCCCGTTTTGATTAAGGCACATAAATCTTTTTAAGACATACGGTAATTACTTTCCTGTGCATGATTACATTTCTTCAAACCTACCAGAAAGGACTTACAGCTTATACAAGTATATGACATTTTGACTCCAGATACTTCTTGATGTGTGATTGTTATTGTGTAAGGCTGTAGTACAATGCTAGAATCTTTATGTTGTTAAGCATATTATTTTCCTATGCTGATGATAACCTAGGTAAATCCCTGTGTCATGAGGGAAAGACCAATCAATGTGGAGAAATATTATTCCAATGGCATCTCTTAACACAGGGGAGTTATGTATACTGATGGGCAAATTTATATGTCAGGCGCGAATTCGAGGTGAATTTTCGCGTTTCGCCGGCGGCGAATAAATGCATGAAATCACCACGAACATTCGCCAGTGTCAAATAGGTGATTTCCAATCACCTATAGTAACAAATCAGCAGATAGCATTTATTGGTCACATGTTTAAAAGCAAACACACCCTTGGTTGTCATGGCTTATTGCAGATGGTCAAACTGTAGGACTTTTATTACAGATGGGGGTTATTTTGCAATACTATACATGGTTACATATACTATTAACTTTTCTCATAAAATCCTAGCAACTACAGTGTAGCATGCTTGAGCGCATTAGAACTGTTGAAATGAATAATAATAATCAGGTGCCAAATTTCGTTTCATATAGAATTTCTGCAAGTAGTTTTGTTTGCTTGACATACAGAGCTTCGAGCGTTCTAAAATTAATTCAGATGATTCCAGTTTATGAGTAGGAAGGGCGGATTTTCCTAAACCTAATGTAGTCCAAATGTGTTTCCGTTAATTGATGTTTTATTTGGAGCAGCTGAAGTGCCACTCTAAAGAACATTCTGCAAAGTGGATTTTAAATTGTTTCAAAGACTTTGTTTTGTCAGTACTATAGTACACTTGATTTGAGTTTTAGAACAGACCCATTAACCATCCATCTCAATCTGTGTGTATTAAGTGATGAATATGTAGTATCACTGGGTGCCACAGTATATGCAGCATTTAGGAAACAGACATGAGCATAACTGCTAATATTTAAATATATTGGAAAAAATACTAAGGAGATATGCACCCTTAATTTGCCTTTGAGCATATTAAAATCATGTCAAGCAAATCTCTATATATCCCAGGATCATACAATGTTCCAGTCTCCCTGAAACTGTAAAGAAAAAATCAGCCATTTCTGAAGTAGAGGAGGTCTCCCACAAACTGCAGGAATGTGTTAAGCTACAGCTACAGCTGCACCATATAGCATTGTAATTGGCAAAGCAGTTATAGGGGTTCTGTCGCTACACAGCAGATTATTAAGGATATGATTATTCAGGGTCTGTTTAAGAACCTGCCTATCTGTACAGGATTGCAACCTGTCTGAAATGTTGATTTTATGTTTAGATCAGGTAAGAGGAGGGATATACTGTATATGTATCTATATATTTACTGTTTATATGTATAAATCTGCATCTGCTTTATTATTCTTAATATATAGGGAATATATGTATCTAAATACTTACTCTGTATATATATATATATATATATATATATATATATATATATATATATATATATATAAATCTGCATCTGCTTTATTATTCTTAGTAAATAGGGAATTACTATAATACAGTTTTATGTCTAGTAGAAGTAAATCTAGAGCAACTGGACTATTCATTGAAGACGTTTTACTACTCATCCGAGCAGCTACTTCAGTTCTACAGTGATGAGGATTACTGAGCAGTTGCTCTAGTTTTACTGTATTTCTACTAGCTATACCTGGATGAATGAAAAACTTTATAAACATATAGTTTTATGGTATGCCTTCACAGACTATTACAATGTCTATTCCGAAGTTATAGTCAATGTACAATATGGGGCACATTTACTTAGTTCAAGTGAAGGAATAGAATAAAAAAAAAACTTCGAATTTCGAATGACCATCAAAGTAGCCTACTTTGCCAAGGAAAACCTATCAAACCTCAATGTTAGCCTATGGAGAAGGTCCCCATAGGCTTTCTAAGCTTTTTTGATTGAAGGAATTTCGTTCGATCGATGGATTAAATTCCTTTGAATTGTTATTCCTTCGATCGAACAATCGAACAAATAGCGCTAAATTGATATTCGAAGTCGAAGGATTTAACTTCGACAGTCGAATATCGAGGGTTAATTAACCCTCGATATTCGACCCTAAGTAAATCTGCCCCTATGTATACATACTTGAATCTGTGTATATTCTTGTTGAACCTTCCAATTGTCCTGTTGCATAAAGCCGAATATTTTCCCCATTCGTGACCTTCCTCCCCCCTATCATTGAGGCATTTTCTCTCCCCAGTATATAAGGGCATTGAATGGAATGGGAAGCTACACCATAAGGTAACCATAAACCACTAATACTCAACATATGTTGGACTGGATTTTGCCTGTTCCCTTCTGGCCAAAACAGAAAGAAAAAATTTAAAGGTTTTTTTTACCCTTTAGAAAAGAGAACATAGTAACATAGTAACATAGTAAGTAAGGTTGAAAAAAGACACATATCCATCGAGTTCAACCATTTTTTTTTTTTTTATTAACTACCTATCTGCCAGTTGATCCAAAAAAATTCCACATCTTCACAGCTCTCACTTTAAAAAATCCCTTCCGAATATTTAGGCAGAACCTCTTTTCGGAATGGGTGACCTTGTGTCAGCTGGAAAGACCTACTGGTAAATAAAGCATTAGAGAGATTATTATATGATCTCCTTATATATTTATACATATTCATCATATCACCCCTTAAGCGCCTCTTCATCCCCAATTTGGCCAGTCTTTCCTCATAGCTAAGATTTTCAATACCTTTTACCAGCTTAGTTGCCCTTCTCTGTACCCTCTCTAATACAATAATGTCCTGTTTGAGTGATGGAGACCAAAACTGTACGGCATATTCTAGATGGGGCCTTACAAGTGCTCTATACAGTGGAAGAATGACCCCTCCTCCCTTGACTCTATGCCCCTTTCAATACAGCTCAAGACCTTATTTGCCCTTGATGCTGCTGACGGGCATTGCTTGCTACATCCAAGTTTATCATCTACAATGACTCCAAGGTCCTTTTCCATAATGGATTTGCCTAGTGCAGTCCCATTAAGGGTATAAGTGGCTTGGATATTTTTACATCGCAGGTGTATGACTTTGCATTATCAACATTGAATCTCATTTGCCATTTTGTTTGAACTGATTTTTTTTCAAGATCTCTTATGTGTGTGTTAATAAAAAAACTTGTACTGTGCTTATGAGGTCTTATCACTACACCTCTTCAACTGTAAAGGTTACATGTAATCAGGGCTGTGTGTCCTTCCATTAGCCATTTTTTCTAACCAATTTTTGAATTGAAATGAATCAAGGAAGGTTTATCACTGGCCTCCTATGTTTCGTTGTTAATAGCGGTTCTTCGTGTTCTGTTCTGGTTCTTTCTTTATCAACACAAACTAATAGGGATGCTAGAAATGGTTAACTACATAATATAACATCACTATGTTATTATGTTAACATTACTCCTTAAATTGAAGTTCTATGCATTATCTCATAACTTCAAGTAACTATGCTTCATTTCGCTTAATTCGCTGTACTGCTGTATTTTTTAATGATACATTTTTGAATGGGGGTTAATAACATGCATACCCTATTTGTATTTGTGTTTCTTTTTTAAGCATCGCTGTCTTTACATTGTTTCAGATTTTCTTATTATATGATAATATTACCTCTAGCTCACCTCACTTGGCTATGCTTATAAATTTATTGCACTGTTCTAAAACTTTTTACGGATTGGATTGGATTATCTGTTGTTTTTCTCTGTGGATCTCAGAATTTTGGCATCACTTACTTGTAACTTCAATAGTATTCCTGACAAGCAGTTTTTTTAAAAGTTTAAATCTCATACTTTTTTCACTTGGATAAAGGCTGGGGACGAAGCTGGATCAACTGACACATGGGGTAGATTTATCAAAGCATGAAGTTAGAGATCTCCACAGTCTGCAGAGTACAATACCGCCTCTCTCCATTAATTTCTACGGGATTTTTAAGGGTGTATTATCAAAGGGTTATAGTGAAAGTTCACCATTTGATAGATATGCCTTTAAAAATCCCATAGAAATGAATGGAGAGAGGCAGTATTTCACTCTGTGGATTGTGGAGATCTCTAACTTCACGCTTTGAAAAATCTACCCCCAAAAGTCCCGAATGCAGTATCCTTGGGATCTTTTTATTTCTACAAACTACACTCAAGCAAGCTTTCTTCAGTACATGGGACTGAATAACAGGTTTGCATATAACAGATTCCATACCTGCTTACCGTATATACTCGAGTATAAGCCGATCCGAGTATAAGCCGAGGTACCTAATTTTACCTACGAAAACTGGGAAAACGTATTCGCTCTAGTATAAGCCTAGACACAACTACAGCCCTGTCTCCCAGCAGTGCACATTCTGCCAAAGCGAGCCCCCCAGCGATCAACCGGACTTCTTTGCAAAGTTGATGGTGACAGAGAATTGCCAAACGGATTACTGTGTGCATTGTCCCACTGTCCCACTACCATGTGCAGAGGGTGCTGTGTGATATTGCCATCACTGTTAATGTTTTGTATAACCAACAGAGGGCGCTGTGTGATATTGCAGTCTCTCCCCAAGCGAACTGTTGGTATAGGAATGATTAAAAGTGACTGCAATCTCAGCTACTGCCCGCTGACCCGAGTATAAGCCGAGACAGACTTTTTCTGCACATTTTGGATGCTGAAAAACTCGGCTTATACTCGAGTATATACGGTATGTGAGTGTCTACATGTATTGACTAAATAAAATGAGAACACATTGTTGTCTCAATTCTGAAGGCCTCTTCGGTTCATTAACCCAATTTCAGTATCAAAAGAACCCTTTGTAAGGGTAAGACCACACAAGGAGATTCATGAAGATTAGTCGCCTGGCGACTAATCGCCTCGTCTTTTGCGTGACTATCTCCCCGAACTGCCTCAGCGTTTTTCCCCATAGGCTACAAAGCAAAGTCGCCTGCGCTAATACACACGCGGCAATGCATTTTCTATAGTCGCCCGAAGTTGCATCACTGAGGCATCAAAATCTACCTGAATCTCCTTGTGTGGACTAGCCCTAAAAGGGTTACCCATGACTGGTGGACAACTAGTACAGACAAGTACGTGGAGGGACTTTGCTGTAGAAAGTAGACACACTCATAAAGTTGCAATGAACAAAGGCATAATTCATTGGCAGCTTCCTGCAGGGAGGCAAAGTACAAGATCAGGGCACTCGTTGCTGACTCAAGGATACAGTTACTCAAGCACAATACTTCTTCAGGACCCCTGTCATGAAGGGGGTGCACAGGCAGAGTGATATTAGCCTTACAGTGGCCTCCTCACACTTTAAACCTCTACCCTTGATTTTCTGTGATGACCTCTCATACAGTGCCCAAGCTTCTGTCATAGGTTCTGTACATCTAAATGCTTAATTCCCTACCTGGCACACAATTGCCTCAGGGGCTCTACCCCAATCTAATCACTCCTCATCAGGACAACAGACTGTGCTTTCTCACTAGCCTGATTAACTTTCACTTCTAAAGTGAACTCACACCACCTCCTACCACTAGCTAGCCCTGAATGAGTCTTGGTGCTGCCTCTAGATCTTCCTAGGTCAAAGAGGAAGTGCAGCGGAATTTTCCTACAGGCCAACCTTAGGGGTTGATACCACCTGCTGGATGAACTACAACATTGCCCAACTATTTATGTTTGAAAAACAACAGGTTTTTTTCACCTCTTTACACTCTGCTTTAGCGCAGTATCATTCTTTTATTCCTCCCTGCCTTCTTACTTCAACCTAATCATTTGTTTTTTATTAACTCTTGTTTGTTTTGTTGTTTGTCTGCAGAGCATTGCATATTCCCCATAAACTATTTAAACCTTTCCTTAGCATATCCTAACATCCCAGAGTAGTTCTATATTTTGATCTTAATTTGATCCATCACACCCAGGAATAAAGGGTCAGCTGGATTTATAGGATATATAAAACCAATTTGTATTTTAACATTCACTTCTAAATTGTATAGCTGCAATTTCACTAAAGAAGCTGCATATAATTTTAACACAAAATCTTAAACATTGAGAGTTTGCATACATAGGAAGTGATGCCAAATGTTAGGTACATGTGTGAGAAATTTTTGCAATTTCAGTGCATTTTTAAAATTATAGTTGTTGTTACAACCTGGATAGATGGATAGTTTTCTAAGACAGTTTCATAAGAAAAGAGACTAGAGGATCAAAGGAACTCTGCACTTTTGGTACTACCTGTTCTATGTCTGGCAATAAAGGCAGGCCTTGTGTTTGCTGGAACTGCGCTAGCACCTTGTGTTTGTTTTTATTTGGTATGATGAACAGAGCACAGGAGAAAGGAGTAAAAAAAGCTAAAAAGGAAGGAATGAGTACTGTGCCTCAGGCCCGGACTGGCAATCTGTGGGTTCTGGCAAATGCCAGAGGGGCTGCTATAAGGTGCCATAGAAAGCCACTATTTAGTGGGCCTCTGTGTGGGCTGATTGGGCCTCTGTGTACCTGAAATGCCAGGGTCTCCTGCCTGCCTTTATTAGGACGTGTTTTGCTAAGGCGTTGGTTTTCACACTATCAAAGTTAACACAGTATTATAAACACATCAAAGTGTTTAATTTTTCCCTGCATCACATTTTGTGAGTACTCAACCGAGATGCTGTGTCCCACAATCCTCAAAGTTCAGCTGTATAAAATGGAGATAAATGCACACACATACTGTACAATGCCAAAAATGTAGGAAAGTACTAAACACATTTACATATAATATTGCAAATATAGCAAATATTGATTCGCGGAGCTGTTAAAATGTTGACAGTTCAGCTGATAATGCAAGTTAATTATAAATAAAGCACAAATGCATGTAGTGGGCCAGTATGGGATCTGTTATCCAGAAAGCTCAAAATTACAGAAAGGCTGTCACCCATAGACTCCATTTTCTCCAAATTTTTAAAAATGATTTCCTTGTTCGCTGTAATAATAAAACTGTACCTTGTATTTTATCCAATCTAACATGCAATTAATCCTTATTGGAAGTAGAACCAGCCTATTGGGTTTATTTAATGTCTACATGATTTTCTAATAGACTTAAGATATGAAAATCCAAATTACAGAAAGATCCATTATCAGGAAAACCCCAGGTCCTGAACATTCCGGATAACAGGTTGCATACCTGTATTGAACATCATTTAATTTAATATTAACGTGAGAGCAATTCTAGCTAGAGATCCTTAATTAGAAGAAGTTAGTCTCTTGAGTCTACTCTGAGTAAAAGTAGAATTTTATATTTTGCACCATTGACAAATAATCCCAATGAAAAGAGCCTACAATTTCAGTGAATGAGGCCACAATTATAAATGAAAAATCCTTTAACGATGCATCATGTCAATAGTTTGCAACATGAATTAAACAGAGCAAAGTGTCTTTTTGAATCACCGAACCTTAAGTATTTAAATATTCAATAAACCCAGTAGGATTGTTTTGACCCCAGAATGGATTTATATCCTTAGTTAGGATTAAGTAATTATTATTTAAATACATTCTTGTTGCTTCCTTCCTTCCTTATAAGTAAAGGTCCGTCTGCCTTCTTTTTCACTTCATTTATTTGGCCCGGTTTCCCAGGCGCTATTCTTAATCAGTCTTCTGAGAGCTGGATTATTTTATATATCTATAGCAGCAAGCAGTTTCATAGTTCTTTTCCTAAAAAAACACCCACAATATCTGTCCATCAATACAAAATAGTAGGAGATAGTGATGTGGTCGGGTAGTGGGTCAGGTCAAACCTGACCCGCACCAGACCCTAACCCGCCTTCCCTCCACCCGCACCTGCCCAAGCCTGACTTTCGGCTTCTGTTTATAGACCAGTGCTGACCCGCCCTGCCGATGCCGTCACAAAGTGGTGGGGAAATCAGGCTCGTATCTATGAAAAAGGAAGCTGGAAGTCGGAAGCCGGCAGGTCAAGGAGGCACTTGTCTAACTTTGGGTTGAGGCTATAATATTTTAGCATACAATATTGTCAGCTGTCAAACATGCAGCATCACCATTCACTGATCCAAATGGCAGTCATCTCTATGTTTAAGCTTTCAAATAAGTTGCTTTTAAGAGATAAAACAGATTAATCAGGTAACATTCTAGATCTAAGCAGAATAAGATATCAAAGCATTCAAAAAGATCACAGCAGAGCAAATTCCTTTGGGTTTTTCCTTCTTCTCACATGGCCAAAGTATATCTAAAGTAACTAGACTTTTACATTCCCTCTTAAAGGTTCCTTCGGTAATCATGTTCATTCTTTTTTTTTTTGTAAAATGTCCCTTTCTCTGTTATAATCATTTATTTTTTCCAGACTACTACTGTAATGCAACAATCGTAGTGACAGAATTGGTGGTTCCTTCCCTGCCAGATAATAGGAGATGCTAGTTAAAAAAAACACCCTCTAAACCTCTTTAGGTACCATTCCTTTAATAATTTAAAGATCAAATTACATTAGAGTTGTACAGGACATAATGATAGAATTTAACAATATGTCTAAAATTGAATTCCTTAGTAAATTATATGTATGATTGTCAACTTCTGTATGTCATTTATTTAGCACCATTTTATAAACAAGGGAGGAAAAAGGCTTAACAATGCCTAATAATAATGTATTATGGCAGTGTCTTTCATCAGTTCATATTAGTGGCTATCAGCTGACAAATACAAGAGGTCCTCTGCACTCAACTCATTATCAATATATTAAGGGCATTGAGACATTTTGTGTCACGTGGCCAGTCCTACACTCAACTCATCTGATTCATTAAGAATTCAATTGCTTCATTATACATTTTACACAGGGACTAAGTTTTACCTGCAACTTACTTGCTGTTTCAAAAGTAAAACTCCCAAACTTAGCTGCCCTGAATTCTTAATGGATGAGATGAAAATTAAGTGTAGGACTGGCCAGATATGGGATGACTTTGACATACTTGGCCAGCTTAAATATATTGCAATATATGGACAAACAATCCCTGTTTTGTTTAAAGGGTAAGGCATTTTTAGTAGCAGTATGCACAAAATGTTTTCAATGTTCTTTATATATTGATAATGGGTTGAGTGCAGAGGACCTCTTGAATTTTGTGGTCACAGCTTCATTGCACCCCTGATTATTGTTTTTTAAAATTAGTGGTAAGCACAACTTTCCCTTGTTGGCAGAATCAGAAGTGGCAATAGCCATTAGTTTCTTTTTTACCATTTGTCAATAGTAAAATAAGTTCTGTCTGCACAACATTCTGTTTTCTTACTGTTATTAACATGAATTTACAAAGAAAGACCACAATAGTTTAAAAACTTTAGTTTCCATAGAAGAATGATTTTATGTAATGTTAAAAGAAATCCTTGTCCTTTATGTCACCTCTTCTTTGTAAAGATGTATTTTTCTTTATTTTTATCAAGTGACTGAATAAAACCAAACTTTTATTTATTTTATAGCTAGCATTATATAAGCATTATAACTCTTTCCTTGATGTATTATATTAGCATTATAACTCTTTCCCTGCTGTATTATATAAGCATTATAACTCTTTCCCTGATGTATTATATTAGCATTATAACTCTTTCCCTGCTGTATTATATAAGCATTATAACTTTTTCCCTGATGTATTAAATTAGCATTATAACTCTTTACCTGCTGTATTATATTAGAATTATAACTCCCTTTATGTTGTATTAAATAATCATTATAACCCTTTCCCTGATGTATTATTATTAAATTATAACTCTCTTTCTATTATATTATCTTAGCATTTTAACTCTTTCCCTGATGTATTATATAAGCATTATAACTCTCTTCCTGTTATATTATATTAGCATTATAACTCCCTTTCTGTTGTATTATGTAATCATTAAAACTTTATCCCATATGTATTATATTAGCATTATAACTCCCTTTCAGTTGTATTATATAATCATTATTGATGTATTATATTTACATTATAACTCTCTTCCTCTTGTATTATATAAGCATTATAAAGCTGTTGTTGTATTATATAAGCATTATAACTCTATTCCTGTTATATTATATTAGCATTATAACTCTTTCCCTGAAGTATTATATTAGCATTTTAACGCTCTTCCTGTTGTATTATATTATCATTATAACTCTTTCCCTGATGTATTATATTTACATTATAACTCTCTTTCTGTTGTATTAAATAATAATTATAACTCTTTTCCCGATGTATTATATTTACATTATAACTCTCTTCCTCTTGTATTATATAAGCATTATAAAGCTGTTGTTGTATTATATAAGCATTATAACTCTATTCCTGCTATATTATATTAGCGTTATAACTCTTTCCCTAATGTATTATATTATAACTCTCTTCTCTTTATTTTTATCAAGTGACTGAATAAACCAAACTTTTATTTATTTATTTTATAGCTAGTATTATATAAGCATTATAACTCTTTCCCTGCTGTATTATATTTAAATTATAACTCTCTTCCTATTATATTAGCATTATAACTCTTTCCCTGATGTATTATATAAGCATTATAACTCTCTTCCTGTTAAATTAGACAGGTATAGGATCCCTTATCCGGAAACCCGATATCCAGAAAGCTCCGAATTACGGAATGGCTGTCTCCCATAGACTCCATTTTATCCAAATAATCTAAAATTTTTAAAAGATTTCCTTTTTCTCTGTAATAATAAAACAGTAGCTTGTACTTGATCCCAACTAAGATATATTTAATCCTTATTGGAAGCAGAACCAGCCTATTGGGTTTATTTAATGTTTAAATTAATTTCTAGTAGACTTAAGGCATGAAGACCCAAAATACAGAAAGATCCATTATCCGGAAAACCCCAGGTCCCTAGCATTCTGGATAACAGGTCCCATACCTGTATTAGCATTATAACTCTTTCCCTGATGTATTATATTTACATTATAACTCTCTTTCTGTTGTATTAAATAATAATTAGAACTCTTTTCCCAATGTATTATATTTACGTTATAACTCTCTTCCTCTTGTATTATATAAGCATTATAAAGGTGTTCCTGTTGTATTATATAAGCTTTAAACTCTTTTCCTGTTATATTATATTATCATTATAACTCTTTCCCTGATGTATTATATAGTGAATAAAGTACCCTCTCTTGTAAATTATAAGAATATTATACGTTTCTGAGGAGTTTCATGACCATATAAAAACATGAGGTTGAAGGCTGAATGTTTTTATACAGGTCATGGAACTCCGAGGTAACTTCTAATATCCTCATATTTTGCAACTGGGGGTACTTTATTTATTATAATACACAAGTTTCAGTGAGTCAAGTGACAGAATATCATTTACAAGATATCATTTACAAGATATTCATGGCTTTTGTGTATTATATAAGCATTATAACTCTCTTCCTGTTTTATATTATATTAGCATTAAGACTCTTTCCTGCTGTATTATATTAGCATTATAACTCCCTTTCTGTTGTATTATATAATCATTATAACATTTTCCCTGATGTATTATATTAGCATTATAACTCTGGTTTCTGTTGTATTATATAATAATTATAACTCTTTCCCTGATTTATCATATTTACATTATAACTCTCTTTCTGTTTCATTAAATAAGCAATATAACTCTTTCTCTCCTCTTGTTTTATAAATGATTACAACACTTTTTCTCATATATTATATTAGTATTCGAACTCTCTTCCTGTTGTATTTTGTATATCATATTGCTCCAATACTACAAAGTACCAGAAAATTATCTTTATCCTATTACTCATCAACTCAAACAAGTAAGTACCAAGTAAGGTAACAAGTAAGGTAATTATTAATATTTGATGCATTTGTACAGGCCATGTCTTTTCAAAATGAATTTTTTCAGCTTAATGAAATGAACAGTACAATTCTGACTGGATTTTATTGGATATAACCAAAATAAATGGTACAAATGATAGTTGCAACATGTGCTGGTGTACTGTACAAGAAATATTTTGGAAAGGACAATGAATAAATGACACAGTATAACAGTGAATAGAAAGTAAAAATGTATGCCCACTAAGATAGGCAATTAATGATAACAGTGATCACTTTCAAACCTGAAAAATATGCAGTGACTTTAGCAAAGAAATTCCATAAAAGCTATGTGGAGTGTTATTTGAATTTAAAAGCTATACAGGCTACGGAAAATCATACACTCAAGTAGACTTGATTAATATTGATATTGAAAGTTAACATAATGTTAATATTGGAAGAAACCACTTTTCTGCATTTTGAATCAGTCTTTGTTTTGATAAATTCTAGTGATCTTTATGAATTGATTGGAAGACCTGCTATCAGGCTAAATTAGTGGACTGTTTTTCAGGAAATTTCCAGATCAAAACTTTTGAATGTGTAGGACGGTATGAGCCAGCCCAGTGGTTAATGGCCTTGTGTCAAGCAGCAGGGGCAGAGGAGACCACTGTTTGAAACACTTATCATGTATATAATGTGGTCCAGTTGCACTGGCCCCAGACCCCTCATGTAATAAAATCTTACCCTGGTGGTCTAGTGGGGGGACGGCAGGGACGCCCGCCGCGCCAAACTGCTTCCTTGCAGGCGCCGGTCTGTTAGGGTGCGCGTACCTCTTCCTGGTTTTCTGCGCATGCGCGCTGACGTGATGACGTCAGCGCGCAGTGGCGCAAATTCAAACTGTATTTAAAGGGACTTCAGTCTGTTTTCAGTGCCCATGATAGGATTGTGTTTCCTGATGCTTCTGAGCCTTGTGCTATTCGTTGCCATATCCTGAACCTGTTTGATTCCTGTTTTGACCCCTGCTTGGCTATTTTGACTATTCTGACTTCTGGATCCTGACCCTTGCCTGATTACCGACTACCTCTTCTGATTAACCCTCTGATTGACTTCCTGGTTTGACCCTTGCCTGCCTGACTACGTTTATTCTCTGCCTGCCTCGACCCGGCCTGATCTGACTATTCTTTTGCCTAACGCCTTGTACTACGATCTTCTGTCCAAAGACTTTGGGCCTCGCAGTCGTGCCCCTCTGCCTATCCAGAACCCTCATCTTGCACCTCTCGTTTAAGACCAGGTGGCATCCAAGTAAGCCGAGGGCTCCTCCCAAGGCCCAAAGGCGGTCAACACTACTGGTGAAGCACGAGCCGAGACCAGGGTGCCTGGTGTTTGTTCTGGTGTTGGGTGCCGACCGTGACACCTCAACTCAAGGAGCGGACTTCAAAAAATAAGGGGCATACAGGTAATAAAAACTTTTTTATATTATTTTTTTTTCCTGTCCTTGTGGAATCTTTGAGTGCCTGGTTGCCCCTTGTTTTTTGCCTCATATCAAGCAGACCCAGTTTGGCTGCCAGCAGTAGTTGAGCAGTAACATCCACATATATACAATTATAGAATTCATTTAGTAAGGTTTGCAAGTCCTATTTCCAAGGTAAACATTGGATCTAATGTGTTTGTTAGCTATTCAAAATAAGTACTTTTAGCATTACTATTCCAAACTTTCTTAAAGGAACAGTTCAGTTTAAAAATAAAAACTGGGTAAATAGATAGGCTGTGCAAAATAAAATAGTTAGTTAGCCAAAAATGTAATGTATAAAGGCATAGTGTCTAACATAACACCCACAAATCAACTACCTGCTTTACATCTCTCAGCATCTTTAAAAGGGTGGTTCACCTTTTAGTTAAATTTTAGTATGTTATAGAATGGTCAATTCTAAGCAACTTTTTAATTGATCTTCGTCATTTATTATTTATAGTGCTTGTGTTTTTTACCTTATTCCTCTGACTCTTTCCAGCTTTCAATATGGGGGTCCCATTTAAAAACAAATGCTCTCTATAGCTATAAATGTATTGTTATTGCCACTTTGCATTACTCCTCTTTTTATTCAGTCACTCTCCTATTCACATTACAGTCTCTTATTCAAATCAGTACATGGTTGCTAGGGTAATTTGAACCCTAGCCACCAGCTTGCTGAAACTGCAAACTGGAGAACTGCTGAAGAAAAAGCTAAATATATCAGAAACCACAAATAATAAAAAATGAAAACCAATTGCAAATTGTCTCAGAATATCACTCTTTCATACCAAAAGTTAACTCAAAGGTGAACAACCCCTTTCAGGGTGGCCACATGGGACATAACTGTTCATTGAGTTTGCTTTTGATCCTTAGCATGCAGATCAAATTCAAAATGGCCCCCCTCAATTCATTGATTGGTTACTGACAGGTAACCAATAAGAGAGCTGCAAAGCAGGAAGTAGTTTTCTGGCTATTATGCTAGTCATCAGTCACTCCAGTCTTTATACATTAAATTTTTGCACAAATTCGCCAGGTGTAAGGGTGCGAAGTAACATTTGCGAATTTACGCCAGCATCCATTAGTGAAACGGCGAATTAACGAAAATGCGATACGTTGGCGCATTCACGCTAGCGTAAGGCGCTTCGTCGTTTAGTGAATTTGCCCCAAAGTGTCATCTATTATTCGAAATGTATTTGGCATTTGTTAATGCTGTGGTTTAAATACCAGTGTTTTAATGGGGAGATACGGTAGATTTCATTTCTACCTTAAGAAAGAAAATCTTTGTGGATTGTTCTGTTATGACAAATTGATTTCACAAGCTCAACGCTCTTTTTGGACACTTTGCTAAATCAGCACAATGGAAATACAGCATACTGTATCTTAAAATATATATATAGAATTACACAGTTTAGTAAATATGCAAAAAGGTTTTGTGTTCTTTCCCCATCCATTAATTTTTTGACACAATAATATTTCACATAGTCCAGAAATTCTTTATTTTTTTTTTTTTTTTTAAATGTCAAAACTCTGCAAAGTGATTTAAATGTATCTGGAAGGTCCAGCTTGTATTGAGTATGTATTGTAGCTTAACATAAAGAGACAAAAGAAGGAAATAAAGTGAGTGTAAAGTCTTGAAGCACCACACAGAGGGATTTGGCTGTAGAGTTTAACAAGATCTAAAGCTCTGCTCGGCATGGCTATGCCTCAGTGTTTTGGTTACTATCTGACCTGCTATAGAGAGTGCCCTCTAATGTCAGCATGTCAGCAACGACATGAAAAGGGCTGTTGCTAAACACTACAGAGAGTGATTGTGCAGGAAAAAGTTTACTGAGGGAGGCCACAAAGAGGACTATAAGAACTCTGAAGGAGTTACAAACCTCAGAGCATTAGATTGGTGAGTCATTGTGTACAACTTTTACCTTGATGCTTCACCAGTTGCAAGTGGTGAGGAGTCTGTCCCATTTCACTTTGCTGAAGTGAAGTTAATGGGCGTTTTTTTCTTTTTCAGCACATAATACATTGGGGTCTATGGGTAAGTTTGGCCCATTACTAGTTGCAGCTTGATAATGAAAAAAAGAAAGCCACTGTTAACTAAAAGTCCATTGATAGCACATTGGCACATTGTGGACACTGAAGTCTGCTGTAAGAAGGTTATATTGTCTGATAAGACCAAAAGTACAGATCTTTATCCAGCAAAGTATTTGTAGATACTAAATACTGGCTTAAAAGGGGTAAATGCTTATAAAATCAATGCTTTTGAGGTTTTTTTGTAATTGTAATTAATTTACACCACTTTGCAGATATGTATTTCACTTTGACATGAAAAAGTCTATTTCTGTTAGCAGGGCCGGCCTTAGGCCAATTGGGCCCCGCACCTCTGAGGGCCCCGCACTGCCCCTTTCCTTTCTATTTTGTGCCTGTATGCCCTTATTTTCCTAAATACTTGCTGTGTCAGTAGCCAGTAACACTTTGTCTAGGGGCCCCGCCAACTGGTCCCAATTGGGCCCCACATTTGATAGGATCGGCCCTGTCTGTTAGTTAGTGTAAAAAAATGAAACCACTATCATTTCATGTTCCCAATAACTCAATCACAATACAACATGAAACTCTCCAATGGGGTGAATACTTTTTATAGGCGCTGTATTTTATACTTTATTATGATCCTTCCAACATTTAGGTGCAAACATTCAGAATATGTGAAATGTGTAAATACGAACAAAACAATAAATATCTGATGCCATCCAGCTCATGTAACAGAACAAGCAACAAAATATTTTACGTGGCTAGCATAACTCTCCCCTGTCATTTCCACTATCTATGACTCCATGAAGCCTTTGATCTAGGTTATTTATAGACAGTGCACCACAGTATAGTTTAATTCCAAAATGTCAAAATCGTTCTACCCACTTTCCTTATTGGATAATACCATTTAATCTGGCATTCTCTGCAGAGTCTCAAACTTTTAGTATCTAACATAGAAAGGTGTTTCCTACTGGTGGAGTCTCTGTTCATGGCCATGGCCTCCACTGTACTCGGTGCACAAAGATGGGGTTAGCTTCTCTGCATGCAAAGTATTTTTACTAAGTACACTGCCCTGTAGTATTCTAAGTATAGGAGCCTTTACAGTATCATAGGACTTCTTTCATTTAGTTAATTCAACTATTTATCACTTCTTACAGAGTAGAGATGGCGCGAACTGTTCGCCGGCGAACTTGTTCGTGCGAACATCGGGTGTTCGCGCTCGCCGGAAGTTCGCAAACGTCGCGCGACGTTCGCCATTTTGGGTTCGCCATTGTTGGCGCTTTTTTTTGCCCTCTCACCCCAGACCAGCAGGTACATGGCAGCCAATCAGGAAGCTCTCCCCTGGACCACTCCCCTTCCCTATAAAAACCGAAGCCCTGCAGCGTTTTTTCACTCTGCCTGTGTGTGCTGAAGAGATAGTGTAGGGAGAGAGCTGCTGCCTGTTAGTGATTTCAGGGACAGTTGAAAGTTTGCTGGCTAGTAATCGTTTTGATACTGCTCTGTTATTGGAGGGACAGAAGTCTGCAGGGGTTTGAGGGACATTTAAGCTTAGGTAGCTTTGCTGGCTAGTAATCTACCTTCTACTGCAGTGCTCTGTATGTAGCTGCAGTGGGCAGCTGTCCTGCTTCTGATCTCATCTGCTGACTGCTGCAATAACAGTAGTCCTTGTAAGGACTGCTTTTATTTATTTTTTTGTTGTTTTACTACTACTACTACTACTACTACTATAAGAGCCCAGTGCTATTAGTCTAGCAGTGTTGGGGAGTGGGACTGGTGTGCTAATCTGCTGCTCCTAGTAGTTCAGCAGCACCAACTTTAATTTTTTTTTTTTTAATATTCATTTTTTTTTTATTTTACTTTTTTTTATTTTACTACCGCTGTAGTAGTGTATAAGTTGACCTTTTAGGCATTATTTGCCCTGCAGGCATTTTTTGCCCAGTGTGTTATTCAACCAACTGCCATCTAGCTGTGTGACCTTGTTCACATTCTGTCTAAATATCCATAATATTACCGTCTCCAGAAAAAACACCGGAGTGACTTTTTTCAAGCAGCCATAATATATTTTACGTAATCCGTATCCATCGCTGTAGTAGTGTATAAATTGACCTTTTAGGCATTATTTGCCCTGTAGGCATTTTTTGCCCAGTGTGTTATTCAACCAACTGCCATCTAGCTGTGTGACCTTGTTCACATTCTGTCTAAATATCCATAATATTACCGTCTCCAGAAAAAACACCGGAGTGACTTTTTTCAAGCAGCCATAATATATTTTACGTAATCCGTATCCATCGCTGTAGTAGTGTATAAGTTGACCTTTTAGGCATTATTTGCCCTGTAGGCATTTTTTGCCCAGTGTGTTATTCAACCAACTGCCATCTAGCTGTGTGACCTTGTTCACATTCTGTCTAAATATCCATAATATTACCGTCTCCAGAAAAAACACCGGAGTGACTTTTTTCAAGCAGCCATAATATATTTTACGTAATCCGTATCCATCGCTGTAGTAGTGTATAAATTGACCTTTTAGGCATTATTTGCCCTGTAGGCATTTTTTGCCCAGTGTGTTATTCAACCAACTGCCATCTAGCTGTGTGACCTTGTTCACATTCTGTCTAAATATCCATAATATTACCGTCTCCAGAAAAAACACCGGAGTGACTTTTTTCAAGCAGCCATAATAAATTTTACAAGATCCGTATCCACCGCTGTAGTAGTGTATACGTTGATCTTGTGGGCAGTATTTGCACAGTGTTTTCTTCAAACCGCCATCTAGCTGTGTGAGCTTGTTCACATTTTGTCTAAATATTGATAATATTATCGTCTCTAGAAAAACCACTTGAGTTACTTTTTTTCAAGCAGCATTCATATATTTTACGTAATCCGTATCCACCGCTGTAGTAGTGTATACGTTGATCTTGTAGGCATTATTTGCACACTGTTTTCTTCAAACCGCCATCTAGCTGTGTGAGCTTGTTCACATTTTGTCTAAATATTGATAATATTATCGTCTCTAGAAAAACCACTTGAGTTACTTTTTTTCAAGCAGCATTCATATATTTTACGTAATCCGTATCCACCGCTGTAGTAGTGTATACGTTGATCTTGTAGGCATTATTTGCACACTGTTTTCTTCAAACCGCCATCTAGCTGTGTGAGCTTGTTCACATTTTGTCTAAATATTGATAATATTATCGTCTCTAGAAAAACCACTTGAGTTACTTTTTTTCAAGCAGCATTCATATATTTTACGTAATCCGTATCCACCGCTGTAGTAGTGTATACGTTGATCTTGTAGGCATTATTTGCACACTGTTTTCTTCAAACCGCCATCTAGCTGTGTGAGCTTGTTCACATTTTGTCTAAATATTGATAATATTATCGTCTCTAGAAAAACCACTTGAGTTACTTTTTTTCAAGCAGCATTCATATATTTTACGTAATCCGTATCCACCGCTGTAGTAGTGTATACGTTGATCTTGTAGGCATTATTTGCACACTGTTTTCTTCAAACCGCCATCTAGCTGTGTGAGCTTGTTCACATTTTGTCTAAATATTGATAATATTATCGTCTCTAGAAAAACCACTTGAGTTACTTTTTTTCAAGCAGCATTCATATATTTTACGTAATCCGTATCCACCGCTGTAGTAGTGTATACGTTGATCTTGTGGGCAGTATTTGCACAGTGTTTTCTTCAAACCGCCATCTAGCTGTGTGAGCTTGTTCACATTTTGTCTAAATATTGATAATATTATCGTCTCTAGAAAAACCACTTGAGTTACTTTTTTTCAAGCAGCATTCATATATTTTACGTAATCCGTATCCACCGCTGTAGTAGTGTATACGTTGATCTTGTAGGCATTATTTGCACACTGTTTTCTTCAAACTGCCATCTAGCTGTGTGTATTATCGTTTCCAGAAAAACCAACTGAGTTTTTGTTGTTGTTGTTTTTTTAAAAATAATGCCAGGCAAAGGCAGGCCGCCACGCAGAGGCCGTGCTGCTATGCAATCCTGTGGCCCTAGCAAATTGCCCAGTTTTAAAAAGCCAATGACCGTGAACTCCCAAAATGCTGAAGAGGTAGTTGACTGGCTTACACAGCACACCCCATCCTCTACCGTTTCTAACTTTACCACAACATCCTCCTCATCCTCCACTGCTATGGCCACCCCACGTAACACTTCCTCCACCACCGGTGCCCCTTCTTCACTGGAGTCAGAGGAGTTATTTTCCCATGAGTTTCTTGAACTGAGTAATGCGCAACCATTATTGCCAGAAGAAGATGAAGGAGATGAGGACGTTACACCAGATTTAATTCTGGCAGAGAACACGACAGAGATGGACATAATGAGTGATGAGGAGGAGGTCCCCGCTGCTGCTTCCTTCTGTGATGTGTCAGAAGAAATTGATGCATCTGAGGAGAATGATGATGAGGAGATTGATGTTTTGTGGGTGCCTAGTAGAAGAGAGCAAGAGGAGGGTAGTTCAGATGGAGAGACGGAGAGTCAGAGAGGCAGTAGGAGAATAAGACTTAGAAGAAGCAGGGAGGACAGCCCGCAGGGATCAGTAGGGCAACAACATGTATCGGCACCTGTGTTCAGCCGGCCAACGCACCCGCCATTGCCGCCAATGCCGCCAACTTCTACTGTTACCGCCAGATCGCACACTTCCAAAAAGTCAGCAGTGTGGGATTTTTTTAATGTGTATGCCTCTGACAAAAGCATTGTAATTTGCAATGAGTGCAGTCAGAAACTGAGCCTTGGTAAGCCCAACAGCCACATAGGTACAACTTCTATGCGAAGGCACATGAGCGGCAAGCACAAAGCACTTTGGGAGCAACACCTCAAAGGCAACAGGCAAACTAAAAGCCACACTCCTTCTGGTCCAGCATCTTACTGCTCTACCTCTGCTCTCCTTGACCCGTCTGAACCACCCTCCACTCCGCCTTCCACCTTGACCACCTGTTCCCATTCCCAGTCATCTGCCACCAGCCAAGTTTCTGTGAAGGCCATGTTTGAGCGTAAGAAGCCAATGTCTGACTGTCACCCCCTTGCCCGGCGTCTGACAGCTGGCTTGTCTGCACTCTTAGCCCGCCAGCTTTTACCATACCAGCTGGTGGACTCTGAGGCCTTCCGCAAATTTGTAGCAATTGGGACACCGCAGTGGAAGGTACCCAGCCGCAATTTTTTTTCTAAAAAGGGAATACCACACCTGTACCAACATGTGCAGAGCCAAGTTACCGCATCTCTGTCACTTAGTGTTGGGCCAAAGGTCCATATGACTACTGACGCATGGTCCTCCAAGCATGGTCAGGGCAGGTATGTCACCTACACTGCCCACTGGGTGAACTTGGTAATGGCTGGGAAGCAGGGAATGGGTAGCTCAACAACAACAGTGGAGTTGGTGTCACCGCCACGGATTGCACGCGGTTCTGCCACCACCTCTACTCCTCCATCGCTCTCTACCTCGTCTTCTTCCTCTTCTTCTTCTTACTCTGCTGCTGGGTCCTCCTTCTCCTCCTCCACACCTGTGCACCCCCAGCTCCGCCTAGGCTATTCGACGTGCCAGGTACGCCATTGTCACGCTGTCTTGGGGATGACATGCCTGGAAAGCAAAAACCATACCGGATCTGTACTCCTGTCATCTCTGCAGTCACAGGCCGATCGGTGGCTGACCCCACACCAACTGCAGATCGGAAAAGTAGTGTGTGACAATGGAAGCAATCTGTTGGCAGCGTTGAGACTGGGCAATTTAACACATGTGCCCTGCATGGCACATGTGTTAAATTTAATAGTCCAACGTTTTGTCTCCAAGTACCCAGGATTCCAGGACGTTCTCACCCAGTCCAGAAAGGTGTCGGCCCATTTCAGACGTTCCTACACAGCCATGGCACGCCTTGCTGACATTCAGCAGCGCTACAACATGCCAGTCAGGCGTTTGATTTCTGACAGCCAGACTCGCTGGAATTCAACGCTCCTTATGTTGGAAAGTCTGCTGCAACAACAAAGGGCCGTCAACGAGTACCTTTTTGAACTGGGTGGTAGGACTGGATCTGCAGAGCTGGGGATTTTTTTCCCCCGTTACTGGGTGCTTATGCGCGATGCCTGCAGGCTCATGCGACCTTTTGAAGAGGTGACAAATATGGTCAGTCGCACCGAAGGCACCATCAGCGACCTAATACCCTTCGCTTTCTTCCTGGAGCGTGCCGTGCGACGAGTGACAGATGAGGCTGTAGACCAGCGTGACGAGGAGCTGGAAGCGCACGATTTCTGGTCGGAATCACCAGAACGAACCCAGGCACCTGCTGCAACGCAGGGAGAGGTGCCAGAAGTGGAGTCAGAGGAGGAAGGTGGCTTTGTGGAGGAGGAGGAGGAGGACCAACAGGAGCAGGCTTCCCAGGGGGCTAGTGGTGACCTTTTGGGGACCCCTGGTCTTGTACGTGGCTGGGGGGAGGAGACCGTGGATGATGCAGTCCTTGATAATGAGGAAGCGGAGATGGATAGCTCTGCATCCAACCTTGTGAGAATGGGGTCTTTCATGCTGTCATGCCTGTTGAAGGACCCCCGTATCAAGAGGCTTAAGGAGAAGGACCTGTACTGGGTCGCAACGCTACTAGACCCTCGGTACAAGCATAAAGTGTCAGAAATGTTACCAACATACCACAAGTCCGAAAAGATGCGGCATTTACAAACCAGCCTGCAAAACATGTTGTACAATGCTTTTAAGGGTGATGTCACTTCAGGAACTCATCAACATTCCAGGGGCAGAGGTGCCAGTAATCCTGCCACGAGCACACCTGCAAGGACAAAGCCCTTTGGCCAGTCTGTAACGTCAGACATGCAAATGTTTTTCTGTCCAAGGCAGCGCCACAACCCTTCTGGATCCACCCTCAAAGAACGCCTCGACCGGCAGGTAGCGGACTACCTGGCATTAACTGCAGATATCGACACTCTGAGGAGCGATGAACCCCTGGACTACTGGGTGCGCAGGCTTGATCTGTGGCCAGAGCTGTCACAATTTGCCATGAACCTCTTGTCTTGCCCAGCCTCAAGTGTGCTCTCAGAAAGGACCTTCAGTGCAGCAGGAGGGATTGTAACTGAGAAGAGAACTCGCCTAGGTCACAAAAGTGTCGATTACCTGACCTTTATTAAAATGAATGAGGGGTGGATCTCGGAGGGTTACTGCACGCCGGAAGACTTGTTCTGACTTCTATGCAGCTGTCCTTCTCTTCAAGCCTCATGACTCCACACACAGCTGTCCTTTAGCGTCCTCCTCCCTCCGCCACCGTTACAAACTAGGGTGCAAACCCTACTGGTTTAATTTTTTCTGGCCTCTGTGCTTCAGTGGCTGCAACCAAAAAAACTGGGCAAACAATGTCTACAAGGTCAACGTATGGCAAAAAATGACTATTTTCAGCATTTATATGGCATATTTTTTCTGGCAACTGTGCTTCAGTGGCTGCGTCCAAAAAAATGCATATTTTCTGCATTTATATGGCATAATTTTTCTGGCCTCTGTGCTTCAGTGGCTGCGTCCAAAAAAATGCATATTTTCTGCATTTATATGGCATAATTTTTCTGGCCTCTGTGCTTCAGTGGCTGCAACCAAAAAAATTTATATTTTCAGCATTTATATGGCATATTTTTTCTGGCAACTGTGCTTCAGTGGCTGCAACCAAAAAAACTGGGCAAACAATGTCTACAAGGTCAACGTATGGCGAAAAATGACTATTTTCAGCATTTATATGGCATATTTTTTCTGGCAACTGTGCTTCAGTGGCTGCGTCCAAAAAAATGCATATTTTCTGCATTTATATGGCATAATTTTTCTGGCCTCTGTGCTTCAGTGGCTGCAACCAAAAAAATGCATATTTTCTGCATTTATATGGCATAATTTTTCTGGCCTCTGTGCTTCAGTGGCTGCAACCAAAAAAATTTATATTTTCAGCATTTATATGGCATATTTTTTCTGGCAACTGTGCTTCAGTGGCTGCAACCAAAAAAACTGGGCAAACAATGTCTACAAGGTCAACGTATGGCGAAAAATGACTATTTTCAGCATTTATATGGCATATTTTTTCTGGCAACTGTGCTTCAGTGGCTGCGTCCAAAAAAACTGGGCAAACAATGCCTACAAGGTCAACGTATGGCAGTTGTTTAAAGAGAACAGTAGATTACTAGCCAGCAAAGCTACCTAAGCTAAAATGTCCCTCAAATCCCTGCAGACTTCTGTCCCTCCAATACAGAGCAGTATCAAGCAGATTACTAGCCAGCAAACTTACTATCATCTGTCCCTGAAATCACTAACAGCTCTCCCCCTACACTATCTCTTCCAAGCACACACAGGCAGATTTTTCAGATACATTTTTGCCCTTGATCCCCCTCTGGCATGCCACTGTCCAGGTCGTTGCACCCTTTAAACAACTTTAAAATCATTTTTCTGGCCAGAAATGTCTTTTTTAGATGTTAAAGTTCGCCTTCCCATTGAAGTCTATGGGGTTCGCGAACCGTTCGCGAACCGCTCGCATTTTTGCGCAAGTTCGCGAATATGTTCGCGAACTTTTTTTCCGACGTTCGCTACATCCCTATTACAGAGTAAGGCAACCACTTAAAAACACCTTAACCACAGTGTTATGTTTCCTTTTTTGGTGGGATTTCTTCTCCCCTGGTTTTCTTAACCATGGGAGAAGAATCTTTGGGAAATAGAGTAACAGTCCAAAGGATATGTCTTCTTGTTGCACTGGTTCTTATTTTTTCTATCCATTTCTATTTATCCCTCTGTTGCATAGAATCTGATAAAAATTGTAAGTTCCCTTCATTTTATAAGCATTCTGGCACTTTAAAGTTGATTCATATACAGTACAGTGTTTGTGTGTCTACAAAACATAAATCAGGAATCCAAGGAACAGGTAAATACATTGTATAATTTATGGCACTGTTCATTTAACTTGTTCATCCTATTTATTATTCAGCTGAAAATATCTCAGGTATTAGTATGCTCCTTTCCAAGTAAAACTCAGCAGTTACAAACAATTCTCAAATAATGATTGTTACACAGCCAGTTTCTGGTAACAGGATTCTGACTTTGAATTAATTAGCTTTGTCAACTAGAATAACAAAAAACACTGTATTGATTATTTCATGGACAGAAGCTTTTATCTATTTGTAAACAAGGGTGTACTCATTAATGGATAAGTCAGAGAGTTGCTGAAGTATTCTTAAAGAGAGGAAATAGGTTATTTTTTTTGTTGTTGACCTTACGATAACTAGCATTTTGTTTTATAAACTTTTTTCGATGAATCTCCTTCCATAGGAGCACTGGAGACATGCTCATTAAATTAAAGGAGAAGGAAAGGCTAAAATTAAGTAAGCTTTATCAGAAAGGTCTATATAAATACACCAGTAAACCCTCAAAGTAATGTTGCTCTGAGTCCCCTGTCAAAAGAAACACCACATTTCTTTGCTTTTATTGTGTACACATGGGCTTCTGTATCAGACTTCCTGTTTTCAGCTTAAACCTCCAGGGCACGGCCTTGAGCATGCTCAGTTTGCTCCTCTCCCCCTCCCTCCTCCCATCCCTACTGTAATCTGAGCTTAGAGCTGTTAGTAAGCAGGGAGAGACTCAGGCAGGAAGTGATGTCACACCAAGCATATATGGCAGCTTCTATCCTAAACAAACAGAGACAGTGTCTAGAGCTGGTTACTCAGGTATGGTAAAGCATTCTGCAGAATAAATATAGCATTCTAGCTTGTACTATTGTAGCTATTCTATTGGCAATAAACTGTCTTGGAGCTTTCCTTCTCCTTTAAACAGGTTTTTTTGTCTTCTAAACTGAGAGTGTTCTGGAAAGTATCAGGGTTATTTAATTATGCTGGTGTTATGAATGCAAATGCACAGAGCTATATATCTGCGTCTTTCTATTTGAGATGCTTTGTCCCAAGTAGTTTACAGAAGAGTCCACATATTGTTTACAAATCTAACAAATGGCAAACGTTAGTATTTCTTGGATCAAAAGCAATGCATCCATATAAATTATTTATTCATTTAGTTACAGCTTTAAGTATTTAAATAGCTATTGGGTAATAGCCTAAGTTGTGTTTCTCACTTGGCACATTCCAGCTTGCTGATAAGTAGCCACAGTGGCCTCTGTGGTTCCTATTGAGTGTTATGAGCAATTTTCAGCATGAATCCTGGTTCATGGGTGCTTTTCAGTCAATCAAAATAAAAATGTAAACATTATAGGTGTATAAAGTGGCCGTCCATGGCTAGTGGGTATTCGTTACTGTATGATGTAAATGCTTGGCCTTTTCTGAAGGAAGTAAGTATATTCACAGTGTTGCAATAAATAAAGACACTTTATTGGCAGCTTCTTGCAAGGAGGCAAGTTACAGACTAGGGCACTGGTTGCTGACTCAAGGGTATAGTTACACAATACAAAATACAAATGCAGATTCTCTCTCTTTCTATCTATGCTTCTCGCACACAGATTTCCAGTGTTTCTTTTCTGAGGCTTCCAGGACCACAGTCATGTAGGGGGTGCACAGACAGAGTGCCGTTTTCTGCCCAGGGGCCTCCTCTAACTGCAAACCTCCACCCCAATCCTCTGCGGTGACCTCACATACAGGGCCCAAGCTTCTGCTGTAGCTTCCCCTATAACCTACTCTTAAAAGCTCAATTCCCTATCTGGAGTGCAATGGCCTCAGGGGTTCTACCCCAATCTGATTCCTTGTTGGGACAACAGACTGTTCTTTCTCAATAAAATAATCTTGAGAAATGGCAGAGAACCTAAACACACAATAAAGAAAATTTGCAGCCTAGTCTTTGGCTCACTCTATTTAATGTAAGTGCATTTATTTAGATTATGCTGTATGCCAAGATATGAGCACAAGTGAGTCCCAGCCTTAGAGGAGTGATTAAAAGCTACTAAGGGCAATAGTGGACTTGATTTTTTGTACGTATGAAAAAAATACGCTTCTGCATTTACCGGGCTTAATATATTATAAGTACAAGTAATATTTGTTATTCTACCAACAGTATTTCATGAAATTGTATAGTTCATTACATATTAAGATCAAATAATGAAATGTTTAAGAAATGTATAAGAAAGATTAATGGTTAACATATAATATTCTCAAATACTGGAAAGATTAAAATGAGTTCAGTTCATTCTAAATCCCCTTATGCATTCTCCGTGATAACAAGAATGGTAAATAAGCCAGCCTCCAATAACATGCTCTTTTTCTCTAGAACTGCTATGAATAAAGGTACATCCTGAGGACCTTTTGTATCTTATCATGTCTTGGGGAAAATAATCAGACAAGCAAATGGCTTAGGGCAGCAATGGCAGACGGTAGTAACATGAGAATGAACATCTTTTGAGCTGTGGGAACTTTTTGCTTGATCTTAAACAACTCACATATCTCATATCATCTTGTTTATTCTCTGAAGAAAAATACCCAGAAAGCATGAATTATAGATAATGCACAGTTGCCATTATGTTACGTACAGTGAATGTTTTGAAGAGCATGTCACTTGTTAAACATGTCATTTTGAAACTTTTACAAATTCCCAGATGCTCTTCAGTAGAGAAGACTAAACAAAATGTTGCTTGTGGATGTGCAGTCAAACTAGTCGCAGCACACAAAGGTTACATTTTTCTTTGTTGCATTTGTATTTTTTATATTTGTCATTTTAACAATAATTCGCCCAAAGTGCTGAATTAAATCATAAAAATTGCTGTTTTATTGGGCACAATCATGATCTGCTCACATTTATATTTCCAGGAGTTCTTTGACCTCTCTACCAGACTTTCCTTTGTATTTCGGCTTTCTAACTGGGGATATTCACTTAGTATGTCATCAAGCTTACTGCCTCTCTATGCTTCTTATAATGAAAAACTTCACACACTAAGGAAACTTTTCTACTAAATTCTGTAAATTATATTTTCCTAAATGGCCACTGTGGCCTGAGGTGTGTTTCTCATTTACCCTTTCCTTTTCTATCATAATAAGCAGGCCTAGGGTTGAGACATTTCGGCTTCATTAAAGCTGGGCGGGGGGGGCAGGTGTTGACGTTATGGGAGGTATAATTGTGATGTCACAGGGTGGGAGTGTGAAATCAGAGGTATAGGCAATGTAGTGGTGACAGAAATTTTTGACTTGGACAGCCCTTCTGAAGACCAGACTTTCCAGGTCAAACCCATTCACTCTCACCTTTAGGCACACTGACTGGCGGGTTCAGCATGCACACCTGGAACATTGTTCAATATAGTAATGCTAACAGATGCTAATTGTGCATCTTTTCTGCTTATTGGTCCCCTTCCTTGCCTATCAAGGTTACTCTTCTCCCATTGGTCCTTTGCCCTTTAAATGGCTCCTTCCTCTTCCACCTCCTTGCCCAAGCTGGCCTCTGTGAATTCAGTTCCTGCCTAAGCCTTGTTCGTTTTTTGACTTCTACCTGCCTTCTGACTCCAATCCTGCTTAATCCTTGTTCGTATTCACTATTCTGGTTACCGACTCCGATCCGTGCTGCCTGTCCCGAACCTTGCTTGGCCTTGACTTAGATTCCACTTTCTCCTTGTCGGTACTGCGAGTATCCTAGACATGTTCAGGTTCCCTGTTGATTCTGCAGCAGAAAGTCCAGGGTCCCAAAAGGGTGTCAGGGAAGACCAGGATTGTCAGGGGGTGACCTTGTTCACTGAAAGGTACTTACTAGCGGTTTCCCTGGGATTCCTTGTTAACTAGCATTATGGTTAGCTTGGGCCCAGATGGATCCCTCCCAGACCATATCCCTGGAATCAATTCTGGAAGCTCTTGTGAAGGTGAGATGTGTCTCTCGCAGACTCTCCAGCATCTTTCTGCTCAACTTGATGCTCTACAGCTGACTCAGCAGATGCTGCAACCTCTGGGGCCGCATGTTCCCCCATTCCTTGCCTCCTCCTGTCAATCCACAGTCTTTGGGAGGGGCTTCTGCCAAGTTACCCAAAAGATCAGCACCTCTTCGCTACTGGGGTGATCCAGAGACTTCTCATGGGTTTTTGAACCAGTGTAAGATTCACTTTGAACTTTCTCAATTTCCTAATGAAAAACCTAAGGTAGCTTATGTTATTACCTTGCTGTATGCAACAGAGAACTTCTAGCAGTTAAGTTAGCCTTGGAGGAGTGGCATCACCTTTTGGGAGGGGTTTCTGAGCCAGTTACCATTCTCACAGACCATAAGAATCTTGAATACATCACTTCTGCCAAAAGACTTAACCCCGTCAAGCCTGGTGGGCCCTCTTCTTTTCAAGGCTTATTTTAAAATCTCGTATAGATTTGGCTCCAAAAACACTAAAGCTGACACCTTATCAAGATCTTTTTCTATGAAGAGTGGATTCATTATCCGCCTACTCCTATTATCCCTCCTGATTTAATTATTGCTTCTGTCTCCACCATTCCTCCTGAATGTCCTCCAGGAAAGACTTTTGTTCCAGATTCTACTGTCTCCCAGATTCTGCAATGGGCCTATAAGTTAGCAGGACATCCTGGTGTAAATAAGACTATTGATCTTGTCTCAAGATATTATTAGTGGCAACATTTGAAGAAAAATTCTATCCAGTTTGTTTTTTCTTGTGGTACTTGTGCCCAGCAGAGAATTCCTCTGGCTCTTCCCTGTGGGCTTCTTCAACCTCTTCCTGTTCCCGATCAGCCCTGGATTGATATTGCCATGGATTTCATTGTGGACCTACCAAAGTCTTCAGATATGAAAACCGTTTTCATTGTGGTAGACAGGTTTTCTAAGATGGCTCATTTTGTTCCATTAAAAAAAATTACCTCTGCAATTGTTTTAGCCAAAATTTTTGTTAAGCAGATTTTCCGGCTACACAATGATCCCTCTTCTGTTGTGTCAGATCGTGGTGTTCAGTTTGTTTCAAAATTTTGGCGAGCTTTCTGCAAACTTTTAGGAATTCAACTAAATTTTTCCTCAGTCTCTGGAACAGTTTTTAAGTTGCTTTATTTCTTTTAATCAGGACAATTGGTCGGAACTTATTCCTTGGGCAGTGTTTGCTTACAACAATCTTAAAGGGATACTGTCATGGGGAAAAAAAATTCAAAATGAATCTGTTAATAGTGCTGCTCCAGCAGAATTCTGCACTGAAATCCATTTCTCAAAAGAGCAAACAGATTTTTTTATATTCAATTTTGAATTCTGACATGGGGCTAGACATATTGTCAATTTCCCAGCTGCCCCAAGTCATGTGACTTGTGCTCTGATAAACTTCAATCACTCTTTACTGCTGTACTGCAAGTTGGAGTGATATCTACCCCCTCCCTTTCCCCCCAGCAGCCAAACAAAAGAACAATGGGAAGGTAACCAGATAACAGCTCCCTAAAACAAGATAACAGCTGCCTGGCAGATCTAAGAACAGCACTTAATAGTAAAAACCCATGTCCCATTGAGACACATTCAGTTACATTGAGAAGGAAAAACAGCAGCCTGCCAGAAAGCATTTCTCTCCTAAAGGGCAGGCACAAGTCACATGACTTGGGGCAGCTGGGAAATTGACAAAATGTCTAGCCCCATGTCAGATTTCAAAATTGAATATAAAAAAATCTGTTTGCTCTTTTGAGAAATGGATTTCAGTGCAGAATTCTGCTGGAGTAGCACTATTAAAGGAAAACTATACCCCCAAAATGAACACTTAAGCAACAGATAGTTCATATCATATTAAGTGGCATATTAAAGAATCTTACCAAATTGGAATATATATTTAAGTAAATATTGCCCTTTTACATCTCTTGCCTTGAGCCACCATTTCGTGATGGTCTCTGGGCTGCCTCAGAGGTCACCTGACCAGAAACACTACAACTCTAACTGTAACAGGAAGAAGTGTGGAAGCAAAAGACACAACTCTGTCTGTTAATTTGCTCATGTGACCTAACATGTATGGTTTGTTGGTATGTTTTTGAGTACAGTGAATCCTACAATCCCAGGGGGCGGCCCTTATTTTTTAAAATGGCAATTTTCTATTTATGATTACCCAATGGCACATACTACTAGAAAAGTATATTATTATGAAAATGGTTTATTTACATGAAGCAGGATTTTACATATGAGCTGTTTTATGCAATATCTTTTTATAGAGACCTACATTGTTTGGGGGGTATAGTTTTCCTTTAACTGATGCATTTTGAAAAAAACATGTTTACCGATGACAGGATCCCTTTAAGCATGATTCTTTGGATTGTTCTCCTTTCTTTTGTGTTTATGGCCAGCATCCTCCAGCCCTTCCGTCTACTTTTATTAAAGTGAATGTCCTGGCTGCACAGTCATTGGTTGAGGACTTTAAGAACATTTGGTCCCAGACTCGCCAGGCACTATGCAAGGCTTCCCTTTGTCAGAAGACGGCTGCAGACAGTGACGGAACTACCGGGGGAGCAGGGGGTGTGAGCGGGCCAGCGCCACTGAGAAACACTGGCTAATGCGGCGGTACAGAGGGGGGCGGGGCCAGGGTGCACGTCACACACCAGGCCCCGCCCCCCTCAACGAACGCTACTGGCTGCAGATAAATGTTGTCGTCCTGCTCCTTCTTTTCGAGTAGGGGACTCGGTGTGGTTGTCCACAAGGAACATTAGACTCAAACAACCACCTTTGGGCCTAGTTTTATTGGTCCATTTATTATAAGAAATATCATTAAGCCTGTCTCTGTAAAGCTGAACCTTCCTCCTAACATGAACATTTCTGATTTGTTTCATACAATTATCTTCAACCCGGTTGTCAAAAATGCTTTTTCCTCTAACCTCATTCCTCCTCCACCTGTGCTTCTCAAGAATTTGAGGTGCAGGACATTATTGACTCTTGCAGGTTGAGGGGTAAGATTCAATTTCTGGAGGAAAGATACATTTTCTTGGAGGGGTTTTGGTCCTGAGGAGAGGTCTTGGATTGATGCTAAGGATACTCTTGATCCATGCTTACTCAAGCAGTTTCATAGGAGGTTTCCAGGCAAACCCTGGGAGGCTCCGGAGGGTCCTTCAGAAAGGGGGGGGTACTATAATCCGCCCTGTGCCTAGGCGCCTGTCAAATGCACACCCAGCACATTTAGTTCTGGTGCATCCATACCTGGTGAATACGTGACCAGTGCATTCACGTTTGGCGATTTTGCATCTGGCGTATTGTTTAATATAGTACCTGGCACCTGCGTCAGTTTTGACCCTAATTGTGCATCTTCTCTGCTTATTGGTCCCCTTTCTTGCCTATAAAGGTTACTCTTCTCCCATTGGTCCTTTGACCTTTCAATAGCTTCTCCCCTTCACCTCCTTGCCCAAGCTGGCCTCTGTGAATTCAGTTCCTGCCTATGCCTTGTTCGTGTTGTTTTTCCATTTTTTGACTTCTATCTGCCTTCTGACTCCAATCCTGCTTAAGCCTTGTTCGTATTCACTATTCTGGTTTCGACTCCTGCCTGGTTACCGACTCCGATCCGTGCTGCCTGTCCCGAACCTTGCCTGGCCTTGACTTCGATTCTGCTTTCTCCATGTCTGTACTGCGAGTATCCTAGATGTGTTCATGTTCCCTGTTGATTCTGCAGCAAAAAGTCCAGGACCCTAAAAGGGTGTTGGTAAAGACCAGGATCATCGGGGTGATCTTGTTCACCAAAAGGTACTTTCTAGCAGTCTCCCTAGAATTCCTTGTTAACTAACATTACAAAAACCAAACCAATCACAACCCTAAGCAGACTGCCTACTCCCTCTGTATTGGTCTGTATTTATATGTATTGTTTGTGCCATATATTGGCATTTTAAAAATACTTAATAATACTACAAAATGAAAGGCGTGTATATCTAGAAACAAGCAATAAAGTTAATGTTTGGGTCGATTTGGTTTTAAAGTTCTAAAACATATTAGCATTTAAATTCTTTCCTGCGCAATTTTTCTGCTAGAAGGATTTGCAACACATCAAAAAACATTGGAGACAGAAACGAGTTTAAAGTCAAAAGATGAATGCCATTGTCAACTGATAGAACAGAGATTTTCAGTGACAGCTTATTTTAGCACAGACAATTAACATGCCCTTTATGTATCCTGGTTTTTTTTTAAATTGCTAAAACTGTTATTAGTGCTTTCAATGTTAAAATATGTCATTTCAGAAATGTTATTTCTCCTTACATAATTATATTTTTTAGAGCAATATATATCATAACTGATGGTACCTCAAACCCTGTTAGCAATACCTACTAGTGTAATTAAATACAGAATGGAATGTGCAAAATACAGTACCTTTAAACCTTCTGATGCATTTTAAAAAATGACAAATATGCCCTTGCCAATAACTTGTCATATATATAACTGTATAACTCAAAACTTTATGGCATGCTGGTCTTTGTTGTGCCGGCACCACCCATATAAAGCAAGCAGATGGAGTATGTCACCTTGAACATTCCAGTGTAACACTAATTTAGCCACCCCCTGCCGCACTCCATTAGAGTTTCATAGGACTTTTTCATTCAGCTGGGAAAACTTATTTTAGTCAGAAATTGAATACTAGTAATAACTGAAATTTGAGAAATTTTTAATATAAATGTGCGCAGTTTCATATTGGAATGGAGCAAGACTGTATGTGCAAGTATGCACTTGATGGAAAAAATGGACTAAAACCACTGCAAAATCATCTGATGGAGTTCTGAGACCTACATCAAGCACTTAGCAAGATGAGAGGATGAGAGGCTTTGGTTAATAACTAAAATGAAAAGGTATATGGTGTCAGACTAAGATTTCTGCTTCCAGAAGATTAATGCGGAAGATGTACAGTTTTTAACAAAACATAAGCTTAATTTGGTGGGGTTTCACTTTGTACAATAATTAATTATACCACAAATCAAGGCCCATATTCTGGAACTGCACTGATACTACCCCAGCCACAGATTCCATTAGAAAAGTACAAAAGCAAGAATTATGAACCATTAACACATCAAGAAAACAACTGTAAGTTGACTTCTATTATGCAAACTAATTTTATTTCAGAAAAGCAGGGCCCCTGTATAGTGTCCACCAGTTAGAATGACGTCTTCTAGACGTGCACTCACTTCTTTTTGTTTTTGTTTACAGTTGCCATTTTCCCTTTACGGGAATACAAAGTGACACTTGCACAAATACCAATAAGAGTTTTGTAAAAGAAAAATGTCAATGTAAAATAAAAATACTTTAAACAGATTTATTGCACACATTCTTATTGTTGGTAAATGAATGGAAGAACAATGATGGGAAAAATCCAAAGTACAAAGGACCACATCTGTTTTCTTGCAGGTTAATTGCATAAAGAGTATTTTGCTTGGCTCTAAAGACCAGTCTAGATTGTCATTTTGTCTAAGCATTCTGCAAATTAATTGCACACAAATTGGCATTTATCAATTTTTATATAAAGATATGTAACAACTAAACCTGTTTTTTTATCTAATACAAAGCTTTCATGTTACTAACACTTTATTTATAATTGTATCTATATTTTAAATGATTTTTTCTATATATGGTGCATTTTGCCATTTCAGGGACTCTATTAATTGTGAAACAGATGGATATGTGAGTCACACACAAGTGCTTTATTCTCTAAATCACGCTATTAATACAAGAAAGGGCAAACTGTAATAATTTAGAAACCACTATCAAAATTATTTTTTAAATATATGATGAGTCACTGATACGTTTACCACATTTATTTTTTTCTCTAAACAATACACAGAATGATACTCATTCCTCAGCTATGAGTTTCTAAATGGGTATCAGTTTGCGGTCTGGTAATCTGACACTGTAGAATTTGTAGCTAATTACAGACCTAGCTAAGTAAATGCAGTTACATTGCCACTTCAGTTCAAAATTACATGCCATCATTTCCAAGAGAGAGAGATGGATAAGAGAAAATATGGACTGAAATCGCACATGACTGAAATCAATAGAATGACTCAACAGATCAATAAGTGATGCATAAGAACAAATGGAGCTTTTAACTATATAGCCCATTGAGCATGAAACAAAATGAGTTTGTGTAGAATCTGGTAAAAAGAGAACTGGAACATCTCCTACTACCTAATAATATACAGATTGAAGAATTAAAGCAAAATTATACCCTCTATTTTTTAAATGAAATCATTCATTTGGGTTATATAGAAAAGGTGGATAGACACTTGAACTTAAAAAATAAATATGTTTCTTTACACAGAGATACCAGTTTCCACAGACTGATGCAACCCAATTCTCACCATTGTGAAGTGATGGCTTCAGACCTGCAATACCTCTGTTTTCCAAACTGGGTGGTGCACAGATTTATTCAGAAAGCAGAGGGATTTCATGTCCCAGAAATGATGCCAGACAGACTTTTGAAAACCCACACCGTTGCATTCATTTATCTGCAATGCAATGATGCCAGAATTCTGGGAAACAATGCTGCATTGTGGTGAAAAAAACATGGTGCTTGCACATTGCACTTTGCTCACTGCACTTATATATGTACATTTGCCCTTGTGGGTCTTAGGGAGGTTGGGAAATGGTTCTTACAAGTGTCTTTGGAAACTGATATCTCTGTGTAAAAAAAATGATATATCTGGAAGAGGGTGCTTATGCACATTTTCTACATAAGCAGAACCGAATATTAAATAAAAGATTAAACATGAGACTTTTTTCACAAACTGAAAATTAGACAAAATGCATTTTGATATAGGAAATACAATTTCCAAAAGGTAAATTATGTAAAGATATTGGTTTGTGAAACCTGGTATGATTCCAGTGATGACAGATAGACAGACAGACAGACAGATAGCGAGATGGTAAATAGATAGATAGATGATAATGGATAGACAGATAGATAGATAGATAGATAGATAGATAGATAGATAGATAGATAGATAGATAGATAGATAGATAGATAGTACTTTAATTGACATTTTTTTAAATATTGGGGTATTATCCATATACCCCTATTTCCTGGGGATAATCATTTTTATTCAATTAGTTAGGGTGCTATTTTTAATAATATTTTCTGCAGAACAACCGAAAATTTCTGCCCTGACTCACTAAGGAGTGCCTAGTAAATAAGGCTGCTGAGCTCTTTCATAGGAAAAAACAAACAGCAAACCAACTTGCAGTGTGAGTTGGGCCTAGAATTTTGAGCAGCCCTCTCAAAAACAAGCTGAAATCATGTTGGCATTTATGAATATATATATCTTACATTTTTGGTAAATATTTTACAGTTAATTATATTTTTATTGAAATTAATGTTGACAGTTTATTTGCATTTTTTGTCCCATTAAAAATATCCTAGTTATCTTCAAAAATGATAGTCTCAGTAAAAGTAATTTTATCATGCATGAAAACCTTTATCTGGTACCCACTTTGCCACTTACTTTATAAAAACATTAAAATGCCAAAAGACAAGCCTAATATAACAATACCTTCATACACATATACTGACAGCAATGTCTGTAAGTAAAATCTAATATACAAAGCATTATAATGGCATGACTCCAGCATGACATATACATTTCATTATTCCAGTACAAATATTCTGGTTTAGTCACACTGTTTAAAATCACTTTGTTGATGAATTTATAAAGCCAAGGTCATGACAAAAAACAGAAAACTTGTATCATGAAGCCAAATAGCTGTTAAGCTTGACTCTAGACTTGTATCTGAATAATGTAAAATGATGTCTCTCTTACCATAATCTTCTTTCTTAAAGTCTTGTATGAGGGATTTCTGTTTTATGTCTTTCTAAATCCATATACCAGAGACAGATCCTTGGTAAAATAATACCATCTTCTGACTAGCGGGAAATCACAGTCCTTCCAGGCTACAGCAATGCACTCCCAGTCTGCCCTACAGATAACTTCTTGTTAACTCAACTTTCCATTTATAGGTCTACTAAACTCACAAATAGTCTTCCCCGGAGAAAGCAAGCAGCTGGCTTCAGATAACAATTCCTGTAGCTCTGGGCTTGCTATTAATGCTGTATTTCCATTTGCAGGGAAGGAATATGTTATTGTATACAATGTATTCAGTAACCTATACCACTGTACCTTATTGTATGATTTTGTAGGAAACCAATGTGAGAAAATGTGTCTTCATAAATAGGGTGCATTTTTAAATTGCAAAATGTTACATGGCTATAAAAGAAATGTATTTTAACCCTATATCTATAGCCCTGACAGTGTAAATTTATACATACAGTAATTCTCAGCAAAATATCTTTGCATCTTTGCATGTCTCTGATTTTAAAACAATTAAAATTCAAAAATAGCATAGACTTTTGCAGAAAAATGCTTTTGTGAAAAGAAAATAATTGGAATATACAACCAATTATTTTTTTAAATGTTCATGTGGTTTTCTATTTCTGAAATAAGGAAATTGTAATATCTGGTTTTGTATAATAAAGAGGTGTCCTTCATTATAATCCTAGTCTTTTTTTATATTGTTGAGAAATTTGTTTGAGCAAACCAGGGTTGGCCTTTCATGTGAGAAATATAATTTAAATTATAATAAAAAAGTGCTTAATACATGAGGCAAATGACCTAAAAACCTCTGTCTAGAATGAAAACAAAGCATTTTTTAGCTATATCTGTTTTATATTAAATTGATACTATAGTGCCTGAAAAGAATGTGAAATAATTTCATTAAAGAGATACTGACACCAGAAGTTAAACCTTTTTTGCATCTATCATAATTTTGGCTTTGCATTTTACTTATAATTTGCTATAAAGGATTGGCCTGATGCTTTTCCATTATCTATCTGACTCCCTGTGTTGATCTATGAGGGGGCTGCCATATTTATGCAGCAGGAGTCCGTTAGCATTAGAAACTTTAACTGACAGGCTGAGATGACACAGTCAGGTTGAAAAAACAGTCAGGTAACTTTTAATGTGCATTAAAATTTTACAAAATCGTTTTTTAGTGTCCGTATCACTTTAAGTAATGTAAGTATTTCTATGGAGTCCTTCAGGTGAGGACTGAAATCGTAGCAACAGGTACAGAAAAGGGGAAGGAGTGGGACAGAGCAGGTGTTAAACTAGTGGCAGGACGGAGTGCACATAAAATCAGTGACAGGATGGAGCAGGCCAGAGCAGGCGTAGAACCGGTGACAGAAAGGAGAGGGACAGAACAGGCATAGAACAGGTGACACAAAGGAGAGGGACAGAACAGATGTAGAACAGATGACAGTTTGGATTGGGTATAGAACCAGTGACAGAAAGGAGCGGGACAGAGTGGGCTTAGAACTGAGGTACCAGTGAGTGGAACTGGTGAGGTAACTGACAGGATGGAGTGGGTATAGAACCAGTGACAAGAAGGAGTGGGACAGCACAGGCAAAGAACTGGTGATGGGTAGGAGATGGACTGAGCAGGTATAGAACAGGGGACAGGAAAGAGAAGGACAGAGCATGTGTAGAATAGGTGACAGTATGGAGTGGGTATGGAACCATTTACACGAAGGAGCAGGACAGATCAGGAAGAAGAGGGGGTGAATAGGTATAGAACAGGGGACAGGAAGAAGCAGGATGGAGCAGCGTAGAACAGGTGGCAGGATGGAGTGGGCATAGAATCAGTAACAGGAAGAGCAGGCCTAAAAATAGTGAGAGGAAGGAGTGGAGCAGAGCGGGTGTAGAACAGATGACAGTATGGAGTGGGTATTCAATCATTGAGGTACCAGTGAGTGGAACCGGTTAGGTAACTGACAAAATGGAGTGGGTATAAAACCATTGACAAGAAAGAGTGGGACAGTGCAGGCATAGAACCGGTGACTGGAAGGAGAGGGATGGAGCAGGCATAGAACAGGTGACAGGAAGGAGCGGGATAGAGTGGGCATAGAACATGTGACAGGAAGGAGCAAAACAGAGCAGGTGTAGAACCGGTAACAAGAAGGAGAGGGACAGAGCATAGAACAAGTGACAGGAAGGGGAGGGAGGCCGCAGGTTTAGAACAGTTGACAGGACGAAGTGGGCATTGAGCCAGTGACAGGAATGAGAGGGATTTAGTGGGCTTAAAATAGGTGACAGACTAGGGCATATAACTAGTGAGGTACCAGTGAGTGGAACCTGTGAGTAACTTTATATAAAGCAGAGTCAGACGTGCTATTCAGCTGTATAACTTAAATACATTATGAAGCAGGAAAGCAATCCCAATATTTGCAAACCCAGTTTTAATAAAAACAAAGCAGACAATGGAGAAACCCTTCCTGAAACAGGTATGATGGAGGAAGATCCAGTAGACAACAAAGCTCTCTTTAAAAGGACAGCATGGCAATTAGATCACCAGTATCTATCCCTCACCTCTTCCTAAATCCATTATGCGAGGTGTGGTATCTTTGCACTGGTAATCTAATTATCTACCTAGCACGCCCCAAATATAAAGCATATTCATTTTCCGTGTTTGCCATGTTTATTTTAAACAATAACAAAAACCATAGACTTTTGTTCTGCTGTGGTACGTCTCTAACTGAAGTTAGATGTTTCCAATGCTCTTTATTGCTACAGTATATACTTTTTAAAGCATATACTACACATTATTTCTACTCATAGTATATAGAGCAATATAGAGTGTATACATAAGGTGATGTTTTGGAAATTGGTTTATTGCCAGCTAATAAATTCTGAAAGCCATAGTGCCTAGAAAATGATAAAATGTACTTTTTACAGAGGCGTTTTTAGTAAAAAGAAATGTACTCAGAAGTCATATCCATAATTCATATCTACTTTGATTAAAACCCTCTATGAAAGTTGCAGTAATCTTTACCGATGTTTAAGCTTTGCAAAATTCTCTCCATAATTATGTCAAACAATCCTTCAAGAGACCACCTGCCAGTTGAACCACTTGCTTAGATTATTTACAGTACATCTGCCTCAAACTAAAGTGAATTTAATTTAACTTTCTGAATTTTGTATTTCTCATGTTTCTCAATTTTTTTTTTAGTCTAAACTTAACTGGTTAGGATCTTGCTCCATATTTAACATATGTACAAACCAGGCATCAAGCCCTAACTGTAATGATAGGCTAATATAACACCTCAGACCAGACATTTTGATCACAACAGAAAGCATTGGGGGTACCACTTCTCAAATTAACATATGGAACATGCAAAAGTAGCAGCAAATTGTGGCCTAGGTTTCAAAATACTTGATTAAGAATTTTTGAAAGACGGTTCTCTGTGGGTTTAAAACTGTTGGTACAAAAATAAAAATATTGGAAAAAGCTCCTGCTGTTCTTATTGAAACCCTTTAATATAACCTCAAAATTCTCTTCAAGCTTATCATTTAGTACAATCTCTCTTTCTTACTGTTACCTTTATAACGGCCGGGTCAACGGAAGGAACGCACCACCAGCTTGCAGGAGTGGTGAACTACAGGTGTGCGGTAGGAGAATTACACTATAATGCAAAAGCATCATACTTTGTTTCTATAATTATTGTTATTAGGGCTAAAGAGGGTTAAATAGCATTAGCGATTCTTTAATACTTTAATAAGTGACATTTATTACAAATAAACACATTCATTGCTAAAGTTCAATACAAAACATCATCAATCTAAGAAGTCCAACTCGTTATTAGCAGTCGTGTTTAAAACCTTAGCCCAATATTATCTTTTTCTAGTTTCACCATAGCACAGACTGCCATTATTGCATTTGTCTGTATTGCCTGTATACATTAAAGTTTCTCTGTGGTCACTAAAATCATTTGAACAACTTTTCTATTCCGCCTAACAATAAAGCACTGCATCCCAGACTCATCTGACTGCTTCATTGACACACCATCCCTCACCCCCTAATGAACTGTTCCTTTGCCATCATTAACTTAGTTAACTGGTCTATCTTGAATAGGTTTTATTGGTTGCTATATGCATCTAATATTGTTCCCCTTATTTGCTTTGATTCTTTGCATTTTATTATTATTACTGCATCCCATTGCTTGATCAAAACTTCCCAAATTTCAAGTCAACATCCCCAATCCTCTTCGGCCTAAGATGTTTATTAAAACCAATACTGTTTCCAGTCCTTCGATAACAATCTATCCAATGATTCCTCTACATGGAGAATCCTAAAGACAGCAGTGTGATTAATTGGTTTCCCCCAATAATGTACTGTATGTATGCCTCTTAAGTATAGAATAAGATGCACAGACATAATATATTCCCAACAGATGTCATCAGAATGCTGAGAAGCTGAGAGTGTCAATGCAGAGACAGCATTGCAGCATGTTTGCAAGAAGGTCATACCAATTAAGTTGCCTAATCACAGTTCATGTAACATACACACGTTTTGCTTTAGAAAGATTTTTCAGCTCACTGAGAAAAGTCTCTAGAGCAATAGTTTTACTTACTTTAAATTCCTAATACAATACAAAAGGTACTTCACTTGCCTTAATTTGAAACTATTAGATACTAAAATGTTCACCCTCTAAATAAACTTTGTGTAGACCTATGCTTTAATTTTGTAAAATTATTTTAAGGATAATTGCCCAGCAGCAAATTGCCTTCACATTATCAGTCCCAAGGTTCTTCGCTGTCAGTATAGCTGATACCATAGGATGAGGTCATGTGACATAACAAATACACAAAGAGAGCTTACCTTTTTCCATCTTCAACTAAAACTTCAACTTCACTTAAACAATTTGTACAGTAGAGCATTATCATAATTATGCCTTCATTCTTCAAAATTCAATAAATAAAGAAGATGATAGGTTGAGAGATGAAATAGTAGAAAATCAATACTCATATCAAGAAGGCTCTTGCACACCCTTGTTGTATAATATTAGTATGCTTGGTGCTCAGTGATGGAGGATACGGCAACATCCAAATGTACAAAAGTGTAAATGTACACTGGCACACAACACAATGTACATACAGGGCGAACTTTTAATATGGAGGTGCAAGGTTACAGGGCGGATCCCTGAAATGTTGCACTTCTGCATTACTACATCTACATGTCTAGTGTGCTTCTATTGTTTGTATATAACCGAATCATATGGCAGCATCAAATGAGGCAGGTTTTCTACAAGGCAATGCTTGCTTGCAACACTATTACATTCAAAATCAATTCCATAAGAAATTAAGGCAATTTATTAATCTAGAACGTTTATTTATTCATTTATTTATAAAAGGGAATCTATCAAGTGCCAACGGTGTATACTGTTTTTATCAAATCAATATTTTACCTAAATAAAAATAAATTCTCCATTTAGTGTCATGAAATTATTTTGAGTGAGTTTGTTTCCAGATGGCTGTGCTCACAACACCTATAGGGACCTGAACAGTTAAATCGTTGCAAAATGGGATCATAAATCTTCATTTAATTGAATCATTACTGTAAATACCTGTACCAGGGCAGCCCACAATGAACATGTAAATACATGCAGATGCTAAACTGAGAAATGATTTAATTTTAGCACATTTTATTATATGACATTTATGGGATGAACTGTATATGCAGTCAGCAAACGGTTGTTCATTTTTTGGTGGCACTAATGCTATGAACATTTAGCATTTTCATGTTGGAAAGTTAATTGACTGGAGCTTCTATCATTTTATTGAGGTTTATAAAGTATTGTCTTACCATAAACTGCTTCATCTGATCTTCCATTTGCTGTCAGTCAGTGTACTGCCAGAGGAAGTAAGTGGTTCAGGCAAGACAATTCTGGGGTATGTAGTCCTCTATCTAGATCAGAGGGCTTATTTACCATAACCAAAACAGTGTGCAAAGTGATAAAAAAAACTGATAAAGACTGATGTCTGCCATATTTTTTGCAGTTTGCCCAATGCAGACACCTGCATCTTCCTTCGCTAATACAACACTTACTGTCCCGTCACATCCCCCCACCCCACATCACTATCTTACACATCATTCTTCCCAAATGCAGGCGGTAAGGACAGGACAGAGTTGCATGTCCCAATGCTGCACTGTTCACTAAGAACTGGATTTTTCATTCAGTACTCGGTGCAGAGCACAGTGTCAAGGGGGTGTAAGTGCTCCTAGAATGAGCACTAAGGATTGTGCTCTTGCTCCCTTGTTCCCCCTAAAATCAAGACTAACCTCTTAGATGTCTTTGGACTTTTTACATTTTAGTCAACTTTTTAGGCGCTACTTTGGTTCAGACTCCCCTTAGCTAATAACAAGGATATAGCTTGATAAAAACATTTATCAGCCATAAAAACAACAAACAGACACCTTGCAGCCCAGGAAGGAAAATGTTAGGGTGATTCTACAGTGCCATCTCCTAAAAAAAGTAAAGTACAACCCTTTTTACAAGACCTTTTTATGTCCCCATCCCTGGAGATGAATGTCTTGTGTAGCTTTCAGAAGTGAGCATTGATGTATTTCAATTATGACAAAACACTCAGATCTGTCTCTCATTTATTGCTTATGTATTGACCCCTGTTTATACAAGGAAATTTCTTTAAAGAAGGTTGGTTAACAGTACTATGGATTAAGAAAACTTTTTGTTGAAGGGCATTATTATGGGAAGTAAAACAATGGCATGGCATTGGCATAGATTTTTTGTTCAACATGTTCAACATCAAAAAATGAAAGTGTTTTAAAGTAATACAAATATAATGCAGTGTTGCCCTGCACTGGTAAAACTGCTGTGTTTGCTTCAGAAACACTACTATTGTTTATATAAATAAGCTGCTGTGTAGGGATGGGGGCAGCCATTCAAAGGAGAAAATTGTCAGGTTACGCAGTAGATAGCAGATAAGCTCTGTAGAACACAAAGGTTTTAACTGCTATCCACTATTTAACCTGTGCCATATAGCCTTTTTTGCCATTGCTACACAGCAGCTTGTTTATATGAACTATAATAGTGTTTCAGAAGCAAACAGATCTGTTTTACAAGTACAACACTGCATGATATTTTCATTCCTTTAAAATGCTTCCATTTTTTGGTTTTACTGTTCCTTTAACCATTTTCATGAATTTATTGCAAGTTCAAATGAAGTAACTTGATACATGGCTGCTTCCACTTATAGTTGAAGGGTGATGTTTTGTTAGTCATAGATCCAATATAGAATAATGGTATAAAGCAGAATGTAATATTACCTTCCACGTAAAAAAAAAAAAAGGATATTTAAAATTCTTGGAAATTGGCTCAGTCCATTTTGAAACTGAAGGGGTTGTTTAGATGAGACCAGGACTTAACAGGAAATAATTCATTCTTTTGTACCTCAAATAAAATAGGTATAATTCCTCTAACTGAATGTTGTATTTCCATGATTATGCAAGCATTTGTGACCTTCAGCATCAATCAACTGGAAGCAGAATGTATTCTTTCTCATAGAATGCTTTAGGCAGGAGTGCTGGATTTATCTGTACGCAAATCCTGTGTTCTTGGTAGGGAAAGGATTTACAGTACCAAATATATATTCCAACCACTCTACAAAAGGAACTTAAGATATTGTAACATTAAGATCTTTTGTGGAAGGAATAATCTTTCTTTCTTTATTGCAGGGTAAAGCTGGGATTTCTGACAGAATCAGCAGCTTGTGATGCATATCTTATGTTGAGCATTAAAGCTGATGAACCTAAAGTGTATAGTTCCGTGTTCCACTTTTTTCTAATATCGCCACTAAGGAATTATTCTTTGAATAATATGGGAAATAAACTGTATTTATGTCATCAAAATATACTACTAAACTCATGTCAGGCTAAACAAATGGTTTGCATAAATAAATAACCTGGAAATATACATAAACAAAAAGTAACCTTTCTGCTTTTGGCATAATGTAGTTAGAGGTTTGCAAGCATTTATTTCACAAATACACATATAAAGCCAATTCCTTCAATATAGTCTTAGATTTTTGGTGGAAGGCAGAGAACAGTTTAAGAAGTTGCTTTCAGGGACAAAATATTTGGTATTTAAATAAGCCTCCTCTCCCCCGTGACACCTTATTGGTGCATGTACACCACAGTTGTATATATATATATATATATATATATAGAAGATTGGAAGACTGCACTCACTCAACTAGCAGAAACATTAAAGACAACACCAACAAATTCAAAATGGCAGAGCACGGTGTGGCAGGTGGGGTCCTTGCACCCTAAAATACCTTGTAGGATTTACCACCCTTACAATCTAATGTGGATATTTTGGAGCACAGATAAATTAATATACATATTATTTAGAAAATCAAGCTATATGTATTAAAATTTTACATTGTTTATCTACTATACTACAATTCTTTAGCACAATATTAAAGTAATATACTCCCTTTATGAGTGTGCTTTAAGAATGGAAATTTCTCTGTTTCTTTCCAAACTATCTTGTCAAGAATCCTTCCTTTATTATCACTGCTGAGCTTTGTACTAAGCCACTGAATACTATAAGCATACTGTAACATCTTATGACAAGTGTGTGTCAGCCAACTTATTATACTGAAGTGCCAAATAAATCCACAAAAGCGTAATGTATGGAATAAATTGCAACTTCTAAGGCCATACTTAGTGTTCATAGTTTTTGATATTGTCTAGTACAATCTTTTATTACAGTGTAAATACTTTCTGAAGACAGATGTATAAAGGATAAAGTGCCTGTATTTATTTGAAACGTTGGTTTCAGTAAAGTAGTTTAATAAAAATATTGAGCTTGGTAGTAAGTCTTGAATACATTAGACGCAGAAGTCTGGCTAGCAGTAGTGTTAGAAATATCTGTAGTAGAAATAATATGTTCCACAGTTTGTGGATTGATAACATCTAGTAAAGAAGCACATTTGACAGTTCTACTGAGCGGCTTCCTAACGGCCTTGCTCAACCAAACATGAATCCACGATTTGACCTTATTTATCATTGTAAAAACTTGAAAAAAAACGGTTCGGAAAGAAACTCGAAAAAATTTGGGTTTTTGCGGAAAAAAATATATTTTTCTGTTTTTTTTTACCAAAATGAGATGTCATTTTAGATTGCTTGCATGCACTGTTAAGAACATAACGGATGTTTTTTTTTCATGAAATCTGCCTCTTTTGACAAGGATATCAACAAGTACCGGCTACACTCACGTTCAGATTCAGTGATGTGAATTCTGGCAAACCATAAAAGGGCAACGGGATTTATTAGCAGGGTTAGAAATTGAATAAAATCCCTACACATTTTGTAAGAAAAAACATTGCATGACAAACTCCCACCCACTGTATAAGAAATTAATCTTATTAATCCACAGCCATATATTGGAAGAGACTCCATAAATGATTAACCCCCCATCCACAGTAAAAGAGGTCAACTATGTGGAGTGCAAATCCTCCCAGACACAGAATAAGAATCCTTTTAAACTCCATTCAGTTCTTTCATTGTGAGACATAAAATAATACACATTTTCTTTCACATGGACTTTTATTAATTCCAATGTATTCTGCAGTCAGTTTCATGCTCAGACATTTCTATGGGTAACATTTTAAATAAAACATGAAAAAGAATGGAAGAAAGTTATTTTTTACTGCTTTAGAGAGACCCAACTTCACCTAATTTTACCTATTCCTACTTATTTTAGACCACATGCGGTGTCACATGGGAAAACGCTGGCCAGAATTCACAGAGATGGTGAATATTTAAAAGAATGAAATGCAATTATTTTACAGATAAGTGTCAAAAGAGAAACATGCGTGTAAATGTTTAATACACATTTATTCAAGCCTTCAGAGAGATGGGGATTATTTAAATGAATGAAATGCAATTATTTTACACATAAGTGTCAGAAGAGAAACATGCATATAAATGTTTAATACCCATTTATTGAAGACGTTCATTTTGTCTTCTGCTTAAGACCTCTTGAAGTTTTTGTTGATTAACACAAAGAATTTGTAGCTACAGACAAGGTTTTAACATGTTCTTAGAACAGTTAAATAATACAGCAAGGTTATGTGTATGTTAGGTAAGAGGAAGGTCTCATTTGAACACAACCTCATCTTTAATCCAGTTATAAAAATAGAGACGGTAGAAAATGTGATCCAAAGCATAACAACATACAGTATATTTATATCACATTCAATCATTTCAACGTTTTATTTGTAAATGTAATTGCTATTGAAAGCAGAATCGGATTGTAACACTGCTGTTCAACAGAAAAGTATTGTGTATACGCCTACATAAGGATAACAAATAGCAGACATAAGAACAATGAAAAGTTAAACCATAAGAAGAGTTTCTGCGTTATGATTTTGACTTCATTTTGTTTCTAATACCTTATATCAGAGGTACAAACTTTTTTGGGTTAACTGGCTGTAGAACTTTGGATCATTTCATAGATAATGAATTGCTTCACTGTATACTTACATGGGAACTCCCCAAAAATATAATTTCAGCTTTTTGAAAAAGAAACATCATTTCAAGCAACTTTGCAATATACATCAGTTAAAAATATGCAGACTTTTCATGATTTTTAATGGTTTCTGACAGTTCCCTAAGCCTAGCCCCCTGCTCTCCTGCTGAGCTGGCTGGCTGACTACTTTTACTTTATATCAACATCCAGCTGTCCTCAGTCTGCATCCTCCGAACCCCACAATTCCCTGCACACGTGATTTCAATAAGGAACAGAAAATCACAGTGCAATGCATTGTGGGTTATGTAGTTCCTGCATGCTGTCTGTAAGCTGTGGAGAAGTTGTTACAATTTGTAACATCAGTGTTTAGTCCCTCCTTCCCTGCCAGAATTTCAAATGATGCAGAAAGAGAAGAACTGTTAAACAGCTGGATTTCAGCAAAGAAAATGGCATTTATTCATACTTTTTGAAGAAACAGGTAACTGTGATGGATATATTAGGGGTTTCTGTGTCATGCAGGCCTCTTTATCAAATTTTGGTTTGGAAGCCGGAGTTCCCCTTTAAAAATCTGCACTCATGTCCAAAAATGGCAGAATTACTTTTCAGAATGACCATAGAGACATAGGGGGAAATTTACTAAAGGGCGAAGTGGCTAACGCTAGCGAAAATTTACCCGAGTGACGTCATTTCGGCACTTTGCCGATTTATTAACGGGAGCTGCCGTAAATTCGCTGGCGTAATTTCACCAAGGAGATAGACTCTGGTGCAACGTCACACTCTAATGGCAGGCGAATTTTCGGTCTGGCAAAGAGCGTTACTACGCAAATTCACTATGTTTTTGATTTTACTGACCGTTACCTCTATTGCCAGACTTGCCTTCACCACCTCAGACCAGGCGAAGTGCAATAGAGTAGATAGGAGTTCCTCAAAAAAAAGTTGGCGTTTTTTCCTATTTAAAGGAGAAGGAAAGGCTAAAATTAAGTTAGCTTCATCAGAAAGGTCTATATAAATACACCAGTAAACCCTCAAAGTAATGCTGCTCTGAGTCCCCTGTCAAAAGAAACACCACATTTCTTTGCTTTTATTGTGTACTCATGGGCTTCTGTATCAGACTTCCTGTTTTCAGCTTAAACCTCCAGGGCATGGCCTTGAGCATGCTCAGTTTGCTCCTCTCCCCCTCCCTCCTCCCATCCCTACTGTAATCTGAGCTCAGAGCTGTTAGTAAGCAGGGAGAGACTCAGGCAGGAAGTGATGTCACACCAAGCATATATGGCAGCTTCTATCCTAAACAAACAGAGACAGTGTCTAGAGCTGTTTACTCAGGTATGGTAAAGCATTCTGCAGAATAAATATAGCGTTCTAGCTTGCACTATTGTGGCTATTCTAGTGGCAATAAACTGTCTTGGAGCTTTCCTTCTCCTTTAAAGGGTGATTGACTGAAAAAGATCGTAAATAATTTTTTGGGGTACCCTCCTTCCCCCCTACATTTGCTAACATATGGCACCTAAACTATACAGTGGGCACATGTGTAGGGCATTATAACAACTTTATATAATTTTATTAAGGTTCCCTGGCCTTGTGTAGTGTACTGTATTTGCTGCAGCATATATGGCCATTGTACTTTAACTGCACGCCTTATGCTAATTAGCCAATGCTAGTGTAACTTCGAACTGCTGAGCGTAATTTAGCTGGCGTAATTTCGACAGCGTTCGGTACTGTGTCGGCAACCGGATCTTCGTGAATTAGTGTTGTCCAGGCGAATTTACGCCTGGTGAAGTGTTGCGATGTGCGCGAAGCCAGCGCTGGCGAAGTTTCGCCGGTTAGTGAATTTGCCCCATACAGATTATATTGACATTTTGAACATTATTCCCCCATTAGATAACATGATCTGTAGAGTTAACGATGCACACGTTACAGCACCATTTTCCTTTTAATGTTTAGTTGTTATAAAATATCCAATTCTAAGCAACTTTTTAATTGTTCTTCAATTTTTCATAGTTTTTAATTTTGTTTTTTTCTTCTGATTACTTCCAGCTTTCAAATGGGGATCCCTGACTCCATCTAAAAAACAAATGCTCTGTATCACTACAAATGTATTGTTATTGCTTCTTTTTACTACTCCTCATTTTACAGTCTCTTATTCAACTCAGTGCATGATTGCTAGGGTAATTTGGACCCTAGCAACCAGATTGCTGAAATTGCAAATGGGAGAGCTGCTGAATAAAAAGCCAAATGACTGAAAAACCACAAAAAAGTAAACCAACTGCAAACTGTCTCAGGTTATCACTCCCTCACATCATACTAGTTAATTCAAAGGTGAAAAACCCCTTTAATATGTACTGAAATGGCTCCAAGTGATATTACAAGTCAGCTACTGTATATGCAGAATATTCAGTGAGAACAATTAACAATTACTTGAAAGTTAAATGACTTGTATTGATCTTTTGGACCAGTGCACCCAGTGATTTGCTCCTTGATTGAACTTCATGAAAGCAGCCTTGACTGGCATAGATTGCAAGGAACCTGCATAGACATAACTAACTTTGCCCAATTTATACCAGTAACATGTGCTTTGCACTTTAAGATTGCATTTGGAAATGAGCCATTTTAAGTGATAGCTAGAATGATACAGGTATGGGACCTGTTATCCAGAATGCTCGGGACCTGGGGTTTTCCAGATAATGAATGTTTCCTTAATTTTGGTCTTTCTACTTAGGGGCCGATTCACTAAATTCGAGTGAAGGGTTCGAATTAAAAAAACTTCGAATTTCGAAGTTTTTTTTGGGCTACTTCGACCATCGAATGGGCTACTTCGACCTTCGACTACGACTATCGAACGATTCGAACTAAAAATCGTTCGACTATTCGACCATTCGATAGTCGAAGTACTGTCTCTTTAAAAAAAACTTCGACCCCCTAGTTCGGCAGATAAAAGCTACCGAACACAATGTTAGCCTATGGGGAAGGTCCCCATAGGCTTGCCCAAGTTTTTTTGATCGAAGGATATTCATTTGATCATTGGATTAAAATCCTTCGAATCGTTCGATTCGAAGGATTTAATCGTTCGATCGAATGAATAATCCTTCGATCGATCGAATTTCCTGCGCTAAATACTTCGAATTCGATATTCGAATTCGAAGGATTTAAATTCCTAGTCGAATATCGAGGGTTAATTAACCCTCGATATTCGACCCATAGTAAATCTGCCCCTTAAAGTCTACTATAAAATCATTTAAACATTAATAAACCCAATAGGCTGGTTTTGCCTCCCATAAGGAATAAGTATATTTTAGTTTGGATCAAGCACAAGGTACTGTTTTATTATTACAGAGAAAAAGGAAATCATTTATAAAAATATGGATTATTTGTACAAAATGGAGTCTATGGGAGATGGCCTTCCCATAATTCTGACCTTTTTGGATAATAGGTTTCTGCATAGCTGATCCCATACCTGTACCGTAAAAATAGTTTGTGTTTCCAGTGGAATAAATAGTTTTGCATTAATTCAGCAAATAGGGTGCAACTGCATTCTTTGTTGATTTGGCTCTAGATTACAATATGTTGCTTTGTTGCTCTGTTTCTATGATAGTTTCGAGAGTTGTTATGAAACCCGTGACAGATTTAGAAATGGAATAGAATTTCTTTGTGGTATAGATTTAGGCTGACAACACAGTCACATGAACTTGATATACTCGCTCACTACTACTTTCACCACCAAAGTAATACTAAAAATACTCGCTGCTTAACTGACACCAAAGCTAAGAGAGGTTTTTTGTGTTCCCTAGTGTTTAGTTATCAGAGCAGCTGTTCCTGTCTCTCACTAACCCAAGCCTCTGTGCTCTAAATACCGTGTTACAAGGACGCATACCTCTTCTTGCTATGCCGTTAATGTTTGATATGCGCTGGCTAGCAGGGCCAAAACAGTTCTGTTGTCATGCTGCAATGTCTGAAAGAGCACAGTAATGTTATTCAGATATGAGGTTATCATGCAAAGCAAGAAAGTAGGAAAAAGTGCTGCATATGAAGTATTGAGTGAGGCGCACCATATGTTTTACGCCAAGCTTTATTCCATATTTTGCCATACAATATTTTACACACCATTGCACATATTACCCTTAATCAAAAGCAGCTTCCTCTTTTAGGAGAAGAATATAATGACCTTGGCAGACCATAACGAGACCAGGCTATCAGTCTGAAGCTAGTGAATGGCTATTTCTCGAAATAATAGCACAATAAAGAAAAGTACATCTGTAAGAATAAAAGAGGTTGCTAAAAGCACTAAAAAGAAAGGTTTCCTTACCCCTTTGTGTTACATCTATCTGCAAAAACACAGTATGCCTACACATGAAAAAAAAAATCCCAGTGTATTACACTCAAAAGCACTTTACTGAAGGACAATTTGCACAAAGAAATTTAGAAAATGATAAAACTACCTAGACATGATTATAAAGCAACAGTAAGAATCATGGCACAGTGGAGGCGGCACCAGGGAGCCCTGTCCTTACCCTCTGCCTCAGGGTGAAGTAAGCTACTTAGTTTCTATGTGGGATAAGTTTTGTGTAGGTTGGATTAATTTGTAAATTCATATTTTCACATAAAGCCAATGTTTTATGCATGAGGGCATTGCTTGCTATGAATTTCAGTATTAGATATTGGTTCTGAACGTCTCTTGTTGATCCCTTATAATACTAGGCGAAAGAGCCAAACTCTCCTCTCAACCACTTACAGTCCTTTCGTTTAAAAAGCAAGTTTCAGCTCTCCCTTCATATGACATGGTTTGCATAGAAATTTAGGTTTAAAAAAGATGCACGTCCATTGAATTCATCAAATTGTCTTAATTAAATCTGTGTAAATGCTGGTTTATCCAGAGGAAGGCAAACAGCCCCATCTGAGGCCTAGCAAATGTCCTTTAGAGTGGGGAAAAAATGTCTCCAGCTATCACTGCAAAAAATGTTTCACATATTAGGATATTGAGAACTTAATTTCTTCTTTCTAAGTGGATGGTGTCTGTTTAAATGGCCTATTGGTTAATATAAAAAAAAGAGTTTAATGTATGGTCCATGATGGTGTATGGTGCATGATGCAGTGGTGGAGCACTAGGGGAGCCATAATAGATTTACCTGTATAATTACCTGCTCTGCCAATAGTATTCATTGGGCATTTAGTTGGGGGAGGGGAGTGGTGTGAGGCTGGAGTGGTGGACACTTTGCTTGGGTTTTCCAGTGGGCCAAGCCTCCATCAGTCCGACACTGGAGAAGCAAGTTTGTGCACAAAAGGATATTTATATCACAAACTCTATTTTGTAAATTCTTGGATGGATGGATGCAATTCATGTAACAGAACCAGTGATGTGTAACATTACTTACAGAATGAATTATATAAAAAATAACACTTGGACAAAATATATAATGGTGTAAATGATAAGTGTATGGCAAGCACCAAAATTAATATCTAACACAATTTGTAAGATTTAAATTCCAAAATTGAATCTGCTTGTGACAGATTAATTTACATCAGCTGCTGCGGGAATCCTGGAGCTACTGCACCTGTGCTCCTGCATCAATAGATGCACTATGCATGATTCTGCGAGAGGAGATGGGACTGAACCAGTGGTCTCTGCATCACACTTCATTTATTCTGCCAAAGTTACTAAACTTTACACCAAATCTTTACACTTGTTTTTTTTTTTTTGCACTTTGCACTTTGCACCTTGTTCCCTGAATGGAAATAAGCCGGACAGCCTCCAAACATTTTTCCTGGAAGCCCTGGAAAGAATATATTGTAGATCTTGTAAATACGTTATTTGTTTCTTAAGACAGAGATGGGTTATGTAATAAAAGATATTCTTTTCCCAAGTGCAGTAACCTATAGCAACCAATCAGTAGGTAGCATTTCCTGATCACCTGTTTTAAAACCTCCCAAAATATCCTCCAAACAACCTATTGGTTGCTAAGGGTCACTGGATTGAGCAAAACGTTGTGCCTTTTATTATAAGTTGAAAATGCAGATAAAAATATGTTTGGGTTTTCAAAGGTTTTCTTTGAAGTATCATGATAAAGAAGCATCTTTGCCATCACTGTATAAAACTCTAGCATTAAGCATTGACTATTAGAGGGCCCTGGCTATTACATTATGACAAAATATAATTGAAGAAGAGAACTTATCTGACCTTTCTAGAATTTTGGTACAAACGCTCTTTGTCTTGTACTTGTAATCAGTTATAAATATGACAGGGTGGCCAAATCTTGTAGCAAAGTTTGAGTTTATATTGTAAAGCATTTGCTAACAACTGTATAAAAGTGACAATCATTTCTATTAAGAAGAATGCCAGCTCTAGTTTAAAATGTATATTTTCCTTTCCTTCTCCCTTTTCTCTACTCTGTCCTCTTCTCCTCCTCTCCTATAAAAACATTTGTGGCTTTGACCCCCCCACCACCATTTAATGACAAAATTGTTCCTCAATCAGAATTGTGTTCCCCTATAATAGCAACATATTTTTATAAGAATTGTGTGTGTACATATACCTGTAATTTGTATTTTGCAAAATGCAGAACTGCTGAACAGGTAGACTGAGAAACAAAACTGGATGAAAACGGACATATGGATTTAATCAACAGTATCCTAATAATGACAGCCGCATTGTATTGTATATTTTTCCAATGGCTTTAAGGCACACAGAAAGGCATAATGGAGAATGGGGAAATACAGAATCCGACAATTATTGTTGCTGTAAATACTGTAACAACTTGCTGTCAAATGCTGACTGACTGACTGAAAACTGTGCTAAACGTGTGTCAGGGCATCCGAATAGTTAATCCAAATAGGTAATCTTGCTTTTAGATAATTTCTCACTACGTGTAACTGGTGGTTCAATATTTAACATTGTTCTAATTCCCTTGATTCTCTTTCTTTTTATGCTCCTTCCTCTTCATGGACCTTTAGTTTAAATAGTTCTCTCTCATACAGCTTAGAGAAGATAAATATTGAGACCACAGCCCTTTGGTTCCTGCCTTCTCCCCCTTCTTTGTATTCCTAGGGATTAGCTAGAAAAAATATTAGACAGAAGGCTCAAGGGAACAGCTCCACCAGCTATTTATTTCCGATTTTCAATCCTATCCTCTGACTCTGGTGGTGGTTTTTAAAAATTGCTTAGCCAAAGGAAAATAATTTATCCCAGATCTACATATATATTCAACCAAGGGTATTTATTTATTGCACTTTAATTTCTGAGTAAGCACATGTCACTTCACTCTTCAATTAATTGGGTAATCATTGAATTATTTATTGGTATTACATTCATGAAATTTATTTTTTTTCTCCTTTGTAAATAATTCATGAATTAATCACACGTGTGTTGACACAACTAATTGCTACATAGTATATGGTTTATGGGATCAATTTTTCTGTGAAGTGCTAAATAAATTAAGCACGTTTTGTTGTAGTAGGGTCAATAATTTAATAGGGTGTATTTAGGTTGAGGGCTTTTGTAAAATAGCTACTAGAAAAGGGTTATTTTTTCTAACAACCATACTAGAATGAATACTCAACCAACAAATAGTTTATATCATATTAGGGGCTAGATTCAATTCAGAGAGAAAAAGTTATTTCAGAGTTTATCACGTGAAAAGTCATGGACGAGATTCAAGGAGAAAAAAACCTTTGACTCTAATTCAGTTCCAGTTTTTTCCCATAGACTTCAATAGAATTCTTCAACAGAATTTTCATGCAATAAACCGTGAGAAAAGTTTTTCTGAATTGAAATGCATCTCAAATTGTCTTCTCCATGACTTGTCATGTGATAAATCTTTTTTCCACTAAATTGAATCTGGCCCTGTCCTATCAAAGAATCTGAACACACTGGAACATAGATATCAGTAAATATTGACCTTTTACATCTTTTCCAGTGAGCCCCTCTTTTGTGATATTCTCTGTGCTCCCTCAGAGATCACCTGACCAGAAATACTGCAGCTCTAACTGTAACAGGAAGCAGTGTGAGAGTATGAGACAGAACTTTGTCCATTAATTGACCTAACATACTGTATATGTGTGCCCTTGGTTTGTTTGTTTGTTTGTTTCCACTGTGAATAATACAATCCCATTGGGCAGCTCCGATGACTTTACCAAGTAGCCAATGGATTACCCAATGGCACATACTACTAAAAAAGTATATTTTTATAGAAATGGTTTATTTAGATCAAGCAGCGTTTTACATAGGGTTTTATGTGATATGTTTATCGATACCTACATTGTTTGGATGTATAGTTTTCCCTTATACTGACCTACTCTCACTAACACTTTTGGGCACATTTACTATGGGTCGAATATCGAGGGTTAATTAACCCTCGATATTCGACCGTCAAAGTAAAATCCTTCGACTTCGAATATTGAAGTCAAAGGATTTACCGCACTTCATTAGTTCGATCGATCGATTTTCCTTCGATCCCAAATTGACAGGAAAGCCTATATGGGCCTTCCCCATAAGGTAACATTGATGTTCGGTAGGTTTTAGTTGGCAAAGTAGGGGGCCGAAGTTTTTTTTTAAAGAGACAGTACTTCGACTATCAAATGGTGGAATAGTCGAACGATTTTTAGTTGGAATCGTTTGATTCGAAGTCGAAATCGAAGGTCGAAGTAGCCAATTCGATGGTCGAAGTAGCCAAGAAAAACGTTCGAAATTCAAAGTATTTTTTATTCTATTCATTCACTCAAGCTTAGTAAATGTGCCCCTTTCTCTGCGGTACATCATATGCCCCTGATTTATAGATCTTCATTAGTTGCTATGAAGAACAGGATTAAATATACTATGGTACCGAATGGTACAAAATGCGTAAGGTGGGTCATACGTGGTCAGTATGTACTATTTTTAATATGCTATTTGAATAAATCTTGGATTTTTAACTGATTAAAAGTCATGGGACATATATCTTAGATACATGGTTACTACAAACAGTATGACAACTTCCATGAACATGAATAATGGCAAATATTCAAATAAATAAAGTTTATGTGCAGAAAAAGACAACACCTATATGTGTATTTAAACATTTATGGAAAACAATGTAGTTATAAAGATTGTTTATAAACAGGATATATTTTCCTATAAAACTCATTCAAGTGCATAGTTTGTAGGTTTTGATGGATGTTCTCAGTAAATACAGAAATACTTTTTATAATGTTTTTGATCCACACTAAATGAAAGTTTAATGCATTTCAGTGAATTGAGATGAGGATGTGAGGCTTGCTTCATGCTCTGTTGGCTTTGGAAGGAGGCATTCTTTCTTTAGAAAACATTCACTGTTCCAAGAAAATTATATTCACGGTGCATATTTTGGGGAAATGAGCACATTTACATTCCTTGATTGTCTGAAGTTGCAATAATTTGGTTTTCATTCATTTGCAATCATGATTAACAATGTATGTTTTTGCTGCTCTCTAAAAGAGTAGTATGGAAATTCACTGAAATATAAAATACAGCTTTATTAAAATGAAATGTATCCCCGAGGATAGATATAAAAACAGATGATGAAAATACAGACTGTATCAAGATCATAAAATCTTAATTTGTCATAAAAAATAAAGCTTTGGAAAGCAACTTTACAGCACATCTTCTACCATACTAAGGGAAACCTTGAAAGTATTTTTTTTTATTTCATTAGTTAAAGGGGTTATTCAGCTTCAAACAACTAGTTTTCTGATAGATCACCAGAAATAACGACTTTTTCCAATTGCTTTCTATTTTCTAGGTGTCACTGTTTTTCCAATATTGAAGTTTAAAGTGTCTTTTTTCACCTTCTAAAGCAGCACAGGGAGGGGGGGTCGCGACCCTGTAAACTGTTCTAAATTGATACATTTAGTTGATACATTTCTTATCTTTGTCCCTGCTGAGCAGAATCCCTGAGTTTCATTAAAGGCGGCTGTTAGAATTGATACAATAATTTCTAATTTTCCAGAAAATGTATCAACTAATTTATGCAAAATTGGAACAGTCTAGAGTCTGCACCTGAATTACTGAGCTGCCAAACTCAAACTCCAGAGACACGAACATTCAACTTTTTACTTAGATTTTGGAAAAACTGTAAAAAAATAAATAATGGAAAGTAATTGAAAAAAGTCTTTATTTCTGGGGAACAATCTGAAAACAACTGAACTGAAAAAAAGGTATTTGGAAGGTGAACTACCCCTTTAAACAGGGCAAACATGAAAATTGAAGCTACTTCATGTTTGGTCCTTGCATGGTAGATAATTAGATTACCAGAGTACTGATTATAAATAATGGACTCTTGCAAACAAAACAGTCACAACAAATGATGAAGGAGTTTTATCAAAAACATGGAATAGCTTACACTTCCTCATTTGCCCAAGAAATAACAAAAACCATCGCATTTTTGTCATTAACACAATAGAAAAGATTTAAATTGAGAACAAGCCCTATACACTGCGTATATATATAAAACATATATGCTAATACCTATACTAATAGCTGTAGATTTTAAGAACCCAATAACCTTGATTATTAAGATTATTAGGAAATCATCCAAGCCCCTCTTAAATCTTGTAAGTTGATTGAAGACATGTTGAACAAGTGGGTATACTGCCCCTACTCTAACACCTATAAGGCAGCACTTGGACAACTTCATTTGTACAACCCTAAAGCAGTGCATAAAAAACCATATAACAAGACAAGACCCAAATGTACTTGAACAAAATAAAAAGGAAAAGAACGCTTATATCACAACAAATAAGGTCTCAAAGGTCACAAACAGGGGCTGACGACCGTCAGAAGATCAGTGCTCAAAAAAAATTAAGAATAGAAAGATAACCCGTCTGTATCAATTAATTAGTATCTAGTGATAGATTAAATCCCTCCCAATAAGAAAGGTGATTAACTTAAATTAAAGTGCAGTGCGTGCCTACTCATTTAGTTCATCAACAATATTCTATAAAAACCAATCACTCCACAAATCAGTTAATTCCCAAGCCAATTCATAAAATTAAGTATAAATATAAAGTGCAAATTAGTGCATATACTCAATGACTGTTGCCCAATTAATGGTAACAATCAGTTCATTGACAATTCATGATTGGACTCGAATAAATTAAGTTAAAAAAGACCAAAATTCATTAGGAAGTGCCAAAAGTTATACACAAAGGGCTTAATAGTAGATTGATGTTCTAAAACGAATCAAATTATGCTGCAAATGGTAAAGTGCCAGGCATATAAATATCTATTACTAGAAGGATAAATTAATGAGAAGAATCTAAATCTAATTGATTATGACCAGGGATTGGGCAAAGGCCAACCAGAGAGCTACAGTCTTATAGAAAGATTGTAGGATATAATGAAAAAATAGAGGGTGGAGCTGTCCCAAAACTAGCTGCCTATTATTTTCTAAGACTGGGACACCACAAAGAGGAGGCAGGACAGGGTCACCAGGACTGTGGCCTTGTAAATTAACTTGTCCTGATCTTAATTGAGACCATGTTAAACCTGAAAAGACCCAAATGTACCCTAAGATGATATTTACCACAAGGCTACCACTGTAATGTTAAAACAATTATTGACATTATCAGTAGTAAAAGTCAGTACACCAATATTATATCCATTCAAATGTATTTTTTTCAACAAATAATGCAGATTACAATTTCTGTGGTGGGAGATCTTTCTGTACAGATGAACCACATTTTAAAGAACATTAAGACATATACACAAATAACTAAAACCCTGAATATATCAGCCAGTAAATAAATGCATGTCCTCAAAAATTGGAATTAAAAAAAAATAACATTCTCAATACAAATAAGATGACATGCTCCTCAGTCACTTTAAACTTGAAGTTACTTTTGACACAAACAGCAAAAGTAAAGTTGCTGACAAAGTGAGATTTTTAGAAATAGTCACTTTGTCATTTGATTTGACAGCTGCTGGATGACTGCACATAAGGATATGATTGCTGTACAATGTCTTTCCTGACTAATTCCTTAATGTGTGCCTCAAATGGATCTTTAGGGTCTGACACCTGCATGTAAACCTGATGATCACTTAACCACTGATCACCATGGTTTAAAACTTCCCTTTGAGCATGTTATGCTTATAGAGATTCTTCAAAACAGCTCTCTTCAGGGGGAAAGATCAAAGGACTGTAATTTCTAATGTACAGTATGTCTAAATATTAACAAAATGAGATTAATTCTTGTTTGGAGTGTGATTCAGAAGTCTGGTTTCAGACAACTGCTCTAAAGGATACATATGATTGCTCAAATTACTGATATCTTGGGATTAATGTTTATGAGGAATCTTGGTCTGCAAGCTTTATTGCTAAGGATTTTTACTGCATATCCTTATACTGTACTAAACTTTTATGGCTGTTAGTTTAAACATGTCAGCTGCAACTATCTAGCGGGAAAGAGGAAAAAGTCCCCATCAGAGTCTTAAAAAAAACAAAAAACTAAAAGTAAAGTATACAAAGACTGGAATAAAATGGTACACAAAGAAGGTATTTCCTGTGGAACAATGAATACCATTCAACTGTTGTATGATGTAGCACAGATGACAGTGAAGCAACACACATGGGTAGAAGTGTGTGTGTCAGAATGAGTGATATTATGGAGTGCAGCTTGTAAGGGGCTGGGAAATGTGAACGGTCGATGTACCTGTGTGTTTGTATAAGTGAGAGCAGAGTATAAAATGTCTGCGCTACTTGCTCCCAGGGTCTAGACTGGAGGGCATGGCAGGGAGCAACATCTATCAGCAAGAGGTGAGTTGGATCCAGTCTGGGTTCCAGGTATGGAAAGTTAGAAATAGATAGACTAGGGTAAAAAGGTACCAGCATGTGCTAGGAGTATAAGACAGATAGGGTAGCTAGAATAGGCAGTTGTTGCTCGAACTATTATGTAGAGGGAATAGTTCCCGACAGATACCCTGTCAGTTAGGGACAAGGAGAGAGTGCAGGAATAGTGAAGCCTTTAAGCCAACTTCCACAGAGAAGAAAAATTCCTGTTACGAGAACAAAGGGGTACTGTGGGGTAACCTTGACAGGAGGCTTGAGAAAGAGAAACTCTAGAACAAAGTGTTAGATTGCTAGAGCGAGACAGGTGGGGTTTGAGATTTCAGGTCTAGTGGTAGAAGTGGAAAAAAGGTGGTAACTTAACAAAAGGGAACTGTTACTACATTAAAATGATACTGACACTAAAAATGTTCTTTTCAAAATATTAATCTACATTAAACATTACATATAGTTTACGTTGATCGTTTCTGCTTTTGTAAGTAGTGATGGGCAAATAAATTCACCAGGCGCAAATTTTGCCACCGGAGAATAAATTTGCGAAAATTAGTCGGCGAAAATTTGCAGACGTCGAAAAATTTGGAACAGCGCGTCAGAAAAGTTGCCGGTTGCACGTCAACATTATTCGGACGCCTATTGACTTTAACGCCGGTGTCAAACTTTCGCTGGAAATTTGTGAATTTTTCGCCACAGCGAAACGGGACAAATTTGCTCATCACTATTTGTAAGTAATTATTACTGGAAGTTCCTAAACCTGACTGTTTTGCCAACCTGACTCTCCCATCTCAGTCTTAGAGTTTCTAATGCTAAACAACTACTGCTGCACAAATATGGCGGCCTCCTCATAGAGGCACATGGGGGTAAGAAAGGTAATGTAAAAGCATGAGGCAAATACTTTTATGGCAAAATTATAAATAGCATAAGATAATGTTATGATAGATAATAAAAAAGGTTATTTTCAAGTATCTCGTCCTATTGAGATTTGTAACTGACAAAATAACAAGTACGAATGTGACCCGGAGCAACTGTGTGACTGTGGTGTATCAAGTAAAGTGTTGAAAAAGTGAAATAATTCCCTTTAACTTTATTGGTTCCAACAATGGAATAAGGAACACACTTATAGTGATGTAAATAAGATGGAAGGAAGTGTCTAGTATTGATGCACCACTTCTACCTCTTCAAAGCTACCCACTGCCAGGGCCTAGTGGCTCTAGTAAGGTTGGAGTTGGGATCAATGAAGATGCTTTATACAGAATGTCCAATTTGCAGTATCTGAAGGGTTTAAAAAGTTCTTAGTTGTATTCAGAAAAAGGACAGGACAGGCCAATATGAAGTCAGATTCAAGGCAGGGGTTCAAGAACCAAATGATCAAACCAAAATAGCAAATAGCACCCAGGAATTTTACCAAGAAAGACCAATATTTCAGCATTGAACCCTGGCATCCTTTTATTTAGAATTTTTTTTGCCAGCCAACTTGGACACGAAGTAGAGTGCTCCTTACATTCTTCATTTTAATGCAGATCAGAATCCTAGATGTTTCTAGTAGAAGGAGGTGGCTTAGGAGGTGGCTTAGGTAATTGTGCAACAGCTTTTGTTTCAGGAACTTAAAGGAACAGTTTAGTATGAAAATAGATAGGCTGAGCAAAATAAATAATGTTTCTAATATAGTTAGTTAACCATAAATGTAATGTATAAAGGCTGGAGTGACTGGTTGTCTAACATAATAGCCAGAACACTACTTCCTGCTTTTCAGCTCTATAACTCTGAGTTAGTCAGCGACTTGAAGGGGGGCCACATGGTACATTTCTGGTCAGTGAGTTTGATTAGATTCAAAAGCAACAGATATGACCCATGCGCTCCCCTCCTCAAGTCTCGGATTGGTTACTGCCTGGGAACCAGGGTAACCAGTCAGTGTAAACCAAGAGAGCTGAAAAGCAGGAAGTAGTGTTCTAGCTATTATGTTAGACATCCAGTCACCTTTACACATTACATTTTTGGCTAACTAACTATATTAAAAACATTGTTTATTTTGCACCACCTATCTATTTAACCAGATTTTATTTTTACACTGAATAATTCCTTTAAGTGGCAACTGACAAGTGTAAGGCCATGGTTTTTCGCAAACTGTTCTAAATGGTTTTGCTGGGATTGATCGGTATTACCAGAACTTGCAGAATTTTCCCCAGTTCAGACATTGCTTCCTCTGGGATGTCCATGGCCAGATTGTACTTCAGTCTCATAAGGCCATCAGACTCAGGGACCAAGGAGGAAGTTGACAATGGGGAATAGACATCAAGCACAGAATATTAGGCATTGAAAGAGGTAAACTAATCCATAATCAAATTTCAGCCACAGGTCATGCCAAACAGCACTGAGAGTAGCCAGAAACAGAGAAAATCACTTACCCATTAATCTCTAGTGTCAATGCTTTTTCAACCTGAATATATTAGGATTATTAAATGAGATTGTGTTGAACATAGAAAAGGAGAGCCACTAACACTAACAGGAGGTAGGAGATGTATAACTCTGTTGTGCATGCCGTACTAATCGTAGACAAAAACATTTTAAAATCTGTAAATACATGCTGGGTTATATGTAGGTCTGTAGCTGATTAAGCCATCTGACTCATTGATCTCCATGGTAGTCAGAAATTATATCTTATAAATTATATTTAATTTTGTATATATATATACACACAAGTGTATAGTGAAAATTAGTTTCACATACGTAGATACATTTAATTGCAATAGAACATAATAGAACAATTCCCTACAAATACTGTAATTTATTGATAAAATGTATGCAGCGCACTGTTATAGATTTAAGAATAGAATTATCAAACTTCTTTGTTTTGTCTGTCAGTATCAGGATTTCATTAGAGAAAACAGAAACTATATAATATTTAAGATTATAAATTTATTAAAATATAAACATAATATATATAGGGGTTACTTATCAAAGTCGGAATTTATCTCAATATTTTCTGCTACAAAATCCGATCAAATCTGCTCTGGTTTTTTACGCTTATTTATTATTACATTTTCCCGAAAATGTGCTTTGCAGGAAAAAATCAGATTTTCACGATTTTTCAGATATTTTTCCTCCGAATTTTCACCTGAAAACTTTGGGGTATTGCACAAAACCCAGCGCACATAAAAAAAAAATCATTGTGATTTCTCCTGATGACTTAATAAATTCTGAATAATTTGTGATTTTTTAAAAGTCTGATATTATGTTTTTTTTAAAAAATCACAAACTTTTCGTGATTTTTGCATTCAGAGTTTAGTAAATAACCCCCATAATGTCAGGAATACAAATCCTGGTTTCCAGAAGATTTTAAGAGTGTAATGACCTTCTTCTGACAAGGCCACATTTTACAGGGCATTTTAAGATTTATGAATCTTGTAATCACAGTCTTATTCGTCTAATAATAATAATTAGATGTTTCCATCCTGAGGTTTGCTGGTACAAGTAAAAACATATATATTACAAACTATTATCATTATAGGAAATACAGTATACAGAAATACATGGGTGGGAATCAGTGTCGGACTGGGATGCCAGGGGCCCGCCCGAAAACCTTAGACCGTGGGCCCACTTTCCAAACTCTTTATTCCTCCTCTCCTCACTCAACCTCTTTATTCTCCTAGTCTTTTATATCTACTTACTATATTCTTCCATTATTAAGCATTTTTTTCCATAAATAGCGAAGGACTATGAAATAGGCTAAATGGTTAGAAGCAAGAGGGCCTACTGACACCTGGGCCCACCGGGAGTTTCCCTGGTATCCCGATGGGCCAGTCCGACACTGGTGGGAATTCCCATTAAAAATCGAATTACCGTATATACTCAAGCCCACAAAATATGCTGAAAAACTCTGCCTCGGCTTATACTCGGGTCAAGCGCAAAAACGGTCGCCGGCATCTAAGGATAGTCGCCGGTGTCCAAGAATAGTCGCCGGCGTCCAAGAATAGTCTCCAAGAATATTCGCCGGCGTCCAAGAATGGTCGCCAGCATCCAAAAACAAGACGCCAGCACCTCCAATGGGAGCAGAAACCCTCAATTTTTTGATTGAAACTTACCAGAAGCTGCTGCATTTCTCACCCTAGGCTTATACTTGAGTCAATAAGCTTTCCCAGTTTTTGGAGGTAAAATGAGGTACCTCGGCTTATACTCGGGACGGCTTATACTCGAGTATATACGGTATACATTTTCTTTTTTTTACTCTCATACTGACCAATTTTAGGAATGTTCATAAAAGAGTCGCAGCAATTATACTTTCTAATACACATTGGCTACTGTATTTAATTCACAGAAGTCATGCAGTAGGATTAATCCAAATGCTTTGTTGCTTGGTTGGTTTTCAGCTCCAATCCAGCACACTAATGAGGTATAGTAATTCAAAACCAGATTTTGTATAATATATATCCCTAATGAATACTTAGAAGAAATGCCACCACTTCCACTAATCAAATTATTTCTGCTGTAATATTGCCAAGTTAAACTCATTTTATAGATACATAAAACCACATGGAATTGACAGCAGAGGACTGTTAAGGGTAATATAAAAAAAAAAAAAGCTGCAAAGTTTTCATCTGATCTAGTAACATAAAGCTATGCAAAAAGCATTTAATGGTCATCTAATTAAAAAACACATTTTGTTGCTGTGAGTTATTAGACATGATTCAAAATTAGCCATTTTTATTATTTTAGCCCCTAACTAATCTATAGGATGTAATTCAGTAACATCTAGAACCCTGTTATAGAAAGACATAGATAAAAATAATTTCTAAATCCTCATTTTCGTCCCACTTACTAGCATAATGAAAATTAATAATTGAAAAATATCCTCCAAAAGCAAATACATATTTCAGTTGTTGTATTTCAATCCCAATCAACCTCTGACAAGAAGTCAAATCACCAAATTATTGTAAAACAAACAGAGCTGTTCAAAGCTTATTTTCGCAGAGGGACAGAAATGAAGTGCATCCTACTTAAAATGAATAGCTGTCCTATGCCCTTCTGTGTCTCCTGAAATAATGAATCAAGCACATGGCAAAATGACAGTGCACTTTTACAACTCTGTCTGAGTAAACAAGCAAGTTCTGATTAAATTACAAGTGTCCACTTGATAAAGTGATGTTGTCTAGGCTGTATTTGGAATTTTGGTACTTGAGCTCTGTGATGTGCATTTTTAATTTAATTCCTACAAAAAATGTAGGGACAGAGCTAAAGATGCCAAGGCTATGACAGTACTCCTGTCTTCCAGCTGCTATTCATGAACTACAGAAACCAGCAGTTCCCGTTGGGCTGAGGTTGTAGTTTAACAACAACTGCAGTGTTATAGATTTGATTTGCAGATTTGGCTGAAAATGTCAAATCTATTGCTATACAGTTCAATCTAAGAACATTATCTCGTCATGAGGTCAGAGGGTTTGTTTTCTTAACAAAAGTGCCATGCACATTAATCATTGCAATTTGTTGTGGTTACCCACAATGCAACTTTTTACAGCCAAATTGCACCCCCACCAAATTGGTACATTTTATTCCTACAGACCTTGCTGTATCATGGGTACAAAACTTATTGTGGCTTTTTGTAAATGTTAGTCAAATGACCCTTCAATTATGCACATCGCAAGAGCAGGCGCATGGATGTATAATTACAGAACCTTCCAGTACATGGGATTTCATGTGCCAATGTGTTCGATGTTTTAAAGGCATTGTTAAATTGGTATGCTTCCTCACTGTTGGAAATTGAACATGTTGGCTAGTAGATTTTTCTCTCTCTCTCTCTCTCTCTCTCTCTCTCTCTATATATATATATATATATATATATAAAATACACAAAAGCCATAAATCTTTTAAATTATATCCTTATAAACGGTGAGTTCTGATGTCATCAGTTTATAAACGGTGAGTTCTGATGTCATTTCTGTCACATGACTCACTGAAACTTGTGTATTATAATAAATAAAGTACCCCCAGTTGCAAAATATGAGGATATTAGAAGTTACCTCGGGGTTCCATGAAACTCCTCGGTAACTTATAATATCCTTATAATTTACAAGAGGGGGTTACTTTATTCACTATATATATATACATGGGATTTGATGTATGCACAATGTTCAAAGGAAAGAAATTGCTGCCTGCATGGACAATTAATAGGCATGGCACATAAGTCGGTCCACCCAACAAAATATAGCTAATGTAAAGAGCACAGCTGCACAAAAAAGCTGGATTTCTTGTTAAATAATTGAAATTTGTGCACAAATGATCAAGTATGCTTTGCAAGAGGTGTGCAGGTCACATGGGAGGCTCAGCATCGCTGCTGTACAGGCATTGGTCATGCTTCTTTTTCAGTACTTTTTCCTCCCTGAGTTACTTTGAATTTCATTAGTCAAAATGAAGTGCTTCTTGAGAAAATCTAAAATGTTGGCTCTGCAGTGTTAACCAGACAACTCAAATGATTATCAGTATTTGTTGTTTGCTGGAGTTTTGGGAGACATGGATAGAGCAGATCTTTGGTGAGCAACATACTTTTTGGACTTTGCTAATAGTAAATGAGGCTTCCCGTGTGGCTGCCCAAAAAAAAACCCTTTTTTACCCAAAAACGAACGCTGGCCCTGCAACAAGGCAATAAAAACAGTTGGAAAGTTTTCTATTGAGCCTTCTTTAGATTACTAGAGAATACAAGATGCCTTTGTATTTAGTCATATGTCATGAATGTGCAACACAGTACACATTTGGGGGCCGATTCACTTAGGGTCGAATTTCGAAGTTAAAAATACTTCGAAATTCGACCCTCGAATTGAAATCCTTCGACTTCGATATTCGAAGTCGAAGGATTTAGCGCTAATCGTTCGATCGAACGATCGAAGGATTTTTCGTTCGATCGAACGATTAAATCCTTCGAATCGAACGATTCGAAGGATTTTAATCAAACGATCGAAGGAAAATCCTTCGATCAAAAAAAGGTTAGCAAGCCTATGGGGACCTTCCCCATAGGCTAACATTGACTTCGGTAGGTTTTATCTGCCGAAGTAGGGGGTCGAAGTTTTTTTTAAAGGGCAAGTACTTCGACTATCGAATGGTCGAATAGTCGAACGATTTTTACTTCGAATCGTTCGATTTCGTTCGACTTCGATCGAATTCGAACGAATTTAACCAATTCGATGGTCGAAGTACCCAAAAAAAACTTCGAAATTCGAATTTTTTTACATTCGAACCCTTCACTCGAGCTGAGTGAATCGGCCCCCAAGTGTACCCCAAATGTATCTCCCCATTCCTTACTAGAAAATAATCAGTTATGATCATTTAGCTACATTAAAATCATCATTGTAATTAAAGGGATCAGATAACAGGAAACGCCATTGAACCACTTGCAACTGACTGCAAATACCCTGTGATTATTGTTCAGCAATACAAAATGAATCACAGCCGTTGCTGTATGCTGCATACGTAATGAATTAGTCTTGATTTAATCCATTTCCCATCTATTTTTTGCACTTCAGTGCTGCTTGGCTGATTAATTTTTATGGAAAATAAGACCACAGACCAAGGATAACTTTTAATATTTATATGGAAGAAGCAGACATTTCTACAATTACTATTGGCTTGGGATATATGTACATTATTGTACATATATGTATAAAAATGTATTTTAAATTGCCAATACTGAGATCGCATTTAAGGTCAATGCAGATTATACAGTGTTTTCTCTCAATCTAGAAATAAGGCAATATGGTTCAAGTACTTAACAAACGAAATAAACAAAACAAAATGTTAAGCTTCTATATTCAGATTCTTATTTTAACACTGACATAAAAAACATCTTCATTTATAAATAGGAGCATGTTGTAGCATTCAGAAATATGTACATATATTTGCAGAGTCAGTTACCAAGAGAAGAGAAAATATACAGTGTGATCCAACATAGGCTCCCAAATATAATCTTCTTACCACTTGCTGACTTACTATAGCTTGCCAAAGGTTACATTATAGCGACCAATGAGACAGGAGTGTAATTTCAGTGCAAAATGTCCTTAAATGTGCAGTTTTGACAATGATTGTGCAGTGAGGTAGGTGCATCTCAGCAAAAGCTAAATTATCTGTTGCACTAGTTTGGAAATCATTGCTGTACCATGCCTTAAAAGATTGGTATGAATTTGTTTAAGTTATTTGAGCATATTGAAATGACTTGCAGTAATGGCTAATGGAAGCAGTGGCCTGGTGTTATATTTGGATGGAGATTATGGACTTTATGATGGACAAAAACTTGACGGTTTCCTGTACATGGATATTTTTAACACATGGATATATTATCCAGAAAAGGACTTTATATGAATTTTAGTAATGTTGGTCAAGGGGTGTTTTTTGATGTAATGCAATAACAATCAACAATCACTGAGAACCAGTTCACTTGTTGTCACTTTAAGACTCACCCACAACCCACTGGTCATTGAATGCTTAAATACCCTGTATTTGTAGTTGAAGATTACTGCCTTGCATTTGTCCTGCAATTTACCATTCTTTTTTTTATATTGAATTGGACACACAACAACCCAATCACCAACCCAGCAGAGCAATGTCTGCTGTAATTTGCTGCAATGAGGATCAAAGCAGAGTACAATATTCTGGAAACTGGGTATAACTAGCAAGACTTTTCTCAAAAAACATAATTTAGAATTAAATGGTCAAGTATCCCTGTTACATCAGGCCTCTTGGAAGTCCTACCTTAGTTCAAATATTGCCTTGACTGAGAAAGGAAGGAGGGCACAGATAATGCATCATAAAAATAAAATATTACTGTTTCCTCATTCAGAAATAAAATCCTTCAGACTCCCATGGTGAGCATGGTGGCTAGAGGATGTGATGGCAGACCAGACAAAATAATTATCCATCACCAGGATACAGTGTTATAGATTACTCTAGAAAATGTCATTGTTATGGCCAGTGGAAAGCATAATATTGTGGCAGCTCCTATTTTACAGCAACAAATGATGGTTTCTGAAGAAGTGCGGCAGTTAGCACCTGGCTGTAGTCATTGGGAGCTCTGTGCACCTATCAAGAGTCACCACCCAAAAACTGTATGAGACAAGGAAAAGCCTGTCCCCTTTGTGTGTCACTTGGTAGTTTGCAGTGACAGAAGATAATAATAAAGAAGATGGAAAAGATAGCCTCTAACTTTTCTTTGTAACATGAGAACCTTGTGATTTAAAACTTAAAAAGATGATGATTTGTCAAAATCAACAGCAGCATTTGATTCTCCACATTTACCTGCACCTGTGTCTGGAGTGGAGCTTTGTCTGGAGAGATGATTGTGAGCAGCACTCTGCTCTGGCAGACAGGTAGCAGCATTATTATTATGGGTTTATTTATAAAGCACCATCATCGAAAATGCTGTACACTGAATTGGGAGATGGCAGGAACAAACAATTAGAAACAGTGGAACAAAGACATAGAGACAGAGGTCCCTGTCCAACTTACAGAGGGGCACTGAAAAAGGACCCAGGCCCTTAGTGGTCATGCACAGAGCACTATTGTCAGGGACATGGCTGCACTTTGCACCTCTCTGGCACAAGGTCCATAGTGCAGTGTGAGAATGTGCCGGCAGCCCTATCAGCAGCCGTTGTAACGTGTTCCTTTATCACTCTGCATATTGTGTAGGGGACATCTACTCAGTAATCTCTGTATTCAAGGAAGTACCTGCAGGTCTAGGTGGTCTGAAACAGAGTGCAGAGACCCGCAGCAATGTGAAAAAACAATGTGCAAACTGCAAAACAATTGGGCCATATTTTTCACTTTGCACGCAACCTTCCTAATGTCTTGTTGTCATTCTGACAGTGTAAAAGAGAAATCTTTGCCTCTGACAGACTGGTCTAAAAGTTTCCCAACCCAGGACAAATGTAATACCAAGAATTTTACAACACCATTTAATTCAATTAAAGACAATAAGTGAAGCGAGAAAAATTTTGTCAGGCATGGATGTGCAGAGATTCTGCATTCTGCCATAGGCAAATTCATCTGATAAACTGAGGGCTGCAGAAAAAAAAGGCAAAAAAATACATTTGATGTCATTGTATTTTGCACCAAAAAAACAATAGAATTCAATGTATTTTGCATGAAAAAAACCTCCATTAACTTCAATGCATTTTGCTTAAACAACATCCATTGCCAAAAAAAACGCCATTGATTTTTGCAAATTTCCAGGTCAGATTTTGTCATAACTAACATCTCACATCTCATCTTTTTGAAAAGATGGACATTTTTGAACAAGATCCTTAAATTTTACAACATTTTCTTTCCTAAAAAGCATTGTGTTTTGTGTCGGAAATTTTAATGGCCATTGTTTTCACCATCCAGGAACAGCTGATCTTCTGCCATATCTGCTTCCTCAAGATCAAAGTCCTCCTGGTCTTGTGTGAGCTGCTCTACATCATCATCAGAAGTAGAGGGATGTGTCAAGATGATCCTTGGGATCTTAAGAAAATGAAATGAGAAGTTGAGTGTGACAATCACATTAATTTTAAGAATTATTCATATGACTCAGCCAGGACCCTGTCCATTTCAGTGGATAGAGGGCCACTGGCATTAATTTGGTCTCAAAATCTTTCAGTACTTTGGATCTTCATACCTTAGGTCTACTAGAAAAGCATGTACCCATTAAATAAACCCAATTAGCTGGTTTTGCTTCCAAAAAGGATTAATTATATCTTAGTTAGGATCAAGTACAAGGTACTGTTTTTTTTTTTTTTTATTACAGAGCAAAGGGAAAAATTGGATTATTTGGATTAAATGGAGTATATGGGAGACAGCTTTCCTTTAATTCAGAGCTTTCAGGATAATGGCTTTTTGGTTAAAGTATCCTGTACCTGTAATATCACATATTGGCACAAAGGGAACCCCAATATATTATGCCTAGTGAGTGGTCTTGTACATTATTTGCATAAATATGTGCTAAACATGCAAGACAATTAAGGTGGAATGTAATATGCTTTTGTTAGCGCAAAACGTTAGCGACCATGTTTGCACCATTTTTGACTGATTAAGACCTCAATGACTTCCTTGCACAGTTTGTGACCAAACTGCTTTTGCGAACGTTTGCAAAGCGTTTTTGCGACAAAATAGTTAAAGAAACTCCAGACCAGGTGTTAACGGTTCGCAATGCGAAATTAAGATTCGCAATGCAATAAAAGCCTGACGAAGAATTTTACATTGTGACAGGCGAATTATTATTTGTACAGTTTTGTTCTTTGCAAATTTTATTACATTTCCCCCTTAGGGTGCAATCACACACAGAAGGGCGCTTTAACCTGGGTCTGCACCTAGCATTTATGTATATATTAGTTTATGAGGCCCAGGCTCTCATAGCCGGCTACAGTTAGTCACTGGCAAGGTCAAACTGTTAATTTCCCTATAAACCAGTGAATTGTAATGGTTACATTGCTTAGTAATCTGCAGAGAATGGTAGTTGACATTGCTAACTCGTTGTGTTCTCTTTATATATCTACATTTTTAACAAACAGCTTCTTAAATGCTGAACTGTGTTACTCCACCAGCAAGCAATCTGTAGTCACTGAATGATTAATTTACCTTGTGAAATAGATATGGACAAAACTGATCTTCTGTAGGTCACCATTATCTGGATACATAGGGGTTATTTACTAAACCTCAAATTTATCTGGTCAGGCTTTTTGGGGAAAAAAAAAATATTTTTTGTGGAAAAAAAGCATAACATTTATTATACCCCGATGCTGCAAAAAGCAGACTTTGAAGTTATTGTGGTCTGCTCTGGGTTTAGCCGAAAATCTGACTTTTTCTGTGTTTTTCAGACAAAAACTAAATGCAAGTGACCACAGGTTTACTCACGCAGGAGTTGTAGCAGGTATAGCATATCACAGAGGAGGAAGGATAGCATGATGATGATGATAATGATGATGATGATGATGAAGCATGATAGAGACTGCCACTCCCATAGTCAAATAGTCAAGGAGAATACCTCTATCCCAAAGGCCGATATACCAGTGAGGGGATTGTGATCAATCAGGTAGGATACAGGCAGTCCTTTGCTAACCTAGATGCCTATCAACTGAGTTCCCTGCTCTAAAGGCAAACAAGAAGCCTTTGGGAAGTTACTCCCTGCTATTATCCTTGATGGAGCACACAGCTGCTCATGCTACACAACTCTGACTATCTCTCTCTCCTAGAGAGACTATTACAGAATCTGCCCTAATGATATCTAACCTCATTCACGGGATTGCCTGGTTCCTGACTTCAGCGGCAAAGGTACAGGTCCCTTTGGGGTAAATGGCTTTACTGGGGCCTTGGTGATCCCAGGCTCAATGGGAAACACCTAGCAGCACAGACACCAGGAGCCAAAGAGGAAGAGGCCACTCCCTGCACAACACTATATAGCAGTGTGGCAGGGGAGTGTCATTGCACCCTTTGACCAATAGATGTAGCTGTTACACTTAACACTTGCAAGGGCTTTGCCCAATAACAAAGGATAAGAGAAACTACAAGGAAAGGTAAGGGATTAACTCTATAGGGACTAGCAGAACCTATAGGTCCCTACATTACATTAATAGAACAGACAAGGGTTAATACAATAATAAATATAAGATTAAGTGCTAAATGTTAAAGAGATAAGTGGAAGGAGGTCTCTGCCCCATAGAGCTTACAATCTAAGTGGGTGGATAATTTACAAACAAAATACACTGTAAGAGAATATTACAGTGGTTTTCACAGCTTTATAATAAACAGGACTGAGCCAAGTGTTATGTGAGTGCTGTCTAGTAAGTACTACTCAGTTGCTACAGTAATATTGTCATATGTTACTTGTGAAATGTCTCTCAGTTGTATCTTTAGCAAATCTCCTGTGGTTACAGGGTGCAGCAGAAGTACTGTATATTCTTTTGACACCATTTTGGGTTAATATCTAAACTTCCTTACACGCTTAAAGCTCATCATTAAGGGATTCAAATGTGACATTCATGCAGGTTCTCCATCCAAACCAATAAAATATAAAAATGTAGAATGTTATGAACATTGTTGAACTAGAAACTCCAGAGACTACACGGCACTTGAAATTAAAAAAAGTCGCTTTTCCAAAGTATTACCTGCACACTTTTTCTTTATTAAGGTAGAATTCTTTTTCAGTCTTGAGAGCCCTGTAGACTCTGGAGTTTCAAGATTGCAATTGCTATTGGGACGGCGGTGATAGCCTTTCAAATGAGCACCGAGAAGTTACAAAGAAAATGTAATATTTGGAAAAGTGACTGCTTACTCAGAGCATTTAAAGGTCATGTTTAATTCGCAATATTTTGCTAACCAAGCATCTCTGCTCTAAACATGTTTGTCTTAATCACATCACATTTCACTTCCACACGTCCAAGCACTGACTCCTATCCTTGTACAAACTCTGCATCCGCACTGAAGTCAAATGGATATGAAATAGCACATTTATTGTGTTGGGTTTGAAATTTCACACTTACAACTAATTACTATTTTTTACTGAACTATGTTTAGTTTTTAAAAATTGCCTCTTCGGTTTATTATTTTAATACTCAGAAATGCCCAGTAACGTAACTGGGGGGGGCAGCCCTGGTGGGGGATGTGCCGCTGGGCCCCCGGCCCCCTCCGTACCAGATTTTTTAACCCGAAATCAGCCGATACGGCCGGAAATCGGCAGTGCGCGAGCTGATGGGGGGCACTGAGGGGGTGCGGGCCCTGGCCCAATTGCACCCCCTGCTCCCCCGGTAGTTCCGCCACTGGAAATGCCTCAATTTAAAGGACAATGACAGGCACCTTGAAACAAGAAATACATGGCCTAGCCGTTGCACTACACACACATTATATACAGACACATATGTAATTTCTAAGAACCATAGAATCAAATTAGGTTGTTTCCAGTTAAAATGGATTACATCAAAGTTTCAGGAAGCAACTTAAAGGAACTGTAACTCCCACTGCCCCATCAAGTGGGAGTACCCTCCCACACGATGGGGCAGGACCTCCTTCCTCTTGTATCTTTAACACTTACCTGCTAACCTTTAATGCAATTGTACTTTGTAGGGCAGACTTATTAAGGTTCGAGTTGTTTTCTCCACAAAAATTTTAATATTTTTTTATTTTATGGTCAAAACTCATTTTCAGGTTAAAAAAACTTCCAAACGATAGAGTTTTTTTTTAAACTTGAATATTTCAAATTTATTATACATCGGCCCTGGAAATAGATTGAATCCGAAAATACACCTTAAATCTATCGAGGTTCTGTAGAAGTCAATGGCATGGGGAGGACCCTGAAACCATTTGAAGATGTTAGGGATGCACCGAATCCACTATTTTGGATTCGGCCCAACCCGCGAATCCGAATACCGAACCGAATCTGAATCCTAATTTGCATATGCAAATTAGGGTGGGAAGTGGAAAGAAATTTTTACTTCCTTGTTTTCTGCCAAAAAGTCATGTGATTTCCGCCTGTCACTAATTTGCATATGCAAATTAGGATTCAGATTCGGTTTGGCCGAATCCGAATCCTGCTGAAAAGGTGCATCCCTAGAAGAGGTTAACAGCCTGCTTGATCAACTGATTAAATTTTTTTCTGCCAAAAATGCAATCAGTTGTGGGTTGTGGGACTCGAACTCGCAGAATCAAGTTTTTGCCTTTCGAGTTTTTTCTTAAATAAGATACCATTCAATTTCAATCGAGGTTAAAAAAAACTTTAATATTCCACCATTGATAAATCAGCCCCTGGATTTATTTGCATTTATTATTGTAAGACCCTTGTTAATTTATTGTTTTACTGTACAGTGCTTTGTACATAAGTAGCGTTATATAAAGGGGCAGTTAGAACTACAAATAACTATTCACAATTAAATCATATTTCAACTTCTTGCAAATTATATTGGTTGTTATAAAATATAATGCAATTAATTATAAAATATGCCAAGTTATATACCGTAACACCTTGTGCAAAATAAATTAACACCCACTGCCCCATTACCTGCAAGACCACTGAGCATTTACAGGCAACAATTTCTTGACAAGAACTTAAAGGGGACTTAAAGTTAACTTTTAAGTTTGAGTTATTTAGCTTTTTATTCAGCAGCTCTTTACCATAACATTTTAGAAGTCTGGTTGCTAGGGTCCTAGTTTCCATAGCAACCATGAATTGATTTGAATAAGAGACAGGAATATGAATAGGAGAGGGTCTAAATAGAAAGATGAGTTATAAAAAGTAGCAATAACAATACATTTGTAGCTTTACAGGGCATTTGTTTTTAGATGGGGTCAGTGACCCCCATTTGAAAGCAGGGAAGTGTCAGCAGAAGAACGCAAATAATTCAGAAAAACTATAACAAAGAAAAAATGAAGGCTAATTGAAAAGTTACTTAGAATTAGCCATTCAAAAACCTTTCTAAAAGTTGACTTTAAGGGCTCTTACTCACGAGCGTTTCTTCATGCGCTCCCCTGCGCTCCGTTTGGCTGCGTTCAGACGCAGGGGAGCGCAGGTCTAGACGCTGTTAATATTTTTCTATGTGCCTGTACTGACATAGGCGCATGTAAGCGCTGAACGCAGGAAAAATGCAGCATGCTGCATTTTTCTGCGTTTTTCAATGGTTCAGCGCTTACATGCGCCTGTGTGAGTACAGGCACATAGAAAAATATTAACAGCGTCTAGACCTGCGCTCCCCTGCGGCTGAACGCAGCCAAACGGAGCGCAGGGGAGCGCATGAAGAAACGCTCGTGAGTAAGAGCCCTAAAGGAGCATGTGCAGGCAATCCACTTAGAAGGCAAAGGGTGGGGGGGGATTTACACATAGCATATTTATGTTGGGCTAATAAAAAATGGATGATGTTTTTATGTCATTATCTCTATTTCTAAAAAGTGAAATAAATGCAAAATGTGCAAAATCATATTCAAGCAACTGCATTAGGGTGATTAAACCATTTAGGAGGGACAGATGGGGTTGGTACCTTGGTGTGGTTGAAAGGCCAGAAGGAGGACAAGGCAGTAATGACAGGGTGGTGCTGATGGTGCTGGGAATGGAACGGATGCCGGATGATAACACTTACTGGTGGTAGAGTGAAGTTAGGGGTGGGTAGGCAGTTTTGGGCAGGTGGGAATCCTAAGGACAAATCTGCCTTTTATCTTACTGTGTTTTAAATGACTTGTTAGAGTATCTATACCTCCACAATAAGAAAGGGTTTAAAGATACAGACACATCCAGGTTAGCCATAACACTTACATATTCGCTGATCATTTCTTATATTCAGCAGTCCATCTTATAATATTACATCTGACACCACTGTCCCATATGTGCATTTTTAAATTGCAGATGAAGAAAGATATAAAAGCACATTCAGGTGAGTTATTTAAGCATAATAAAATGAGTTCCATGAGGATTCTGGTTTGCTAACAGTTTCTGCTCACATGCTCCCTACTGAGAAAGCATGGATGGAATGCCAAAGACAGGACTTCAGATGAACCGTTCCGAGGTGGAGGTGTGCAATAAACAATTGCTTCTCCAGTTGCTTAAAATAGTTCATTGATTTTTATATAACCTATTTTTTTCAAGGTACAAAAATTGTTTCATATATTGAAATGGTGAAAGTATTTTTCTTTCTTTCGGGCATTTCCTTTTAAGTGTTCAGTAAAAGCTGAAACAATTATTATGTATGTAGTACAATCAGGTATTATATATATACAGTGTCGGACTGGAATGCCAGAAAACTTTAGATGGTGGGCCCATCGGTAAACGGTGACCAAACGATTGTTCCTTTTTTCCCCTCTCTGTAGTTAACCTCTTTATTCTCCTATATCTTATTATATCTTAGTTTGGATCAAGAACAAGGTACTGTTTTATTAATACAGACAAAAAAGAAAATTAAAAATGTTAATTATTTGGATAAAATGGAGCTTTCTTGATTTTGGATAAGGATCCCATACCTGGATATGTTCATGTGTTGATTTTTGTGTTTATGGTAGTCAATTTGAGCATGTACTGTATATGTCAAAATGAAATGAAAATGTGGCTTTTTGGGTACACAATCTGCCCTGTGTATGTTCTGAGGTGGTTGTTTCGACATTAGCCTACCTAAAGGTCTAATTTCTATTACTATCTATCTGGTCTTTGCTTTCATTCCTAATTCAATTCCTAATTTCTTCTGCACTGGTGAAATTTAGTACCTATGTTTTGTATATCAGCCCCTAAAAGATTCTCTTGATCTGAACATATTTGGAGTTCTTTATTGATAGTGGGGCAGGGTGCAAAGTGCAAAAAACAGGCACAAGCTGGCAGGCTTTCTGCACTTTGTATTCTGCCCCATCAGGACAGAGACCTGCATTCACCCCTATGAATACAGCATTGTGTGTACGCCTGATCCATACCCCTGCATCAGAAATGCAACTAAAGCTGGCCATAGATGCAAAGATAAAGAACCTTTGATTTGGAAAATTTTTGGACCGCGTGTCTGCATATATTACCTATCTGACGATATCAATGGGTGACTGTCACTACCATTTGTTGGACATAATTCGTATGATTGCTGTCACAGCCAGAAAATTGTCTGATTCGTTCTTTTACTACTTTATTTAATCTGAATGGTTAGTTGCATGATCGTCTGTCGGACATAAGGGTAAAATCTGCAAGTCTATGGCTATCTTAAGGGGGCACTGAATTCTGCATGACCCTGGTATCTGCTTTTATTTTCTAACTCATAGTTGATCAAACGATTTCCTGATTGGTTACTATTAACTTCTGCACTTATGCAATTTAGCACATGCAGTATATATCTAATCAGCCCCTAAAAGAGTTTCTTGATCAGAATACATTATGTATTGTTTACTGACAGTGGGGCAGGGTGCAGACTGCAAAAAACAGGCACAAGCTGCACTGTTTTTTGCACTTTGTATTCAGCATCACTGTGCCCCCTACACATCCCCTTACTTGTGCTTCATTCAAATGCACAAGTTAGGAAATTATAGAGTACAGCATGACTCCAGATGTAAGTTTTTCTTGAATGACCACCAAGGTCGCTATTGGGCATGTAGAGAGTCAGGCAGCAGCGCCCATTGGATTATCATGGTCTGCAAAAAGCTGCTAGCTACTATTGACACTGAAAAGTTATGTGTGGGGGACATGTGAGGCAGCATGGGAAAAGCCACCTCGAGTTGGTACCCCCCCACCAGATCGCCTGACTCTAAGGGGTGTCTGCAAACCTAATTTCATTAGTACTAACTCCCAGTGCAACATTTTTTAAGAGAATGTAGCCTTTGCTATACATGTCCTGCTTGCTTATTGTCAACTATTCAATTCATTCATGTTGTCTAGATCTCCATAGGATCTATATATCAGTTACTATGAATCATCCCTTATGTTCAGCTAATAATTAGATCACACTGGCCCCTAGTGGCTTCTAGACTTAGTATCCTACAAAGCAGATAATGCTGCCTTCTTTGCATTTTCCTGCAATGATTAGTGCAAATCTCAATGCACACGTGAATAATAATACGAAAACATTTCTTTTGAACTTCTATGCCTCAGTATGACAAAGGGCTGTTGCATGATGAATATTTGGTATCCCTGTGGTAAAATATAACGGATCAGTGCTTTTTCTTTCCCTGTTATAACATGGAAAAGAGGAATTAAGCAGAATAAAATTGTCCCTTATGTTTATAGAAACACATACACACATTTCCTGTTCCTAAACAGCACAGCAATTACTTTAATCTTCCAGATAGCAATGTCTGAAGTATATATGAATGGTGTGCAACAATATCAGTTACAGGTCCTTAATATTACAGCCTTTTAGCTTTTCTTAACCTAGGAAAGAGCTTAACCTTAACATTTTCCAGATGCTTAATGTTTTGAAAAACAGCAAATTGTTATATATAAATTTAAAGCTACATGTACAGTCCTGAGTGTTATTGTTAAAATTAGATAGAAATATACAGAACTCCATATGTATACTTTCCAATTTTTACAATTACAATTTTTTTAAACTGTAAATCTGGAGATTAAAGAAGTCATCAAAAAATATAGCTATAAACTACTCTCCCGACATATTCACATTTAGGTTTGATTCTGCCAACATACCAGGGCCCAGGACACAAGCATACTCCTATAAGCTCACATGAGCTGGCACTGATGCTCCTTCTGCTAATGGTTGTGTTGGCATGTGGAGAGGATTTTGCCCAAAAATGCCAGTTAGCATAGTTGTAAAGAAAGGTCATAAAAGAGACATAGCACTGAATCTAGGAAGAATCCATGTACAAGCTGCATTTTGAAGAATGTGTCCCAATTAAGTAAATCATTAAATATTAAAATGTAATATTTTAAATGATTATTTTATTATAAAATGGTTAAAATTACTTCTACATGTAGCAGGTTAACCTGTTCACAGTTGCAGTTAAATATAAGTTTATGACAAATAGATCCCATGCAGCAGAAACAGTGAATTCCACCTGCATATTAGCAAACAAATATAGATTGACACTTACAATTTAGGTTAAACCTTATGGAGCTGCAGGATAACCTAGGTTACATTTCACCCTCCTCTCATTCCACTGCCCCCCTACTAGTGATACCCATATGTAAGGGAGAATCCCTTCCTCCCCAAGCACCAGCCAGAAGACCTGTAGAGGCAATGGTCTTCAGACCCTTTCCACATCACAGCTAGGGCACAGGGAGAGTCCCTTCCCCCTGAGTTTTGTGGATGGTTTTCCCGGGGCTGCAATGGAGCAGGCTGCATGGAGCCTAATGGCCACTATTCCAACCATGGGTGTAACTACAGATAAAGCTGACCCTGTGGCCAAGGAGGTTCTGATTCATATATAATTTCATAAATAAACAGATAAACCTATAGACATTTTGGGGGCCTGAAAAATTATTTGCTGTGGGGCGCACCCATGGACCTTCATGATTGGAGAGCTAATGGGACTATTGCACCCTCCAAATCCAAGAAAAAAAACACATAAAAACGTAAGTAGTAAGTGTTTTATAAATAAAAGGGGCTGATTGAACACTGTTTCATTGGGTGTTGGTATCAATTGGAAATTACAGTTTAAACCCTTACAGTACATGCATACAAGTATCTACACATTCTAAAAGTTCATTTTTGGATGAATGAATCCTTTAAGGCACATGGCAAAGTTTTTTCCACATTACAATGCAACTTACAGCATCTGGATTTTCTTGCAGATGTCATTTAAAGTCGGTTGTTATAAACATTATTTTTCCCAAACTTTATTGCAGTTATTATGCAATTTTAAATAGACTAAAGATACTAAAGACTAATCAGGAGCATTAATGAGAAAGTGCATAATATAGATACTGCCTTGATAGTTCTAAAAGATAGGAGGGGAAAAAGAAAAGACAGTGGGAAAAGACAGAGCGGGGGAGACCATATTACATTCAGTTTAAGGCTCTTGAAGGCCTCAGATAAGTTTATATGGATTGAAGAAATATTGTGATTGCATGTCACCATAGCTTTCAATATTATCAGAATCTCTTATGAATGTCTGTTAATGAATGGTTCTGATTTTCCTTTATCATTGTCCTATCTGTTTGTTGTTGATTTACAAGCTTAAACTTGTATCTCAAACATGCTTTGGATGCACAGAAATTGCACTGTGTGCCCTTATGCCTCAAACTGGTAAATAAGCGCAAGAGCATAGAGGCACTTCTATAGGGGCAAGCACTGTAATGGATGTAAATCTAAGGGGGCACAATTCTGTGCCATTTTGTAGCACATAACTGTAAAGAAGCCAATTGGAATATTCCTACCGGTGTAGGGACCCATAGGGTTAATATACCCCCTATGGCTTTAACCCTTCCTCCTTTTCCCTAGTTGATGGGCAAAAGCCCATGTATCTAGTTTACTTTCACCTATCTTAGTTATTGGCCAAGAGGTGTAATGACCACTTCCTGACACACTTTAATATAGTGTATGGAATGGGGTGGATCTTCCTCTTTGGCTTCTGGTGTCCTTACCAACTGGATGTTCCCACTGAGCCTGGGTACACCAAGGCCCAGTAAAGCCCTTAAGCCCTATAGGGACCAGTACCTCGAGTGTACGAGAAAAGAAATAACGAAAAATTGAAAAGTTGCTTAGAATTGGCAATTCTGTAACATACTAAAAGTTTACTTAAAGGTGAACCACATCTTTAAGAACCTGGCTTGGTACATAGTATAACATTTACCATCATTTGCTAGATTTTTATCAACAATGCAACATTCTTTATGATAATTCCATCTCATTTGTGCCAGATACTAAAAATATTTTAATTCTGCACCACATTACTACTGTGCCTAGGATTGCTTATTGTCTAATGTTTACTTACATGAAATTGTGTAGAACTTCATTTAGCAATGCGTTTCACTCAGCATTAAAAAGGATTCTTTAGTTGGACCTTTGGCAACTTTGCAATATTTCGACAGCTATATTTCTAAAATATCCCAGCCTAAAATCTGCTTCTTTTAAAGGCAACTAATGATGGACACTCTGAGTGCGCAGGCCAGTTTCTATTTAGTGACTGAACTGAGGCCGCATCCAGAAGGATTTCCCTTTTATGCACTTTTCATTAGAGGTTAAATTGTCCCTTTAATGGAAGGTAAACAAAATAAAATTTAAAATATTCTCTTTTGGCATCAGAGCAGTCTCTGTCGGTATAATGTGCTACACAGAACCTTAAGGTTTTTTTTCTCTCAGGCAGACAGACTTTTATCTGACCTCTGTGTGAGAAACCAATCACTTCCATAACCACAGCATTGCACCTTGCTGTGCTGATAAATTCTACTTGCAGCCTCTGTTCTGTGTATTAACCCTGCCAAGCTGGAAAGAGGATTGTTCTATCATTATTTAGAATATCTACAGACTTACTTAATACGGTTATAGGACCTGTTATCCAGACTGCTCACGACCTGGGGTTTTCCCAGATAATGGATCTTTCCGTAATACAGATCTTCATAAGTAAAAGGGATACTGTCATGGGAAAATTTTTTTTTTTAATGCATCATTTAATAGTGCTGCTCCAGCAGAATTCTGCATTGAAATCCATTTCTCAAAAGAGCAAACAGATTTTTCCAGCCTTTATACATCACATTTTTGCCTAACTATATTAGAAACATTTTTATTTTGCACAGCCTATCTATTAACCTAGTTTTTTTTACACTAAACAATTCCTTTAAGTCTACTAGAAAATCATGTAAACATTAAATAAACCGAATAGGCTGGTTTTGCTTCCAATAAATATATCTTATATTGTTTTTAAATTTGTAAATTATTTGATTATAATGGAGTCTGTGGGAGCAGACCTTTTTGTAATTCGGAGATTTCTGGATAATGGATCCCAAACTGTTTTTCATAAAAAAAGAGCAATAACTGTAGTAGTGAAGAAGGGAAAATGGCTGCTCCAAGCTCATTGCCAAAGTAAATTGAAACACACTCCTGTAATTGTTGTATTGTTTTCAGATCTCTTTTTCTGGGTGTAAGCCAACAAGGTTCTTTGGATAACAACATTGAAGAAAGGTGCAGTGTTAAAAGTATTATTTATTGATATACATAAAAAAAGTATAAACATGAGGAGCATTTAGGCAGCAGGTGTTTCTCATGTTTTTACCTTTTTAGTGTATACCAATAAATAATATTTTTAATGGGATCAAAAAGTTGCAGCATCTTTTTCAGTGTTAAAAGTGTATTAATAACTCAAGGGATGAAAACATAATTTTGTCTTCTTATAGGTCCCTAGTCAGGCTTCACCTGGAGTATGCAGTTTACTTCTGGGTTCCAGACCATGAGGGCATGGACGTTTTTACAGTGTGGTTCGCTAGGCGGTTACAAGCTTGGGGAATGGCACACTAGGCTAGCGTATTTGCGCAGCAGTCAGCTTTTTTAAAAGTTGCGCGGTGTAAAATTACATGTTTGTCCCTGCCATAAGAAGGATATTAATTAGATGGAGAGAGTGCAGAGACACCTAAACCTAAACTTGAAAAAAGGGATACAATTTTAAACTACAATGGTTGACTGTCAATGTTGGGATTGTGTTCCTTAGAGGACATTATAGACAGATAAAATTGAGTCTTTTTTTTTATAGAAAAGATCAACACACCAGAGGCCACCCCTTTAGACTTGAGAAACTGGATCTTCATTTAACTTGTAATTATGAAACAATGTAAATATTACTAGGAAATAGAATTATGTAATGTCGCCCAGATCTGCTTCAGTCCACCCCATATTTAGTAAGCACTTGTGGCTTTTTTGTTCCGTGCCTGTACTCTACCCTGTTCAATAAATGTTTTTTTCATATTTTCAGAATCATTGAAATGGCTTATTTGATTTCCATAGTTAATCAAGTGGCAGGAAGTGATAATGACTTACTTCCAGGAAATGCTAACTTCAAATATGTTTCCTGTCTGTATCATTGACACATTTTTTCCTACTAGTTTGATATATGAGTGTCACTGCTATCAATAAATTGTCTTTATTTCATCTTCTTTTGAGGACAGCAATCTGCTATATAAAATAAATGATCTGTACAAAGATGCTGAAATGACTGAATTTAAAATCAACACAATACACAATATATATCTATTGAAAATGGAATATGTCCCTCTTTTCAGTTGCTTGTGTAGCCAGAAGAGTTTGATAGATAAGCACTGCAGCATCTGCTGTCTTGTACATCGGCAACTTTAAGCACTTACATTCTATCCTCGCTGGATTCTTGTCTTGTCCTATGATTCCTACTACTGTATGTAAGGGACAATAGAGGAAATTAAAAGATTATGTAACATTTTACTGCAGTACACGAAAAAAACACTAGGCCTTTTTTCTTGCAACAAGAGAAATAAAAATATAATAAAAGCAAGGTTCTTCAGTAAAGAAAAGGCATTTTAATTGCAAAATGGTATTTATTTGTGGCCAAAAACAATTTGAGTCTAACAAGCTAATATGCAGAATAAGGGGCCCATTCAAGAATTAAGTTCGAGTGAAGGAATAGAAGAAAAAATACTTTGAAGTGTTTTTTTGGCTACTTCGACCTTCGACTACAACTTCGACTTCGATTCAAACGATTCGAAGTAAAAATCGGTCGACTATTCGACCATTCAGTAGTCAAAGTACTGTCTCTTTAAGAAAAAACTTCGACCACCTAGTTCGCCACCTAAAAGCTACTGAAGTCAATGTTAGCCTATAGCGAAGGTCCCCATAGGCTTGGCTATCTTTTTTTGGTCGAAGGATAATCCTTCGATCGATGGATTAAAATCCTTCAAATCGTTCAATTCAAAGGATTTAATCTTTCGATCGAACGATTATTCCTTCGATCGAATTGTGCAAAATCCTTCGACTTCGATAGTCGAAGTTGAAGGATTTTAATTCACCAGTCGTATATTGAGGGTTAATTGACCCTCGATATTCGACCCTTAAAGGAAAACTATACCCCCCAAATGAATACTTAAGCAACAGATAGTTTATATCAAATTGAATGACATATTAAAGAATCTTACCAAACTGGAATATATATTTACATAAATATTGCCCTTTTACATCTCTTGCCTTGAACCACCATTTCGTGACTCTATCTGTGCTGCCTTAGAGATCACCTGACCAGAAATACTACAACACTAACTGTAACAGGAAGAAGTGAGGAAGCAAAAGGCAGAACTCTGTCTGTTAATTGGCTCATGTGACCTTACATGTGGTTTGTATGTGTACACAGTGAATCTTACGATCTCAGGGGGCGGCCCTTATTTTTTTAAAATGGCAATTTTCTATTTATGATTACCCAATGGCACATACTACTAAAAAAGTATATTATTATGATAATGGTTCATTTACATGAAGCAGGGTTTTACACATGAGCTGTTTTACTCAGTATCTTTTAATAGAGACCTACATTGTTTGGGGGGTATAGTTTTCCTTTAATACATCTGCCCCTAAGTGTAGTTCTTTCACCTGGGTGTACTCATTCCTTGGATTTGCTTATTCATCTTTTAGATAGTTAGGAGTGTGTGAGAGGGGTGCTTTCCATAATAACTGTAGTATTGACTTTTAGCAGTGGTAAACAACTTTTATATATGACTTCGTTCAAGAGCATTGCAATGGTTTGGGAGGAAATAGAATTTAAATACCAATAGAATAGTTATACATAAGAATAAAAATGAAACTAAAATACTACTATTATAACAAAAGACCATAATTCTATTTTCATGCCTTAAAATAATTCTAATTCAAATTGGTCAAATTTAGTTATTTTGAAATTTTAATTATTGTTCAGGCCCTTGACTGAGTTTACAAGGGTGATGCAAATGGAATAAGCGGATAGAAATGAAAACTATATAATAAATATTAGACAAGCTTGTGAAGTCACAAGCTAAATAAAAAACTAAATAACTCAAAGACCACAAAAAATAAAAAAATGAAAACTAATGGCCGATTGCCTTTTTAAAAATGGGTGTTGATCTTGGAGATCCCTCCTCTGTATCCCACTCCACTGCAGTGGGGGAGGATCAGCCTAAAAGACCAATACCCATGTCAATTTACATCCCAATAAACTGCATAGAGGCAGCCTATGAAAAATAACAATGAATAAAAAGTTAGTGACAAAGATATGGGGGCAGATTTACTAAAAGGTGAAGTGGCTATTGCTAGCGACAATTCACTAGCGTTACCGCCCGCAGGGACATCACCTATTTACTAACGGGTGCAGGTGCCAATTTGCTAGCGAAAGAGAAGTCCAAAAAACGCTGGTGTCTTTTCCTTTTTTCAGCATGATTGCCTGTAAAACACCTAGCTTGAACATTTTTTGGGGAACCGGTTTTCCCCATACATTTGCAAACATATGGAACATTAATTTTACAGTGGGCTCATGTGTAGGGCATTAGAATAACTCTATTGTCTTTGTTAAGGTTCCCTGGACTTCTGTTGGCGACAATTCATCCTTTAGCAAATCTGCCCCATGAAGTTTACTGACATGGTATGAGGTTTGTCAATTTTATGATTTTGTAATTAAAACCCCTATTTCTTGAAATTATAGTAACTTAAAATAGTAACGTATTAGTGAAAAAAGGGACCAGGGAATGTGTACTGATCAATGCCTTCTCTTGTATATGCTGTCAGACATTATTTATATTTATGTGTGTATTTAAAAAGTTCAATAGTTATCTAATAGTCATTTTCTTTCCAATGATGCTTCTGAAATGCATTTAGCCTTCTCCAACCAGTACTAAAAAAATGTACGCATCAACAATAGCAAAACACACTAAATAATAGGAAGCGTTCGTTTTTCAGATAAATGATTGTTGATCTTGCCAGGAGACGGTCACACAGATTCTGAGCACAGAATAAAAAATGAGAAGACAAGTATTTTTTGCCAGGAAGAAAATAGAGAAATTTATATGAGCAACACGCATTTCTACTTGAAAAAAAAAACGAATGGATCTTTCATGATACATGTTTTTTGAAAAAGAAGAATTATGCCGTTGTGTATGAGCTTTAGTCCGACACAGTGCATTTATTGCTAAATTCAGTTTCCCTATACTCTTGATGGGTATAACTATGTAGAAAATAATATATCAAAATAAGATTGCTCAAAGCAGCCACTTCCACGAGTCTGTATCTATGGGAGTGGGTTTGTGCTGTACCCAAGCACAGAGAATTTTTTATAAAACAACAGAGAATTACTGCTCAGAAAACTGAACACATTGAGATGAATAATCAAATTATTCCCTTCACTGCAAAATAGGTCTCCTTGCCGCTCAGATCCTTAAGTATGAAATCTGCAATTAATTAAACATCAACAGGTTAAATTAAATTAGACTAGAATAAAGGAACTACCGAACCGACGCTTGGTCTATTATAATGGGATATAATAGGAGGCAATTTAACACTCAATGGAATTTATTAGCATTATGTATTTATTTTGTAATATATATACAAATGGATGCTGCAACCAATATCCTACAGGGAAAAGCCAACAGCAAATCCAACACTTACATATTTCTGTTTAAGACTATGATAGTTTCAGGTATTTCCCCACTGAATGGAAAGGCCTAAATAATTTTTTTGTTTTCTGTACTGCACACAACCAACAATCTGCCAGGAATGATACTGTAAATATACACCTTATTAACAGCTCAAACATCCAAGGTTAGAGTATGAAGGACTAGAGGCTCATCAATAATAAAGAAGTAGATTTACATTGACAATGGTATGCATTGCAGGCAACATGGTGAGGAAATATTATGAATTGCTGAAAACTCTGGAACATGTACTCTCAGACTGGCAAAGAGACGCTTTACCTTACCACTTGCAAGTTTTGAACCTCTCCAAAATCCCATTTTGGAAAGATCTCATCATGCCTCTTTTTCAGCCCCCCCACACTTTTCCTATACTTATTTTGCTATTTTGTATCAGCCTCCCTCTAGCTACAAACATGTCTACTGAACATTTAGCTATTTAACAGTTCAGAAAAGAATTGTATTGTGAATTATTTAATAGCATGAGCAAAATGGGATCATAACATTTGTTGCGTGACCTGAAGTGGCAGCTAAAGGAAATGTTAAAGGTTGCAGCGAGATTTGGAGTGGCTGCCACTGTTGTGCAGCTCTGGCAGAAAAACAATTTGCAGTTGCTCAGCAACACTTGACATAAAATGTGCTACTGGTTGAGCATGAAAAAAAGGTTTCAGATAAAATGGGCCAATACAAATAACATACAAACAATTTCTCAGGCAAAAAAAATTAATATTCTGAACAGCTCCATTAACAGCAATGTCTAGGTAAAAAAACATCTGTTTATGCTGTGCTCTCTGAATACTAAATGTGGAAATGAGATTAACAAGCACCAGCTGAACATTTCATATGAGGGTGGTGGTGTATATAGACTAAAGGTTGCCCGTGATGCTGATAAAAGGAACCATTGACCCTTGTATTGACTATTACGTTTATTTTCTATTTCCCCTAAGCCTTTTTATTTTCCAAAACTATCAACGGAACAAAAGCAGACAATTTAAAAAAGGGCAAAGGCTGCCAGTGTTGGTCCCCTTATTTACATGGACTATTGGCATAACTTTTTCTGCATGGGGAATCCTTTTATATCCAGCAGACAGGCTGCCAAATGAAAGAACCTACGCCCATTATGACCACTCAAGTGTTGGGCTATTTCAGGGTGATCTGAACATTGTTCATTGTATCATGGGCCGCATCAGTGATCCAGTGTAGGCTTCAGCTGATTATTACATATATATTATATAACAAGATATATATCAAATGGGGAGGACAACATTTTGTCTATACATGGCAACTAGCAACCAACCCTAACTGGTAAAATGTTGCCATTGTAGGACCCCCACCAACCCGTACCCATATCTTCTCACTCTCTACACTACTTCTGTGTATGCCTCTGGTTCCAAGACAGGGTATCTTTATGATCAGCAGAGAATTGTACTTCCCAATCTGACCCACACCCAACCCTAACCCACAATAGTTTGCCAAATTTCAACCCGAACCTGCCCAACTGGTGGTCAAACTGCAGGGCACCACAGGTTTCAGGTCAAACCACACATCACTTATGGGCACACTGTCTTCTGGTCAAGAATGGCTTAACTCCTACACCTTTAGCTATTGTAAATCAGTAACAACACAAAATTATAAGAGGGTTATAAAGGGTACATTTCTACAATGCTATAAATCTAAAATGCTCCAGACATGCTAGAATTCATTGCACAAGCATCTACCTGTCCCTGGTGCTAAAGAAACTTGTAGTAGGAATGGCTTTGAGATTGGTTGGATTGGAACACAAATGAAACATGGCATGTTTATTAGTGCATAAGTCTCAGATTGTGCTTGTTTCAAAACCAGAACAGTCCATAACAATATTATTTTGGGAAGGAATTTATCCAGGTAGAAGTAGCAGTAAAATATTAAATGGAAGAGAGAAGTCAGAATGTACTGAGTAAATTAAATATAGCTCCATTTATTATATTTATTTGTACATGTCATCAAATTCCAGTCAACAGCCAAATCTGAATTACAGATTACTCTTGCAAACCAGGGGTTTGAAAGTTATTGGGCTATAGTTGTATTCACATAATATCTAATCTAATCTAATATCTAATCAGGTTAGAGCAGGATATCTTATGTTCCTCTAGTGCAGCCTCAGAAGAAATATTTTAACACAGAGTTGCAGTTACAGTATGATATGATGATATCAAAATTAAAAATTGGGAGGATTACAGGCTGCACAACAATAATCATTAGAGTAATGTGACTTTCATAATGCAGAACATGAGGTTATAGTAGGTATGAATGAGGTTATTAAGGGTAACTTTTTTTAACTGTATTTAATCTGTATTTCATGGTTAAGCGCTGTTTCATTGTCTAGGGAAAGGGTTTGTTTAAAGGCATTCAGTCAAGGGCATTTTTACAGAATGAATCAGCTAATAGCACTCCTGACATGGGGCTAGACTTGTTTTCAGTTTCCCAGGTGCCCTCAGTCATGTGACTTGTGCTTCAGTCACTCTTTACTGCTACAGCAGCTCCCTGACACCTGCATTACTAAAGATGCTCCCATGCCCCACCTAGTGGTAGATATGAGAGCAGCACTCAATAGTAAAAATCCAAGTCCAGCTCACCAAGTCTTGACTCCTTACGTTACATTGAGTAGGGGAAACAATAGCTCATCTGAAAGCAGTTCCATTGTGAAGTACAGGCTCTTTATGTAAGCACAGCATCAGTAAAAATGACCTGAGATAACTGCCTACACACCAATATTACAACTACTAATACATTTTTGGTTCAAGAATACAATTTTAAATGGTAGACTGAATTACATGCAATGTACAAGTGTAATTTAGTAATAAAAACTACACCATCAAAATCATGACAGAATCCCTTTAAAAGTGAATCAATTGAAGCAACACAAATCAACAGTTGGCAAAACTGTTTAAGTTATAAGGTACAAGTTTAAGGTTAGAAGTTAGTCTGACAGACCATATCCATTAAAATCACATTGACTATGATGGATATACTGTATGTATTATTTAAAAATGCAGTCTTTAAAAAGTCAAGGTGGCCATTCAATATGTGACAGAATTACAAAATATCTGGTTTTGCCCAGGGATGTAACTATAGAGGAAGCAGACCCTGCGGCTGCAGGGGGCCCAGGGCAATCTCTGGATATGTTGGGGGCCCTAAAATTAATTAACTTGCTGTGGGGCCAAGTAACATCTAGTTACACCACTGGTTTTGCCCATTCGTGTGCCTAATTTCTTAAACACCAATGGGTAGTCTTTTATTTTTTATTTGTGTAATTATGTTTTGTTTTTTATGGCACTGAAACCGCATTGCAACAATGAACTGTACATTGTATATTTTGCTAAAATAAAATAGAACTGTTGGTAAGGGCATCCTTCCTTTACAAGGCTATGGTACAAAAAAAATATTTTTTCTTATATGAATTGTATAAATCTAGAGAAAAGAGCAAGTGCACAATGAATTAAACCATGGTGACAGCTACCAAATATAATTTTGGTAAAATCCTAAATTATCACTATAAAATATTACTCAGCAAATCATATTTAAGGCTTAATTTTACCTATTAATTTAAACTCCAAACAGAGCAGGTTGTTCAATAATCAATCAATCAATTACTGGTCTTGGAGTGCCAGTGGAACAAAAATAATATTAAAGTCATTGAGGCAGAAGATCTGTTTCAGAGAAAAGTACACTTTCCATGTCAAGCTCAGCTTTGATGTATAATATTGATTTAACCTTGATTATGTCTTTCAGTCAGTGGAATCATATAAAGAAGTTTATATAAACTCTGAAAAATGCACCACAAATCTAATGAAGTGTGTAGTTGGTGAAAGTGTGTAGTGTAAGATATGTAACCATTAATAATTGTGGACACTCAAGCTTAAACCCCTTGCAACATAAAATTGTAGTTAGTGCAGATACCCAGGTGTTGTAATTGTGTGCTCCAAAATTGTGTAATTGATTAATAGAGAAGAGGTCTACTTCTCACTGAATACCAACTGTAACATAACTTCAAATAAAGTTACTGTAAATACTGTTCCTATACTATACAGGGCTCTCCCTGTGGTTAGATTCTAAATTGTAAGACTGATTTACAGCAATTAATCAGGTTTTTCCTTTTTTTTTTGTTAAAATCGAATTTCTAGTAATGAACCCTAGAGATTTTCCCAGAAGCACAACTAATACCTGTACAAATCAGGGCTTTTCCATGCCTGACTCCGCAGATAGAGACCCATTATAACACTTTATAAAGACAAAGAAAGTTGATGGAGGTAAAAGGAGAAGGGCATAAATGATAGCAGAGCTGTATACTTCTATTTCACCATTTGTTCACATGTAATCAAAAATGTATCTTTCCTACCTTCATCAGCTTTTGGCATGTTTGTTCTAGGTTATTTGGCAATTAGAATGACCATTAGCTAAGTACCAGTGAGGCATACAAAGATTTGGAACATAAGGAATGTATTTAAACCCATAGTATATAATTGGGCTTCTAAGTAAAATAAGAAAAATAAATAAAGGGTTGGGCATTCAATTCAAGAGTATTGGCACATGAGTGTTTGAGGTTAGTAATTTCATAAGCAGCAGAACAATATGATGTGAGACTTACTGAACATCATTTTGCAAAAACCAACTCTTGCTAGTGTAATCCCAGGACACTGAAGAAGTAGACAGTTTAAAGTACAGAAACTTTAAAGTCTTTAAATATTCAAAAAGAAGGACAAAACTGGAGAAGGACAAAAATTTGACATTGCTATTAGACTATGGAATGCAAGTATTACAATGATCTGATAGAGGAAGAGAAGAGGAAGTGGAGGATTTTTTGAAGTCTAATAAAGGGAAATATAATGCTTTCAAAGGACTGTGGTTTTCATTACAGAAATGTATTAAAGTATGTTTGATCCTAGAATAAAGATAAAATAATACACTATATAGAAGTCTTACAGACCGGGAGTGCCGGTCCTAAAAGAAGAAGGGACATGGGAGTGTTTTCACTCTGCATTCATTGACTAACATGTAATTGATAATATTTTATTCCAAAGGCATACAAAGTACAGTAAACTAACATTTTTCTAATGTCATCCTTTATATATTATAATACTTATATATAATAATATAATATTTCCATAGCTTATTTTACAAATTACGTTACATCAGTGAAATAAATACGATGTACCTCTGACTACTTTGCTGAGCTGTTACTTTATATCAACATCCAGCTGTCCTCAGTCTGCATCCTCCAAACCCCACAATTCCCTGCACACGTGATTTCAATAAGGAACAAAATATCACAGTGCAATGCATTGTGGGTTATGTAGTTCCTGCATGCTGTCTGTAAACTGTGGAGAAGTTGTTACAATTTGTAACATCAGTGTTTAGTCCCTCCTTCCCTGCCAGGATTTCAAATGATACAGCTGGATTTCAGCATAGCAAATGGCATTTATTCATACTTTTTGAAGAAACAGGTAACTGTGATGAATATATTAGGGGTTTCTGTGTTATGTGGGCCTCTTTATCAAATTTTGGTTTGGAAGCCGGAGTTACCCTTTAATTAAACTAACATTTCAGTCTAATCTGGATTATTTGAATAAAATGGAGTCTATGGGAGATGGCCTTCCCGCAATTCTGAGCTTTCTGGTTAACAGCTTTCTGGATAACGGATCCCGTACCTGCATAACTAACAGCAACCTGGTTAGTTTTACCAGATATATCAAAATATATAACAATTGTTTCATAATATTATATATCCTTGAAAATACTTTTACCTAAATCCACTCCCCAGTGCCTCTCTGATGCCCGGCCCGGCCTATGAGAAAGGTATGACAATTCTGTTCTCAACTGGAAACCTACCACAGCAGTTTAGTTAGATAAGGAATAAACAAGTATTTTCCATGCACTTTTTTTATAATGGAATCTATTCTTTTTAATCCTTCACATTTTTATGTGGTCAAAATATGCAATTTATTTGTAATATTGCACATTTAAATTTGTATCCAGCATGCCTGGCATGGATCCCACGGTAAACAAATAGAATATCTCATCATATATTGCTAACACCCCATGTCAGACATAATAAAAGGCTGAGGAAAGGTGCTATGTACAATGAAATATTATGTGGAGCGGATAAAAGCTGGAGACAAATAAATAAGGCACATCTTGTCAAATGTATTGGAGTCTCCAGGTTCCACTTTTATAGTTCATGAATTCAATCAAAATGTATGCGTTTTCAGTAGTCACTTCAGATAATTCCTGTTTGTCAAGTCCTGCACAGACACAAGATAAATCCATGGTATTATTTATTACTCACATACTGTATGTAGTTTCAGTTAGTTTTGGTGAGAGTGATAAGCTTTTATCAAACAACGTCCTTTTAAGTAACTCTGGCTGTTTTTCCTTTAAAAATAGTTTTAACAAAAATAATTTCCCTTAAGACCAAACTTGTCCTTCCTTAGTTTAGTGTCTTATGCTTAGTTTATAGCTAACTTCATTTTGTAAATCTTTTATATTATGCTATATTTCATCCCCAGCAACAAAGCTGTCCTCCTGATACACTTAGGGTTGCCACCTTGCTGGGATTTTACTGGCCTGGCCAGTAAAAATGATGGTTGATCCCAATGTTATTAATAGGGAAAAAAGATAAATATATATGAAGGCTGATATTTTTTGCCAGAAAAGGTGGCAACCCTACTCAGCGGAAGATTTATCAGAATGTGAAATTAGAACAACTCACCCACTTTCTATTCATTCCAATGGGATTTTTAGAAATTGAGTAGTGGGTGAACAGATTGATAACTACACTTCTAAAATCCCATAGGAATGATTAGAAAGTTAGTTTTTCTGTGGTAAACTCTTACCTCACATTTTGATAAATCTGCCCCATGAAAAGTTTTAGCTACAATCAGCTGGTCACTACACCATTTTGACTGCAGAGTGTAACATCCTCCATTGGCACTTGGAGTGTTCTCTCTGATCCAGATACAGTGTTTAGTGTTTGCTAGTCACCTGATATGATGAATCTCCATACACAATTAACATTTAACAGTTGTGTTATTAATTGTTTATTTGTTGTATATTTTTCTGTCACTTTTAAACTCAGCTGATTCTCAGGGTAACTTAACTAATGGGGCAAAAGAGCCATTGATCCAGGGCCCTCCGGGACCTTCCCGGAGGGCCCTGGGGACCCCCATATGGAGACCTTCCCCATAGGCTAATATTGGTGCTCGGTAGGTTTTAGGTGGCGAAGTAGGTGGTCAAAGTTTTATTTAAAGAGACAGTACTTCGACTATCAAATGGTCGCATAGTCGAACGATTTTTAGTTCGAAACGTTCGATTCGAAATTGTAGTCGAAGGACGAAGTAGCCAATTCGATGGTCGAAATAGCCAAAAAAATACTTCAAAATTCAAAGTATTTTTCATTCTAATCCTTCACTCGAGCTAAGTAAATGTGCCCCTTAGTGTTATACAAAAAAGGATATGCAGTTCCTTTAACAGAACACATCCTTGAAAGGAAAAAGTTATCTCTGCACTGCCCCTTTTGCTTCTGCTCACCTCTCCTGAAAGTGTGTGACAAGCAGAATCCCTCACCTATGTCTCTCGACTACCAGTCCTGCCCTGTGTCTGTCTGCTCCCACGCTGACTAAGTGTTCCCCTATGAAACTCTGCTCCCTGCCTCCCTATAGTGAAAGTGTTTTATGTAGACAGTGGAATAAAATAGTCACCTTCCAGGCAGATAACAAACCAGCCACACCCTCGACACCATCCTTTTCACCCTTCTCACCCTCAACTTAATGGTACCTCTGCTTTTCTTGATGAATCTGTGTCGCAGTCTCTCCACTTATTTCAGATAGAGAAGCTGCAGGTTAACTCTGAACCTAAAGTTCAGCTGTCTTCCATTATCAGAAATTACAATTTATCCCATCACTTTTATTTACATATAAGTCTTTATTAAAGCAGTAGCTTAGGTGTGGCCCACCTACTGCCAGCAAGAACTACCTGTAACCAGGGCCGGATTTGCAGCGTGGGCGCCCCTAGGCCACGCAGTTCTAGCACCTGACCATGGCCACACGGTCCTAGCGCCCGTCGCCCACACACCTCTCTCGGCAAGTGCACATGCGGAGCACTGGGGGGCTGCGTGTCCCAAGTGCTCCTCAGAAATTGGCTGGGCGGCAAGCTGTCCCTACTATTCTGCCGCCCTAGGCCTGGACCTTTGTGGCCTCGCCACAAATCTGGACCTGCCTGTAACCTTACATTAAGCAAATTTGTAATTAACTGGAGAGTCACCTTCTGATGTATAATTGTAACTAGATTGTCCTCCAGCTGTAATAGAAAAAGAATTAGCTTCAGACAAGCTTGTATGCAGTTCTTGTTCTGTAACAGCTGGCTACCTGCTCACATGGAGGAACATGCCTTTTTGTAATTATCTAGTAGTACATCAGACAGTGGCCCGACCTGTCACCCAGACATAAAAAGCTGCATAACAATTGCCCTTTTCAAATTTAACATGAAATCCAAATTCCTTTTTTATTAAAGCATTCATAGTTGTAAACTCATTTAAAAATCCAATCTGTCAATCAAAATCCAATCTATGCCAGACGGAGCAGGCAATTACTTTCACTTTCCATTCAGCACTTACTAGATGTCACTGCTCTCCCCACAGCCCCCTCTCTTTACCATTTAATTGTGTAACCAGTGCATGAAGATGGACATCAGCTCCCCCATTCTGGTGCACAAACATGGTTTTCATATAATGAAAGGCTTGCCTTAATAACAGTGTCTACAAAATGGCTCCATCCTCCTTGCTATAATTATGAATTCCCAGACCAAAGGAAACAAGATTCAAATAATTTATATACTGTAGTTAAAGTTTATATTGTTTGACTAATGTGATAAAATTGGATTTGGAATATTTTTGAGAGGTTGACAGGTCCCCTTTAACTAAGTTTTGCATCCAATTATGCTCTATGCACAGTGCATGTGCAACTGTCAATGAGGTTTATGGAGCACTCTGTAGGCACCTTCCCCAATATAAACTAAGAAACTGCAAGCACTGTATAAATGTACTTCACAATGCAGGAATACTCTGTTATAATTAGTATTGCACCACAATAAACAGACTTTGTTTATGCAAACAGAATAGTAAATTGAGTGCACCTTACTCTACTATAAGCTCCACTCCCAATAAATGTGCTCCGGATGAGACCTTAAAATCTTAGGGAGTAAGCCCTCGCAGCAGTGTGGAGGCGGGGTGTAGTGCAACTGTAACTGTATTCAGGGTGCAAATAAATGGGGCGCCAGTGGTTCTTATAACTTAACCATTAAACAGATTTATTGGACATATACAATCCTCAGTGGAGTGTACATAAAAGAGAATATGTAGGATCATACATCAACATTGGATAGGCAATATCAACAGGACCTTTGGTCAACATAAGTTCCCTCGTGAACGAGAACAATGTATGCAGCCTTGAGGAGGTACACCCAGCTTTCAGTTTTATCCCTAAGTGGAATCTGTGGGGAAACTCTACCCTAGTTCTGTACACTTAGTCCCTACTTCTGTATTCATTCTGTTTAATATGTCATTGTATTAATCTTCTTATTCTGCATACTATTTGTTATAATATTGATTTTTATGGTTTATTGTGAAAACCAAATAAAATATTTCAAACCTACTTCTGGGCAATTAGTACCCACTCACAATCCTCAGAGGATCCTCAAGTTGCTCAGCTAAATATCCTGACTGTCTGTCACTCCTAGAGTGACCTATAAAGGTGAGTAGCCTATCCTTGCTAGACTTGACCTGTCTAGGTTCCACTCAAGCTCTGCCTGCCTGCTCAGGCTAGAGTCAGCACAAGATGGACACTGAAAGCATGGCTTCAGAGGGCTTTATACTTTAGCACAGTGCCATCTGCTGGTCACTGTGAGAAACAACAAGGGGCATAGCTTAAAGCAGGAATAGGAAACAGTGCCCCTCCTAACTGTATTTTAGGACCCAGTTAGGTGTCTATAACACTAGGGGACTGCCTGCTAAATAATACTGGGGAACTAATTTCACAGTTCCCTACATTTGCAATTGTACTAAAATAAAAACACATACATGATATGAGTGGGTTGATTTATAGTTTATCAAACTATATAACTAAGAATGAACATGTTGTTAATTGTGCAATAGAAACTGGAAATTTCAGTGTTTACGTGTAACCTGTATTAAAGCTGTTTTCAGTTCATCCCTCACCTTCGTATTATATTTGTTGTATTCCCTTGGCAATGACCACACTAGAGAACAGTAGCAGGCCATGTGTAAAGCAACATTAGGATGTCAAATGGATTAAAGAAAAAAAAGGAAATAGCCTTTCTATGTTCTATTCTCAGCATGACATAAACACCTGTGAGTATCTAGATTATATATTTTCAAAATTAATGATTGTTCCACTCTTGAATGCCAACAAAACACATTGAAAACCTTTCTGGATCATTCTGTTGGCTTCACAAAATGCTGACACTGGCTCACAGTACAAAGCTCAAATCTACATTTAAACATTGGCCTTTGTACCCTCTTCTGCTTCTATTCTGTCAATAGCAAAACCTTTGCTAGTTTTTTGTTTGTTTTGCAGGAGCTGTAGCAGTACTTGAAATTTGACAGCAAAAAAACAAAATTACTATTCAGCTAGAAAAAATAGATTTTTAGAGTATATTCTTATTTAGCCTTACTAGGTTTATTATTTATTTTCATATACTGTATGATATTGCTTTATCTGCCCAGTGCTATGCTGCTCTAGGCACCTGAAGGCCACCCCCAAAGCTAACACCCTAGACACAGGCCCTCTGCTTAGGTGGTCAATAAAATGCCAAGGTGTAGTTATTGTCTACCAATGATAAAATGCAATTGCACCCACATAACGTGTCATTTACTAGGTGCAAGGAAAGTGAAAATTAGCACCTCGGTTAGTAAATGAGCCCTAGTACCAATGAATTCCCGTTAGTAGTTACATGATTCGCTGGTCTTCTAGATTCTATGCAGTATCAGACATGCCTCTGTTTGCTTTGCAGTGTCACACATTGCAACTAATTTATATATGTGGAGCTAAGATAGTAGATATTGTTGCAGAGCTATAGGTATGCTAGTTTAGGTGTAAAGCCAAAATATATTTAATGAATAAATATATTAACTTACTTGGATGCCTTTCCCAAAGAGGCCCCTATTGTTTGCAGATGTATTCCTGAAACTGTCTATATCAGCTTGGGACATTTATAGTAGTGATGCGTGTTGCCATTGTAGGACCTGCACCCAACCCATACCCGCATCTTCTCACTCTGAACACTCACTCCCTCACTCTGTGCATATGTCTGGTCCAAAGACATGGAACCTTTGAGAGGAGTAGAGGAGTGTGCTTCCCCAGTCTGACCCACACCCAAGCCTAACCCACAATGTTTGCCTAAATTTCAACCCCAACCCACCCAACCAGTAGTCAACTCCTGGGTCACTGCAGATTTTGGGTCAACCAGTACATCACTAATTTATTAGGGATACACAGCAGGAACTGGTGCATTTGACACCAAAAGGCATCAAACCACAATTTACAAAGACATATATAGGCATGGAACCATTGTTAGGAAAACCTATCTTTTAGAAAATACCATTCAATTTATATAAAAAACTTAGTAAAATGATTCATTTAAATGTTCTGGCAACACAATAACTTAGGATCACCTCACTTTTAAATCAACCTCAGTAATATTACCTTAATCCACACAATTCACAAGCAAATAATAAATTCAATGTATTCAATTAATTTACAGAAAATGTGTGTTTGCTTTACAAAGAAATCATTTCTGAAATCAAGTCAAAATCACTAAGATCTGACCTTGCTCCACCATTAATCTGACATGTTATGAGGCCCTAATTATTATTATTTTCAGACACTGGCAATATAAATAATTATATATATATATATATATATATACAGTATATACTGTATATTGGATCATTCCAATTTGACCCAGTGTGTTTGTGGCCAAAACGGGTAAAAATAGGATTATTATCTTATAATATTCACCCCCAGCTTTAAAGTGAGATTTGGGGTGAAAGCTCTTTTGTTGTCTTGTGGAAGTTTGAAGGCCAATTGGGCTGAGATATAGGATAAAGGTCAATATATTTTTGAAGCTATCATAGGATGACTAACATTTCAGTTGTTCATTACTAGGATCATTGTTCATTACTAGGATCCTTTCATACAATATCTTACCTTAAGTGGTGCTGCAATCTGAACTGGTGATTGTCGTGCTTTCTCCTCAGTTACTTCTGGTTGTCTATTGTTTTCCCTGGGAAGTGTTTTCCTTGCAAGAGTGTTCTGCTGATTGCCATTTGTTTTTAGGATCTTTAGCTTTTCATCCTTATGGTTTTCATGAAGAATTGTACTAGGGCATTTTTCATTATTAACATTATTTTGACATCCAAAAGGTCTACCTGGAAAACTGGATATTGGCTCCTGCGCATAACAGAAAGACAAATATGTAGATGAAATGTGTAGTGTTTAGTGTTTAGCACTTTGCTTTGTATACCTGTTTATATCTCTTTTTAAAATGTGGCCCTATAGGCATTGAACTTCTGCACCCATCTTCACCCTACAGCTTAAAGCTTAAATCATCATGTGCACCATGAATGCAGTCTGCTTCTGGTTTGATCACCTATTAGCGATTCAGCATGATATATTATAGAGGGTAAAACAGAAAGACCATTTAAACACTGGCCCATAAATCAGTTCTCACATGTTCATTTCTCACGTAACTTATAACATGGTTTATTTTCATGTTATTCAACATTCCCAAAGAATTCTATTTCCTAACCCAACAGGGGAATTCTCCACTGACAGAATTCTTCCATAAAAGAAATGCTGGAGTGCCCTATTTAATTTATGTTTATTGACAATTTAAAGAAAAGGAAAGTGTAAATTACTAAGGGAAGCCACTTACCTAATACCCTGCTAACAGGAGCACCTGCTGGGGTATCAGGTAAGTGAATGCAATTACTGTGGAGTCCCTTACATTTGGCACCACAGTGATTTACACTTTCCTTCTCCTTTAAGTGCACATTTGCATTTCTCTTTGCAGTTTCTTAAGTAAATGTTATAATTATGTTGCAAGAACAGCTTTATAATTACAATAGTCAGAGGAATTCTTTGAAGGGCACAACATAGTGCTGCTTTGAATTAATATAAAAAAGCTCAGTAATGACACTTACCCAGCCGAATAGGTATAAAATAGGTGCATTTACTGTATATATGGTATAACAATTATTTGCATATAGTTTTTATCATTAATCATTGCTTTCATTTGTGAACATACACAATACACATCTGTATAGATCCTTAGTGTTTTTCTTATTTTGTAGAAAATTTTAATTAAATGACTTTTATAGTTGAAATGGTTGCGGTAATTTTTTTTATTTACTCAAAAAGGAATACAACTTATTACTGTTTCTGTATGACCTAATTGTTTTGTCTAAAAACCCAACATTCAGAATGGAATAGAAGTATGGAAGTTTGGCCCCTAGCACTTTCTGGTTGCTCATAACTTCTGCCTGTATCAATATTTCCAGTTCTTATTTTTCTTGTCTGATCCAACTGGATGTGAATTGTTGATGAAGGCACTAACCATGGGCATATATGAAGCTATAGTTGGACAATTTGGTAAAATTTGATTTCCAATGTAATTTATAACACTGGCTCAGGCCTTGGTTGCACTGGTGTCAGATGATCTGGGACAGCCAGCATTACACAGATGATTTAGAATCAAACCAATTACGAATGGCATCCACCAAACACTAGTTGTTCTGGAGAACACAGAAGTTGGTCTCCCACAAAGATGTTCAACAAAACTGTAAATAGCAAAATAGGGGAAGGTAGCAATTGGCTTCCACTAGAGTGATGGCCAACTCAACCAAGGTTCACATAGGCTTCTGGCCTATGGGGCTCTGCTTTTGTTTGCATAGTTCAATTTAGTTATGGAGGAGGGAGTGCTGGGTAAAGTAGATATGCAATAACTAAAGATATTTAGGAATGTCTTAATAGTGACCTTCCAGTTGTCATACCAGCAATTCTAGAGAGAGCTATCACCAGTACCATGGAGTTAAAGCTATTGAAATTAGACTAAAAAAAAAGATACTTAAGATTGGACATTGGCTTAAAATATTTATTTTAGAAGTGTTTACATTGGCTTAAAATATGTATTTTAGGAGTGGTTTGTGTTCAAAGTACATATTGGTTCCCTATGTGGGACTTATTATTCTATCCAGATGGAAAACCTACTTCATCATACTGATATTTCATTTCCTCAGCTTCCTGCTCGGGGCTGATCCTTCCTTCCTTATGACTTTCCACAGTTGAACTTGGCTTACAAAGAGGTGTGGAATTGTAACAATCCTTTCTTGACTGTGACTGTCTTTGGAAGTCTGCAATACTCCGATTGTGTCCTGAACCATTCTTAGACTTAAGAAACTTTTTACATTCCTACATGGAAAAAGGCATGTGTATAAATTACTTTATAATTATGTTTATTTAATTTGTGGTTTATCAACAGATTGGTATTATGCCAATATTTGAGAACAATCAAAATGAACCCCCTTTTAGCAGACAAATACAATATACACATATATACTGTGTATATATATATATATATATATATATATATATATATATAACATTGTATATAAAATATATGACTTTATTTTCTTCTGAACACAATTTTATGTATTTTTCACAGGATGATACTCAATATTAATAAAAGAAATGTACATGTTTTATAGACGTCAAACAAGGAGGTGAGGAAGAAAATAGCAACAAGTCAAGAACGAAAAGTTGTAACCTCAGCATAAAATAAGAAACAAGTAATATTTAATATATTAATCAGCATGTTGATTCGGTCCTTGTCAGACAGGTCCCCATAGGCTGACTGTATCATCCAGAGCATAGGTGGGCAAATCGAGGAAAGATATGTTTGTTTGCCAACCTCTCTATGGAAAGCTTTAAACTAAATTAAGCATCATACACAAATGCTTTTTTTTTTTTACATAAAGTTAATGAGAAATGTGGGACACTTCTAGAAAATCCGTACTGTAATCAGTGCAGCCCATGAACTTACATTTATCAAGTGACCTTTATTTTTCAGCTTATTTGATAAACTTATATTACCATGACCTCACTATGGATATCAAGTTGTGCTGATTCTTTCAGACTATTCATTCAGGCTCATGTTACTACTGAGCCAGTGTGTTTGAGGTGACGTCCTCTAAAGGTACTTGCTTCTAAATACACTTCTTGCACCTCTGTATAGTTCAGATAAACAGATAACTACTACAAATACAGCAATATCAGTGGGAGGGAGGACTGGGACTGCAGTGAGGGATTTCCAGCATAGAATTCCTGATGCTGTACCTAAAGACTAAGGTCTTGAGTGGGGGGTCAGCCAATAGGCCAGGCTCATGAGTGAGTTCATGAATGTGTTGGATAGGTGGTGAGGGCTCAGAGTAGGTTCCTAGTGCAGGATAGTCCAATTACTCACTGAGGTGAGTGATGGTAGCTGTGGGTCAGGTATAGCTCTGGTACCAGAACTAATAATGGGGGGGGCAGATATTAGCAGTTAAGGAAGGATTACAGACAGCACCAGTTGTAGTCTCCAAGACAGATAACAACCATAATGATACTGATTCTGTTAATGCTTTTAAGAGTGGCTTGGATGGTTTCTTGGACAGACATAATATCAAAGGCTATTGTGATACTAAACTCTATAATTAGTATAAATACAAGTATATATAATTTATGTGAAAGTATGGTGTGTATATGGATGATGGGTTTTCATTTGGAGGGGTTGAACTTGTTGGACTTTGTCTTTTTTCAACCCGACTTAACTATGCAACTATGTAACCATACAGTTTGCCCAGAGGTCCTGTACATTTGAGTAGATCCCATGAGTTTATGCCAGTCTAGTACTGAGCAAGCTAGTGGAGACCAATGGTGCATAAAGTGGGTGGAAGACTGGCAGTTAGTATGTAAGTCTAGACCCTGGGAATGGGCATAGGGATTCAAGAGAAGGTGTGAGAAAGATGCATGGTGCCTAAGGTAGCTGCAGTCTGTGGTCTAGTACCTAAACCAGTACTCCATGCAGTGGCAGTAAAGACAGAGAGGGAATGAGAAGTGTGCCCAGCCAATACCACTCCATTATCAATCCCAAGGAGAGATATTTTAGTTCTGGGAGGTAAAATAATTCCTAATATTGTGTAACATGGATGGATTTTTGGTACTGATCTGTTTATGTGTAACTAAACTGGAAAAGTTTGGTCTCCGTTTCACAAAGATATCCTTAATAAGACACTGAAACAGGGGTCTGTGTAAAAGTAATACACTTAACTGGCTAGAAGACAATTCAGTACAATACCATGTGGTCAAGAAGGGGGGTTAGTTAATTATTTTAAAGTGATTATCAAAGGATAGGAGCCCTGAACTTAGAGCTGCAGGGGGTCAGTAATTTTGAGAAAACTATTACTGTCATAAATCACATGTTGGCTGTAAGGGATCACATACTTCTTAATAATACCAATCAGGGTCATTCTATACCTAGGAGAGATGGTTTCTGGGGCACTGGAATATGAGCGGCCCATCATTCTGTTGCCCACTTATTGAGCATAGTGTGCGCATATTTATATTATTGTATTTGGTACAGGTATGGGGCCTTTTAAAATTTGACTTATTTGGATAAAATGGAGTCTATGAGAGAACTTTCCATAATTTGGAACTTTCTGGATAATGGGTTTCCAGATAACAGGTCCTATACCTATACTGGCAATTACCAATATTATAATGCAGAAACTGGTCTGGAACCAACAAACATCTTTATGAGGTCATAATGAGATGTTCCTGGGCACTCCTACCTCATGATCAATGTAAGGAGGGGAATGGCCCAGCAGTCCAGTTTTACCACTTTGCTTCAGGGAGACACAAAGATATCCTAACTTGGTATATATACTGTAGGGGTTTTCAGTGTTTTGTGTCTTTATTTTACTTACTGTCTTGCAATTTATTTTATGTATGCCTTTGTAACTTGTAACCTGTTATCCAGAATTCTCAGGACATGGGGTTTTCCAAGTGCAGTTGCGGTCCCTGTAATGGCCCTGCAGTTAGTTGTATGTAAAACTACTTTCATTAAAGGAACTGTAACACTAAAAAAATTTTATGAAAAAATCCATTCTACCCTGCTGTAATAATAGATGTACCCTGCATAAAGTTTAGAATTATCAATGCTTTAGTAAAAAAATACTGTGAGAAAACACTGCTTCCTGTCTACTGAAAAAAGGCAATAGGGTGACTCACTCTGCATGATCTGCACTCCACATCTCCTCCTAACCTGACTTCTGCCAAAACCGGAAGTGATACAGCTGTACGGAGGATTTTTCATTATGCGGCAGACTTATTTCTGTATGTCCTGTGAGCAGAAAGGATGAGCTGATGAGCTATAAATCTTAGGACTACAGAACTCCCCATAAAGTCAGAGCCACTCTTCACTGCTCGCAGCACTTACATATGTAAATTACGCAAAAGTCACGGTGCCCAGGAGCTCCCACTCCCAGTACCTACATTATATGAATATATATATATATATTACAAGACAGCTGGAAAATCCTCTGTATAGCGGTATCACTTAACTTCCTGTTTGGGCAGAAGTCAGGTTAGCAGGAGATGTGGAGCACAGATCGCCCTATTGCCTTTTTTCAGTAACAGTGTTTTCTCAGAAATACTAAACTTCATGCAGGCTAAATCTATTATTACTGCAGGGTAGTAAAGGAACTTGTATAAAAACACACTTTAAGCACTTCTGTAGAGTTGTGCTTGGTGCTGCTCAGTCCATCCTGCCTTCCTTTTGTAAAATGAGTGCTGCTGCACCTACTGATGCAGGGGAAAATAAAACAATAGAACAAACCCAAATCAACCTGCTACACTATATGTGTTTTGTACTGAGTCCAAAATAAAACCCCAGTTGGCCTTGACCTTTATAGGTCCTACAGACCCAGTCAATTCTGCTGCACAGACCTGAGAGAGGCAAATAAAGGAGGTCTGGAGTGAAGTATGCAGTGGCGGCGGGGATGGGGGGGCTAGGTTGGAGGCTAGGAAGAAGACCCTTCCATTCACACAGAGGGCCCTTAAAGTTGCAGTCCTGGTGGGCCCTGCCTATGAGTGAAGTAATATATCCCACCACTGTGTACAGTAGATTAGAGAGAGAGAAATTGAATTACAGTATATTGGGAATACCATTGTAACGCTGACAATCTGAAAAAAAAAACTGCATTGTGGGAGAAAAACATTGCGATTGCTCACGAAATTGCAATTTGTTCACTGTTCTGGTGGATGAAAATGAGCCTTAAGATTTACAAAAGGGATTCCAACAAATGACAGCACTCTCCTGGCACTGACCATCTCATAAACTAAATGACGAATCACTGCACAATGTGATTATACATATTATTAGTGCAGTTATCCCAGACATAATGACTATTAGGCTATGTAATATATTTTACTTAGACACTACTTATTCATCGTATCGAAGTCACAAAAAAACTGTCATCAGTTCTAGTATATCATTACACAGTCACCTCCATTTGACCGGCAAATGTTGCATTTTATTCATCACACAGAGGTATCCTGGGATTCTAAATGATTTGCTCAAGATTACAAGTAACTGAAAGCAAGAAGCCTGCTTTAAATTCAATTTTATTACTTTTATGCTTTTCATTTCCCCTCTGTATACTGAGATGTCTTGCTTTTATTTCATAATGGGGATATGATCCATTAACTGATTGGTATCTACAGATAAGCTGTCTCAGAAATGTCTAAATATAATTGTATCTGTCTGCAGGAAGACTTTATGCCCATCATGAGAGAGAGACAGCAGATGAATTATATACATTACGTGAACAGATCAACGTTCAATTCAAAATATGTTTTCAAATCAAAAACACCATATACAGAATGCCTTTGTTGTCATATAAGGATAACCATTCTAGTAGTGGCTTGTACAAGGATAGGCATTTCAATAAAATGCTACTCACCCCCTCGTAATAATTGGTTGGAAGCAGTGAAGTTATCCAATAGATTTAATAGCCCAATTGCTTATGATACTTAAGCTTGACCAGTTATCATTATGGAAATTTGTCTCCATTTCTACCAAACAATATTACATGGTAAGCAGTACCATTTTTAGAAAAAGGAATAAATACTAGGTAAAGCTGCTCGATGAATAGAACTCATAAATCAGTAGATTCGAGGAGTAGAGTAGATTACAGCAGTACTGTGGGTTCTACAAACAGCCTTCATAAATTGAGTTATAGTATACTGGGAATCTAAGGAATAATACAGAAGTATTTTTAGCTGTTCCCCTTTGAATGAACTTTATTCAGCTGAAAACGGCCCTAACTTGTCTTTTTAATCTTGTAAATTTCGATTTATATGGTCTACTTCAAAAGGCAACCGGATAGCATTTGAAATGATAAAACTTTAGAAATCATTTGAAATCCACAAACATGAAAAATCAAGATTTGCAGTTGAAAATGATCATGCAATACTGCTGTCTACATCATGCCAAACATTTATTAATGAATGAGAGAAAAATCTAAATTTCTGTCATGAAGGGTTAATTCACCTTTAAGTCAAATTTCAGTGGGTTAGAGTAGAATGTCCTATTATTAGCAGCTTTTCAATTGGTTGTACAAATTGTATTTGTTTTTTAATTAGTGTCTGATTCTGGCATTTATATGGGGGTAGCAAAAAAAAAAAAAGTATTGCTCTGTTGGGCTATAATTGCATTGTAATTGTTACATTACAGATATGGGACCTTTTATCCAGAATGCTTGGGACTTGGGGGTTTCTGGATATTGGATCTTTCTGTAACTTGGATCTTCATACATTAAAGGAGAAGTAAACCCTTGCTACTAAAATCCCCTACCCTACACAGACCCCCCTCCCTTGCTAAATGCCCCTAACTCTTTACTTACCCCTCAGTGCAGATTCTGTCCAGCGGAGTTCACGGCAGCCATCTTCCGCTTTTTTATAATCTTCGGGAATATTGCCACATATGCAGTTGTAGCAATTTTCTGTTTCGCGATAACTGCGCATGCGCCGAAAGTCAAGATTACCGAAGCGGCTGAAGATGGCTGCCGTGAACTCGGCTGGACAGAATTTGCACTGAGGGGTAAGTAAAGATTTAGGGGCTTTAGCAAAGGTATGACCTAGGCTGGGGGGAGCACAGAGGGGGGTCGATGTAGGGTAGGACGGTAGGGGATTTTAGTAGCAGGGGTTTGATTCTCCTCTAAGGCTACCTGGAAATCATGTAAACATGAAATAGCTCCAATGGGTTGTTTTTGCTTCCAGTAAGGATTAATTATATCTTAGCTTGGATCAAGTACAAGGTCTTGATTTATTATCACAGAGAAAAAAGGAAATACTTTGTTTAAAATCTAGATTATTTGGATTATTTAGTCTCTATGGAAGACGGCCTTTCCGTAATTCAGAGATTTCCAGATAACGGATCCCATACCTGTACTTGTATTTGTGCCTTCTCTTATTCATTTTTCAATCTCTCATTCAACTGCATATTAACAGATAACTGCTCAGATTCCAAACTGGAGAGTCACTGTATGAAATAATCATTTTAAAAACCATAAAGAGCAAACTTAAATTGTCACTGTCTACATCATACCAAAAGCTAATTTAAAGATAATTACCCCTTTAATTCCTCTCTGTGATTATGAATAGTTTGATTAGAAGTTAGATTAAAAATGGCCTTTGCCAGACATCTGCATCACAATGTTAGTTCGAGAACAACATTTTTTTTTTTTCCATTTCAAGCAAACAGAGAACAAGGGGAGGTTGCTTTATCCAGTATTTTGTACTGTTGCTAGGTCCTTGATAATTAAAGAGGTTACCCACCCAAAAACATTTTTTTCCATGGTGAAATATAATCTTATTCTAAGTAACAATATACATGAATTAAACGTTTGTAGTGCATGAGAAATTAAGATAATAATGGCAAATATGCAATGGACTTCAATTCTGGACAAATAAGTGTGATTCGTAATTAGTACTGTGAATTGAGAAAAGTGGCACATGGAAAGACAATTTATGGTACAAAAATGCAGCATTAAATAAACTGGGGCGAGGTTTTTTTACGTGATCGTTTTATGACTGTAGCTTTTCGGGGCATACATACAGTTTAACCTCAGACAAATTAGAACAATATGACAGAGGTAAATAAGTAGTTGATGATGTGATGCTTGGTGGATTCAGTGAAACATGCAATGTGAGATTATTATAATGCTCCATGACCCAAGTGCACATAAGCTTCACTCACAGACTGATGGCCTGACATGCTCCATTAAAACTTCCTGAAACAGGAACATGACAGACCTCTCCTGAGCACACAGGCAATATGGATGTAGCCACTATACACTATTCCCAGTCGTTCTTTTACAGATACGTTGCTTTTTCAATCAGATTGCAGGAAGATAGAGGTGGGTTATAGAAGTGGCACTCCAATGTCTGTGCGGTTTCCCTTCATGATAAAAAACAAAGATATGCATGGCTGCAAAAGATTATATTTTTAAAATTTACACATACAGTGTGCTTATCAGTTTCATGCATATTCATTACCTTATTTTTGTGTATGTGATAGCCTAGAGGAAAATATACCTAAAATATTCAGTGATGGGCAGTAGGATGTCCCCGGGATATTAGTGCTCATTTACATTTGCAGACGCAGAGGGCAACTTGCACTTTCCCCCCACAGTGAGTTGCATCTAAATTCGTTTTCATTTAAAGGTACTTGGGTCAAAATGTGCTCTTTGCACTTCCATACCCCTCAGCCCTTCCTGCCTTCCATTCCTAATTGGGTGCTTTCTATGCTGATATGCAGGAGAACCCTGGAGCAACTGTCACCTCCTATCCAAACTGTAGCTCCAGGGTTCCCTTTGCACCCTGTGACAATAGATGCAGCACATTTCACTTGCACAGTGTCAGGGAAATTCAGTTACTAGAGACCAATTCAGATAAAAGATAATAAAAATGTATTTGACATGAGCTACATGGATTCTGAACTCACCAGGAGTCAGAAACCTGAAAAAAAGTAATGACAGAGTAAATATAGACTTTTCATGGTCACAGCACACACAAACAAGCTTATAAAAAACTGCTCTCAGGAGTTCTGGACTCATGGCCATGGGTAAAGTGGTTGTTCACCTTTAAATTAACTTATAGTATGATGTAGAGGGTGATATGCTGAGACAATTTGCACTTGGTTTTCATATGTGGTTTTTGAATTATTTATATTTTTATATTGCAACTCTCCTGGAGTATGAACAGGAGAGGTCCTAAATAGAAAAATGAGTAAATAAAAAGTAGCAATAACAATAGATTTGTAGCCTTACAGAGCATTTGTTTTTAGATGGAGTCAGTGACCCCCTTGAAATCTGGGAAGAGTAAGAAGAAGAAGGTAAATAATTCAAAAACTATAAATAAATAACAACCAATTGGAAAGTTGCTTAGATTTGGTCAGTCTATAACATACTAAAAGATAACGTAAAGATGAACCACCCCTTTAACCATTTAAATATTCCATAACAATTTAAGTATATTGTTTAAGAAGGGCACAATACTGCGGGTTAAATCTGCCTATACAGATATTTCTACATCAGGCAGAAAATATTCAGTGCAATGACTAATTTGCAACGAAGTGCACCCACAGTTGCACCTATTTCGTCAAATTTGATGCACCCAACAAATTGACCCATTGACCGGAATTGCGCTAGAATTTTGAGGAAATTGTTGCACTGATGAAAAATACATGGCAATTGTGCTTAAAAATTGCACTTTGCACACTGTGTCAAGGCAAATGCGTCTGATTGTTGCACCACAACACCCATAAACCCTCCCAGGAGACTTACGTTTGGGGTTACAAATACATAAAAATGGGTTGGGGACATAATTTTGGCCAAAAGTATGAAAAAAATATAAATATATATAACAAACAAGGGAAAGTTGTGCTCACCATATTTTTTAAAAGCATTAGGCGGGGGTGCAATGAGGGTGTGACCACAAAATACATATAGTCAACTACAAGATTCCTCTGCACTCAACCCATTATCAATATATTTAAGACAGAGACATTTTGTGCATACTGCTACTGAAAATGCCTTACCCTTTAAACAAAACAGGGATTGTTTGTCCATACATTGCAATATATTTAAGCTGGCCAACTACGTCAAAGTCATCCCATATCTGGCCAGTCCTATGCTTAATTTTCATCTGATTCATTAAGAATTCTTAATCAGATGAAAATTAAGCGTAGGACTGGCCAGATATGGGATGACTTTGACGTAGTTGGCCAGCTTAAATAAATTGCAATATATGGACAAACAATCCCTGTTTTGTTTAAAGGGTAAGGCATTTTTCAGTAGCAGTATGCACAAAATGTCTCTGTCTTAAATATATTGATAATGGGTTGAGTGCAGAGGACCTCTTGTAGTTGACTATATATATATATATATATATATATATATATATATATATATATATATATATATATACAGTATATAATATATATGTACTTTCAATGCCCTTATTTGTTACATTAAATTTCATTAGCTCTCTCTGTAATATATGTATCGGATCTTTTACCCAGAAGCCCAATATCTGACTTGCAGGAATGCCGTAAATTATTTTTTTCTTAGGGGCACATTTACTAAGGGTCGAATTTCGAGGTGCTAAAACTTCAAAAATTAACCATCGAATTAAAAAAATTCGATAGTCAAAGTTTTTTTTGTTTCAATCTAGTTGTTTTCAAAAAATTTTTTCGTTCAAATGAAACGACTTTTCGAATTAAAATCGTTCGATCGATCGTAGAAATCGTTCAGATCGAACGATTTAATTGATCGATCGAACGATTTTAAAAAAAAACAAAAAAACTTTGACTTCTAAAAGGTTCTAGGAGGTCCCCATAGGCTAACATAGCAATTCGGCAGGTTTAAGGTGGCGAAGTGTCGAATTCAACGTTTTTTAAAGAGACAGTACAGTTATTTCTATTCAAATTGAATTTTGGCCTATTCGATGGTCGAAGTACCCAAAAATTACTTCGAAATTCAAAGTTTTTGAATTCGAAAATTCACTTTCAATTCACTTTGACCCTTAGTAAATGTGCCCCTTAATGTTTTTTTTCTTTCTCTGTAATAATTAAACAGTACCTAAAATGCATAAATCCATATTGGTGGCAAAAACATTCCTATAGGGTTAATTTATATGTTAAAATATGTTTTTTACACAAAAATAGAGAAAATCAAAATTTGCGATGATAGGTGTAACTCTTGTGCCACCTTTAGCTGCTGTAAGTAAATACCTTCTTTACCTGGTAACCAGGACCTCATATAACTAATGGGATTATTATCTTGCTTCATGTCCCAACTGCACATAAGCTTCACTCACAGACTGATGGCCTGACATGAAACATTAGAACTTCCTGAACATGAAGAAGTCTCCTGGGCACACAGGCAAAAAGCAATTTGAGCAGATATTGCAAGGTTCCCAGATGTTACGGCAGCAATCTACAGTATTATCACACAGCCATCAGCACTGTACTCACTGTTTTCTTCAAAATGCTGTATTCAGTTGCACTTGGTTTTCTCCATTGCTGTGCAAGACCTTAACTTTTTGCTCCTCACTCAATCCCCCATGCATTCCATTTTGCGGAGACTTTTGCAGAGCATGGCATTGTGCATCTTTAGGAGTCTGTTTTACAGCTTTTGCTGGTGATGCTTTAACTCATTTTCAGAGCCTGCCCATATCTATGTATGTTTGAATTATTGATTTATATAGTGCTGCATAACCCTAAAGCGACCTCTGTACCCTAATGTCATGCAGGACCCTTTTCACCATTACTAAATGGCGTTGGGATTGATAGATATACTTTATGCAGGGACTTTCATAAGTTTGCATGGAACACATAAACATTATCAGTTTAGCACCTGTATGTAGAGTATGCTACGAGGAAGTGCCGTGTGCCACAAAACGCGTCAGTAGTAAAGACTTAATGCTGACGTTATTTATAATTGTTAATAAATAAAAAAGCTTTTATTCATCATGTGGTGACGAAGAAGTCCTTTTTTGTGAAGTTATACAGTAATTTGCCTGCACTGAAATCACCCATATGTAATAAACACACATTAAGTTTATGCTAAACCGAGAATTTATTTTTAGAAACATGTAGGTGTTATAGTTATACAAGAGAATATATTATAGATATCATTTAAATGGCAAACCAGTATCATAAAAAAAGCAATGTCAATCAGGCACCTTAAACCCGTTACTTATAGAACAACACACTTTACAGCTTTATGGACTATGCAAGGGGTGCTATTATGAGGCACAATTTGTCTGCAAACAGGTGCAATGACAATTTGTAATCTATTTATGGTTCCCACTATGGTCTTTTGCAATATTTGCCACAGCCAAGTTTTCTTTTCTGGTCTCAAATTTCAGGTCCGTACTGTCCAACCTTCTGGGGATGAACTGTACCTGGGGGGAGAGGCCTAATACTAGGGAACTCAGTTAATGTGGATGGGCAGAGCTGAGAGGCTTTACATCTTCTCTTACCCTCCATTCAGATCCCCTCCATTGCAATATCCTAATAAGATAGTTGAATATGTGCATCTACAGCTAAAAAGGCAATATTCATTCTTTCCAGTTTTAAAATATCTTACAAAACTAAAATAATATGCTAATACATATATGGGATCACTTATCCAGAAACCCCTTACCCAGAACACTTTGAATTTCAGTAAGACCATCTCTCATAGGGGTAGATTTACTAACCTATGAAAATTCGCCAGCGACAGCTTCGCACCCATCGCTACACTTCGTAGTTCTCTCAGACAACGCTAATTTACCAAAATACGAAGTTGCGTCCAGGGCAGTGAACCTTGGTGAATTTATATTAGGGTTACTTCGGCAATCAAATCCGCATCTTAGTGAATTTCCAGAGTAACGTCCATTCGCCAGAGTGAAAATTCGCCTGGCAGTAGAGTGGGAATAGGGTTGCCACCTTTTGCAAATTTTTTTTCCGGCTGGTGGGAGGCGGGTACAAAAAGGGGGTGGGTTGTGATGCAAAGGGGGGGGCCACGGCATGGCCAGGACAAAAACCTAAGGACAAGGTAAGTTTACAAGGGATTGAGGCGGGCCGAGGGGTCTTTTTAAGGGTATTACAAAGTTACCGGCAGCTACATTGCCGGTAATTTTGTAATACCGGCCCCGGCAGTTGTTTTACTGGCTAGGCCGGTAAAATACCGGCTGGGTGGCAACCCTAAGTGGGAATGACCACTAGTGTTTGTCTCTTTCGCTAGCGAAGTCACGCCTGTGCCCGTTTTGCAAAGTGCCTGAAAGCAGCAATGCTGGCGAATGGAAGGCCAATATTAAGGTAGATATAAAAAAGGTATACTTTCTGGTGTCAGTATCTCTTTAAGCTATAGTGATCCAAATTACGCAAAGACCCCTTTTGTGGAAAACCCCATGTCCCAAGCATTCCGGAAAATAGATCCCATACCTGTATACATATAAATGTATCCATACATATGAATGGTGCTATATACAGGTAAACATATTGTTTAAAAGAACCAAGTCTTGAAAGTCTGCTTTCTATACATGAGACCAAATTATCATATCAATGCAAAAAAAAAAGCAAATATCCTGAAGACTGATCTGAACAAAATCGAATATATCTTCCTGGAAAAATTACTCCCATACAGGGGACCAAGTTGATATGTATTTGCCCCAAAAGACTTGAAGCTGTACTTGCTGCAACACGTGACTCCAAAAATATTAAAATATGGAGGCTGAGCAGTTTTCTATATTTTCTTTATAATATAAAAGGCAGATTTATTAAAGGTCGAGTTTGAGGGTTTTCTTCCGTTAAAACTCGAATGTTCGGGTTAAAAAAGTTAATTGCTGTTTTTAAAACAGCTTTATTTTTCCCCCAAAGCTGGAAATAGCAAAAATCTGAAAATACACCTAAACATCATCATTTTATACATCTAAAACCTGTCGAGGTCATGTAGACGTCAATTGGGAGAGGTTCCTTGAACCATTTGAAGATGTTAATAGCCGTCATGATGTTTTGTTTTTTTGGAGGATTTACTCGAAAACTCAATCAATTCAAGTGATTCCAGTTTTTTTACCTCTGAAAACTTTCAGATTGTTCAGCTTCATTTGAGTTTTTTCTTAAATCGAAAGCCATTCAAGTTGAGAGTTCATTCGAGGTCTAAAAAGCTCACAGTTCAAAAATTCGACCTTTGATAAATAACCCTCAACAAGAAAGCTAAATCTGAGTTTCAATACTTTGAAATAAAAATATACAGAAAACAATTGTTCAGTGCAGAATGAGATAATATGAAAGACTATGAATATGTCTGTGGCACAGCGATTAGCAGCGCACTATATGCAACAAGTTTGTCTCTTCTGCCTCTGCTTACAGTTCCTTGGAGTACTCTGGTTTCTTCCTAATCTCCAAAAACATATTTGCATATTAATTGGCTCTAAAACCTTGTTGTTGATTGTGTAACTTCCGTTGCGGCAGGGACTGATGTAAATGATGAATTACATTGAATATTGAATATTCCAGCACTTTATACATAAAGAACAAGAATTATTTTGCTAGGTACTGTAGTAAAATGCTTATTCTCAGAAAATGTCCCTAAATTAAAAGCATTTAAGATGTAAACAAATACTTGGCCTTTCATGCAACTGCTGCTGGAAGTGAATGGGTATAAGGAACCCAAGATCCCAGCAACATGCTGTATCAAACTTTAATTTAATCCTTAGTTTTCCATTCTTTTCGAGGTTCTAGAATAGGACAGTTAACAAACAAGACAAAGGCATAAATAGATAACTTCTGGTTCCCACTCCCAACAATGCAGATTGCTCCCTGGTGCAATATTGAACACTATCCAAATCTTACACCTATTTATGCACTTTACTGAACCAACAATCAGCTCATCTCTAATCAAGAAAATCAAAATCTTACTTTATTAATTTGCAAATTGCTAAAGGGACAAGATCATTAAAAATATATTGCCTGAAATCAATGTGTAAGTTCAGTTTCACTTAAAAAACATTACAGCTACTAGAAGCGTGATGTGCAGTTAGTTAAAAAGTTCAACCCCTCCCAATGAACCCGGGTACACACACATACCAACCTATGTTGTTGTAGATTGTACAGCACTACAAAATATGTTGGCGCTATATAAATACATGGTAATAATAATTGTTGGTATGCAAAAAACAACCATGTGATACAGCAGTTCAAGTAACGTATTCAGTAGATGCATGGGGTAGCAAAGCCCTGTTGATCAACCAAAACCACATGCTGGAACTAGTGCAGCAATGCAATGCACTCCCAATGTTTATCAGCAAGTGGCTGAGGCAGTATCTTCAACCCCAATTCCGAACAGATGCTTTTAATCTGCAGAAACCACATCACCACAAGCCAATCAAGCGATGTAACTTGAAAAATAAATTGGAAGTTTGAAGGATACTCGACAAACACTGAAGATTATCGGGGGCAGTTAAAAGGCTAGCTAAACTTATAGGAGATAGACCACATCATCACATGGTTTCTATACGGTCAATAACAATTTTCCCTACTGCATTTAAAACAATGTAGTGCTTTATATAAAATGTAGTGGAACTCAATAACCCAACACAGGAATGTCACTCCACTTGCCATCATGCAGGCTTTCCACTCAGTACTAGGGGATGCCAAGTGTTGTAAACAGTTTTGCAATTCATGGCTTAGTAATACTTCAGTAGGAGTTCCATGTATAGTAACTTGTTATCCCTTTATATATGTGTCTGACAAATATTACTGACACCGTGCTGATTGGTGGAATTTCCCAGTACAGAACAAACAGCTGTGTATGTAACTTCATTTACAATTTGCTACTTGGCATAGCGGGCAGACAAACTTGCTCACTCCCCATGCCACAGAGTGTCAGTGTGACTGCTTATTAAGTGTGACTGAGCCTTTTTTTGCATTGTATGCCTGCAACACTAATATATGTTACTATTTAAACGTCATGGCAAACATCCTTTACATAAAGAGCAAATAAAATATGCTTCATGCCTCTTCAGTTATGTAAACAGAGAAAAATAACAATTCAAAATCTGTCTTTCCCTGCTTCCATCAACCAATTTATCTCCTTCTAATAATAAGGGTCCCATTGCTTCTTGTTTCATTTCTTTATTTAGATTTAAGAAGATTAAAATAATAATTTCAGATTTATATTACTTCTCACTGCAATGCTCTTTTGTTTGGCAGTTTTTACGTACACTTATGTATAGTTCTGCAGAATACAATCTATGAATAAATGTAATATAAATAATTATATTCCAAATATGGGGTAGAGTAAAGGCCTTGGGGCAATCTCAACGTGAAGGAGATAGGAATTTAGGGGGATTGCTTACTTGACAAAAATAAATTAGAGCAGTAACTCTGCACTACCAATACAATGTATGAAGCTCTCATTAAATATACAGTGTTCTGGGGTCAAGGTCTGGGAATGAGCTCACTGATCTCCTTTTCTGGAAGCCTGATATAAAGACTGAAAATAGTAAAAGCGAGATGCTCATTTTTCAATACGTAACTCATTAAATCACCTAATTTCAGGGCATGAGAGGATATAGTACAGGTGAACACAAAACATTCACCCATTAAAAATTTAGCATGACATTTATTTTTAAATTAAAGCACATTTCATAATTACATTTTCAGATATAGACATTTATGGTTTCTCTCTGACATACACAGATGTCTAATTGGCTGGGCTGAGAGGAAAAGCAAAATATAAATACATTGGCTGCAACAGGTGGCCACATAGTCCAGCTGAACGAACAAGGCAAAGTTGTTTTTTTTCAGGAAATAGATAACATTGCAACTTTACTTCCTATAACTAGAACATTTGGATAATAAATCAGAAAGGTAGAAAAATGTGCCGTAAGCACCCAGAAACCCAGGGAAATTTAATTTCTGTTTTGCTGTAAATCCTACTCGTGATGCACTCCCTTGATCAATCATCAATACTTTTATTCCAGCAAGTACTGTGAAATGGAATCTAGCTTTCCACAATAGATAAAAATGGCTTTTATAAAACTTCAGGATATTTTATCCGTATTTCCAATACAACTTCATTTTTTCTGACTTCTCTCTATTTATAAAGAACCTTGATATTGATTAGCCAACAAAACCAGTGCCAGATCAAACACCGCAAAATCCTTCCTGTGGGAGTATGAAGAACGTCTGTGGAACTTGTGATGGGTAAATTGAGGAAAGAATAATCAATATTTTCCTACCCTCTGGCAACTAAATAATTGAAAAGTTATTGAAATAATGGTATTAAAGGAGAACTAAAGCTCAACAAAGAATAATAAGTACAATAAGTGTATGTACTTACATATATAATAAAAATATATAGAATTCAACATTTCTAGCCATAATCTTTTTTTCGGCTTTACGTCTCCTTTACAGCAACATTTACTAAGTCAACTAATGAATTACATTGACTTCAACATTGGACTGTATTTATGAAACTTCACAAATAAGAATTTTCAATTCTACAGCACTCAATAGGTTTAATGTGTAAGGAACACAAAGCAAAGGTTTAATTTATTTAGAAAGGTTAGGCAAAAAGAAAAATAAATATGGATGAAAGAGGAAAATTAGTCCCACCCACTAACCAATGCATTACGTGTATGTAAATTGACAGGAACCGGCTAAATACAATCATAAAATACATGGGCCAATATCGCCTGATGATGCGGATGCTTAGTTTGGTCTTGGCCAGAACAGCCGCCTTGACCTTAGACAGATATAGATTGAGCTGTGTGACAATTCTATCGGTCAAGAACAGCATCAATGAACTGATTAGGTCAGACATAATCAAGCTCCCAATGTAAGCTGTTTATTGATCCAGCTGATAAGCAAGCACATTAGCCCAATTTAGTCAATCAATTTGGGTTTCCACATTGGGCAAAGTTATGCTTGCTTGATAACTGCCAGATTTAGTTTTAGATGGATGGAACACCATCAAAGTCTTGTGAGTTGCATCAAGTGTGTCCTGCATGAGAGGCTCTAGAATAAATGTTCCTATCAGAGAGGCAAAGAGTGGGTCTCATTTACCAAGTACAGGGCAGGGGTGCAACATACAAAAAGAAACACCCCCATTTTTCCTGCATGCTTGCACTCTCTAATAGAATGGAATACATTCATGAGGAAGAGGCTTAAATAAATCTCATTACCTAATATTTATATTATTTAGATGTGCAATGTAGAAAGCATCTGTGCGCATGGGATGTTAATAAGCCTACCACCTGTCATAATGGTAAGAACAGGACTGTATTGTGTAGCTATGGGGGGCAGCAATTCAAGCTGGAAAAATGGCTTACATACAGGTTACATTACACATAACAGATAAAACACCATTGTATTGGACAGGGCTTATCCATTATGTGTTAACTAACTGGTGCCTTTTCTCCTTTTTACAGCTTGAATGGCTGCTCACATTGCTACACAGCAAACATAGAACTTTTATCAGTGCAGGACCGCAGTACATTATATTGTAATAACATTGACACACTTTCATTTTTTGGTGTTACGGTTCCTTTAAATGACTGCACCCTGCACCAGAATGGAGCACAAAGACCTGCCTTTCTCCCGTGAATATGGTACTGCAAACATTCGGCACTACTGCATTTTTGAGAGGCAGACAACATAGTGTCAGTATAATGGGAATTCAATGGGGTTGTAATTTTGCACCCCTTCCTGCTCTAGAATATGCACCTGGGGCCTTTGTAAATGAGGCACTGAGTGTCTCGAGCTTTCAAACAGGTTCTACATTACACTTTTCTATAACCAGCATTTGCCCATTTCTTATTTATAGAGAGAATTTGAAAGTGTGCTGTGAGAGCATCAGATCAGAACAGAAAGAAGGAGTTAGATGCCACAAAAGCCAATCCATCACAATAATACAACTAAAAAGGCCCTTGAGCTGAATGGATATATCCTAACACATAATTCACAATGTGACAAATTGAATGATATCAATTTTTCACGCACTGAAATGTACAGAAAAGTGCCAGTCCCTCAACAGACAGAAAATTGCATTGTATCAGGGGCAAACAGAACAGCATCGATAGCCGTGTCTTACTGAAGGTTATGTAGAAAGTCAGTCTCGAAAAGAAACAGAAATAGCATTATGTGCTTTTGGGGAGGCATAAAAATCTCATAGAAAGAAAATGTATTCAAGGTATAGAAACAGTTGCAATGAATGGTTGTTGACTGAGACCAAAAGAAGTTCAGGAGGGGGGGACATTTTAAGGAAAAGCATGGGCCTCCGTTTATGCTACTGTAGGGCAAGCTAGAATGTGAAAAATGTCCAAAACACAAATGGCAGTTATGAGAAATTGCATCATATCCTGGCCAACATTTGTTCAGAAGTGCAGTGAACTTTAGGGCCAAATGTAATCTTGGAAAATACAGAAAGTACCATCCTTGTAATAAATTTAAAAAAAAGAAAGCGGCTCACATCATAATGAGATAATAAATAAGAAAAGAGCAATGGTTGTTTTTTGCAGTGTTTTGTGCTTTCATTATATACGTTTCCTTTGTTAAAAAGACAGTGCTTGGTAAACATTTCAAAGACCAAAAAAAAGGAGGACATAAGTCACCTCAGATAAATGGCAAAACCTACTACGTAAATAAATTATCCACGATAATCAAGTGAAGCATTACAGGTTGCCAGCACATTTTAATTAATGGTACATTGCTCAGTGATTTATTTATTTTTTCTCCATTTTTATTATTAGGACACAAAACCGTTCAGTTAAATATAATTTTCTGTGCAATGCATCAAACATCCTGCTGGCCCCAATTATACACAGTGTATTCACATTTAAAAACAAAGCATGAGCTGCCTATATGAACAGAACATATTATTGCATTACAAGTATGGATGCACTGAATCCAGGATTCAGTTCGGCCAAATCCTTGTGCCTGGCCAAACCGAATCCAAATCCGAATTTGCATATTTAAAATGGATGAGAAGGGAAATCACAATTTTTCATCACAAAACAAGGATGTAAAAAAAATGTTTTCCCACTTTTTCCTTTCCTGGCCCTAATTTGCATATGCAAATTAGGATTTGGTTTAGCCAAATGTTTCAGAAAGGATTTGGCCAAATTTGAAATAGTGTATTCGATGCATCCCTAATTAGAAGGTATATGTTTCACTCAACCCCGTTAAAAATGATAGTCTGTGGGTGTAAAAATGAAATGTTTGGTCTCATGATCACTCACAGAATAAGCTTCATACTTTGTTTTATTATTTTTAAACAACAATCTTAAAATATTGCTAAAGGCACCACCACTTAAGGCTGATACAGTATGTGTAAGCTCTTCATTAAAAGGCCTAGATATCAATGCAAAGACTTGAAGCATATTAGATAGTTCACAAGCCTTGAGCTCTCTCTCAGTGGATTACATGTATTTGTAGCGTTCTCGCAATTTGCCATACGTATACCTAACAGTGCATCACATTGATTTTAGGATTGGAAAGCAGCAACATTTACAATTTTAGCCCTTCTTCTATAATACACCTAAAGACTCCCCACAAATACATCTGTCTTGATGCTTTGCTCCCTTAAAAGGTTTATTCACATTTAACTTTCATTATGTTATGTTAGAGATGGAACTATATTAAGCACTGTTTTCAACAGGTCTTTTTTTCCCATTATTATTATAAGGCTTCCCAGGCTAAATACCTTTTCAGTCTGCAGATGAAAAGGATATGGTTGGTCCAAAATTCTCAAACCAGCAACCAAAAACCTAATTGATTGTAATGCTTCACATTTATTGTTCTACTTAAGTTTAATTGCTTATCTTTCACTTCATGCCCTCCTCTATACACCCTTTAACTGGCCTTGCAAACAAATGCCTCATTAATTAAGCCCTAGCAATGGGATAACCGTTTAAGTTCCCAACATGCGATAAAAATACTAATAAAATCAAAGAAAAAAAAGGACGAGTCTTATAATATAATGTTCTAACATTTTAAGGTGAACTACAACGCACAACTGAATGGTGCACATAAAATAAACATACTTCTTGAAACAGTGCCATAAACAAATTACAACGACTGACATTTGTACCATCCTTAATGCTCTATTTAACAAACCAAAGCACATTTTCGACTTCTATACAGTTATAGTTATATTGTACACCAGTTAAGCTGCCAAAAAGTAAAAAAATTATAACTTTCACATAAAACTATAGAATTTCCACCAGTGTGTTGCAAAAAGGAACTGGTAATAAAATATCCCAGCAGTTAAAAAATAAAAGATATATACCCCAAGTAAAAGAATTAAAAATACAGTAGTGTGTACCACTTGTTAAAAACATGATTGGTAAAATATAAAATTACAGCATTAATTTAGAGATCACAGGTGCAAGCATGTGACTGAAATAAGGCACTTCTGTCCAGTAAGCAGCACCTCAACAAGGTTACAAGGGAAGGGTGATGAATCATGTTCTGGTAAAAACAAAGGAGTGGATATGATCCTGGAAGCAGAGGGACATTTCAACAGCAGGGAAGACACAAGAGGTGAGATGTGGAAGTCTACACAGACGTGGTCACTCTGTCAGTGGCATTATTGACCTCGTTTTTGTTGGAATCCAATCCTTTAGCAGCATTCAGGTTCGAACGTATGTTTTCCACAGTCTTTTTCATGTTTTTAAGTTCCCCGGGGTGAGGAGTTGCCCTTCTCAACAGAGTTGCCTAAAAATATATAACAAAATGAAGATCAGATCACAAAAAATGTATAAAAATTACAACACTATGGCCTGTTTAGCATTACTCCTTGAACATTTATTTTGGCTATATACGAGTACAGGTATGTTATCCAAAATGGTCGGGACCTGAGGTTTTTCCCAGATAACCAATTTCTGTAATTTAGATCTTCATACATCAAAACCCAATGTGCTGGTTTTGCCTCGAATAAGGATTAATTATATCATAGTTGAGATCAAGGAAATCATTTTTAAAAATTTGAACTGTTTAGATAAGATGGAATCTATTTGAGACACCTTTCTGTAATGCAGAGCTTTGTGGATAACGGGTTTCCAGATAATGCATCCCATACCTCTATTACCAACTAGCATTGATATAGTGGTTAAAAAATGCCTGCCACTGGAGTGGCAATGGAATGCATAATAGAAAACATGTAATGTCGATTTAGGATGGATGACTATAGTAAGGGAAAACTTAAAAAGAAGGACGAGAGCTTAGGGGGGTGAAAATTAAGAAAAATTATTAGATAAGAATTAGATACTAAAAAATCATCATATGAAAAGTACTGCTTATTGATAATTTTGTGAGATGAGCTGCAAAAACAAGGCCTAAATATGTACAGTTATGCAATAGTGCTCTTCTAAGATGGTTTTAAATACAGGTATGGGATCTATTATCTGGAATGCTTGGGAACTGGGTGTTTCCGGATGAGGGATATTCCTGTAATTTGGATCATCATGCTTTAAGTGCTAAAAACATTTATAGATTAAGTAAACCCAATAAGACTGTTTTACCGCCAATATGGATTCATGCAACTAAGTTACCTTTAGGGCAAAGACACACACCAAGATTCAGGGAGATTTAGTTGCCCAGCGACAAATCGCCTCTTCTTTGGGCAGAACTGCCTTCCCACCAGCTAGAACCTAAATCGCCGGACGAGGAAACTATAGGACACTTTTAAAGACAAAGCATTCCGCGTGCCATACCACCGGCAATTTAGATTCTAGCTGGCGGGAAGGCTTTTAGGGGAGATTAGTCACACGAAGAAGATGCGATTTGTCACTGGGCAACTATATCTCCCTGAATCTTCACGTGTGTCTCTGCCCTTAAGGTACTGTTATTATTACAGAAAGAAAGGAAGGAAATCATATAAAACATTAGAATTATGTTCTCTCCTGTGGGCTGAAGGACTCTTAGCCTTAGCTTAGCTGCTCTTAGCCTGTGTATGTTTTACAGGCTGAGAGAAGTGGATCCTCTCCGTGTCCCTGCTCCATTTCTTTGAATCTGATCCGCCTGTGTGCCCAGAGATACCTTCTTTTGCATATTTGGGCTGACCCCTGGCTTCCGCTGCAGATGTATGCATACAGGTCGATCAGATTTAGATTAATTGAGCAGGGACATGGAGCGGATCCACTTCTCTCAGGCTGCAAAAATACACAGGCTAAAAGCAGCAGAGCCCTTGTGCCTACAGCCTTACTGCTGGGGACTAAACCCTTAATTAAACAAATGGTTGGTAATGCTGTTCTTCAGATAATGAATTTACTGTACTAGCCCAGTGGTTCAGCAACAGTAATAATCAATGACTTTAGTGTATCCAGTAACTGCCCATCTTCTGATCTTTTAGGGTCAGTGACATCGCACATACATATGGTCTTTTGGTCTGCTGTTAAAAAGTTAAGCACAAGGGTCATTGGAAATCACCAAACCATTAGAAGAAAATTAAGTCTGTCAAAGATGGTGCTACAGGGAGTATTCTTAATCAATTTTAATGCAGAATGAATTTTCTCTCTGAAGTAGAATGTGAATATTAAATGATTTCTAATCTTGTATCATGCATTTTATATAGTATACTGTGAGCTGGTCCCTAAGCTGAAATAACTGACAGTAAAACAGGAGCTGCACTAAAGAAGATACAGTAGCTATTGGGGGGGAAGGCACAAAGTGGTGCTAGTACAGAAATCCAAAAAACACGGTATAGTATTTCTACCCTAATTTGTTTATTTTTTTGTCTTATACAAAAAAAGAACATTTGTTTCTGATATTTATTAAATAACTGCATAAACATATATAGCATATCACACAAGAACATTTACCGTTTCATCATCATCTTCTTCCTTCGTGTCATCTAAAAATCTTATGGCACTTATTCGCTTCATGGCTCTCTCATTCCAGGTTTCATCTGACATGTCATTTACTAAACTTTCAAAGGCCCCACATCTTTGTAAATTGTCTACAGGAAAATAATGGGAAAAAAATCAATAGAATAAAACGCTCACACAACTCCTATTTGCAGTTGCATTAAACTCCATTATTGTTACATTTTCTTTAATACAGACAGTTGACAAATTCAAGATCTACACTTATGATGCAAACCTGAAACGCGTTAGGTTTCTGATCCTCTGCCCTTTTTTAACAAAAGTCAATAAATGAAATAATACTATATTTTTTATTTATTTTTTTTTTGGCATTTTTGCTGCTGTCCATAATTTGAGAAATAGGTTGGGAGCTACTGGGAACTCTTGAGGACTTGCAGTTCTCCAAAGAGAAATGGTGAGCTGGAGCGGCTAAGTATATTGCCAATTTTCCAAGATTAACTCTACTGCACTCAAAGCACTCTCTGTTTTTTAGGTCTCATTTAGGAAGCAAAAAATAATATGAAATATTATATTATTATATATTTTATATTTGGCTATATCCTAAGACATAATAAAAAAGCTCTGCTGCTTTTCATGTTGGGTCACGGGTTCATTATTTGAATATTTGTATAAGCTACATCATTCAGCATACACCCGACCCCCTTCCTTTCCACTCCTGGGCTAGAACTTTTATGGTATGCAATGTTTACTATAGCTTTCACAACCCACAGAAACCAATAAGCAGGTATTATTTACTGGTCTGCTGGTCTAAAGGCAAACATTTGATTAGCTGGAGATTGGAAAACCCTTGTTTTAGCAAAGCAGGAGCTCAGGAAGCCGACCAGCAGATGAATACCTGGGAAGTCATTAAGTCCACCCAAGCAAGCGCCTTGCAATTAGTTTCTAATTAAACCTAATTATGTGTATTTTACTATGCCATATTAATTTATTGCTTGGTGGAAACAGACAAAAATATATACACTTGTGGCTGTACAAGAAACAGGTCACTGTATTACCTTGGCCACTGGGCTCAGGAGGCATCTGTGGTAATAATACACACGTCAAGATTTTCTCACCACTCTCTGGCTCTACATCAGTTTGAAAAGTGAGCAGAGGCTTAGACTGGTTGTCAGACAACCATAACGCCTTTAACTTCAGTGAGGTCAAAGATAATGGTAAATGAGTCAATCTAAAAAGAAAGTAAAACAAATGTATAACAAATAACTACAATCATTTAATATAATAATGCCATTAATGAAATATATGGGTCGTTTTTGACCCCACTCTCTGAATTGTGCTGATAAACTAGAGAAAGTATATTAAAAAAAGGTTAGAACTCAAAGTAAAATGACAGTCGAAACTGAACAATGTTTAGAACTGTATAGTACGGATTATTATATACTCTGAAAATAATATGGTTCATTGTCAGAGAGTGATCAAGGTTTTTAGGATTTTGCCATGAATGTGTCAAAATCAAGGTATTTCTCCCTCTATATACTACGAAAGAAAGAAAGAAAGAAAGAGAGAGAGAAAGAGGATGAGAATGGACAGAAGATGGGCCAGGGAACTCTGCCGTGCTGCAATGCATTTTACACTCAGGTTTTTAAATAGGGGCACCTTTCTATGTAATGCATTGTGCGGTGAGAAAGAGGTGAGGGGGCCAATGGAAGACATTTAATGGGGTTGGTTGATTCAAGGTAGGGTCTCCTTTAAAGGAGAAGGAAAGGTTTAAACTAAGTAAGCTTTATCAGAAAGGTCTATATAAATAGACCAGTAAACCCTTAAAGCAATGCTGCTCAGAGTACTCTGTCAAAAGAAACACAGCTTTTCTTTCCTTCTACTGTGTACACATGACTTCTGTATAAGACTTCCTGTTTTCAGTTTAAACCTCCAGGGCTTGGGCTTGAGCATGCTCAGTTTGCTCCTCTCCCCCTCCATGCTGTAATCTAAGATAAGAGCGAGCAGGGAGAGGCTCAGGCAGGAAGTGATGTCACAATAAGCTAATATGGCAGCTGCTATCCTAAACAAACAGAGATAGTGTCTAGAGCTGTTTACTCGAGTATGGAAAGAGTGCTGGTGAGGTAGCCTACTGCTCTCTGCTGCGATTTACAAAACCTGATAGATAACAAGACGACACACAATGGGGCCAAATATGGGACTAAATATGAGCTTATCTTTGTATTCAAAAAGGAAAATGTAAAAGACGTTAAATAAAATAAGTGTAAGATATTTACCCAGGGGACGGCAGGGACGCCTGCTGCCCCCTCGACGGGGACGCCCGTCTCTCTTCCCCGCCGCCGATGCGGCTAGGCCTCAGGCGCCTCCAGGCGCCGGCTCCTATGGAGCGCGTATGCGCTGGAATTAAAGGGGCAGTCACGCTGGCGCGATTGCGCAGTTGCTGGCGCAGATTCGCCAGCGTCCAATGGCGCCAAATTCAAATCTTTAAATGGCCAGCAGTCCTTTTGTGCCTTGCCCAACGTAGGTTCTGTATACTGTTCCTGGGTGCGATTATTCTGTGATTCTTGTTGTGACCTTTGGCTATTCCTGATTCCTGTTTGACTTCAGCCTGCCCTGACCCTTTGGCTTGTTCCTGACTACTCTTTGGATTCTGTTCTGTACTTCGATCCTGTTAGTTGCTGACCTGGCCTGTGACCTCGATTACTCTTTTGCTTACCGATTTTGTACTGCATTCCCGATTGGTTTTGACTCGGCCCGTTCCTGGACTTTGATAACCTTTACGTTAAGTTCCCTTGCTCGCCCAGAGTTCTTCCCTCAGTCTCCTCACTATTAAGTCCTGGCGGCATCCGAGTAGCGGAGGGCCCCACCAACGTGAAAGGCGGCGGTTATAGACCGAAGCGTGAGCCGAGCCCGGGACATTGGGGTTTACTCTGGGTTGTGGGATACTGAACGTTACAATAAGTGCCTATATAATTGCTTTTGTTGGAATAATGCTGAAAAAAGACTTAAACATGGATGGGTTTGCATTTAAGAAATTTCTACCAGACTCAGAAAAGTAGTGGAGCAACGTTTCATCACTGATGATGTGACTGAAGAAGAGCAAACTTAGGCTCCTGGAGTGGGATGTTATCAGCATTATAATAATACTGACTGAACTTAGAATCTGTAACAAATCTCAGGACACTTTTTGACAGTTTGGAAATATGATTTTTACTCCAACAAGAGTTTTGTCTGGGGATAAAATCCTTGAAAGTGGGAAGCCTGCTCTAGAATACTGAGATAGTCTGAATCTTTATGACACAAGTCTTATATACAAAAAAGAAAAAAACACTTGACTTTTACCTGTTTCCAGCAACATCAAAGACATGCAGTTCAGTAGCCTGTGCGATTTCAGAGGGAATCCTAGACAATCTGTTTTCACGCACACAAAATACATTAAGACTGCAGCAACCACCAATCTGCAAAACATGGGCAAAATATTGTATTTCACAAAAACAGATAACACATAGATGCATAAACCCCAAAAGTTGGAAATAACTTAAAGGGGAACTAAACCCTGATACTAACTATGGCTAGAAATGTATTGAGCCAGCATAAAAGTTCAGAATCACTATATTAATACAGTAATGATCCAGGCCTTCAATATTGTCAGAGGAGTTTCCCATCTTGGACTCGCTTGTGAGTGACAGGCACATGCTAAGTGTGCTTTGAGCAGCTGTTGTAGCCTTATATTGTAGCTTTTATATGATATATTTTTAGTATATTGTGCATCAGTCCCTAAGCTCGGTATCTGACAGCAGCACAGAGTATGTGCATTGAATCGGTACTGTGGTATCTTTGGTGGCACAGATGTGCACTGTTATTAGTAGGATCACTACAACTATTACACTACTATTACTACTACTACTACTACTACTACTACTACTACTACTACTACTACTAAAGTCTTTCTGAAGCAGGATTGTGCAATTTTTAACACTACCCAATACAACTGGCAGTAGGGTGGGAAAACTAAAATATATCCAAGGTATACTTTCCTAAAAAAAAGCATATACCGTGCTCTGCTGCATTTTTAAGAAAGCCGCATGAAAATAAAATTACACGTGTAAAATTCATTTGTGTACAGTTGTTTACATGTGAATGCAAGAATACACCTGGCCATACATTGGCTGATAAAAGCAGAAACTCAGCCCCTCGATTTATCGGTGCTGATGACCATTCCTGCAGGTTTGGAAATCCCATTGGGCTTTATGATCTCCTATGCCAATGATTGGATCAGACCAATTTGGTCCAGCACGCGGGTGGCTAAATCTGGGCAGAGCTATCAAATCTCAAAGTGTATAGCCAGTTTAAGAATTATGAACTGACAAAGCATAAGCTGTTTTCCTGCAGTGAAATCATCAAACAGGTCAATGTTTGTAAAGATCTTTCCCCCATTACAACCTAAGATTCAAAGGTTCTTTTAATTCAAAAAATCCAACCTACCTACATTTTACCAACAGTTTTGCTACTTAGTCAGTCTGTCATACAAAATCCTTCTGCTAAAATTTAAAGCCATTCAATCTCCTGCTTTTAACCTGTCTCCATGTACATTCCTAGCCATCTTCTCTGATCCTCTCAAAGCCATGTCTTTTCACACAACCCACAACCAAAGTCATGTCCCATCTGAAATCCTTATATCTTGCTACTCCTTAAAGGGATACTGTCATGGGGAAAAAAAGATTCAAAATTAATCAGTTAATAGTGCTGATCCAGCAAAAGTCTGCACTGAAATCCATTTCTCAAAAGAACAAACAGATTTTTTTATATTCAATTTTGAAATCTGACATGGGGCTAGACATATTGTCAATTTCCCAGCTGCCCCAAGTCATGTGACTTGTGCTCTGATAAACTTCAATCACTCTTAAATGCTGTACTGCAACTTAGAGTGATATCATCCCCTCCCTTTTTCCCCCCAGCAGCCAAAAGAAAGAACAATGGGAAGGTAACCAGATAACAGCTCACTAACACAAGATAACAGCTCACTAACACAAGAAAACAGCTCCCTGGTAGATCTAAGAACAGCACTCAATAGTAAAAACCCATGTCCCACTGAGACACATTCAGTTTCATTGAAAAGGAAAAACAGCAGCCTGCCAGAAAGCATTTATCTCCTAAAGTGCAGGCACAAGTTACATGACTGGGGGCAGCTGGGAAATTGACAAAATGTCCAGCCCCATGTCAGATTTCAAAATTGAATATAAAAAAATCTGTTTGCTCTTTTGAGAAATGGATTTCAGTGCAGAATTCTGCTGGAGTAGCACTATTAACTTATGCGTTTTGAAAAAAACATGTTTTCCGATGACAGGATCCCTTTAAGGAGAAAATCAAGGATTGAATTCCAACAGTAAGGAAAAATGTCTCAACCTCTTCAAAAAGAAGCTCAGACCCTACCTTTTGGAGCACTATATAATTTTCTTGTCCATTCTTGGCACTTTAAAGGAGAAGGAAAGCTTCAAGATGGTTTATTGCCAACAGATTAGCCACAATAGTGCAGGCTAGAATGCTATATTTATTCTGCAGAATGCTTTACCTGAGTAAACAGCTCTAGATACTGTCTCGGTTTGTTTAGGATAGAAGCTGCCATGTAACCTTGGTGTGACATCACTTCCTGCCTGAGTCTCTCCCTGCTCACTTACAGCTCTGAGCTCAGATTACAGCAGGGATGGGAGGAGGGAGGAGGAGAGGAGCAAACTGAGCATGCTCAAGCCCTGCCCTGGAGGTTTATGCTGAAAACAGGAAGTCTGATACAGAAGTCGATGTATACACAATAGAAGGAAAGAAATGCTGTGTTTCTTTTGACAGAGGACTCAGAGCAGCATTACTTTGAGGGTTTACTGGTGTATTTATATAGAACTTTCTGATAAAGCTTACTTAATTTTAGCCTTTCGTTCTCCTTGAAGGACAATCCCTAAAAGTTTGTGCATTTCTGGCCTCCCGTTTTTAGCTTTCTATAGTATTCTATTACATGCATACATACACAGAGTGGAGTTGACAGACACTACAACAAGCAGTTATTTGCCTAACCTGTAAGTGCTGAGGTCAGTGTGCCCATAAAGAGCCCTGTATTTAGGGCTCTGGATGAACAAGTGATCTTACTGAAACCAGAAGAAAAACATTTGCATTGGATAAAAAGCTATTTCATTCAAAATTATTTCTTTCACATCTATTTGACCACTATTGAACTACACACCTGAAAAAAAGTATTTAATATATATTTTTTTTTTATAAATGTGTGCATATTTACTTACCTCTTTTGGCAAAGACATTAATTTATTCCTATCTATGTTTAAATTGCACAGCTTCTTTAATTTTCCAATGCTTCTTGGCAATACCTGGTAATAAGAACAAAATTATTTCATAGTTAATAAGGTGAAGCACAGAGAAAATAGTATGGCAGGCCAGCTCCCAAATTACCACAGGACCAGCCACTTAATTTGCTCATAATTTGAATGGGCTTTATATATTTATCTGCTAAGGAGTGATCAGACCATTTCTGATAAAATCCTCAATTTACAGCTTTACAAGACACAATACACTACCAACATATTTCACAGTGCTGTAAATCCAGTAAGTGTGTACACTGAATACAGTAAAGAGGACCCTCCAAAAGAGTTAAAATCCAAAAGGAGAAATGGCTATGAGACACAGGGTTTGGGTATGGGGAAGATCAGGAAACAGCAAGGTGGGAGATATTGTGGTATTAAGCATTGCATTTTGCAGCATATAGCATTCACTGAAACTATACTAGGCAGGGCCGGAACTAGGGGTAGGAAAAGAGGCACATACCTAGGGCGCTCAGCTTGGGGAGCCAGCCACTTACCTTATATGCAGCCTACCCTTAGTCTGGCAAGTGTTACCAGTGGGTGTGCTCTGTGAAATCGAAGTGCAGGGACCGACGTTACTAACGGCCAACTGGGTTGCCTGGGGCAACTGACAGACCTGGCCTGGCACTGATACTAGGCTAAATGTGTTTTAAGAGACTGTTTAAAGAGATTGGAATATGAACATGGATGAAACATGGGAGGGAATTCCAGAAAAAAAGAGTGCAGCCCTAGCCAAGTCTTGAATTTGAATAATGCAAAGGCAATGAGGGAGTTGTTGAGGAGTAGCCCAGAAGTGGAGCAAGCAATTTGGTGAGCACCAGGAGATGGTTAACTTAATGTTAGTGGCCATGACAAGACAGAAAAATAAGGCAATGTGTTGTATTTGCAGGGAATGAAGTAACAGCCATGCCAATTTGTTCATTCTTATATTTTAGGGTCTCTACATGGCCTGGTGTTTTGAAAATCATATTTTGTATGCCTATGTTTACTCCAGAGTCTGAAAATCAGATATTGATCAGACAGATCAGTATGTTGATATGATCCCCTCCTGAAAAGATCTCCGTAGTCCCCAACAATGTTCCAATCTTTGAGGCCAAACAATCAGATCTCCTGTAAGTTGAACTGGATTGCCCTTTCTGGAATCCATGCCATTCTTATCTGTCTTTTCTGTATTGACTTTACATGCCTTGCTTGTCCTGTTTGTGCCCTGATAAAACACAAAGTCTATTTTACCAGTATCAGTCTCATCTGGCTGTATTAGCTTCCTCCTTGGTGCTCACCATCCACTAGGTTTTGACACGGTAATGGTACAACATTCCAAAAAACAAAGATGTAATTGTCATAAAAAGTGGCTCTAAAAATATTAAAGTGTGGAGATGAATACCTGTGAAAATAGTAAATAAAGCTGCCCAGTTTTGAAGTCTGTGCTCTAGAATTCATTCTGCAGGCACTTAAACAAAATTAGTTAACTCTGTTGGTTAAAAGCTAGAATACTTGAACTGATTACAACTGTGTTGAATAGTGAGCTTGCAAGTAATGTTGGGAGAAAGAACATTGTTCTGGCATGAGTAATCCCCCAGCTATAAAAACAAGCCACAGAAACAGGAAAAGCACTGCCCAATTATCCATCTATGCCCTGAAAGGACACTGAATCGAACATAGCTTTTAGCAAGCACTATCTTTCTGTCAGAACAAATTATTATGTGATCATGACACACAAAGCAATTGGCTGTGATTGTACAGGGATTTGTTAGATTATTATCTATGATCATTATCTAGGAGCTACAACATACACATATTTTCTACAAACTGTACTTACCAAGAGTTGGTTTTCTGTAAGGATTAGTTCTGTAAGGCTTTCGCATTCTCCTATACAATCAGTTAACTGCATTAGACGATTCTGATCGACTTTAAGGATAGACAGATTTTTTAATTTCCCTAGAAAATAAATATTGCTACATTTCAGAAACAGTAATGGAAATGGAGAAAATAAAAGATAAAGATGAGATGCAAATAAGCTCTATTTTTAAACATATCATTTACATAAGGCTTTCTTGCAATTTTAAGCCAGCGATTTTATGTTGGCTAGCAGAACACATAGCTCATTCATCCATTCTGCAACAAAAGCAAATTCTTTGATACAATACATCCCGGCCTGCACGATACCAGAAAATAAGGGCACAGAGTCCTCTTGCAGTGAAAACTGCACCAGGACTTAGATAAAGATGCTTCCATATCTGTTTAAAAATGTAATACATATTTGCAAAAAAAAAACCCAAACACATTTATCACATAGGAAACTGCCATTATTTCCTTGCATCACAAAACCAAGTAAAGAAAAAATAATATAAAAATCTGTAATGTTTTTAACCACATATGGATTCTAATTACTGTTATTTGCACTCTGCCTATGGAGGAAATTCATGTCATTCCATGCCATTTACAGAAGATCTCTAACTTGTACCCACCCATAAATTCTAATATGATTAAAAGTCCAATGAAAGGAGTGAAGGGAGAACATTCTTAGGGTCAGGCCATACGAGCAGATTCTGGGAGATTAGTCGCCCTAGTGACAAAATGAAAATCGCCTGGGGGAAGGCACACACGGCGTTTCGCTTTCCGAAGTTGCCTGAAGTTTCCTCGTGAGGCAACTTCGGGCGAGTCTGGAAAACGAAGCGCCGCATATGCCCAGTTCAGGGAGACTGTCCCCCGAAGAAGAGAAGAATTTGTCGCTGGGTCTACTAATCTCCCCGAATCTGCTGGTGTGGCCTGAACCTTAAAGTCAATTATAATTCCAGTAGTTGGATAAACCTATGTATTCTTTTGTTGTGGTAGTATGTCTTTAAATGGAAAATAAACTCTCGTTTTTTTCATATTCCCGAAAGTTTTTCTTTAAAGTAGGAAAAGTAAAACAAACATGCACAGTGGGTAAATCAATATGATCGCTAGATCTCTTGGACAAGAGCAAATGTTCTTAACCTTTGATCCAAACTTAGCTGCTTTAGTGTTTATGATAACTTAAAATAACTACATTTCATGCTAAACAACAGAAAGTAAATAGACACACAGAACACATTACAACAAATGTTAACCAAGCTGTCCCACTACTGGTCAGTGTGACCCCAACAGAATCACAGAATATGCATGGCACAGCTCCATATATAACAGGAAATTGTTTTTACTTACCGTAATTTCTGTTTCCTGGTCACCTTCCATGGCAGCATTCACCAATGGGTTAACCTCCCTCCGGACCAATGGACAGGACCTCCCTCCAACAAGTTAAAATGAGAGCCCCACCCATACTCACTTGTCTTAGTTTAAAGCCTGACATCTAGGGTGGGTAATTCCCTGGTGAATGCTGCCATGGAAGGTGACCAGGAAACAGAAATTACGGTAAGTAAAAACAATTTCCTGTTTTCCTAGTCACTCCTGGCCAGCATTCACCAATGGGACTTCCAAAGCTACGAAAAAAGGGAGGGATACACATGTTGCAGAAATGAAATAATATGCTTTATTCAGCAATGTATAACTGATTGCAAGACCCTCCTCCCAAATCTAGCTTCTTGGGAGGCAAGGACATCTAGTCTATAGTGTTTAATAAATGTGTTGACAGATGACCATCTCGCTGCTTTACAGATCGCTTCTGGCGATGCTTTTGCTTCCATTGCCCATGAACTCGCCAACGCTCTGGTGGAATGGGCTTTCAACCCCTGGGGAACCTTCCTGCCCGCTATATTGTAAGTCTTTGCAATTGCAGACACAATCCAGGAGCTTAAGGTCTTTTTGGAAGGCGCTTGCCCTTTCCTGAATCCACAGGGAATCACAAACAGATGATCTGATTTTCTGAACGTCTTGGACCTTTCCAGGTAAATTTCAATGGCTCTGACCAGATCTAATGTATGCCAATATCTTTCTCTGTCTGACTTTGGAGATGGACAAAAAGATGGAAGAACCATTTCTAACTCCATATGGAATTTTGATACGACCTTCGGCAGAAACTTGAACGCAGGTCTAAGCACAACTTTATCCTTGAAGATTACCGTATAAGGCTCCCGAGCAGATAGGGCAGCCAATTCTCCAACTCTACATGCTGATGTAACCGCCACTAGAAGAATAACCTTTAAGGTAAGGTTCCATAAAGAAGACTTTTCTAATGGTTCAAAGGGAGTTCTTGTGAGAACATCCAGAACAAACGGTAAGTCCCAAGGAGGTGAAATTTTCTTTATGCAAGGTCTTACTCTTACAAAGGCATCAAAAAATCTTCGGACTAATGAATCCGATGCCCAGCTTACTCCTGTCAACGCCGAGATAGCTGATACTTGCACCCTTAATGTACTCATTTGGAGACCCCTCTCATAGCCTGAGAATAGAAAATCAACCAGCAACGAAGCTGTCGGAGAAATTGGATCTTGGTTCTTAAGGGTTGCAAAATGCACAAATTTATCCCAGACTTTATAGTACTGAGATGAAGTGGAATACTTCCTTGACTTTAGAAGAAAATCCACAATCTCTTCTTTAAAACCTTGCTTCTTTAACCTCTCCCTTTCAACCTCCATGCCATTAAGGACAGGGGGTCTTTCTCCTGGTAGAGGAACATTCCCTGGGACAACCACCCTGGGAATTTCGAAATCTTCTTGGGACCCTCTAAGGTAAGTTTGCGAAGCAGAGGAAACCAGGGTCTTCTTGGCCAAAAGGGAATCAGTACTATAGCATCGACTGCTTCCCGATCCACTTTCTTCAATACTTTCCAGATCAGAGGGATTGGGGGAAAAATATACACGAGTCCCCTGGACCAATCTTGACTTAGACCGTCTATGGCCAGTGCCTCTTCGCAGGGATACCTTGCGTAGAATTTTTTGCATTTTCTGTTTTGGACTGAAGCCATAGCGTCTACTTCTGGCATGCCCCATGCGTACACCAATTCCTGAAAGATGTTCTCGTGAAGACTCCACTCCCCTGGGTCTAAAGTGACTCGACTTAAAAAGTCTGCTCTTATGTTTTCTGTTCCTGGCAAGTGTATTGCTGAAAGATTCTCTAGCCATCTTTCTGCCCACTGGAATATCGGAATGGCTTCTTTTAACAATGTCATACTTCTGGTGCCTCCCTGCTTCTGCACATAGGCGACTGCTGTGACATTGTCTGACATGATCTTTATACTCTTCCCTTTTAGAACATCTGAAAGAGCAAATAGAGCCTTCCCTATTGCCCTTAGCTCGAGAACATTTGAAGGTGTTTGTTTCATATCCCATGAACCTTGAGCGAAATGTTCTCCAAAATGGGATCCCCAGCCGGAACCTGACGCGTCTGTCGTTAACACCGCCCACACTGGTTCTTCGAGCTGTGTTCCTTTCATCAAATTTTCTTTTACGCACCACCAATCTAGGTTGTGTTTTATCTCCTGCGGCAATATTAGTGTTTTGTGCATATTTAGCTGCGGACATCTTACTTTTCTTAGTAGGAAATTTTGCAGATCTCTCATGTGCCATCTCGACCATTTTACAACTTGTATCGTTGACGACATCAAGCCTAGAATTTTCAGACAATGATGAACTGTCACTGACGAACGGCTTCTGAAGTCTTCTATTGCATGAGGAATTTTCCGCTGTTTCTGGATTGGAAGACTTACTAAATTTTCCTGTGTTTGGAAATATGCTCCCAGGAAAGGCAGTGACCTTGATGGGATTAGCTGACTCTTTTCTAGGTTGACAATCCATCCGTGTGTTTGCAGAACTTCCACTACTCGACTTGTATGTCGTTCTGCTTCTTCTCTTGACCTTGCGGCCACCAGGATGTCGTCTAGGTAATGAAACGCTGCTATTCCTTCCTTCCTTACTTCTGCTATTATGGTAACGAAGACCTTTGTAAAAACTCTTGGGGATTGTTATAACCCGAATGGAAGGCATCTGAATTGTACTTGAGTGTCTCCTACCGCGAACCGAAGATACTTCCTGTGTTCTGGGAAAACTGGTATGTGGAAATATGCATCCTTCAAGTCTATGTTTGTTAACCAATCTCCGATTGAGATGGCCTGGATGATGGATGCCAAGGACTCCATCTTGAACTTTTTCTTTATTAAGAATCTGTTTAGTTTTCTCATGTCCAACACCGGTCTTAAAGCGCCGGATGCTTTTTTTACCAAGAAAAGCCTTGAGTAAAATCCTCTTCCTCTTTCTTGAGGCGGAACTACTTCTATGGCTCTCGAGAAGAGTAGCTGATTCATATACTCCTGAACCAAACCTTGACTCTCTTGTTTGTTTCGGAACGAAGAAACTAAAAAATAATCCCTCCTTGGGATTGTTTCGAACTCCAAACGAAAACCTTCTTGAATTATTCTTGATACCCATCGATCTTGTATCGTTCTGGCCCAGACTTGAGCGAAGAGATTCAATCTGCCTCCTACCTCTGCCTGAGCCAAGGTACCCTCATTGCTGCTGAGCTGTAGAAGAGGAGGAAGAGAAAAAACTTGATCTTTTCATATTCCTCCTGGAGCCTGGACGCCCCGATCTCCAGGATGCCTGTCTTGTGTATTCTTTTCCAGGCCTATATTGTCTTGAAGATTTAAAAGGCCTGTCTTTGTCTCTGGCAAATGATGTATCATATCTGCCTCTTTTGCTTCTCCTCTCTTGAGGAAGGAATACACTTTTTCCACCCGAGACCTTTTTGATAATGGCATCAAGTTTCTCACCGAAAAGCATATCCCCTTCAAAAGGAAGCTGGCATAAATTTGTTTTTGAGGCTGCATCCGCCGCCCAAGGCTTCAGCCACAATGCCCTCCTTGCTGCCACTGAAAGTGCCATGGATCTGGCCATAAAATGCACTAAGTCTACCGAGGCTTCTGACATAAAGTCAATTGCTGATTTGCAATCTGCAAGCATCTCCAATAATTTAGGTCTCTTGACGTTGGATGAGATTGCTTCCTCGATATTCAGGAGCCAAACTTTAACTGCTCTAGAAACAGAAGTTAGTGCTACAGCTGGCCTGCATGCCGCTCCTGCAGCCGCATATGATTTCTTTAGGTTAAATTCCATCTTTTTCTCCATAGGCTCCCTGAAAACCGCTGCATCATCCACAGGTAATGTTGTTTTCTTAGCCAGCCTAACCACGGCTGCATCCACCTTGGGAGGGGCATCCCAAAATTTTGCCTCATCATCATCAAAAGGATACTTCCTTTGGAATTTCCCGGCCGTCTGTGGCCTTTTCTCTGTCTTCTTCCACTCTGTGGCTATTATCTCCTTTATAGAGGCATGCACTGGAAAGCAAAGTGATTTTTTCTTCAAAGAAGGAAAAAGCTTATCAGCCGAAGACAATTTACATGGTTCTGTAGGAAATGTTAAAGTATGACGGACTGCCTTGATTAGCGGCTCCACTATAGACAAATCAAAATTTGACTCATCCTCTGAGTCAATTTCCCCTTCTTCTGAGCCTAATGGAGAATGAAAGACTGAAGTATCTGAAAGTTCCCCATCAGAAATCTCCGACAGTGAGTCTGTCTGTCTTGAATATGTATGCCTGGGTCTTTTCCTGGAACTAGCCACTTCTTGAAAACCCTGCACTACTGCTTGTTTTATGACAGCTGCTAAGGACTCCGTAAAAGCTTGAGTTTCCTGAAGCATGAAGGTGCTCGATCTTCCTGAGCTTGTGAAGTAGACGTCTTCTCAGGTGTTTTATCTTTTTTCTCTGTGGCAGGAAGGCTGCATAAAATCATAAACAAGATTAGGACAATAAACTTGGTGTCCACTTTTTTTTTTTTTTTTACATTCAGGTACCATCTAACCTTTTCCCCTTGGGGTGAGGTGTCTTGCCCGGTACACCAGCATCCATGTTCAAGCTATTCCCTGGAGCGTAACACAGTGACAGGATAACAGCACACAAACAAATGGATACGACCAGGAAGTACTGACTCCTTAAATTGCCCACAAATCCACAAGCATAATATAATTCTACCCTCTATGTTAGGGTTACAAACTTAATCTATGCTTGTTCCAGGGCTGCACGCCATATCTAGAGGATTTTGGCGCCAAAATGAAACACTTCCGTGTTTCACCTTAATGCTGCGACTTTGCCCATATCAAAAAATGGCGTCCTTTCTACTTCCGGTTTTAGTAAAGTGTGGGGATCGCTTTTTTTGGCCCTTCCCGTGTTTCAGGATGACCGAGCGCCCCTGCCTACCTTATCCTTTGACCACCGTCTACCGTCTGACGCCGTTCCTCCCTTCGCGCATCCCTTCCTTTGTTGGAACGCACGCCGAGCACAATGATGACGTCACTTCCGGTTCCGCGCACACAGTTCACAGACGTCTGGCGCATCAGGTCTGCAGCATCGCCTCCCTAACCCGCTCCGCGGGAGGTACAGCTTGGCCTATAATGGCGATCTCGCACCACTTGGCCTTCCTTAACTAACCCCTCAAAGGGGAGTATTTGGACCTCCAGCCATGCAGTGGACTCAGGGAACGCACGGACCCCACATGCTGGGAACTCCACAGGGACTTGACCCCTGTCTGTTGACTCCATCCATCGGCCTCTGGACAGGACGAAAAAAGACAAGTGAGTATGGGTGGGGCTCTCATTTTAACTTGTTGGAGGGAGGTCCTGTCCATTGGTCCGGAGGGAGGTTAACCCATTGGTGAATGCTGGCCAGGAGTGACTAGGAAATATGGATTTAATAAATCATTAGTAATATCTTTTCACATAGGTCTAGCTTCTATCAGAAGTGATTCTAGCTGTCTTACCAGATTCATGGTGTTTATATTATTTCATATTCTCTATCTATATATTGTAGTTACAATTATGTTATGTTTTTAGAGAGATTCTTCATCATTTGAATCAAGACTCTGCTCCAGTTGAACTTTAAATCCTAGCCGTATATGCATGTGCACACAAAGGGACAGATTTATTATGGAACAAGTTGTGTTTTCCACAAACAATTTGCGTTTCAAGGTTATTTTTGGGTCAAAACTATTTATCAAGTAAAAAAAAAAAACCTCTTAAACTTGCTGACCCCAGAAATAGCTCAAATCTAAAAATACACCATCTAAAACCTTTTAAGGTTATGTAGGAGTCAATGGCAGAGGTCCTTTGAATCATTTGAAGATGTTAATAGTCTTCATGATGTCCAAGTTTTTTTAGGTGGGTTTCACTCAAAAACTCAATTTGAGTGATTTGAGTTTTTTACAGCTGAAAACTTGATCAATCAGAGTTCACTGATTCAAATTTTTTCCATTCAAGTTTTTCTTAAATAAGTAACCATTCCAGTTGTGAGTTCATTCTAGGTTTTAAAAAGCTCACATACAGTAGCTCTTAAATTTGACCTTTGATAAATAACCCCCTACGGATAACCTCATCATGAGCCTGTTAATCTGGCTGAATGTGTGGGAGGAAGCCTGAGTACCCATGTAGATACAGGGTGAGCATCCACACTTTTCAGTAAGTGCCTTGATACAGATGCATCCCTACAAATACTAACAACTAAGCCAATGGCCGCCTTTAAAAATTGCCTTTTTTCTAATTTTACAAAACCTGCCACCAGATGATCTGTATATACAAGAAAATGAGACGGTTTAAAATTAACAAAAGCAAAAGAAATGACATTGAGCAGTTTTTAGAGTGTATGTGAAGTGGCTAAAAAAATAATTGTACACAATATTCCAAGTGGACTATGGTCATGGGCCAGTGCACATCTGTAGTAAACTTACCAATGCCATCAGGTAAAACCTCAATAGAATTATGTGACACTAGAAGATCTGTGAGTGACTTCAGGCCACTGATTTCTTCAGGAAGCCTTTCCAGTTTGTTTTCAGACAGATCCAAACAAAGGAGATTTTTCAGATTTCCTATTTCCTGCACCATAGAAAACAGAATAAAAATTTAAATAAAAAACAGAATGTTTGAAATAAGCATTGGCATCTCCAATTTTTCTAAATAGGTAAGGCAGTCTACATGGTGCCCTTTAGAAAAATTTGACCTTTGTGAATGCAACCCAACTCCATTTTCATAACTATCTTTTACCCACTAAGACAGGCCAACATTTGGGCTAGTAATTTCAGTTGGCCATACACTACGGGGCCAATTAATGTTTGTATTTGTTCCCTTACCCAAATATTATTTTTTTAGCGCTAAAAATAATAATGGATTAAAAAATTACTTTTAACCACAAAAAATTGTAATTTATTTAATGAAAAACCACCAAAAACACAAATACAAAATTTTTCTATCTATAAGCTCTCACGATCATGTAGAAGTAGGGTTGCCACTATTTGCCAGCAGAGAGAACGAGCGGCGGGCCAAACCCAGCGACATCGGGGCGAGCAAAAGACATTGGTGGGTGAGTCGGTTGCCAATCCAGGGGCATGACCTCGACAATGGGAGAAGAGTTATGACGTGGCAATCACTGATTGACTGATCACTGTGCCATTCATTTAAAAGATCTTTCCAGATTTCCTAAATTGGAAATCCACTTTTCACCACAGGACACTACAGAACAACCAATGTTTCTTCCAATAAGGGTCATCTTCTACAAAGTTCACAACATGGATGGTGGAGGTCTTGTAAGTGGAAACAGATTTAGAAAAATAAACTTGCATGTACCTTAGTGGAAAAGGTCAACTCATAATATGAGGGATACCACAAACTTTAACAATAAAGAGCAAACCAGATGCCTGAAATTTAAAGACAGGTTCCTTTAAGATACCTTCTAATGATGTTCTAATCATTTGCACCTGGTGCACCTAATTTTAATCTCAGGTATTTTAGATAGTGAAAAAGATAGGGTGTACTTTTTTGTGAAATCTGCATTTCTCTTTATTAAAAGGGCAAATCAACACCATGACTTGGGGCAGCTGGGATATTGACAATATGTCTAGCCCCATGTCAGATTTCAAAATTGAATATAAATAAATCTGTTTGCTCTTTTGAGAAATGGATTTCAGTGCAGAATTCTGCTGGAGCAGCACTATTAACTCAAAATTTTTATTTTCCTATGACAGTATCCCTTTAACATTCCTTGCTTCAGACATTGTACAATACATCAAAGTCAACAGGGAAAATGTTAGAAAGAAAAACCACATAAAAACCCAATGGATGATCACTGTATTTTCCCATAGAATTTCTCAAGTTGCTGCTTACAGTTACACCGGGATTCAGAATGCCTTTTTTTTTTAATGTACACAGCATATATGTTTTTGTTGAATGATTAAAATAAACAAAAAAAAGAGCAGAATGCTTATTTTTCAGTTCTGCCTCCAAATGTGAAGGTTTCACTGCACTGCATATTCACTTACAGGAGGGCCACCTTAGAGAAAAATTGTCATAATATAATAGGACATACCGGAGGTAAATCTGCAAGCTGATTTCCATCTAGCCAAAGGTCCTTCAGTTTATATAATGATCCAATGGTCTCTGGCTGCAATGAAATTCATGAAGTCAGTCATTATTAAAGAAATCAAAAACATGGCATATCGTGTACCAGCAAGATTACATAAAGTACACTTCATCTTAAACAGAGCATCATTTTGAAAACACAGAAGACTATGGTCATAGTGCATATGAGGTAATGCCTAGTGGTTTCAAAATACAGATCAAAAGTTGTAAACTAGCTCACAGTGGTTTGTATAACTACTTTCAAGGAGTCCTTCTACTACAATGTCTTGGCAACAAAAATACATATATAATTCCAGAACATGGGTTTTGCAAGCACTATTGCATGGAAGATAGGGTTAACACTGCAGCTAAAGTAAGGTTATCAGATTTTTTAAGTAAAATCCAAGGACACCGATATAGTTCAGAATGAAGAATGCATGTTACAAATTTCTATTTATGTCATGCCTGCTTTTTGCACATACAATTCCATTTCAATTATAAACCCAAAATAAAGACAACATGTTATTCTTAGCAGCTACCATCACATTGCTGCTGCTTTCACACTGTTGTTGATTTCAATTCAAAAGCATCTCCCCTACTGCAGAATGGTGGGGTAAGTGAGCTAAAAAAATGGGACTTTCTTGAGGCAATAGGTGCAGAAGGGGACTTCCCATGCATCAAGTTCCTGAAATACAACCTGCCCCCTAAAATAGAGCCTGATGGGAACCCTAAACTAATGGAGGAAACAAGAAAATCAGAATAAAAGTTTATATAAAGTTTAAAAAAACTATTATATTTTGACATGAAAAAAAAAAAAAAATATTTGTCCAAAGAACTTCACATGATAAATCTCTTAACAAACAAAGCTTGTATGGTTTAGTAAAAAATGTTTCATATTAATTAAGATTCAAAGTCATCTTTTGCACCTCTATAAATGGATTATGGATTCTAGGTATAAGAATACAAAATTTGCAGATCATAGCTAAATAGAAACACAAAGCTCTATATTAGTACTAATATTGTTCTAAAGGATTATCATGAATGGTCCAACATTTATAAAGTGAGTTAACTAATTACTAGCAGGGCAGTACTGAACACTGTTTCCACACTTCTGTATTTTGAGCCTTGAGATACATATATCTAATATATGAACATATGAATCCTGAAAAATTAAGTAAAGTGGTTTGCCAATCACAGAGCTAAGCTCGCTAAGTAACCTGGGATGAATACCATCTGGCCCCGGACCTTGGTTTATCTTAACATGTTATAGGTCTCTTTTGAATTTCCTCATGTATGAACCAGAATTGGGAATATTAATAAGGAAACCTTCATTAACTGGTTCCTGATTTGGGTATATAGGATGTATATATATATATATATATATGTTCTGAGCCTTGAGATATAGCTATATATATATATATATCTATATATCTATATATCTATGGGAAAGTTGTGCTCACCACTTATTTTTAAAACCATTAGGCGGGGGTGCAATGAGGGTGTGACCACAAAATACATATAGACAAATACAAGAGGTCCTCTGCACTCAACCCATTATCAATATATTTAAGACAGAGACATTTTGTGCATACTGCTACTGTAAAAAATCCTTACCCTTTAATCAAAACAGGGATTGTTTGTCCATATATTGCAATATATTTAAGCTGGCCAACTACATCAAAGTCATCCCATATCTGGCCAGTCCTATGCTCAATTTTCATCTGATTTACACACACACAGGATTTTCGTATCTGCACTGGTAATATCCCCTCTCCTACCACATGCACTGCTGGGTAGGATTATCAAAGATCTCATTGTTCTCTTCCTCATATTCTAATTATATAATGATATGACCTGTAGTAGTCACATAACCTAAAAGCTAACTATGTCCATAAATATATTTAATGCTTTCCAAGTACCAGCTCTCCAGCTCTTGATGAACTGAAACCAAACATAACATCACAAGAAGTCAAGTTGGTCTAAATACCAGCAAGCTAGGGCCATATGGCTGTCATGATTGGTGCCAGAGATGGGCATAGTAGGCGTACTCCAGCACATCTTTCCTCATGTTGCAAGAGGGCTCAAAATCATTGGAAGTAAAAAAGTTAGCAGTGCAGTAAATACCGTGGGGGTCATTTAGCAACACTGGGCAAATGTGTCCATGGGCAGTACCCAATGGCAACCAACCAATTGTTGCATTCATTCTTATATCTGCAGCTGGCTAAAAAAAAAAAAAAATCTATGGTTTCCTGCGCATGGACAAATTTGCTCGGTGGTGATAAATGGGTCTCAATGTGTTACATTCAAAGCACTAGGGAGAGACTTTAAGTCACAAGTCACCACTACAAAACAAAAAATGATGTCTCAGAGGAAGCCACCAGAGCAGAAATAACTAATGAAAATGGAGAAACTTCAGGGCCTTGTAAAATTGTTGCACTGCACTAAATTATATGGGAAGTGACACACAATTCATATACCATGTCAAAGAAAATCCTGTTGCACTTTTTTCATTCCTTTAACATCAATATCAAAACAGACCAGAATGATGGATGCAACACATACACACATACTGCTTACCAAATTATAAAGTTCATTGTTTCCTACATCAAGCTCTTCTAATCTATGCAGCTGTGCAAGTGATCTGCGAATGTATTGAAAAAATACAGTCAGTGTTAAGAATGAACTATTACTATTAATTATAAAGCACAATCACCTTCCATAAAATACTAAAGAGTATGGGGATACAAACACATATATACAGTACATACAAACAATATCATCTCACTGAAGCAGACACACATTTGTTAAAATGCATAGTATAACAGGTACAGTACACAGGTATGAGACAGGTTATCCAGAATGCGTGGGATGTGGTGTTTTCCGGATAAGAGATCTCTCTGGAGTTTGGCTCTCCATTCCTTAAGCCTACTAGAAAATCGTATAAACATTAAATAAACCCAATAGGCTGGTTTTGCTTCTAATAATTATATCTTAGTTGGGATCAAGTACAGGGTAATATTTCATTATTACAGAGAAAAAGGGAAATAATTTCTAAAAAAATGTATTATTTGGATAAAATAGAGTCTATGGGAAACTTCTGTAATTCAGAGTTTTCTGGATAACCGGTTTCCAGATATTATGTACTCCTCCCTAAAAATGTATACAGGGACCCAGTCAGCTAGAAAAAAAGTTGTTTTATAAAAGGAGAGAGGCAAATGACAATCTACAAAATGCTATTCGTAGATCTCATACTAGAAGTTAGAAAAAATGTTGAAACTGGAAAATAGGGCTACTATTCAATGAGTTTTACAAAGCAAGTAAGTGGGGATGCGGAAAGACCACTGCTTTACAAAATGCTATTGTTTTTCATTGCTTATAAGGAGGAAATAATGTTAAACTCTTGCCTAGGGGCACCACTATATTTCCCTTGACTAAGCCAGTAAAAAGAACAGCAGCCTCTTAACAGACAATTAAAATCTGAATTTTACCCAGTGCTTTTACTAGTGTGATAAGGTTGAATATTAATTCTTATTTGAATTGGGGCATGGGCTTGTCTTTTTACTCATGCCAATGCACAGCTGGCTCACAGTATATCTAGGGACAAACAGAATTGTGGCTTAATACCCTGATGCCTGTAAGCACAATTTGAGCCTAAAGTTATAAAAGAAACATTTGTTTTCCCTTGATGTATCTTAATTAATGCATTTCCACAGAAATAAAATTACCAGTAATGTACTTTTAGGCTTGTCAATTCATTTAATATTGAAGCATAATGAGACTTCCAGCCAAGTAATGGTTATTGTAATGCATGAAGTATCAGATCACGTAGAAATATTACTTCTTCTCAGTCTACAAATTGTATTTAAAAGATTTTTTTGTGTTTTGTGACCCTTTCTAATATTGCTAACATGTTCTGATTCAAATTCATAACAGGTGGTGCTGGTAAATCCTCAAACTGTCACGTGCATAATTGGCCACCTTTAGGGAGGAACTCCACGATGCGTTTGGTGCCGACACGTCGCAATGAGAGGAAACGCATGTGATTTGTAAGGAGAATCGCATGTAAGAAAGTAGTTCTTACATGCGATTCTCTTCACTTCCTGTTTCTTCACAGTGGAGTTCCTCCCTTATACCTCAGGAAATCATATTATAATGGGGGCCATCTTGCACTGACTGCTTTAGTAAGAAATAATGCAGTGTAACTCATATGAACTTACTCTGGTAAAAACGTTAACAAATTTTCTCTTAGCTCGAGAGACACCAGGTTGGATAAACTGAAATGAGAACACAAAATTAAACCAGCACTTGGTTTTAATCAGACAAATCGGTTTGGAAGAAAGTAGGATGTATACATATATTTAACAGAAAAAAAACCCACACCATTTTAAAGGGAAACTAAATGTAAAAAAAAAATGAATAAATGCAGAAAGTGCACCCCTAAATTAAGAATAATGAAAAGATATACAACAATCATTAAAGGTGCAGTGCAGTGTTGCGCAATATGTTGGTGCTATAAATATACTTAGTAATAATAATGATTGTTGAGTTAAAAAGGGCAAACAGGGAAACCGAGATTCCTCATGATTAAAACAATAGGCAAATAATATGTTCAGCGCAAGCCCTGTTCATTGAAAACAAGTTAAACAATGTATTAAGAACTTTATTTCAACAGAAACTCTGTCCCTGATATCAAATTTACACTTTATTGTACAGGCATGGGACCTGTTATCCAGAATGCTTGGGATCTGGGGTTTTTCCGGATAACGAATCTTTCGGTCATTTGGATCTCCATATCCTAAATCTAATAGTAAATCATGTAAACGTTAAATAAACCCAATAAGCTGATTCTGCTTCCAATAAGGATTAATTATATCTTAGTTTAGTGTACACAACACTCTCATTAATACAGAGAAAAAGAAAATCATTTTTAGAAATTTGGATTATTTGATTATAATGGAGTCTTTGGGAGACAGCCTTTCTAAAATTCAGAACTTTCTGAATTCCGGATAGCTGATCCCGTACCTGTACAGTATTTTGCTTAAAAAGGTATTGTTAGATCCCTGCAGACCGACCACATTTGCCTACAGAAAGTCCTTTCTCTTTCTTCTCAAGAACATCAGGAACTGGTTGAGGCTGCTGCCCAGTTCTAACAGACAAGAAGCACTGCAGGGGTCAGACAGCAATAGCTCCTACCTGTCTGAACTAAGCCTTGCTTTTAGGCTGTGTTCAAGAAAACAGAAACAAGTCTAAAAGGAAAAAAGTGTTAGGTTTGTGTTGACCTAAAATGTTTTTTTAATGTGGGTCTCCAAAATGATATCTTATTTATTTGTATAGAAAACAATAGTGACACTATGGTGCGTATTTGTAATACACCGTATTTGATTTATAAGCTTTTGTAGAATTCAACCCTCTAGATATGAAAGTACCACTGTCTTAACAGAGAGAAAACATTATCAATATTAAAAATTGTTCCCTATAATTCCCCCTTAAGCATGGAGAAAAGAATGCTTACAAGTTTACACGGTTAGGTGTGCATGAAAAAACATACAATACTCATAAATCAAGTGCTATAGCATAAGTGATCACCTTTTACATTGATCATACATAAGTGATCATTTATGAATGCAAGTGCAATGTGCCATTTTTTTTACCCATAATATAGCAAATTTTCCCATAATTCCATCACAATTGCAGGAAAGTCGCATCCTCTGCAACTGCTCCCAGTCCACCAAAATGGGCAAAAATGCAACTTGTGTTTCGATGCAAGGTACATCTAGCAGTAAATACTTCTTCATTGATCCCACTCTTGCGCCTATTGACCCAGTCTATTGCAACATTCAAGGTGGCTGTATCATCAGGGTTCTTTTAAATCAATAGGCACCGTTGATCAAAAGATACACAGTGCTAAACATGTGTATTTGGACACAAATACCTTAAAGGAAAACTACATCCCCCGAACAATGTAGGTTTCTATCAAAAATATATTGCATAAAACAGCTTGTGTAAAACCCTGCTTCATTTAAATAAACCATTTTCATAATAATATACTTTTTTAGGAGTATGTGCCATTGGGTAAACTTAAAATTGTCATTCTAAAAAATAAGGGACGCCCCCTAGGATCGTAGGATTCACGGTGCACACAAACAAACCAAATATGTTAGGTCACATGAGCCAATTAAAAGACAGAGTTCTGTCTTTTGTTATCACACTTTTTCCTGTTACAGAGTTGTAGTATTTCTGATCAGGTGATCTGAGGCAACACACAGACCATCATGAAATGGTGGTTCAAGGAAAGAGATGCAAAAGGGCAATATTTACTTAAATATACATACCAGTTTGGTAAGATTCTTTAATATGTCACTTAATTCGATTTAAACTACCTGTTGCTTAAAGTGTACCTGTCACCCAGACATAAAAAGCTATATAATAGAAGTAATTTTCAAATTAAACATGAAATCCAAATTCTCTTTTTTATTAAAGCATTCATAGCTGTTAAACTCATTTAAAAATCTCAGCTGTCAATCTAATATTGTCTGGCTCTAAGGCATAGAGGCGGGGCAGGTAATTACTTTCACTTTCCATTCAGCACTTCCTATATGTCACTGCTCTCCACATATTCCCCCGTTCTCTTTACCATTTCATTGTGTAACCAGTTCATGGGGATGGACATCAGGTCCCTGATTCTGGTGCACAAACAAGGTTCTGAGATGATGCAAGGCTTGCCTTAATGACCACAAAATGGCTCGTGCCTGCTTGCTATCATTGAGTTCCCAGACTGAAGGAAACAAGATTCAAATAATTTATACAGTGTAATTAAAGTTAATTTTGCTTGACTAACGTTATGAGTGGTATAGGTGACGGGTCCCCTTTAAATATTCATTTAGACGGTAAAGTTTTCCTTTAATGAATTGTGTGTTAATATGCGCTCTTTGTTGAGTCCATTTTAGCTTTTGTAAATGACCCTTATGGCTTTTTTGCTCTAACAAGAACAGCCTTAGTGAGTGGTAATATAAGAGAGAAGTGTCCCTATGCACCCGCAAGTTAAATAAAATATATCAAACACATGTAACAATTGAGAAACCATGGAGTGGAATACATAGTAACTATTGCATCCGCTCTGTGGTCCACAAGTTTACTAGTTCAGGTGCTGCAGTAATTAGCCACTTAAAACGTAACTTTTATTCGTGTTACATTACAACGCTGCTACATATACAAAACTCATCACTGAGAATGGATCCCAGTGATGCTAGGCTGTGCCCATAAAAATACACTTAATTAGTTAAGAACACAGGCTGGAACGGTGAGAAAAATTGCAATAAGCTACTGAACCTGCAGCCACCGTTAGGTAGAGTGGTCGAGATTGGGGTGTATCTGAGTTGCACCCCTTAATAATTAATCAAGTGTAGTTGCGCCCCATATCAGTCTGGTCAGTTACTTTCAATAGATCGTTTTACAAAAGACGCCATCACTCTACAAACAACTTAAGTATATGCCAAGAAAGTTCCAGCCACCCTGACCTATGCCCACCCGACGCGTTTCACCGGAGATCTGGCTTCTTTAAAAACGTCGGGCTGGCATAGGTGGACGGTGTGAGACCGGCTCCCATACGCTGCCTACATAGCCAGTTAGAATTTCTGGGAAAACAAGCGAAAGGGAGGTCAGGGTGGCTGGAACTTTCTTGGCATATACTTAAGTTGTTTATAGAGTGATGGCGCCTTTTGTAAAACAATCTATTGAAAGTAACTGACCAGACTGAAATGGGACGCAACTACACTTGATTAATTATTAAGGGGTGCAACTCAGAAACACCCCAATCTCGACCACTCTACCTAATGGTGGCTGCAGGTTCAGCAGCTTATTGCGTTTTTTCTCACCATTCCAGCCTATGTGTTTTTAACTAATTAATAGGGATGCACCGAATCCACTTTTTTGGATTCGGCCGAACCTCCGAATCCTTCACGAAGGATTCGGCCGAATACCGAACCCTAATTTGCATATGCAAATTAGGGGTGGGAAGGGGAAAACATTTTTTACTTCCTTGTTTTCTGACAAAAAGTCACGCAATTTCCCTCCCCGCCCCTAATTTGCATATGCAAATTAGGATTCGGATTCGGTTCGGCTGGGCAGAAGGATTCGGCCGAATCCGAATCTTGCTGAAAAAGGCCGAATCCTGGATTTGGTGCATCCCTACTAATTAAGTGTATTTTTAGGGGCACAGCCTAGCATCACTGGGATCCATTCTCAGTGATGAGTTTTGTATATATAGCAGCGTTGTCTTTGTAATGTAACACAAATAAAAGTTACATTTTAAATGGCTAATTACTGCAGCACCTGAACTAGTTAACTTGTGGACCACAGAGCGGATGTAATAGTTACTATGTATTCCACTCCATGGTTTCTCAATTTTTACATGTGTAACAAGAACAGCAAATGAGAAAGCAAAACATTTCTATTCCTATTAGTGTCCGATCAATTCATTATTTGAGCAGACAAGGAAAATGCTTCACTAGCAACATGAACTTTTATTCTGTCACTATTTTATTTTAATGGCAAATGTAAGTGAACTGCTATTCCTTAAAAGAAGGCTACTTATTTTCATTTGAAAGAAGATTTTTAAAACTAAAGCACAGATTACATTTTGCAAGACTAGTGATATGGATGAAAATCAGACTAATAATACCAAAATAAAATATATTTACAAGGAAAACATTATATTCCTAGTTCCAACATCCTCATTATCATAGATTAATCATATAAACCTTTCTGTTTCTTCGTATGCTAAGCTTTCATCAGTCACCATAGTAACGGTCAGATTTTAAAAGGCTTTATTTGTAGTTAAATGGAGCACCAACAGTAAGACATTATCCAATACTGTATAATCTGCTTTAATCTTTTATATCCTCATATTATAGGACAAGGGAAAAAAACTATAAAAAGCTTACATTTATGGAACTATAGTATATTTATTATATTATATATGGTATAAAGATATTATAATAGTTGACCAAATGAGTGCTTTGACTCTGAGTGGTTCTCTCATAGAGAAGTATGCCATTTAAAGTTGTCTATGGCAGATCCTTGCTGAAGATAACAGAAAAGCTCCAATATGCTAAATGTCATGTTCAAAGTGTTACCTGCTTACTTGCACAAATGTTTGGCTTCGGCAGAATGTTTCAAAAAGAAATAAAGTGGGGAAAATGGTAGGGATCTCCAAACCAGTAATTATCTTGGGTTATAATCACTTATTGGAACTTGAGATCGACAACAGTAGTCTGGCATCCTGTGAAAACTGAATAATCATTCACATGGCACTATAGCAGCTATAGCTATTGGGACAGAAGTGACTATCGCTGGAGACAATTCGCCAGTGTTACTGCTTTCAGGTACTTCGCTGATTTACTAACAGTCGTAACTTCGCTAGCGAAAAGAGCCAGTTCTAGCGCTCATTTGCAACCCTATCACCAGACGAACTTTCACTCTGGCAAATGGACGTTACTCCACAAATTCACTAAGATGCGGATTTTACTGAACGTTACCTTTCGCCAGACTTGCCTTCACCAGCTCAGACAAGGAGAAGTGCACTGGAGTGCATAGATCTTCCTCATTCTTCTGTTACTTACATCATATTTTTAGTGTAAAAAGTGTAAAAAGTCCCAAAAAACGCTATAGTCTTTTCCTTTTTTCAGAGTGCTAGCCTGCTAAAGTCCTTACATTTTTTTTGGGTAACCGGGTTCCCCCATACATTTTCTAACATATGGAACACAAACTATACAGTGGGCTCATGTGTAGGGCATTATAACAACTCTATTTTCTTTATTTAGGTTCCCAGGACTTGTGTAATGTAATGTATTTGCTGCAACATATACGTCCATGTAACTTTATAATTTCTCACCGTATGCAAATTAGCCTGAGCGGAGACCTCTAACAAAGTTTCGGTAGGCATAATTGAATGCTAGCACATCTTTGCTTTGATTGCTGAAGTAACGCTATCGAAAATTCACCAGCATTCGGCGGCCTGGACACAACTTTGCATTTTAGTAAATTAGTGAATTTTCGCCTGGTGAAGTGTAGTGATGGGTGCGAAGCCGTCGCTGGCGAATTTTCACAGGTTAGTAAGTTTCTCCCATTGAGTTGGGTAAATTTTCAATGACGTTTGATACATGGTACTTGAGTGTCGGCTATTTTTAAGGCTATGGAATCCAAGGCTGGGAAGTAGTCTGAAACCAACAGATTATTTTGAGCAGCTAGGTCTCATCGCTCTATAGGTCACTAAAATGGCTATATATATATATATATATATATATATATATATATATATATATATATATATATAATCTACAGACCAGCCAATTCCCTATGGGCCAGACTGTAAATTATACCCTTATAAACGGCGCTTTCTGCCGTCAGAACGCGCCGTTTATATTCTTAAAGAGACAGCCCTTGCAGCTGCTGCTCTGTCCTCTACCGTTGCTTCACATCAGTTTAGCTTTGAAATACTACATAATCATTTTCTTACTTCTCACACACGAAACACGCTCCGCCTGTTCCAGTCCCTACCACCTACTGACTTGTCTTTTGCTCGCGTCTCACATCTCGTGCAGCTGCCTCCCTAGTGTCGCTCCCGTCACAGGATTCCTCTCCACTCGCTCCCCCTCCCATCCACCATCGCATTTGCAAGTCTCGCTCCCTCTTCCCATCCACCATCTCAAATCTCGCTCCCTCCTCTCATCCACCAGCTCAAATCTCACTCCCCCCTCCCATCCACCAGCTCAAGTTTCACACCCCACTGCTTCCCTTGCCTCCGCTTGTCCATCTCTGATGCTGCTGAATGACATTACATAGAGCAGGCTCCTGCAAAAGAAACTGAAGAACGCAAAAGTAATAAAGGTACTAAAAGGGCTGCAGGGGAAAAAAATCAACAAGGAGGGACAACAGTAAAAAAAAGTATTGCATTTTGTAAAAAGCAAAGACAGGAATTAAAAAGTAAACTCAGAAACTGTAGATTATAATCAATAATGTACCCCCTACTTAAAATTTATAAAGATATTATTAGCACCTCGGAGTTATGTGACCTGTATAAAAGCACTCGGTCACATAACTCTTCGGTGACTGATAATATCTTTATAAATTACAGTAGGGGGTACATTATTCACTATATAAGGTAGTCTGGAAGCTGGCACAGCACGTCAATCAGGCTTGAGTGCAAGCCGAAACGTTACGGCCGAGTGCTTTTATACAGGTCATGAAACTCCCGCGTTAACTTCTAATATCCTCATATTTTGCAACAGGGGGTACTTTATTTATTATAATACACAAGTCTCAGTGAGTCATGTGACAGAAATGACATCACTACTCACCGTTTATAATGATATAATTTACAGGATATTCATGGCTTTTGTGTATTATATAGTGAATAAAGTACCCCCTCTTGTAAAATATAAGGATATTATAAGTTACCGAGGAGTTTCATGACCATATAAAAACACGAGGCCGAAGGCCAACTATGAAAGCATAAATCATTTGTTTCATTAGGCCTTTGTGGTGCAGTTAGTTTATGCTTATGTTTAGTATACAAAATACAGCATTTCTAGCCTTATTCTATTTTAGACTTTCCTTGTCCTTTTATAGAATGTATGTACAGGTGTGGGATCTATTATCCAGAACCTCATTATCCAGAATGCTCTAAATTACAGGAAGTCCATCTAACATAGACTCCATTTTGTCCAAATAATTCATTTTTAAAAATTATTTCCTTTTTCACTGTAATGATAAAACAGTCCAAACTAAGATATAATTAATCCTTATTGGAAGCAAAACCAGCTCATTTTAAATAATTTTCCAGAAGACAAATTACAGAAAGATCCAGAAAACCCAAGGTCTCAAGCATTCTGGATATCAGGCCCATTCCTGTATTAGAATAAAATATACTTTAGTTCATACTTGACTCAAAGTTAATTAATAAGTTATTTGTTTTCTAGATCGACAGACCAATAAAATCCAAACTTCAGTCCTTTAGCTATATTTAAACATTTAAATAAAAAGGGAAAAAAACATGTTACCAGCTCTTTCACCCACACAAGACATTTTATTAATCTCGCTTAGTTAATTCTTAACTTCTACACAATGACATATGCTTTTCCCAGAGTATCAGGTATAAGTCGATATCAGCTTCATAAGAGGTGAGAAGTCAAAAGAAAAACTATTCACAGCCTTATGATCCACAGCCAATAATTCTCTGCAAGCATGAATGGTGGGTATTCAACTGAGATGTGTAAAGGAACACTTCAACTGTAAATGTTATTTTACATCATAGGTTTATTTAAAGAGATATGGGTTATGTTACAAAAAAAACCTGATAAATGACATTTGTAAATTTGAAAGGTTGGCTCTTGTGAGTAAGTATGGGAAGTGACGGCTGTTACTCAGATAACCAGCATACCTATATCTACCCTGCATAACTCTTTCACTGACAGGAGAATTTTGCAACAAATTGACATTTAGAGCCAGACAATTTTGAAGATTTTGTGCTCTCACAAAATTTATTTTATATTTTTTAAAATTTTCTTTCAAAATCTACTAGCACTTTTGTGTGATTAGACGTATATAAGACTATAACAAAATACAGAAACACATAAAAAAAGTATATCTGAAAGATATTGTATGCTTTGAAAAACTTATTTGGAGAGCCCCATGGCTCCCAAAAATGGCAATACTAAATATACAATATCATTTTAAAGAGATATCAGAAGCTCCAAGGAGCACACTGCCAAATTCCAAAGAACTGCTCCAGAAATATATTATGAAAGGCATAAAAAAGCAAGTCCATCCCAGAAATTAATATATTTTGTGGAAAATATATATTCTCGCAAACCCAAAGACAAATATGCCTTTCTACTCCAAACTTCCAAACCACAAAGTTTTCAATTTTGATAGAAAATGGTCTTGATAAATACATGTTATTATATTTAACAAGGTGCTCAATAAATGCTTATGAAAATAGTTTCATGGCAAGATGCTTACACCACTATAGTTCACTGCAGTTGTGAGACAGTCATATTAAAATCTCTGAATAACACTGGCCTGTTTGACCAGCACTGTTAAACAAAAAAAAGCAAAACATGAAAGCTTGTTTTTACGTTGTCAAAAAGCATGGAGAGAAAGCTCAGGCATGCAACAAAGGAAGTGAAAATACCTCTAATTTCCAGGTTGTGCCTAAAGGTATGCAAGGCTATTGGACGGGTTTCTTAAATAAATGGTGATTATTTTGCACTGTCCTGTCAATGGTTTCTTCCTGTGAGTGACTACTCAAGTTGTTGTCTACTAAACTCCAAAATATGCCCACAAACCTACAAGTAGACATTACACTGAATTCAAAACTCATTATACATATTACAAATAATTGACTTACACCAGCTTGTTTTTTTTAAACAAAAATCTGCATTCCAACTTACACAACATTTACAGCACTACACATACCCCATACCATAAATGTAAAATTACAGAAAAAAGCTTGGGAAATCTATACCACATGTTCAAATTCTTATTTATTAAATGAGTAATGGGTGTAAAATTATCTACCACCCGACAACACCACATTTTGCGTCCACAACTTTGGTACCAGCATAATTACCAAGAACCAGAATAAAAAGAATTGAGTTGTGAATTTAAGAATAAAAATTTCACAATGTGATATTGTTCTTAAGATTAATATTATTTGTTAATATTATTAATAAAAGGCACTAAGTTTGCCCAGGAGCAGTAACCCATAGAAAACCAATTAGCAGGTAGCATTTACTGGTCACTTGTTTAAAAGCAAACTTCTTATTGGCTGCTATGGCTTACTGCTTTTGGGCAAACTTAGTGCCTTCTATTACATATGGGGGTTAGTGTTGTTTATATAGTGCTGTTTTAAAGACAACAAAGGATTTTTATTACAAGAATACCCATGGATGAGCTGCTGAGTAGTTTTTGGAGTTGCAAGGCCTGTATTAAATAACTGCAGAAGATAATGTACTCATGGAAGGAATATGACTGATCATAGAAAACCGAATTGAGACTGTTGTCTGTAGCAAATATCCCATAAGCGATTTCTTGCTATTCTAGCAATTAAGGATAGACAGCCCATGAAAAATGTCCACAATTCAACCTTAAAATTAGTGCCAAGCCCAAACCCAAAACTGTGAGATTCTGTGACTTGTAATAAAATGAATTTCTGATGTAACTGTTGTCTTTATGTCCCACTGAGGCTAAACTATAAACAAACACTGGGCAAATTTGCACCTGGGCAATACCCCATAGCTGCAATGGGTTACTACCCAGGTGCAAATTTGCCCAGTGTTTACAAATGACCTCCATTGATTTAACCAACCTCATGTTTTTATTTGACCTAGGTCAAAGCTGTTACAGTGCTGATAGCGTCTCTCTGGAAAGAGACAGCATAGTTACTAATGGGCAGCATGATGGCTCAGTGGTTACCAGTGCTCAGTTTGATTACAACCTGGCACTATCTGTAAAAATTGTTATGCTCTTTTCATGTCTGTATAACTTTCCCATTGGCCACACAATCGAAAAACCATAGAAGCATGTTAAATTGCTGCTGATGAATCTGACCCAGGTGATGTGTTATGAGCAAATATAATAGGGAACCTCATTTGGCCAGAGACTGATGTAAATGATAATCAGTCTCTGCAATGTGCAATCCCAGTACAATTAAAAGTTCTGTAAATAATCAAGTTAGTCTTTGCTATCCTGCACTCAGCTTCTATTCCCTTCTCTTCTTGCAGAAGTTGGGTGTCAGACAGATGGAAAATATCTTTGGGGTGGGGTCTCTTTATAAGCAGATTATTAGAGCTAACTCAAATAACCAATTCCAGCAGAAACAAAATCTAACAAAATAGCTGACTTTGGCACAAAAGAATGAGCTCTAATACTTCTTCAAACAAAAGGACCCGCCACAAGGCTTTATCAGACTGAACTGCCAATTAAAATCAGACTCCTGACTTCTACATGAAGGCAGAATGAAGAGAGACAGATGTTGAAAGAGGGATAGTGGAGAGTAACAATTATTTTAGAGAACTTTTAATTTATTATATTTAGAAAATGTATTATTTCAGAATGATTATATTAAATTTTAATTTTCACAATAGTTCTCATTTAATGAAATAAAATGTGATGATAAGCAAGTTTCAAAAATACATTCATTAAATATGTATAGCAGATGTCAGTCTTGCTTACTTCACAGTTCTTATTAAAAGCTGGTTTCTGATAAATTGTTTAAAATTTAAGAGCCACCAGGGCAAGGATATTAAAAAACAGACAGCTTCAGCAGGTGTATTACAATTAACTTAAAGGGGAACTATCGCGAAAATGTAATACAAGCTTCAGCATACTGAAATAAGAAACTTTCTAAATACAATTAAATATTCTGCATTGTTTCAGAAATTATCAAGTTTATTTTCATTATTCCTCTCTCAGCATCTGTTCCTCTTCATTCTGTCTTCTTGCAGCTGTTGGGTGTCTGATATTCATTGACAGTCCAATATATCTTATAGGGGGGCACCCTTTCCTATCAGATGTATTAGAGCTCACTCAAATAATTGATTCCAGTACAAACAAAATAACTAACTGCCTTTTGCACAAATTCTGCATGTAGAGAGACAGGATTTCTAGTGATTGAGATCTAATACATCTTCAAGGCAAAATGAGCCCCTCTAATACATCTTCTAGGCAAAAGAAGCCCCCCTATAAGATATATTGGATCTAACTGTCTATGACCATTTTATACCCAACTGCTGCTTGAAGACAGAATGAAAAGAAACGGATGCTGAGTGGAATAGTGCACATAAACTTGATTATTTCAGAAACAGTACAGAATTTTAATTTATTATATTTACAAATTTTCTTATTTCAGTATGCTGAAGCTTATATTAAATTTCCATTTTCACAATAGTTCTCCTGTAAAAATCAATGAAAAGAAGTAATAAACGAATACTGGAAAGTTTCTGATAATTAAAATTTCTTTAATTACACAATATTTTATTATTTGGGTTTACGGCCCTTTAAGCAAATTTTAACATCTTAAAATCCTTAAGTTTCAGCAGTACACTTTCTTGCACAAAATCTCACAGCATCTGAGGAACAAACTGAATAAAAGTGGTAAATAGTTTGGGCCTCAATCTAATCTGATTGTATCAGTTTTTTTAAGAGACAAAGTTAGGATGTAACCATCAATCATTTGACTTCAGTTTCTTACTTCAAGTTGCTGCATTTTTGTGATAACATAATCAGACATCTAACACAGAAAGGTAATACAGGGCAGATATTTTTACCAAAACGCAGACTTTAAAACTAAATTCAAACTCTATGCGATGACATCTCATCTCACTCAGTTACTCTATATTCAGATCATCCAGGACAGAATTTTCTCTATGTATAGTCACAACAATCCTAATATTCATAAGTAAATGTTCAGCTATAGTGGGTCCATAAAAAAGGTGATGGAGTACCACCAGAATATTAAAAGTCTTCTGACCTTCTTGCCATGTTTATATTACTTTTTTTCTACATATTTTGTAGGCGACACACCACCAACTAGATTCAAACAAATGGCAAATAACTGATCGCACGGTCATGCCATACTCACTTTCCAATATTTTCTGGGAGCACCTGAAGTGAGATATCATTAATGGAAAGGCAAGTAAGGCTTGCAAGGTCAGGAAAACTGTCAGGCAACCTGGAGAGAAAAACAAAGAAAAAAGCCATTGTATTTTTCAAAATGCAAGTTTTTCTTATTAAATAATTGGTAACAAATACGGGGGAGAATGGAATCTTTGCTGTACAAGATAAGGACATCAGAAGTAAAAAAAAATAAAAAATCCATGATCATTTAAAACCACTGGGATGCAAAAAGGAAGATCTTAATGAAATCTCGTATTCTTATAAATAAGGTATGATTTTATTTAGAATAAATACATTCATACTATAATGAAACTTTTTTAAAGAAAATAAACCTGATATGAAGAGAATATATATGCAAAAAAAATCCAAACATGCAAACCTCCCCCATCTACAGTATTTCATGGCTCAAGCATTCCAGAATACGAACCCAAACCTTGCACTAGAGCAGTGTAATCAATGTAAATAAAACAGGTGACACAAATGTCTACAAAGGGCAATCTTCCTTTGGTTCTACCTACCTCACACTACAACACTTGCAGGAATATCTGAAGAAACAACAACCTTAAAGGGATACTGTTGTGTGAATTTTCCAAATGCATCAGTTAATAGTGCTGTTCTAGGAGAATTCTGCACTGAAATCCATTTTTTTAAGAAAGCAAACAGATTTTTTGATTTCATTTTGAAATTTGGCATGGGGCTAGACATGATGGGCAGCTAACAAACACATTTGCTGAAAGATTTTTGCATTGTTAAAAAAGGCTTTTTTCTTGCTTGGGTGCTATGATCATGTCTACCACTAGGTGGGAGCACAACTTGAGGCATATTGAAGTACAATGAGAAGGGGAGAAACAATATCTCAAAGTGCTGGCTCCTTCTCAAAGCTCCAGATCAGGCGCAATGGACTGAGATGGCTGCCTCCACACCAATGTTACAGCTAAAAAAATACATGTTGGTTCAAGAATAAAATGTTAAATGGTAGAGTGAATTATTTGCAATGTAAACAGTGTAATTTAAAAATAAAAAAAGTCAACCATAAATATTATGATAGAATCCTTTTAAAAGGGGTTGTTCACCTTTAAATTAACTTTTAGTATGATGTAGAGAGTGATATTCTGAGAAAATCTGCAATTGTTTTTTTTATTATTTGTGTTTTTTAGTTATTTAGCAGATCTCTAGTTTGCGATATCTGCACTCTGGTTACTAGGCCAAATTGCCGCAGCAACCATGCCTTGATTTGAATAAGAGACTAGAATATGAATAGGAGAGGCCTGACGAGAGATGAGTAATAAAAAGTAGCAATAACAATAAATGTGTAGCCTTACAGAGCATTTGTTTTTAGATGGGGTCAGTGACCCCCATTTGAAAGCGGTCAGAAGAAGATAGGAAATTATTTCAAAACTATAAAAAATAAATAATGAAGACCAACTGAAAAGTTGCTTAGAGTTGGCAATTTTATAACATACTAAGGTGAACCACCCCTAAAAGTCTTGAGGGAGTGAGAAGTGAGTGACAATTATATTCATTATTGTGCATTCATCAACGACCTATGTGCAAATACTTAATACACATATAAGATGGCAGGAGTGAGTGGGGTAAGTGGGAGAGTGAAAAACCAAAGTCTTTATTTTAAAGAGGCTGAATGATTGCCTAGCTCCTATCCCACTAGACAAAGCAGGATGAAATATCCTTTTAGGGCAGAGACACACGTGGAGATTTGGGGAGATTTAGTCACCCCGTGACAAATCGCCTGTTCTCCAGGCGACTAATCTTCCCTAACTTCCGCTGGCTAGAATGTAAATCGCCGAAGGGATGGCACTCGGAGCGCTTCGTTTTCCGAAGTCGCCTCACGAGGAAACTTAGGGCGATTTCAGAAAATGAAGCGCTCCGAGGGCCATCCCACTGGCGATTAGTCACTCTATATAACAGCTGAATGAAGGATTTCCCAGAAGTGACAAATGCCTTTTTTTTTTTATTAAGCTGAAAGTAAAAACAGCAAACCGATTCTGTGAAAAAAAATATTTGGCCCACATATAACATCAAATTAAACACTGTATATGTAGTCAAACTAGAACAATGTTGTAAAAGTGTTACCTGGTAAGTGGATTTCCACTAAAATCTGCTACTTGGAGTGCTTTGCAAAACGAGATGCTTTCAGGAATCTCAGGAATTTCTATAAAGCAACATTTAAAACAAATGTACAAATCAAACACTGTAAAATGCATCCTATAGAAGAAAAAAAGGTGTGTGCAATAATTTTCTTCTATTCCTTTAAATGAACACTTCAATTTTATAATAAACCTGGCTGTGCAAAACAAATTTCAATGAAGGTGCTACTGCCTCCATCTATCAATTCAGTCTATATTAGTACACCATTGTGCTTAGACCACCAGGAACTGTAACTAACATTTGTAAGTGAAAAATAAAATTACACTATGCTCCAATAATAGATATATTCTTGACAAAGTTGTTATTAAAATTATTTTGAATGCTTTATTAAAAATACAATTTTTAGTTAATGTACCTTTAAATATCACCAGACTTCCTACTGTCCTTTGGGCGACACACCAACACAATACAGTTATGGGACCTGTTAACCAGAATGCTCGAGACCTGGGGTTTTCCAGATAAGGATCTTACAGTAATTTGGACCATTAAGTCTTCTAAAAAGAATATTTAACCATAAAATAAACCCAATAGGATGGCTTTGCATCCAATAAGGATGAGTCATGTCTTGGTTTGGACCAAGTACAATGTTTTGTTTAATTTATTATGGAGAAAAAGTAAATATGTTTTAAAATTTTGAATTATTTGAATAAAATGGAGTCTATGGGAAATAACCTTTCCATAATTTAAAGCTTTCTGGCTAATGGATTTCCAGATAACGGATCCTATACCTGCATAGAGAATGTGGGTCTGAAGAGTAATTATATTATGATTTTTGGGTTGTCGGTTTGATTCCAGTTTGATTGCACATATTTATACAATCACCTTATACCTTATCAAGAGTATTAAATAACCATGTTATTACAACAACGATCCAAAAGCTGTAAAAAAAACTAGAATAGATGATTCTAAAGGTTTTTGTCTTGCATCAAATCTAATAATTGTAATTATATTTTAAAAAGTAAATAAAACCTATGTGCATGAAAAAGCACATATCACTTCACCTGGCCTAAATATTACATGACATATGCTAAATAAATGACTGCAAACCCCCAAAAATCTAATCCTAACTGGTTTATGTCTTACATGCACTATGAAGCAATAGAAAACAAACCAGGCTAGGCATAATCCTATCTAGCAGCTGCAGAGACTGATTGTCCGTATAGGGCTTCTTTCCCTGTTCTTGATTAAATTTGCTTTTCGACACTAATGAAACAAAGACAAACTATTATAACATAACATCACATGGTTCTGCATTATAGACAGTGTACCTCTGAATTAAATACACAGACCAGTTTTAGAAATTTGTTTTGCATTTCAAAAACCAAACAAATAGAACTGTGCCCAGAAATATGACACAATCCCTTTTAAGTTATAAGGTATAGGATCCCTTCTCCAGAAAGCTCAGAATTACGGAATGACTGTCTCCCATAGACTCCATTATATGCAAATAATCCAAATTTGTAAAAATTATTTCCTTTTTCTCTCTAATAATAAAACAGTAGCTTGTACTTGATCCCAACTAAGATATAATTAATTCTTATTGGAAGCAAAACCAGCTTATTGTGTTTATTTAATGTTTAAATTAATTTCTAGTAGACTTAAGGCATGAAGACCCAAATTACCAAAGATCCGTTGTCCGGAAAACCCCAGGTCCCGAGCATTCTGGATAACAGGTCCCATACCTGTATAAAGTAAATCTATAACAAGGTTATACTTCAGCTAAATCAAAATATAGATGGACAAATACAGGCATATATCTTTATTCTATGGAATTTGCTTGTTCCATTCAGCTGTAAACGTAGCCTTTTCTCTGAAACTGCTCATCTAGTTATCAACATACTATAGGTTTGTTGTATATATACTTTATGACTATGAATACTATAATTATTCATACCACTAGCCAATCAGACGCCTGCCAAACAATCACAAAACCAGTCACAATCCTGTCCTCCTGCCTGTTTGCCCTCCATTTCTTACTCATACACACTCATTACTTTCCAGCATCTTAAACTTAAAAAAAAAATCTTGCTTGCCCTATTCAACTCAAAAGATAACAAAAGACAACTTTTTTTTATAATTAAAACAACAGGCAAAAACAATGTTCAAAGCAAGCCTAATTCAATTAACTGATGTTGAACAAGGGGTTGCAGTGTCCCTTTAAAGGAACAGTAACATCAAAAAATTAAAGTGTTTTAAAGTAATAAAATATAATGCAGTGTTGCCCTGCACTGGTAAAACGGCTGTGTTTGCTTCAGAAGTACTACTATTGTTTATAGAAATAAGCTGCAGCAATGGGGGCAGCCATTCAAAGGAGAAAAAGCTCATGTTACACAGCAGATAGCAGATAAGCTGTGTCGAACATAATGGTGTTATCTATTTTACACTATTTAACCTAAGCCATATAGCCTTATTTCAATTTCCAATATTGCTACACAGCAGCTTGTTTATTTGAACTATAGTAGTGTTTCTGAAGCAAACAGATTTGTTTTACGAGTGCAGGGCAACTGATATTTTCATTACTTTAAAACACTTTTTGGTTTTACGGTTTCATAAGTGTCTGTGTATGGCTTGATCCTCCATTAGAGTTTTCTGTAACCCTTCTACCTACATTACTCTAATCGTCCACATATGAACTCTAGAGCAAAGATCGCCAGCCTACAATGCTACTGCAGCTGAAAAACTACCCATTTCCGTTGGCGCAGTGCTGAATTTTAGTTATACCTGGGCAAAAGCATTTAACTGCCATTATGATAAGTGTTTCCAGGCATTACTGAGCGTGAATGAAAACATGATGTTGTCATTAGATATCAATAAGTATGTTTCAGACTCACCGTTTCGAGACACATCTAGCTCTACCAACTGCATAAAGTTTGCGATCTCTGGGGGAAGCCGTTGTATTTCGTTGTCGCTAAGGCCCAGTTTTCTTAACTTCACAAGTTGGAAAAATTGCTAGAGGGAAACAAAGCACATACATTTTTGTTATAAATACATAGTTTCCCATGCATCAGTTTAAAGAAATGACTAGCTTGAACTAAAGCTAACATTGCAGTCTTAAGTGTTTATTTACATGAATACGGTGCTGTGGAGTATGCTGGCATGTGTGCTGAAGGCTTTTAAAAGAATCACAGTGCTTTTGTAGTACGGATATGGGATCAGTTATCTAGAAACCGGTTATCCAGAAAGCTCCATATGAGAAGGACATCTCCTATAAACACCATCAAACAATTCACATTTGTAAAAATGATTTAGTTTTTCAGTAACCATAAAATAGTATCTTGTACTTTATACCAACTGAGATATAGTTAATCCTTACTGGAAGCAAAACAATCCTATTGGGTTTAATTAATGTTTGAATGATTTTTAGCAGCCTTAAAGGAGAAGTAAACCCCTTATTAAAAAAAAAAAACCTACCCCGCACCATACATAGACCCCCATCCCTCCTCACACCAGCCTAGCTGCTACCCCGGGAAAATGCCCCTAACTTTTTACTTACCCGTGAACTCCGATGCCGTGAATCTGCACAGAGGGGTAAGTAAAAAGATAGATGCATTTGCCCTGGGTAGCAGGTAGGTTGGGGGGGGGGAGGGTCTATGTAGGGTAGGGTGGTAGCGTTTTATTTTATATTTAATAAGGGGTTTACTTTTTCTTTAAGGTCTAGTGCTCCAAATGGCAGAAAAAAACTCTTATCCAGAAAGTCCATAGCATTCAGGATAACAGGCTCCATGTTGTTATTCTGTATAACACTTACATGTCATAAAACTGGGCTGGTTCAGTTTTAAGTGACCAGGAGCACTGGCCTGGGGTATCAGGTAGTGGGTATAATAATTTGGTACTGTGGGGTACACACAATGAAAATAATATTTCTTAAAATAAAGGTACAGGTATGGAATCGGTTGTTCTGAATTAATGAAAGGCCATCTCCCATAGACTCCATTTTAATCGAATAATAGTATGGAGATCCAAATTAAGGAAAGACCCCTCAAGCGGAAAACCATAGGTACCAAGCATTCTGGATAACAGGTTCTATACCTGTAGTAACATTTGCAGTTGTTTACAGAAAAAGGCACATAAATCTTGTATACCAATTGTATATAACAATGCCACTAACTCACAAAGAGCTTCCTACAATGATATAAAATATAAAACTAAGTAGGGAATTTATTAAATGGGCTGTTCACCTTTAAATTAATACTTAATTGTATGTATAGGGTGATATTCTGAGACAATTTGCAATTGATCTTCATTTATTATTATTTTTGGTTTTTCAGTTATTTAGCTTTCTATTCAGCAACTCTCAAATTTGCAGTTTCCACAATCTGATTGCCAGGGTCCAAATTACCCCAGCAACAATGCATTGATTTGAATGAGAGACTGGAATAAGAATAGGAGAAGGCTGGAATAGAAAGATGTGTAATACAAAGTAGCAACAAAGTGAATCCTTACATAGCATTTGTTTTTTTAGAAGGGGCCAGTGAACCTCATTTGAAAACTGTAAACATAGCTTTATAACATACTAAGGGGTTTATTTACTAAACTCTGAATGCAAAAATCACTTTTAAAAAATCACGAATCCTTCGGAATTGATTTAACCCCTAGGATGGAAAAGTCAATCAGAAAATCCGGCATCTCAGACCTGTCAAGGCTGCATATAAGTTAGGGATGCACCGAATCCACAATTTTGGATTTGGCCAACCCCAAATCCTTCATGAAAGACCGAACCGAATCCTAATTTCATATGCAAATTAGGGGTGGGAAGGGGATAACATTTTTTACTTCCTTGTATTGTGACAAAAAGTCACGTGATTTCCCGCCCCGCCCCTAATTTGCATATGCAAATTAGGATTCGGCCAAATCCGAATCCTGCTGAAAAAGGCCGAATCCCGAACCGAATCCTGGATTCGGTGCATCCCTAATATAAGTCAATGGGAGAAGTCCCAATGACTTTTTGATGTGCCCTGGGTTTCGTGCAATACCCTGAAATTTTTGGGCAAAAATCTGAGTTTTCGGGTGAAAAAATTGCGAAAATCGGATGAAAAATCCAGGAAAAAAATCCCGGTATAATCTGATTCCCCCCCCCCAAAAATTTACGGGACGATGTAATAATAAATAAGCATAAAAAACCTGAGCGTATGTGATTGGCGTTTGTAGCAAAAATATTGAGATAAATTCGGACTTTGATAAATAAACAGTATAAATCATATGCTATTTTTTGATAGAAGTCAGTATAGAAAGTAGAACAATTCTTAGGTGCTTTTAGAACTCACCAGTTATGAAGGGAGGTCTAGCTGCACCGCCCTGAACTCTCAGCTTAGTGAGCGGACCACCGTACAAAGAAGAAGGGCAGGCACTAGCAGAGACCAGTCTTCAAGGCAGGCTTGTCAAAACATAGAGTAGTTTATTGTAGAATTCAAGGATACAACCTCACCGCCTTACGCGTTTCATATCTCTCAGATATAGGTTTGCCTATGATTAAGTATCTGAGAGATATGAAACGCGTAAGGCGGTGAGGTTGTATCCTTAAATTCTACAATAAACTACTCTATGTTTTGACAAGCCTGCCTTGAAGACTTGTCTCTGGCTAGTGCCTACTAGGGATTCGGCTTGTTTTGCCGCAAAAATGACGCCCATAGACTTGTATGGCGTTGTGCGTCAAAGAAAAAAAAAGACGCACGTCAAATTTTATTTTGACGCCCATACACTAATCGCCGTCAGCAACATTTCTTCGGCAGCAACTTTCGTCTAAACGAAACGGGTCAAATTTGCCCATCCCTAGTGCCTGCCCTTCTTCGATAAATAACCCCCTAAGAATTAACTTAAAGGTTAACCATCAGTTTAAGAGTAAATTTAAGGCTTTAAATGGGCAGTCACAGTCCACCATTCCATTTCACTAGGTGCAAATATCTGAGCACTTTTGCAGACACCTAACATGAACATACTTTGGGTCCTATTAAAGGGGTGGTTCGCCTTTAAAATAACAAGCAATAATTGACTTCAATTTAAAAAGTTAAGGTTAAAAAGGACTCAGAACGCCGACGCGCGTTTCGCAATGCTGGCTGTCAAGGCGTACTTGACAAAGCCAGTATTGCGAAACCTGTATCGGTGTTCTGAGTCATTTTTTACCTTAACTTTTTAAATTGAAGTCAATTGGGTTTTCAAAGTAGTGGAAGGGGTGGGGAGGTTTCAAACCTCAACCAGTGCTCGGTTCTTCGCTATTCTCTCTGATACTAAAGCTCACAAGAGCCCGTGGATTTGTGGTTTTTTAGGTCTATATAGTTCTTTTCAAGTCTAGGACTAGATTTAAATTTGAGACCACAGTCCCGGGTCTCAAATTTAAAGTCTTCTTTGTCTTTGCGGTGTCCCAGGGATAGAAAAAATTAGGTAGTAGATTTGGGACAACTCCACCTCCTCTTCTTTTCCATTTCTGACTTAATTTCTGAACCTGAGCATTGTGTGTTTTTTAATATTTATCCTATTTATTGCGGTCTCTATTTAATTAATTATCTCAACTATAATTCATTGTAAAGCACTATCAAGCACTTTCAATTTTATGAATTATTGTTCAGTCCGGATGAATTTATGTTGATTACTAGTCTTCATTAATTGTTTAAGCACTTGCACTTTAAAGTTTTTTTAACTCAAAGCGATTGAAGGGGGTTACTATTAACTTTTAGACCAATACACCCTGTTGCAAAAGGATATACACTATTGTGAAATACAATTGATTATAGCTAAGGGTATATTAGTACCAATTTTTCTTAACCCCTGCATATATAATAGAATGAATTGTATCATATTTATTTAATTAATTCATAATCAATTGGGATTTTAACCGGTTAAATCATAGCACACTTTTTTGCATTTATAAGATTACGATAAAGTAATTAGTAAATTTGCACGCAATTGAGATTATTATAATTAGTTTGCTGTAAACTACCAGAGACTGCTGAGCGAGTTTGAAGCTAGTGGGGTACTTTTTCCTCTTTTTTAATTGGTTTACTAGCCCTATAACCCTAATGATTCAAAAGCCTTCAAAAGAAGTCAGTAGTAGTTTGCCATCTTTTTTGAGTCAGCAACAATGCACAAGCTCAGAATGCTCTGCACGGCTGTTGAGAAACTAAGCTTAGGGATAGTTGGAAATCCTCAAGCAGAGAATGAAGTGCGTCATAGAAGTTACTGCTAAATGGCTAATTAATAAAATCAGTCTGAATAAAGCACCTGTTACTCTACTACAGAAACTTTAGAAAAAACAATAATTTAACCGTAATCATAAATAGGTACAGCACAGGGGATAAACTGATGGATAGGCAATATTAACGATGCAAAATATGTAAATGTAATCAGAGCTGAAAATAGGGATAATATGAAGCATGAACAAAAATCTGCCAACTATTTAATCAGAACAAAATAAACGTTTTCAGTGCATGCTGTTTATTTAGCAAATTATGTACATGTTGTGTTCTTGTTTTCACAAATATACATATAAGACATTAACACTATTTAACCTTTACACTAAAGGAAAGCTTTTTTTTCTTCTGATACAAGCTGGAAATTGCATCCATCCTCCTCTGGATTAATCAGGAGCCTGGCAGGTTTTATTTGAACTAAATGCTGAACCTGATGGATGTGTCGTTTCCAATCTCAACTACTATGTATAATGTGTAATTATGTAACTGACAATGGAATATGACAGACATCTCTGGAAAAAGGTGTCACAACATAAATCTCCAAGGCTATACGTTTCTACTGTTAGCTGAATGGAATCTGAGTGGAGATAAAAACAGATCCATGACCTTGAACAATGGCACCACTAAACGGTGACCTGAAGAGCAACAGTAAGAATGCGCAATTACAATTTTCCATAAATATCTATTCTTTGGTTATACACTTTACATATCCTTCTATTAAATGCAGTGGTTCCTATACCTTGGGGCTCATGCAACTGTCTCCCCATCTCCCAGGAATCTTCTGCTTAAAGCAAGCAGTGATTGGCCAAAAGGCAATTTGGGTAAAGACATGTAAACATGTTGGACCCCTACAAAAAGATTCTGGAAGCCAAATACAGAAACCCATTATCCAAAGCTCTAAATTATAAGAAGGCCATCTCTCATAAATTCCATTTTATCCACGTAATCCAAATTTGTAAAAAATTATGTCTTTTTTTCCTCTGTAATAATAAAACAGTATCTTGTACTTGATCCCAACTAAGATAGAATTAATAATTATTGGAAGCAATACCAGCCTATTGAGTTAGTTTAATGTTTAAATGATTTAAGCCTTAGATTTAGCCTTAGGGTAAGGGCACACGCTAAGATTCGGAGAGATTTAGTCACCCATCGACAAATCGCTTCTTCTTCGGGCGACTAATCTCCCTGAAAAGCCTTCCCGCTGACATTGAAGTGGGTGATATTGGGCTGATCCGATCGTGGGTCCTGGGGCCCAACGATCGGATTGTAATGGATCCGATATGGGCGGGACCGCATAGACGCACAGATGCGGCAGCGATTCGATGGGATAACCTGCCTGATTGAGATGTGGCCGCCTTTCGTCCAGATATCGATCAGGGAAGCCCATCGGATGGCCCCACACACGGACCAATAAGATGCCGGCACGGTCTATCGGCAGCTTTTATCGGCCGTGTATGGAGGCCTTAAGTTGGAAAACTGGGCAGCAAAATGGAAAATGAGGTTCAATGTTGATAAATGCAAGGTTATGCACTAAATGGCAGTGTGTTGGGAGTTTCCTTAACTGAGCAGGATATAGGGTTTTTTGTAGAAAACAAGTTGTCTAATTCTAGGCAGTGTCATTCTGTGGCAACTAAAACAAATAAAGTTCTGTCTTGCATAAAAAGGGCATAAACTCAAGGGATGAAAACATAATTATGCCTCTTTATAGGTCCCTGGTAAGGCCTCACCTGGAGTATGCAGTGCAGTTTTGGGCTCCAGTCCTTAAAGGAGAAGGAAACCCTTTTGGCGCAAAACCCTTCCCCCATAGGCCCCCTCCCTCCTAGGCTAATGCCCCGGCATTTTGCGGCGCATGCGCAGTAGGAGCATTTGCCGGTTCAACTCTACTGCGCATGCGCCCAAAGTCACGAAGTTGCCGTGAAAAAACTGAAAACTTTGTGACTTTCGGCGCATGTGCAGAAGAGCTGAACCGGCAAATGCTCCTACTGCGCATTTGCTGCAAACACCAGGGAATGCAGGAAGAAGACCGCACAGGAGAAGATGGCGTCTGCGAACTCCATGGGAGAGGACCTGCGCCGAGGGGTAAGTAGCAACTTAGGTTTCACCGGACCAGAGGCCACCCCTTCAGACTAGAAGAAAAGAACTTTCATTTGAAGCAACGTAGGTGGTTCTTTACAGTGAGGACAGTGAGGTTGTGGAATGCACTGCCGAGGGATGTTGTGATGGCTGATTCTGTTAAAGCTTTTAAGAGTGGCTTGGATGATTTCTTGGACAGACATAATATCAAAAGCTATTGTAATACTTAAATCTATAGTTAGTTTATGTGTATATATAATTTATATGAGGGTATGAAGGGGTGTGTATGTATGTATGTATGGATGGATGGATGTATGGATGCTGGGTTTCATTTGGAGGTAGGGTTGCCACCTTTTCTGGAAAAATATTGGCCTTCCTATATATTTATCTTTTTTTTCCCTATTAATGACATTGAGGTCAACCATCATTTTTATTGGCCAGGCCTGTAAAATACCGACCAGGTGGCAACCCTATTTGGAGGGGTTGAACTTGATGGACTTCGTCTTTTTTCAACCTGATTTTACTATGTAACTATGTAAGAAGCAACAGGGCATAGAATAGTAGGAGGAAATCAGATACTGCTTTCAGTAGCATGACTGATTGATTTCCATGAAGCAGGAGGCAGATCTCGTGCAGTAAAAACCTATTTTACCACCTTTACAGTCAAAGAGAGAAGATGAGCTTTGGGTGGTAGCACATGAAGCGAGGCTTATGCCATCCCGCCGGCGATTCACGTTATCAGTGGGAAGGCATTTCGGGGAGATTAGTCGCCTGTACTAGCAAAGATGTATGGCAGGCGACTACATCTCCCCTTGTGGCACCACCTTTAGAAGAGAAAGGGGGGGAGAAAATATTGTAAAAGAACACATGGTAAGGTGCCTATTTATCATGCTTTGTAAAACATTGGACACAAACATCACCAGTGATGTTGCCCAATCAAATTTTCGCTTTTGTTTTCTGACTTGTAGGGGACTGTTGAAATCTTATTGCATCACCAGGGATGTTTTTCTCCAATGTTTTACACAGCATGATAAATAGGCCACTAATAGTATAATTCCAGGTTAATGAGCACATTAACACATCCTTTATTTTTAAGTGCTTGTGAATAATAATGATTCAGTCAAATTAAGAAACACAGAGCAATGCTTTGGAAGTAGTGAAATTACAGCAGCCTCCTGAGCAGGATGTGAGTAATAAGCAAAGCAAATAGAAGACCTGAGACAAACCAGGCATTTACAATCAAGGACATAAAATATGCATAAGGCTAGGTACTACATAAGACATCTGTCAACAATGCTTACACTCCACCCTGGCACATTTACATAAACAGCATTTCCACAAAATCAGCACCTCAGCTACACCAAGGTCTATACAATATTAGTTTCTGTAAAATCAATTTCATTTATTCATTCTTAACATCATACTGAAAAGCAAGAACCCATTTGCTCACATGATAGATTCAGTAGACCGTTATGAAAGCTAAAGTGTATACATGATGAAGGCCAACTTACAGCCAACAGAGCAGGAGAAGTGAGAGGAATAGAATGTGTGCTTCGCAGTAAATGAAAATTGGATCAAAGATGAGGAAATAAAACACTAAAGCTGGCCATAGACGCAAAGATTTGATTGTACGAATCTCCGGTTCGTACAATTTTCGGGCTGTGTGTGGAGTGTCCCGACATTTTTCGTGAGATGACGATCGGTCGTTCAGTTGATCAGACAGGTTAGAAAATTTCTGTCGGATGCCGATAATATCTCTGCGTGTATTTCCGATCTGACGATATAAGCAGGAGCCTAGCTTTTGACGGACATAACTTTTGTACGATTGCTGTCAGGGGCAGAACGTCTGATCTGTTCCTTTACTACTTTATTTGATCTGAATGGTTAGTGGCAGGTCGGAGATTGCACAGAACGATCATTCTTCCGATATGACGGTAAATCTGCACGTCTATGGCCAACTTTACAGTTGTCAACTACTGCAAGTCAGACAGAAGACAATATATATATATCTCAGTGACACCAGCATTTCATAACACAGGGGCCCAGCAATATGTTATAAGATTGTAAGCTTTTTTGGACAGGGTGCTCTTGTATTGTCCCCCCCCCCCACCCCCAGGTCAGCGCAAGAAGATTTGAAAATGCGCCAGGGGAGATAATAGATTTATTATTTTATATATTGCTAGCAGTGGGCAACCATGTTCCCCTACTTTGCAAACTTTGTGTGCAGAGTATTAATTATGCTTATATGCAACAACTCTCCACTGTGCACCTTACGAGAGCCCACAATTTGAGTAATACTACAGATATGTTAAATCATACTGATTGCCACTAAAAGTAGCAGTGGTCAAAATGCTTAATATTTTTTCGAAGTTATTTTCCAGTGATTACATAATAGATGCAAAAAACGGAGCACCGAGGAGGCCAGTTATTAAAAGTTTAAAAAAGTCAAAATTTATTTAGAAGATCCATTTAAAATCTCCATAATTACAGCAGCAAAAAAACACACTAAGGGCTAGTCCACACGGGGAGATAGCGACGCGTTTGCGGTCGCGGCGACAAAGCGCCGCGACCGGCGCAGGCGACAGTTTTGTATGGGCACCTATGTAAAAATGCCTGTGCTAACCACACAAGGCGATACGCTTTTCAACAGTCGCCTGAAAATGCCTCGCCAGGCTTTTTCAGGCGACTGTTGAAAAGCGCATCGCCTCGTGTGGTTAGCACAGGCGTTTTTACATAGGCGCCCATACAAAACTGTCGCCTGCGCCGGTCGCGGCGCTTTGTCGCCGCGACCGCAAACGCATCGCTATCTCCCCGTGTGGAATAGCCCTTAGGCTGCCCGTTTGACGCGTTTCGTGACTCCCTGCCACTTCATCAGAACAAATAAGATTCAGAAATTCTGAAATTTCGCACAACACAAAATAGTGAGTGTTTGCATAGGATAAACACCGAGGATATTTTTAAACATTGACATGATTTGTATCAGCAGAAAATACAAGCAAGACTTGCTTTTTGCTTCGTAGATAAATACACTGCCCGGTGCAGCATTGATATGTTAACTCTCATCATCACTATAACAGGCTGCTTCTGTAAGTGCGATAAATGGAGATGTTCAGGCAGACACAAACAATGAAAACGGTTATTTGAGGTTCGGAATTTAGCAGGGTTTCATGTGTAGCACCTATCACAAGGAATGAGATCACAGTGTTGAGAATATACACAGAGAAATCTAGTACTTTGCCTTGTCTATATGTTATTTTGCTAAAGCATAAAGGCTCACATGACTAAGCACTAAAGATACCTTATCAAGAAATGTGGTAGATAGGAATGTGGGCAAGAAACTTTACATTGCTGCACGGCAGCCTGTGTTAACACTTAGGACATAAAACTGGTCTTTGCTGAAATGCAGTACAGGTATGGGACCGGTTATCCAGAATGCTCTGGACCTGGGGTTTTCCGATCTTTCCTTAATTTGGATCTTCATACCTTAAGTCTACTAGAAAACCATGTAAACATTAAATAAACCCAGTAGGCTGGTTTTGCTTCCAATAAGCATTAATTATATCATAGTTGGGATCAAGTACAAGGTACCGTTTTTTTATTACAGAGAAAAAGGTAATCATTTTAAAAAATCTGGATTATTGGGAAATGCAAACTACGTTTCTTTGCCAAAGTCAGTCAAGTGTGTCTGCACCTGGGGCAACACAGTGATCCCAGCCCGATGTTTAGCCCATTCTAGAATTAGTCTAAGGAGCTATATAGTGCCTAAGGGTTTACATGACTTTCTTCTCAGAACAAAAAGAAACAGAACAAAAGATCACAGTAACCATCACAATTTATTTGTGTCGGTAACAAACTTCATTCAGAAGACAGTATCCTTGCAGGATGTGCAAAAACACAGCATGGTGACAGTGCATCTTAAGCAGACAGGACAAGGAGAGATGATGTTGAAGACCCAGTTGCTAAATATGTTTCCATGGAGTTAAAGGGGGCTCTGTCAAAATTTCAGTGGTGTAGTCTTTACTACTATATTACACTGTGTACATTGCAAATAATTCTATTATGTAAGGTTTTAATTCCAAACTAATACATGTTTTAATATTGATGTGTAAGCACTGGTCTCAATTTACTCTGCAGGGTTCTGTACTTTCAGAAGTTGCCAACACAGCACCATGCAATTCCATTCAAGCAGTTGTCACCTATTCCATCCTTATCTCCCAGTTGCGTCCCCATAGACGCAAAGATTTTTCTTGCCGAACGACCGATTTTAGCGAAGTCCGACCAATCCTTCGAAATTATCGTTCCGTTAGTGGGATTCGAACGATCGTACATATTAACATTTTTTGGCCGACATCTGTCAGAAAATTGATCGGCCAGATTAAAAAATCTTTATTGGTCCGAGTGCAATCTATTTATGTTTGCAGGGCCAAGCCGGCAGCTACCCTTTGTTTTCCTGGCAAATGGTCTTTTTAGTTGATGGACAATTAGTTCGATCATACAATCGTTTCCAGATAATCGTGGTCTCACAATGACGATCGGATCTTTTAAAAATCTTTACATCTATGGCCAGCTTTAAGGTCTCTCTTATGTGGGTGCTATTATCATATCTACTGCTAGGTGATATATTTGGGACAAGAACCTTCTGACAGCAAGTACAGTAGGTTCTTGCCCCAAAAACAAATGTTAGACTAGAGCATTTTAATAATCGCCTTTAGTAACAGTATTAACCATTAGGCCTCTGGAACACTGGGCATTATGTCCATTTGTGGTCAGGGAGCTAAAATGCCTCGTTTCCACTCCTAATAATTTTAAACGAAACGCACTTTGAGAGAAGAACATGTAGCTGTAAAAACCTCCACCTGTCACGTCTACTTGTGCATCAGCCACATCACATTTTATATTATCAGAAGCTGTGACAGAAAGGGCCTTTTTAACAACTGCTGGTTTTCCCTGAGAACAGTGGAAGTCAAACCCCACATCCCCCATGTGCTGTATGTAGCTAGGGTTGCCATCAGCTGGTAAAACACCTGCCAAGGACGGTATTACAAATTTACCGGCAATGTAGCTGCAGGTAAATTTGTAATACCCTTCAAAAAGACCCTTCGGCCTGCCCGCGATCCCCTGTAAACTTAAGCTTTTCGGACTTTGTCCCCCGTCTGAAAATCTCGGCGCCGTAGCCACGCCACCTTTTGTGTCACGGCCCCGCCCCTTTTTGTTCCCGCCCCCCACACCGGCCGGTAAAACATTTGGGAAAAGGTGGCAACCCTAAATGTAGCTGGCTTGTGGGCAAAATTAAAACATTTTAAAAGACCATTATCCTCCTACAGAATATCCATTCATAAAACTTATTTTCCTGCTTTAGGGGGTAATGTGTATCAAAACTTTAAATATTCGACTTTATTTTCAAAAATCCTTATGCTCTTTCATATGCATAGTTTCATATGCTCTTTAGTCAAAAGTTACATGCAGACAATTGTTTTCTTGCTTTTTTCTTCAAAACCTCATCAGCTAAGCAGTCTTCACCATCACAAGCACAAAAGGGCTTTTGTAAGACAGGTGGCACCTTATCTGGCAATAGACGCAAAGATCTGATCGTATGAATCGAGGATTCATACGATTTTCGGAACGTGTGTGAAGAGTCCCATGGTTTTTCATCCAGCGGAGATCGGTCGTTTGGTCTATTGGATAGGTTAAAAGATGTCTGTCGGCTGCGGGTAATATCTCTGCATTTATTGCCGATCATACGATTTTCGGAGGGAGACTGTCACTAGCTTTGGTTGGACATAACTTTCGTACGATTGCTGTCAGGGGCAGAAGATCGGCTGATCTGTTCTTTTGTGCTTTATTTGATTGGAATGGTTAGTGGCAGGTCAAGAGATGGGGGAAGTCCAGTCGTATGATCGGATCTTTGCGTCTATGGCCAGTTTAAAGCAGCAAATATTTGCAGGCCTAATTGTATTATTATGATATTGGTATCCACCAAATCCAGGATTCAGTCTTTATCAGCAGGATTTGGCAGAACCCAAGTGCCTGGCCGAATGGAATCCAAAAAATCACTAGACTTTTCGTCACGCAAACAAGGAAGTACATTTTTTTTTAGTGCACACAGTTCTCTTTCCCTGATTTACATGTGCAGATTAGGGTTTAGAAAGGGTTCAGAATTCAACCAACTCTTTCACAAAGGATTGGGTAGAATTCTAAAATAGTAGATTCTGTGCATCCCTAATATGATATCAGAAACAGGGTTGTTCAACTAGAGGCACATAGATCAGAAGTGGCCTTCCATGAGATTGTTATGTTCCCCAGCATGCTCAAGTAATGCTCAGCCATAATACATTATGTATAACATTACTATTTTATGATAATTCAGCTTATTGTAGATAATTGGCACAACAATATGGCAAATCTTGGACAGCGCTGCCCTATCACTATAATAGCATTGGCATTCCCTGTACAAGGCATAAGTTAGTAAATAATGATAAAAAAAGTGTTTATTGCTTCACCTGCATTTTTAGTTTGTAGTAAATTTGGTAGATCCTAACCTTTAAAAGATCAGATATAAAACATTGTAATCCTGAGCAAAATGTTTTAATGATATGGAAGCATTTCTCCTTTCCATTTAAAAGGGAACCCCAACAAAACAAGAAAACATAATAAAAATAAAAACGAATTTCTATTCTACAGGAAGTTTTCAATGATTTTAGTTATTTGTAAGTGTAAAAGCAGTTTCTCTTGGCCCCCCTCGTCCCTGTACTGTTTGCCCCAACTCGTACCATTGAAACAATGTAGTGGTAGTTACCTATCTCCCAGGCAATACTACAATTGTCACAATTCCTTGCAAGTTATGAAAATATCTATGAAGGAGGATCACAGAAACATGCAATATATATATATATATATATATATATATATATATATATATATATATATATATATATATATATATATATATATATATATATATATATATATATATATATATATATATATGAAACAATGAGTAAGCAAATTATCTTTTAAAAAATTGGCTCAGCTATATTCCCCATTAATGCTTCCCATGTAGCAGCCAAGTTTTCAAGCTGCCTTTTCTCTAAACTGTTACAATTCAGACATTAGTTTAGTCATTTCTTAGCAGTGGGACCTCCAAACCTTTGACAGCAACTAATTTATCAAACTGAAACAGCTGCTCTGCGTCATAAGCAAATAAACCTTAGTGAATTAGCTATTCATTTATGAGGTTGTAACAGTTTCGAAAGGCACAAGGTTTAAAAACAAACTTAAAGTAAATTAATGGAGTTGGTTTAAATAAGAATGAACTTTAAGAAAAATTCACTAATTACAATTATTTTTCTTTTTTTTTGATTCCTTAAAGATTGACATTTTTTGTATCTTTAGCTCATGCTTGGAATTTAAACTATCTGGTTGCTAGAAGAGGATTATTATCCAAGCAAACAGGGAACAGTTTTGAAATAAAAACAATAAAAAATAAGATTAACCAAAAGCCATGCAGTTTTTTTTTTCTGGGGTCAGCGATACCCAACTTCTGGCTGGAAAGTGCCAGAGCCGGAAGACAAAAACAAAATACAGGTATGGGATTCATTATCCAGAAAGCTCTCAATTATGGGAAGGCCATCTCCCATATACTCATTTTAATCAAATTATTCAAACTTTAAAAAAAAATTGTTCTCTGTAATTATAAAACAGTACATTGTACTAGATCCTAAGGAAGATATAATTAATCCTTACTGGAAGCAAAACCAGGTTGTTGGGATTTTCTTAAATATGTTTTTTTAGTAGACTTAAGGTCCCCATAGACGCAACGATTCTTCTTGCCGAACGACCGATTTTAGGGAAGCCTGACTTATCCTTCGAAATTATTCTGTGGTTAGTGGGATTCAAACCATAGTACATCTTACGATTTTTCGGCCGACATCTGTCAGGAAATTGATCAGCCAGGTTAAAAAAAACTTTGTCGGTCCCAGTGCAATCTATCTATGTTTGCAGGGCCAAGCAGGCAGCTCCCCTTTGTTTTCCTGGCAAATTGGGTCTTTTTAGTTGATGGTAAATTCGTACGATCGTTCTGAGAAGATCGTGGTCTCACATGGTCATTTTTCGTCCCACGTTGATCGGTCGTAAGTCGATCGGACAAGTTAAAAGATTTGTCGGCTGCCGATAATATCTCGGTTTTCAGTGGGAGACTGTCACCAGTTTGTCAGACATAACTTTCGTTACAGTTACATGAGTCTGTAATCAAGATGAATCCACAAGCATTCCACAAACATTTTGTAATGGCAAATTTCTGGCAGAGTTTGAGTCAAGAGGGCCCACAAGACACATGTATGAGGTTTCCCTTCAGCAAAAAGTGCTGATGTGTAACGAATTAAAAAATAAAAAAAGAATTACTGCCAAGTGCCATTCATCATCTGCATAACAGGGTGACATATGCCTGTAATCACTGAAGGTGTACTGCTGCTGCTGCTAGAAGATGGATCAAAGAACAAATTTGTAAGAGGTTTATAGGATTTTCAGCTGATGAATTGTGCCTTTGATGTCCTTTGATGATGAATGCTTACTTTGAAAAGCATTAATGTACTCAAAGTATGCATATATGTAAATATAAACATTAAGAAAGCAGAGAGAGAAAAAGGAACTTCAGCATATGCAGTGCAATTGAATCCATGCAGAATGTATCAACACTGCAGTAAGATTTAGAAAAAGTTGCCACCTGGGTGCCGGCTGAGATTCAGCAGATAAATTCCAATGCAGAATAGGCAAGATTATGCAGTTACTTTGCTCTGCCCACACTAGGGTTGCCACCTTTTCCTGATTTTCTTACCGGCTGGTGGGGGACAAAAAAGGAGTGGCGTATGACGTCAAAGGGGACGGGCATGACGTAAAAGGCGCGCGGCCATGGCGTGGAAGATTTCAAGATGGAGGACAAAAGATAAGTTTACTGGGGATTGGGGGCAGGCCGAGGGGTCTAAAATAAAGCAAAGCCAGCACCACTGCTCTTAGTGTATAAAAAAAAAAAAAAACAGTACAATTTCACTCATTGTATATACAATCGACATCGCTGATTTTTTTACTATAAAACCCTATGTACTGTTATCTATCTATCTATCTATCTATCTATCTATATACACATTTATACACACACAAACACAGGTACCTGTTATCCAGAATGCTCGGGACCTAGCGGTTTCGGGATAACAGATCTTTCTGTAATTTGGATCTTCATACATTGTCTAGTAGAAAATCATGTAAGCATTAAATAAACCCAACAGGCTGGTTTTGCTTCCTATAAGGATTAATTATATCATAGTTGGGTACAAGTACAAGCTATTGTTTTATTATTACACATAAAATGATCTCCCCAGTGTCTCCTACTGGCTTGCTCTGATATTACTTAATGCTCATTGTTCATTTATATGTCCATTTACACTTGTACCTACTGAGAATGGACAAGCTTCATTTATTTTAGAAATTAAAATGATCTCTTGGTTTAAAAGCTATTACTTAAGCACTATTTTGTTTTTAAATAGGCTGGGTCTTACTCTCTAGCAAAAATTAGCTTTTCTTTCTGAGAGAGAGTCAAGTTTAATGTGAACCTATGGTCATGTCAACCCACCGTCCTGCTCCCCCCCTTTTTTTTCTCTATCCCTTTGTGTGTTATGCGTTACTGTTCTTAATATGATATTATGTAAGATAATTACTAGTAAGTCATTGAATGTTCTTACTGGAAAAATTTAAATAATGAATTTTATTTATTTTCTTTAAAAAAAAAATTAGCTTTTCTTTCTGAAAGAGAGTCAGCTTCTTCAATAAAACACGGAGAGAGTTCTGCTATAATCAGATGGGAGTATGCTAGAAGCACTGTATAATTATTTTTGCCTTAATGATTCCAAATGCTAGGTTCATGATAATGCAACATGACAGACAATGTAACAGCATTATTTCCTCTACAGCTGTCACACATACTACTGAACTAATTCAGTGCAATCCAAAATACCTTATATTATTATTATTATTATTATAACAACTTCCTGTGCGGCACGAATCACAACAAAAAAATCCTTATTACATTGAAATAAGAAAAAACCTGTACCTGTAATACCTGTATTACAAAGGGCTAGTAATAAATAAGAAGTGCTTCTATGCATTTTCATGTAATATACTATTTCCTGTCCCTGGTACAAACTGCATGTTTGTTTTAGAAGCTCAAATATAGTTTATATAGATAAGCTGTTGTGTAGTCATGCTGTCAGTCATCCAGGTTGAAATAGGGCAATAGGGAACACACATATAATTCATTCTCCTTTAAAAAGTTAATTTTAAAGTTGAAAATGCCCTATTACATTTATTTCTGTATGACAGCCGAAAAATTAATCACAGGCCAGTCAAAAATGGGTTTTAGATTAAAATGCAACTATAATCATGCATAAAATAAAGTTCAAGCACAATAATTATGCAAAAATAATTACTTAAAGGGGATGTAAATGCAAAAAAACTATGTTTATTTTCTTTAATGAAAAAGAAATCCATCCCCAATATACTTCAATTAAAAAATGTGTATAACTTTTATAATAAACCTGATGGTATACATTGAAATTTCTCTCTCTCTCTCTCTCTAATACATCAGACATGTAAAGAAAGTATCACATAATTGTCATGGCATATGCGCCAGCATTCACGCATGTATGCCGGTAGGTCCCCAATCGTCCAGTCCGACTCCGCTTGATCTTTTTATTCCAGATATCAGAGATATGCTCTCAAATGTGTTCACTCAAACTTCGTGAAGTTTATTCCACAAATTGCATACCAAATTTCTTACATGTGATTAGATATAACATTTTTTGTATTGCAATTGATATATTGTCCTGGAAAATAATAATGCAAGCCGCAAAAAATACAAACCTACTCAAAGGGGTAATTCAAATATAAATTATTTTTTTGATATGATGAAGATAGTTCTATTTTGAGATAATATGCTATTTTTTGCTAAATTACTTAGCTTTTATTTGTAACCTGTTTGTCTATTTGGCCATAAATATCGAGCAGAGTTAACCCGGCAAATAAAAAAAGATGTATATAGCGTAGGAGTAAAATAACCTGTTAATTACTTTCCTTTAGGGAAATGGCACACTAGGGAAATGGCACACGGAGTGATTCCAATTGTTTTGGCTCCTGTGTGATTTGCAGTCCATGCAGCAAAATGCTCTGAATTGCTCTGCATTGACTTTAAGTGTAGGACTACATTTTCGGTGCGATCCAACGTGCTGCAAAAAAAAAAAAACGGAAAATCGCATGCGATGGAAATAAGGTAAGTGAATGCATTGTCAGATGGTGTCGCAGCGTTGATCAGTCGCGACTGTCGGCTGCAGTTGCTGCGCCTGCATCAGACAGTCATGTTGCATCAGATGACCGCTGCAACACCATCCGACAATGCATTTACTTACCTTATTTCCGTTGCATGCATGCTTAGCATTTTTAGATGCAGGGTATGCAGTACATCAGGTAAAATTTCAGATTGTGGATGCGTTCCCAAGGATCAAGTTAAAAAAACTGCTGTATAAGGAGGCATGGTGGATCCAGAAATTGGATAGTATGACTCCTAATGTGTTAAACATGGAATATGATCTCTCCTATTTTTAGATAATGTATCTGTTTTTTAATATGGTTTTATGATTTCTCTTCTTTTACAGTATTTAGTGCAAATTAGGATTTGGAATTGGTTCAGTATTTGTCCTAATCTTTCAAGAAGGATTCAGGGGTTCGGCCGAATCCAAAATAGTGACCAACCAAAAGGTTGCTTTGAATAGTTTAATCTATAACATATTAATAAGAACATTATCACTGTAACAAGGTTTTTCATTTGCTAGCCGAGTTTTGGCCAGATGTTGATCGGGGTGCCCATTGGTTGGCAGCCGGCCGGTATTTTACCGGCCTAGCCGGTAAAACACCTGCCAGGCCGGGGCCGGTATTACAAATTTACCGGCAATGCAGTTGCCGGTAATTTGTAATACCCTTTAAAAAAAGCTCTCGGCCTGCCCCCAATTCGCGCAGAACTTACCTTTTGCAGTGTTCTTGACATCGCTGTGATGTTGCTCCGCCCCTTTTGCATCATGCTCTGTAGCCCGCCCCGTTTTGCATCATGGACTGCCCCCTTTTTGTTCCCGCCCCCCCCACCGGCCAGTAATTTATTCAGTAAAGGTGGCAACCCTACATACATTTAATCTGTCGGCAGCTAATATCTGCCTGTGTAAAATGCCTTTGTGAAAATGCTCACACACTAGCACTTTTCTCTAAAGGTCCACATAGACGCAAAGATTCTTCTTTGGTGAACGACCGATTTCAATCCAGTCTGACCAATCTCTTAAATTATTGTGCGGTTAGTGGGATTCGAACGATCATACATCTTACGATTTTTCGGCTGACATCTGTCAGAAATTTGATTGGCCAGGTTTAAAAATCTTTATTGGTCCCACTGCAAGCTATCTATGTTGGTAGGGCCAAGCAGGCAGCTACTCTTCAGTTTTGCTGGCAATATCGCCTGAAATGATCTTTTTAGTTGATGGACACATCGTACATTTAAACAATCATTTCAAGATAATCGTAGTCTCACGATAACGATTGGATCTTTTAAAAATCTTTACATCTTTGGCCAGCTTAAGGGTCTCAAAAATTACTTCTAGAAGATGATGCACTTTACTAGACTTCCTCTGCAGCAACACACACTTAACCTATGCAGTTATACCCCATCCCCTTTTTGGTTCTGATTTCCTAATAGATTTACGATTTACAGGTCAGGGACCTCATTTAAATGGTGTACTGAAATACTCAACCACAGATTTATTTTAACTGTACAATGTATCATTACTGTATCCCTTGTGTTTACGTCTTGTAAAGCACTGTGTAAATTTGTGGTTCTATATAAATACATACATATAAATCACTTTGCTTTCACGTTAATAGCCATTTCATTACTGTAGCGCTGAAGAATAGACCTTAATAATAAATGCAAGGAATCTATGTACAGTGCCTTGCTAAAGTATTCAGAACCATGACCACTCATTTACTAATACAAACTTACAATGAAATGCTTTTCTCCGTGACAGGTTAATTTCAAAGCACTAAAAAACTATTTTAATTGCACCAAAAAATTATAAAGATAAAAAACTGAAATATGATTTATTTCAATCTCACCATCTGCAGCAATAGTCATTTTTAGGATATTACCAGGTTTCCTTGAAATAGTCGGACACGTTCTCAGTTGGATTTAGCTTTTACAGGGCCATTTTAATACATTCACATTTCTATTCTTTAGCAGCTCCATTGTTACGCTGGCTTTATGTTAGAGATCTTTGTCCAGCTGAACAATGAATTCACTTTTTTTAAGCAGCCAGAATCAGGTAGTCTCCTAGTATTTCCCTATCTTTCTTTATGAGAAAAAAAAAAAAGCTCTACATTTCAAATTTTAGTGTGGGATTAAATACATAAGCAAATAGGGCTTTTGCTGAACATTTATTTGAAACAATGGGCAAAAAGTATGTTTTTTGTTATGAGCAGATGGATTCCATTCCACGTAGAAGCCCTCTTTTTATACCCCTCCTAAGCTGTGGCCTGTTAGCAGCTATTCACAGGGCTGCACACATGTTTCTTAGTTAAAACAATAGGAATACACTGAAAAGGGTGGTGACACACGTGAAGATTCGTCGCCCAGTAACAAATGTTCTCTTCTTTGGCTGACTAATCTCCCCAAAATGCCTTCCCACCTAAAAGAATATGAATCGCCGATGGGATGGCATACGAATGTAGGGGATGTAGGGGAGATTTGACAATGGGCGACTAATCTCCCCTGAATCTTCAGGTGTGCCACCACCCTAAAGAGGCAGTATTCCACTTTTTTTTCCAAAAGTGACATTTATCCCATTATATTTAGGCCCAGTGATAGGACTAGCAATTAGATTTTGCTGTAGCCCATATAGTATGGAAATATGAACTGTGTTATATAATAAACAAAGTATCCAGTCAATTTACTGGAAATGTTATTGCAATTGTAAGAAACGGTGTACTTTTCACAACAAAAAAATAGTAGGTCAAATCAATGTTACCAAACTGATTCAATTATCACTTCAGTCCAATAATCACTTCAGAAAACATACATCGCCAATCTGCATTTGTGAAAGAACATACACATAACTAAAAAAAAAATGTTACTGCTATAGTACGCACGGTCTTATTTGTTTTTTGTACTCTGCCCTGAAGGTTCTGATTTTAACACAATGTAGCAGAAGCCAGCTAATTAACAGACCTGTGAAGAATCATGGAAGACAAGGAGTGGATCTGCTCCTCTCAGCCAGCAAAAAAAAAAACCCAAGCAGTAGAGCCAACGCTCCCTGTGCCCTTAGTGTTAAATGTATCCAGTGACTAATCAGATTGCCAACATGGAGCCAACACTCCATGTGCCCTCAGTCTAAGAGTAATTTACAATAACCCTGTCTATTCTCATTTGATAAAAAGCCAAACCATTCTTGAAGCTAATGTATCTGTCAGTACGACTGATTCAGGGAGAGAATTACACAACTTCACAGCTCTCACTGTAAAAACCCGTTCCAAATATTAAGATGAAAAAACTTCTCTCTTCAATTTGGAATGGATGCCCTTCTGACTGCTGGAAGGATCTACTGGTAAATAAAGCATTAGATTGTAAAAATATTTAAGGGGGGCATATATTAAACTTAGTTATTTCCTTAAAGGAAAACTATACCCCCCAAACAATGTAGGTCTCTATTAAAAGATACTGAGTAAAACCGCTCATGTGTAAAACCCTGCTTCATGTAAATGAACCATTATCATAATAATATACTTTTTTAGTAGTATGTGCCATTGGGTAATCATAAATAGAAAATTGCCATTTTAAAAAATGAGGGCCGCCCCCTGAAATCGTAAGATTCACTGTGCACACATACAAACCACATGTAAGGTCACATGAGCCAATTAACAGACAGAGTTCTGTCTTTTGCTTCCTCACTTCTTCCTGTTACAGTTAGTGTTGTAGTATTTCTGGTCAGGTGATCTCTGAGGCAGCACAGATAGAGTCACGAAATGGTGGTTCAAGGCAAGAGATGTAAAAGGGCAATTTTTAAGTAAATATATATTCCAGTTTGGTAAGATTCTTTAATATGTCATTCAATTTGATATAAACTATCTGTTGCTTAAGTATTCATTTTGGGGGTATAGTTTTCCTTTAAGCACCTTTTCACCTCAACTCCAACTTGGCCAGTCTTTCCTCATAACTCAAACTCTCCATACCCTTTAACAGCTTAGTTGCCCTGTATCTGTCTGGTTCGTTCCATTCTCTGCATGTCTGGTTATTACTCCTGACACAATGTGACAGCAAACAGCTGATTATCAAAACCGTTGCAGAACCAACTTCTGAAGCACTGTTTTAAGAGGCAGGCCTGGACAAAATAAACACTGATTTCAATCAATTACATTAATCACAAGTTTAGAAACATCAAATATTTGTAATAATATGTACAGGACAGTTACTAAAAATTAGTTTTTCACTATATGAAAAATAAAAAAAAGATTTTGAGCTTCATGTCACCCTTTAAGTCTGACATCAACTGAAGCCTACAGTAGGTTTGGCGCAGCCATAAGAATGAAATTAAGCATGATATCTGACTTTGGGCTCATAATGGTCAGCAATATGAACAAAAGGCTTGTTACACTGCACAGTATCAAACTATGAAGCTGGGCAATTGTTACTCCATTTGGATTAAACTCTGTTTTCTTTCTACAGCTGTCATAATGCATTCAGTAGCTAAAAGAACAAGTCTGAGCAAATACAAAATCACATTAATCCAGTCTGTTAGCATTGCATCCATTCCAAATGTAGCGTGCAGCTCAGTTTCGACCGTGTGTATAACCTGGATGTTTAGCCTGATTGGCTGACGATACAAGGGCATGTCTGCGCTGAGGAATTCCTGATTGTAGCTGGAACTGCCCAGATGCAAGGTTACAGGATTCCAGGTACTTTTTACAAAAACAGTCATCATATCTTGTAAATGTTTATACTACATAAGGCAAGGCCTATGCCTGATAGCATCCACTTATACTGAAGATTTCTCAAGAACTGGAAGATAAAAAAACCCCTAGTGTTCATTCCCCCCGTAGTAAGTTAATGTAATCTGCTGCAGAACATGTTATATGCAAATAAAGTATATTAATATAACCACTCATAGGAAAGGTTGAAAAAAGGGAAAAAAAAAAAAAAAAAACCCCATTTTGCTGTACAAGAATCTTATAGGCCAAAGAACAAGATTTTGATTCAGTGTTGTACAGAAAGAGAAGATTGCTTATAATCAAAGTGAGGGAACTGGCTCATACCACTATAGAATGGATAGTTACCATCTGTTTAAAGACAAGGTCATGACAAGCGTTACTCATTAAACCAACTTCACTTTGCCACTTCAGCTTTGCAACCACCTTCGTTCTGCCATGTAAACAACCTGAACTGTGTAACCAGCGAGACAGATGGAGAGGGGGAAAAAATACCAGGAAGAACACATTGTAAAAACAAGATTATCACATCAGTCGTTTGAGGGATTAAAAAGAGGCCTAAATAAAATCCTGACTCCAGATGGACATTATTTTAACAAGACAGAAAAACTGAATCAAATTATTGACCTCTTCATTCCGTATTTGAATTTGCAAACATAACCACAAAGTATACCTGCCCCGGACAGATCTGAGCTAATAAAGTGTAACGTGGGTTGGACTCGTCCATAAAGTAAGAACACGTGAACTGTAAAATCCTCTGGATGACCCAATAACATGTATCCTGCTTCTAGTTAATCTAGTGGCTCGCCCACATAATGCTATAGATAGCTTTAATGACAATTACACTAGAGGAAAAGATCTTCAATAAAGCAATGAAATAATTACTAGAGGTGCAATGACAACGTGCAAGTGGGGCCATAATGGACTGTACCATTTATACAACCAACAAGAGGGGAGGAATAAATGCTGTGATCATTTTGTTACACAGAACAGTGTCCTCCCCTTTGAAGTCAATCAGTTTGGGTTCCCAACATTGTCCCTGAACACAGAGCCCATCAATAGCAATTCCACTTCTACACGGGACTGGAGTTGCTCAATGACTCGCACAAGCCTCTGGATTCCAGGAAGAAAAGTACAAGATGTCAATCAACAGAACATCCCACTGCAGATGAAAGCCAATGAAGTCGCAGATGGGTGAAATGCAACAATGTAAGAATAGTCACGGGAAGAGCCTGTGGCGCTCCTGATAGTCTCCCATAATGCATGATGATGCCACTGTAGCTGTCATGGGCATCTGGGAGTTGTAGTTTAAGAGCATGTAGCTCGCCACAGGTGGCCTCCATTGAGAAGCCCCCCCCCCAGAAGTACAGATGGAATGTCTGGCCTGGCGCCCTTACCTTGGGGAGTTCCCTGAGCTGGTTGGCGTCCAGGAGCAGCTCCTCCAGACTCCGGCTATACCTATAGATCTCCTCCGGGACTGCGAGCAGCGAGCGGTGTCTCTTATCCACGGACTCCACATGACGGTTACACCGCCACAAGGGAATGCAATGGAACATCCCCGGGAAAAGTCCGAACAGCTGGCACCCCCGTGCCTTGTGGTGAGCCCGCCCCAGCTGCGAGCAAACAAATCAGTCACTACTACTGGAGGAAATCTGCCGACCCCGACCTCACTGTCAGCATCAAACAACTTGCTGGGCTCCTCACTCCTCAGATCACAAACACACATACACAGTGCACTCACAACGGCTCAGACTGCCCGCCCCTCCACTGAGGGGGGTCACTACACCCGCTTGTCTGGCTTCACAGTGATTCGCACCCGCCCAGTCACTCACTCACAGTAGGTCACCGTCCTCTCTCACGCCTCCTAATCACGCGCCGCACTCCCGGAACTTCTTACACTGCGTACACTGAACAGGGAAAAGAACCCAACATGTAACCTTCCTCTCCCGGCTCCCCGGAACCAGCATAGAAAACCATCTGCTGGAAAGGAGTGCCACTCACCGGCTCTGCTCTTTCAAGGCACCTCCGCCCTCACTGCATAATTAGCAGGTGCTGATTGGTCATTGGAAGCGGCGCACTGGGTGTGAGTGAGACAACCCTCCTTCCCTGTATGGGACATGCACCCGTGCATCGGAGTATCGGTCCCTTTGCTGTGTGCTGCCGTTGGTTCCCTTCTCTCTGCTACTGGCGCGCCCCGGGCTCGTACACCTGAGCGTCTGGTCAGTGGCATTCTCCTGCTGTGCTGGGCGGCTGGGGCTCATTTGTTTATAATGGTTTCATTCGCCCCGGGAGACTTTGCTTCCACCGTCTCACAGCAGCACCTAGTTCTCTAGACATTGCTTCCAGCTGCTCAGCTAGGCACGAGGGAAAAGGGAGTCACAGGAAAGTTTATGAAGAGTTCACTAAAAGGTAATAATGGTATTTCCACCACTCAACTACAGCCTGAGGTGATCACTTTACTTTTAAGAGCCACACTGGCATTGTCATTCCTTTGCCTGATGGCTATTCCAGGCCTCTGGGCAGCTGCACGCCTGTGAGAGAGAGAGACACACACACTCTCACTCTCTCTGTATAGTCATTTGTGGGACACAACACATTTGTTATTGAGTCACCTAAAGGTACATGAGTGCCTTTGAGAAGAAAGGGGTGACATTTAAAAAACCCAGTTCATTTGTTATTAGATAATAGAAAAAGTACAAAACTGTTGTCTTATTAACTAGTTAATTAACCATTTTAGAAAGAAGGAGGTGGTTGTTCACGAGGAAGCAATATGGATGTGTTTTTCCACCTCATATACGCTATTAGGATGTCTGAACTTATGTAGAAAATAGGGATGTACCGAATTAACTTTTTGGCATTTGGCCGAAAAGGTGGGAAAAATGTTTCTTCCTTCTCATTAGTAAAGTGAAAAGCTGAAGGAAAGTCACAATCACTGGGTGGTGCCAAAAGTTAAACACCCCCAGCAGGTCAGGAGTGGGAGTCAAATTAGGGCCTGACATTTCAAGAACACAGAGGCCAAAAACACCCCCCCCCACACACACACACACACACACACACACACACCAGCCCACAAACTAATGACTGCTCTGTGCTGCTGTCACTTACTGAGCTTAGGGACCCACTCACAATATACAGTACATATAGAATAAAAAAGTCACAGTATAAAGCTGATTAGTAATTAATATGGATAATTACTACATGGCAGCAAAGAAACCAATGCAACTAATATCAGAATTTAATAATCAGCCCTGTAGCATCAGCTATATTACAGACAAACCTCATTTTCTGCTTGATAATTTGTGACAACCCCTGAGCTTAGCTTCTCAACAGCTGCTCAGAGCCCACTGAGCATGTGAGTGTCACAGACACTTTCCAAGATGGTGACCCCCTGTGACAAGTTTGAAGTCCTGGATCATTGCTGCTATTGAGAAGCTGAAACTTTAGGCTGGTGCAATAAATTCAATATATAAAACATGCCATTTTTATTGCTATTAATTTTTAGGGTTTAGTTCTCCTTTAAGAAAAGCTTTGTATCTGGCCTTTCCATTACCAATATCTGATAGTTCTGCCAGACCAGACCTAAGTAAATCTTTAAAGGGTAAGGAAACCTAGTTGGCGCAAAAACCCTCCCTTGTGTTGCCCAGCCTCCCTCCACCCCCCTGGCCTACCCGTCCCGCTGGGCAAATACCCCTAACTTGTTACTTACCCTTCTGCGCAGATCCAGTCCAGGGAGTTCACAGACGACATCTCCTTTCCAGCGGGACGGGTAGGCCAGGGGGGAGGAGGGAGGCTGGGCAACACACAGGAGGGTGGAGGGTTTTTGAGCCAACTAGGTTTCCTTCCCCTTTAAATTGATATTTGAAGAGGAATGGTTTTAGAAAAGAAGGTGTAACAGAACGTAAAGGTAAATGCTATGGAATTTTGAGGTCCAGGGGGACCGGGGGAATAGTGACATGAAAATAAACTCCATTTTAAATATGTTTTTCTTCTGTTTTTGTTGTTTTTAAAGGCTAATTTACAAAAACTGACTTTATTTCACCAAAACCTTGACAGTGGAGGTTGAGTTTGAATTCTGGTGGATTTCACTTTTACTCCAAAAAAAATGCTATCTTCTCTTTTGTGAATTCTCTCCATGACACCATCCTCACAACGAATGCCCGTCTTACAGGTTACAGAGCTTTGACTCACAATGGAGCAGCCATGGCCAAACCTAGAAAAAGATTTCCCGTAAATTTGGAAGAATCAGAAGCTATAGCCACCCTTACTATGCTTTCCACTGAGTCCTCACTTCCAGTAAATCAAGTACCAGTAAATCAAGTACCTGTAGGCTCACACAGGACTACAGTATTTTCGAAAGCGCAATAATCTGATGAAATCATCAATGCTAATATTTCACAACCCCATACAAATTTTAAACAAAGTATAAATACATTTTTTACGTTCCAGTTTCACTGCAGGAGAATACAAGAAGAAAGGCAGTCTGTAGTTTTCAATGAGCTTGTATTAACAGTGGTGCAGGCAAACACAAAACCTAGGTGGAATGCATCAAGTTGCATTGCACCTGCAGATAGGGTTTGCCTGCACCACAATGAGAACAGCCTCATAGAAAATATAGGCTTGCATTTCTTTTTTTGCTTTCCACCACAGGGGAAAGCATTAAAGACACGCCTCTTTAAGAGCTCCTAAGCACAGGATCTATTTAATTTCCTTTAACCAGCATACTTATGGAAACTTTACGAATTTTTTTATGCATAATGTTTTTTACTGTCCGCTTCAGATGTGTGGTCGGGTTATGACTTGTGAGTGATAAGTCCAAAATGCAAAAGAGTGAGACCCGGGATTGAGGTTCCCCCAAAGTCCAGCAACTCCTTTTAGGGCCCTCCTCTGCCCACACAACAAACTTCACAGAAACAGACGATGTTGCTGTATCCCTCAGAGGTGAGGGGAAATAACAGAAAGTTTAAATAGTGTAGTAATTTCAATATTAAATAAAACACACCCACAGTGTCCTCCAATACTTATTAAAACACTCCTTCACTGTGACACAGAGAAATATACGATTGCGTATTACAATAAATTATTCACTCTGTGTGTTCATTTATAGCCTTTTAACCCTTATTTTAAACAAGAGAAAAAAACATGGGTGGGTGGATCCGTAACTAAGGGGTAGTGAGGTTAGCAAAACAACTCCGGATTGCTACTCTCCGGTGGTATTATATACTCACAAGAAGTGAGTTTCAACCAATATGAAACACAAAGAGGACGATCTCTCATCCAGGTTCCTTCTTCCTGATTCCTGCTTGTCTTGGTAGGGAGATAAAAGACAGATATCCTATGCAGAAGCGCTTTTAAAACATTTTAATACAAATAGTAAAAACACACTCTGGTACAGCGCATTGAAATGTCCTTGTACAGTCCATTTGGCACTTAGGTTTTCCTCTGCGTCCCTTGGAACTTTGTGCTTTTTTTAAAAAAATCACGAGCGACGCTTCTCCAAATGGCGGGCGGAAACACGCTCGGTGCTTCTGCAAGTTGAGTGCATAATCACGCTAACGCGTTTCGCCTATCAGCTTCCTCCTGAGCGATGACATTTCCTGCGCTCTGCTGTTGATTTATCTCCCATGGTTTTTTTCTTTTTCAACAAGTCCCTTCAAAAAACTTTATTTCTCTAAAACACTATCACAAGATTCTATTAACTCCTTACATGATAAAAATGAGACAATTTCCCTTATACAGACCACATTGATGCATATTATTACAGTATATATTAAAATCTGTCTAAAATATCACAGTTGCAATTGAATCACTTGAATTACCCATAAAAAGGATCTTTTCCATTCAAATTTTGACCCATTACTTTAAAATGGCGATGAAGGGGAGGGTTTTATTTTGTTTTTTATTCCAAAAAGGCTCTAAGGTTAAAATCCACATTTAAACCTTGTGGAACCAAGGGTTTTAACCTATGGATCCACCAACATTCCCTTTGAAGGTTTTTTTTAACCAGATCTCCTCCTCTCCAATCTTTCTTAACTCTTTCAATCCCAACCCATTTTAGACCTGTTGGATTTTTGTTGTGCTTTTCTAAGAAATGTTTCGACACTAAATGTTTTATATTTCCTTTCCTTATAGTATTTATATGCTCCCCCATTCTCTCTCTTAGTTTCCTATTCGTTTTACCCACATATTGGAGGCCACATGGACACTCCAATATGTAGATCACATTATTCGTTTCACATTTTATTAAATCTTTTATCTCAAAATTTTTCCCAGATACCTTGCTTACAAAATTTTTTTGTTTTTGTGCCAAATTGGCCATACACGGGCCGATAAAAGCTGCCGACAAACCGTGTCGGCAGCTTATTGGCCCGTGTATGGGGGCCCCCGACGGGCTTCCCAGATCGAGATCTGGCCCAAAGTCGGCCAGATCTCGATCGGATGGGTTTAAAAATCCTGTCGGATCGCGGCCGCATCTGTTCGTTGATGCGGTCCCGCGATCCGACCGCTCGTTTGTGAATGCTAGGATCCGATCGTTGGGCCCTAGGGCCCACGATCGGATCTGCCCGATATTGCCCACCTTGAGGAGGGAGATCCGCTCTATCCATGTATGGCCACCTTAAGCTGCATGGAAAACATCCCTGATATGTGTCACACTTTTTCTCACCTTTAGTCATACAGGTGTGTATTAATTTTTGTTTTATATTAGGGGCTTTTTGAAATATAATTTTTGGTTTCTTTTGGAGAACTTTTTCCAATTCCTTGTCCAAACTCAATACATTCCAATGGTTCTCTATATTTTTACTAATTTCTTTTGACTTTGAATTATATTGTGTCACAAAGCACATATTGAATTTCTCTTCTACTTTAGTTCCTTGATATATTTCTTTTTTATATTCCAACATTTTGTCTCTATCCTGTTTCCTCATGTACTCTAGTGTCCCTTGTATACTTTCTTTCCTATATCCTCTTTCCAAAAATCTATTCTTTAAGATTTTTGATTGTACATCATAATCTTTTATATTGCTACAATTTTTTCTTATTCTTCTGAATTGTCCATTTGGGATATTTCTTATCCATTGGGGATCATGGTTACTTGAGGCTAGGATGTAGTTATTTGTGTCTATTTCATAAAGAAAGTTCGTGTCTGTAGTTTATTATTTTCAATGTATATCTGTAAATCTAGGAACTCTATGTTCTTACTACTATAGTTCAGAGTGAACTCTAAATTTAAGTCGTTTGTATTGATTTGTTGTAAAAATTTGTGAGTGCATTCCACTGTTATAAAAGTCAATGCCTGTTTAAAACGTGTTTTTCTTGATTTTCTTTATGGTGTGTGTACAAAGACAATATCCTGCAGTTGCAATTTAAGTACTGCTACAGTATAGACATAAAAAGCAAGTGGACAGTGTAAGTTAAGGGAATGTAGTCAAAGTTTGTGTAAACTTGCTCCTAAAAAGTACAAAAGGTAAAATGTCGCACTTACTATTTGATTGTTTTGTCCATTGCCCTTTAAACTAATCTCTACCATCTTTTTTTGTGTCTAAAACAGTAGCTACGCTTAACTTACATGTGACTACTTCACTTAAATCATTTAGCGTAAAAGAGCAGCCATCTTGTACCTCTTTCTTTAGAAATCTGACTAAGGGTGATTATTCAGAGAAAACACAAAACTTGAAAGTTGCATAGACCCAGAACCAAAAAACTGAAAAATAGCAAAATTCAGATATTAAATTAAAGTCTTACAATATCTTCTAGAAGGATGCACATTCCTTTTTTGCTACTTCTGGCGACTTTTCTAATTTCTGCTAAATTCTCATTAGATGATTGGATCGTTCTTGAGATATACATGGTTTATCAATTGGCTTCCTCAACCTAATATTGTTCCTATTGCAAACAACTCTTGCAGATTACTGACTCGTTCTTGCATCTGCCAGAGCAGACGATGGAATGGAGTATGAAATGGTTGCAACACCTAATACATGGATAAATCCTTGTAAGGCCAGCTTTGTGCAACTTGCAAAGTTCTAACTATAATAAACGATTGTGAAACTTCATCATGCCACAACATCATTTCATGTTTTCACCTATCATCACATAGCTAAACCAAAGCTCTAGCAAGCTGCAGAAAAAAGCTAATGTGAGATTCATATGTTTGTCTTGCAATAAATACAGTGGTGTGCAAAACTATTTGCCCCCTTCCTGATATCTTATTCTTTTGCATGTTTGTCACACAAAATGTTTCTGATCATCAAACACATTTAACTATTAGTCAAAGGTAACACAAGTAAACACAAAATGCAGTTTTTAAATGAGGGTTTTCATTATTTAGGGAGAAAAGAAATCCAAATCTACATTTTCATGTGTGAAAAAATAATTGCCCCCTGAACCTAATAACTGGTTGGGCCACCCTTAGCAGCAATAACCGCAATCAAGCGTTTGCGATAACTTGCAACGAGTCTTTTACAGCGTTCTGGAGGAATTTTGGCCCACTCATCTTTGCAGAATTGTTGTAATTCAGCTTTATTTGAGGGTTTTCTAGCATGAACTGCCTTTTTAAGGTCATGCCACAACATCTCAATAGGATTCAGGTCAGGACTTTGACTAGGCCACTCCAAAGTCTTCATTTTGTTTTTCTTCAGCCATTCAGAGGTGGATTTGCTGGTGTGTTTTGGGTCATTGTCCTGCTGCAGCACCCAAGATCGCTTCAGCTTGAGTTGACAAACAGATGGCCGGACATTCTCCTTCAGGATTTTTTGGTAGACAGTAGAATTCATGGTTCCATCTATCACAGCAAGTCTTCCAGGTCCTGAAGCAGCAAAACAACCCCAGACCATCACACTACCACCACCATATTTTACTGTTGGTATGATGTTCTTTTTCTGATATGCTGTGTTACTTTTACGCCAGATGTAACGGGACGCGCACCTTCCAAAAAGTTCAACTTTTGTCTCGTCGGTCCACAAGGTATTTTCCCAAAAGTCTTGGCAATCACTGAGATGTTTTTTAGCAAAATTGAGACGAGCCTTAATGTTCTTTTTGCTTAAAAGTGGTTTGCGCCTTGGAAATCTGCCATGCAGGCCGTTTTTGCCCAGTCTCTTTCTTATGGTGGAGTCGTGAACACTGACCTTAATTGAGGCAAGTGAGGCCTGCAGTTCTTTAGATGTTGTCCTGGGGTCTATTGTGGCCTCTCGGATGAGTTGTCTCTGCGCTCTTGGGGTAATTTTGGTCGGCCGGCCACTCCTGGGAAGGTTCACCACTGTTCCATGTTTTTTAGGGATGCACCGAATCCAGGATTCGGTTCGGGATTCGGCCAGGATTCGGCCTTTTTCAGCAGGATTCGGATTCGGCCGAATCCTTCTGCCCAGCCGAACCGAATCCGAATCCTAATTTGCATATGCAAATTAGGGGCGGGAGGGAACGTTCATGACTTTTTGTCAGAAAACAAGAAAGTAAAAAATGTTTTCCCCTTCCCACCCCTAATTTGCATATGCAAATTAGGGTTCGGATTCGGTTCGGTATTCGGCCGAATCTTTCACGAAGGATTCGGGGGTTCGGCCGAATCCAAAAAAGTGGATTCGGTGCATCCCTAATGTTTTTGTCATTTGTGGATAATGGCTCTCACTGTGGTTCGCAGGAGTCCCAAAGCTTTAGAAATGGTTTTATAACCTTTGAAATTGAACTCAGGTGTGATAAACCACAGTTAAGTTATTTTTTAACAAGGGGGGCAATCACTTTTTCACACAGGCCCATGTAGATTTGGAGTTTTTTTCTCTCTTAATAACGTAAACCTTCATTTAAAAACTGCATTTTGTGTTCAATTATGTTATCTTTGACTAATAGTTAACGGTTTTTGATTAGCAGAAACATTTAAGTGTGACAAACATGCAAGAGAATAAGAAATCAGGAAGGGGGCAAATAGTTTTGCACACCACTGTACTGTTTGTAATGATATAATCAGTTACAAAAGGCTGTAAGGTTAGAGTACAGCCACTGAGGGTATAATTCAGGTAACTAATCTAAGCGTTGGTATGACAAGCAGTCCATTATTTAGTGTTACTATGCACTACTTACTGCATTCACAATTTTTTTAGGGGTTATACATGCATCACATGCATAACGTGCATGTATGTACAAATTATTTAATCAACCATGGTTTCATTATTTTCAATGAATTATGCATGTGTTGTTGTACCTTTTATAGCAGCATGCTATGTAATATTGCTGTCATAATTAATGTGACATTTCAATGTGTGTTTCCTTTTTGTTATCACTTTTTTGTTTTTTTATCTGTCTTTGAATTTTCAGAAACTAATCTTGGCACTATCTTAAAGGAAAACTACCCCCAAAATGAATGCTTAAGCAACAGATAGTTTCATATTAAGTGGCATAATAAAGAATCTTACCAAACTGGAATATGTATAAGTAAATATTTACCTTTTACATCTCTTTCCTTGAACCAACATTTTGTGATGGTCTGTATGCTGCCTCAGAGATCACCTGACCAGGAATACTACAACTAACGGGAAGAAGTGCGGAAGCAAAAGACATAACTCTGTCTGTTAATTGGCTCATGTACAGTTTGTTTGTATGCACCGTGAATCGTACAAACCCAGGGGGTGGCCCTTATTTTTTAAAATGGCAATTTTCTATTTATGATTACTCAATGGCACATACTAGTAGAAAAGTATGTTGTTATGAAAATTATTTGTTTACACGAAGCAGGGTTTTACATATGAGCTGTTTTATACATTATATTTTTATAGACCTACATTGTTTAGGGGGTATAGTTTTCCTTTAAGCATATAACTGTGTATAAGTTATTTTTTGCTAAACAGGACAGCCCTTTCCTTAGCACCAAAGCCATATTTACTTTATAGGGTAGGGCCATACTGGGCTGAAATCATCTTGCAGCAATATGCAGGCTGATTTCAGTCCTACCGCAGGCAGAAGCCTCTTCTCTGTTCACTGGACCAATCGTGTCAGCTACAGCAAGAATACACTCGGTAGATTTTGCAGAAGAAATGCAAGACTTTGCATTTTGCACTGAAATCCACTTGTTCGCACCAGAGCCAACACAATGGTTCTACATGTGAAAGACGAAGGAGATTTCTGCACAAGCTAGGAGCTGAAATCGACTTGCTTATTTTGGCCCCAGCCTATAAAGTAAATATGGCCATGGACATGGCCATAGCCATAAACACCCAAGGGCCTGTGACTGCAGGCATAAAGGAGGGCCTATATGGTAAATCGAATTCATTGCAAAAGAAGAACGCCCCTCCTAGGTCCTAAATTCGGAGGTGGAGCTGAGGAGAAAGGGATTGTACCTTCAGCCTCTATGATATTCGCAGTACTGCAGACCTGTCTGCACATGTATTGATTACAGGGGGAGGGGGAGGAGCTCAGGTCCAGTGCCTACATCAGCATTGGTCCTTAAAAGAACTGTTTAGTGTAAAAATTAAACTGGGTAAATAGGTTGTGCATAATTTTAAAAAAAAATTCTTATATAGTTAGCTAGCCAAAAATGCAATCCATAAAAGCTGGAGTGACTGGATGTCTAACATAATAGCCAGAACACTACTTTGCAGCTCTATAACCTGTATCTTCACATCTTAGTGGTCAGAGATTTGATTCAAACATGGGACTTAAAAAGTATTCATTTGCTTTTGAATCTGACCTGTGTGCTTAAGATCAAAACTAAAACTAACTAAACCGCTATGTCCCATGTGGCCCCCTTCAAGTCGTTGACTATCTAACAGGTAAGAGAGATAAAAAGCCAGAAGTAGGGTTCAGACTATTCCGTTACATCTGTTCACTCCAGCCTTTATAGATTAAATTTTTGGCTAACTGACTATATTGGAAACATTTTTAGTTTTGCGTAGTATATCTGTTTTTATGTGGGTTTGTTTTGTGTGAAAGAAATTCTTGTACATGGTAGAAACTTACTTAAGCATTAGGAGAACATGCAAACTCCTTGCAGATAATGCAAGCCATTAAGACACAGTAAAAATGTAATACCGGTATATGTTTTGCCAAACTTCTGTTCTGTTGCAGAATGAAATGTGAAGTATACCTGTTTTACCTAATAAAATAGCAAAAAGTTTATTCTCTCTGTGTACTGAGATAAAGTGCCCATGCTCCAGTGCCTTAATATCAACTTGCATTAACGAAAAAAAATTAAATTTTTGATGAAAACCAGCATTATCTACTGGCAAGAAAAACAGTTGCTGTGATTTTCTAATGTGCCCGTATATAGTCGAGTATCAGCCGAGTTTTTCAGCATCCAAAATGTGCTGAAAAAGTCTACCTCGAGTATGGTCAGCGGAAGTAGCCCAGATTGCAGTCGCTTTTAATCATTCCTATACCAACAGTTCACTTGGGGAGAGACTGCAATATCCCACAATGCCCTCTGTTGGTTATATGAAAGAATAACAGTGACTGCAATATCACACAGCACCATCTGTTGGTTGTATGAAATAATAACAGTGACTGCAATATCACACAGCGCCCTCTGTTGGTTATATTAAAGAATAACAGTGACTGCAATATCACACAGCACCCTCTTTTAGTTATATGAAAGAATAACACTGCGCCCTCTGTTGGTTATATGAAAGAATAACAGTGACTGCAATATCACACAGCACCCTCTGTTGGTTATATGAAAGAATAACAGTGACTGCAATATCACACAGCGCCACCTGTTGGTTATATGAAGGCTTAACAGTGATGGCAATATCACACAGCGCCCTCTGTTGGTTAAACGAAAGATTAACCGTGATGGCAATATCACACAGCACCGTCTGCACATGGTAGTGAGACAATGCACACTGTAATCCTTTTGGCAATTCTCTGTCACCATCAACTTTGCAAAGAAGTCCGGTTGATCGCTGGGGGGCAGAATGTGCGCTGCTGGGAGACAGGGCTGTAGTTGTGTCTAGGCTTATACTAGAGTCAATAAGTTTTCCCAGTTTTCGTAGGTAAAATTAGGTACCTTGGCTTATACTTGGGTCGGCTTAAACTCGAGTATATACGGTAGTTTGCTAGCACTGACTCTCAACATATCATATGCGCTTATTCGTTCTACCAATTGCTTTTGTCTTAGGCTTGTGGCATACCCTTGTGCATCCTAGGGGCAATTTTATTTACCCCTGTGCCTCTCACTGGACTTTTCATTCCCTTGAAATTAACTGTAAGTGGCCCATGGTGATTTGCTGCATTTTACCAATACAATCAAAGACAAATTGCTTCCACTATACCTGCGCTTTTTTTAGCGTCAGTTGCAAGCTGCTTTCCCGCTGCCAAGGGAACCAACTACTGTAGAAACGTTCACGCTGCAGCCCTCGGAAATGGTGACATTTCTGTGTTTATTAGTGCCAAAGACTGCATTTTGCCATTCCAGCTTTTCCTTAGAAAAGTCACAGTGACCATTCAAATGCCCCTTCTGGAATATCCCCTAGGAAGAGGACATGAACTGCCACATTATTTATTATTTTAAGCTGTTTATTATACAACGCCTACAAAATACTATATCTATACTACAGAAATACATGTTATAGACATACACCTTGCCAGAGAATTGATTAAAACAGTCTAGACTGGAAGCAGTCATTGAATCGAAACTAAGTTGGTGTGGAATAACGTATTTCATTTCTGTAATGGACAGTTCAAGAATTAAGCTTTCAAATACCAGCAGCATGAGAGACCACGTGAAGAGATGAGCTATATTAATGATTTAGCCATCTATAAATGATACAATAGTTCTATTAACGGTGTCAGACCATTATGTTCAGTTTTTTGGCTCTGGCTCACACGCTGATTTTTAATATGAATACAAAATGCCATCCATTTTTTATTGCTAAACCACACTTCTTGCCGTATCTCATCAGAGTGTGCATGAGCAGGAAGAAAGCCAATTAAGTATATTCCCCATCTTACTGAGGAATGGAACATGCAGGGTCAGATGTCTTAAAGTGTTCCTGATGTATTAGGCAGAAGTTTGTAATTTCATGACAAAGTTAAAAATGCTAAAGAAATATTTTCCCGTAGATTTCAGAGAAAATGCAGAAGTAGAAATACATATCTGAAATGCTAAATGCTTAGGATTTTTGTAATCAGTAAGTGTATATAATCCAAACTACTTTTTTACCTGAGCAGGAACTAAGGAATGCAAAATAAATGCCGTACCCCCACACTTTGCTGTAAAGTGCAATTATCTTTACCACCACAGGTGAATGGTTTATAAGGAGCAATTGGCTGCAGTTTGGCATCAGTTGGTGCAACAGGGCTTGTGTTCACCCCTTTATACATATCCTTTGTACTGATATATATAGCCTATATTTTTCTTGCATCTTAATATAGTAATATGCAGTCTCCTGACCAGGGAGTTAGACATGGAAAAAAAATTACCTCCCACAAGCTTGCTTAGAAATGGTGTGGGTTGAGAAATTTTCAACCCGCACCTGACCCTAAACAGCTCCCTCCCAATCCACATCTGGCCTGGCCAGCTATTGCCCCCCTATTTATAGACCCGCCCACAGTGATGTCACAAAAGGGGTGGGACGGGGACTGGCTTGAGTCTAAAATTCAGGCGCCGGAAGTGCTAGGTTGTGGGTGGGGAGAGCAGGAGAGGAGCTCGACCCGAAGATTTGGTGCAGGAGTTGGCCGACCCACGGGTTTTGGGCCGGCCCGCACATCACTAGTGTGTAGGCTCTAATATCCTAAGTGTAAAGTGAGAACCTTGCCTCAGGCAGCAGTGTATGGCAATTTACCAGGGGCACCAATAAGTGTCTGTTTTATTGTTTTTTTAAACTGGAAATTCATCTTTTCTAGTCCAGAGAGTGCACAGATGGTAAGCATGGGTGGTGGGGAGAGACATTGGGAAAGGTTGCTTAAAGGAGAACTAAACCCCCCGCGATGTTAAGTCCCCACTGGCCCCTCTCCCTGCCTCCCCTCTGCACAGTCATTCTTGAAATAGTGACAACACATGCAGAGTGAACGCAGCAGAGCTCACAGGCGCCATCTTCTCTTCAGTAATCTTTGTGACGTGAGTGGCATATTGGTGCATGCTCAGTTGTAGCAATCTTCCGGTTAGTGACAACTGCACATGCGCTGAAAGAGAAAGAAATTGACGAAAGGGGGAGGAAGAAGACACGAAGATTACCGAAGAGAAGAAGATGGCATCCTTGAGCTCCGGGACAACCTTGTACTGTATCTGAGCAGTCCTCTCACATAGCAAGATCTGTTGATGCACGATACACTTGCAGAAATAGATAATAGCAGATTACATTTACAAACCTGCCCAGTCTACAAACTGACCTATTTTTTAGCACATGGATATATGTAGGGATTCTGGGCCTCCATACAAGTGCTGAAAATCATACCTCAGGCCTGAAGAGCTGCGGAAAAAAACTCCCCTTTCCATCTGCCATTGATTTTAATACTACTGCATAACAAAAACCCCATTGAAAACAAATGAAGCAGGTTTTGGTATCAATACACTTAAAGGGCACCAATCATGACCAAAATCATTTACTAAGTAAATACATTATGTGAAAGTTAAAGAAATCCAATTTTTAAAACAGTTAGAATTGTTTGTATAATGTAAATGATCAGCTCACTATTCCTTCTGCAAGATCTCCCCTATCTCCCCTGCAGTTCTAGCTGAGGCAGCCATCTTGGATTTCACTGGCTCCTCCTACCTATATCTTCCCAGCCAACTGTAGCTCTGAAATCTCGCACATGCTCAGTTGAAATTCCTTGCTTGCTTATCAACCCTTCTATTTTCAAATCAGCCAAACCTGTGTGTTAGCTGCTGTTCAGTAGTGCTGCCACCTGCTGGAAGTTACTGTGTGCCCTTCATTTGCATAATGACTTTACCAGCAGGGGACAAGATAGGGAAATATCCTGATACTTCTAGTGGAGGAGTTTACTTAAACAAGGCATTCTGGTTAGAATACTCAAAGCAGTGTTACAATCTGAGCATGCTCCTGAAATTTGCATATTAGAGTCTCTGTTATAGTCACAGTATGGCCTCCCTTAGTGAAAGAACCCATTTGACAAAGTAAGGGATTTTTTTAAAACCTGCAGCTTTTTTCAAAAAACTATATATGTAGTTTGATTAAACATGTTTAGCTTGAACTGGTCAGATTGTTAATATGTGTTTGATTTTGGCTGTGATAGGTGCACTTTAAGAGAGTGTTTTGGCAACAAGGTCAGTCTATCACTGCTCTATGTGCATCAGATGGAGCGCCTTACTTCCATCCTGTAGAATAAGAGGTGGAGAAGGGAATTTGGTCAACCATTATTCAGCATCTGAGGCCTGCAGCAGACAAAAACACCCCATGTACTATGGGCCATAACCATTGAAAAAGGCTATGAAAAGGTTTACTGCTTTGGTAAAATGCATATGCAAGTGGTTTTATTTTTTACATGGCCCCTGTCATATTAATCTGGTAGAAACCTGTTTTAATGGGGGTACTAGGTTGCTATTGGACATCGTAAATGCATGGGGATCAAAAGAGGGAAAACTATGGGACTGGGAGTTAATTCCATATTTTATATAAAGAGGAAGTGCTGTCAGATTGATATCTTAAGTATTGTGGCTACTACAGAGGACACTATTTGGAAATGATTATGAGGCTGATACAGAGGGTTAGTTGTAGAACTGATGGCCAACCACATATCAAACCAAATTAGAGAGATGGGCTGCTGTGGATGTTAATTCTAAAGTATTCAACCTGTAAATACACTCAACATGTAGTAGCTAGGGTTGCCACCTGGCCAGTATTAAGATGATGCTTGATGCCAATGTCATTAATAGGAATAAATGGCAAGAATATAGGAAGGCCGGTATTTTTTTCCAGAAAAGGTGCCAACCCTAGTAGTAGCTGACTGCAGCCTACCTGCTAAAAATAACCTTTGCAATTCAGTATTTACTGGAGCCCTCAGTGGTGCATTGATAGTGTCTTTAAATAATGGAGAGAAATAAATGTGGAGAAAATCTGATTCCACTCCCCAAATGTTGCCTTTAATAGAAAGCAACAGTTCAAACTTTCTCCACCGGAGGGTAAAAACATTGCCCCTGCCATTTTCCTGTAACTAAGAATGTTTGATTTAGTTGCACTTGCAAAAAAAAAACATTGTATATTATTCGTATCTTTGATACTAGTAACCATTGTTAATTATCCTTACAATACCTCTTGCAAGTAAATATTATTGTTTTGGAACATGAAACTCCAGCTCCTGATTTCCCAATGTACAAGGTAAATGGCAGGGAAGAGACAAAACCATTCTGTTGTACTGCCAGAGGCTGAACACACACTTGCAGAACAGGTTATCTTTGTCTGTTAAACTGTATTGTTCAGCCTCTCTGAATTTCACCAAGATAACTTTGACTAACAACATGAATATAATGGTAGATAGTCTTCCTATGCCTAACTGAGAAATTGCCATAAAGCAGAGCTCTCCACGAGAGCCATAGAAGTGTTTAAATTATATCATCATTTTATTATTGTCTGTTGTCCAGAATGCTCTGGACTAGGCATTTTCCAGATAAGGGATATTTTTGTAATTTGGATCTTTATACTTTGTCTACTAAAGAATCATTTAAACATTAAAATAACCCAACAGGATTGTTTCATCTCCAGTAAGAATTAGTTATATCTTAGTTAAGATCAGGTACAATGCACTGTTTCATAGTTACATAGAAATCATTTGAAGCAAATCATAGAAAATCATTTGAAGCAAATCATTTGAATTATTTGATTAAAGGAGAAGAAAAGCAGTTAACCACTTGGGGGTGCCAAATGTTAGGGATCCCCGAGTGAATGTATTTATTTACCTGAATTCCCCAGCCGGTTTTCCTATCAGCAGAAAACTGCACCAGCTCAAGTTATTCCAGTTAGCATCACGGAGCACTTCTCTTCCTTGCTTTATTTTTTTCTTAAAATCTGTACTACTGCGAGTAGATTCAACCTTCATAAGATGTCATTATTCTAAAACTCAGGGGCCAAAACCTTCATTATCACCCCCATAGCCCTGCTACAGGCCCCTTCAAGAAGTGGCTGGGAGTTTGACCCCACAGGACAAGCAGGCATGGCCTAGTATCACAGCCTAAAGTTGCTGAGTTCTGGGGTCTTATGAAATGCCTCACTTGCTATTGAGTTGCCCCGAAGCCTTGTCTTTGTGCTTTAAGATAACTTTTTTTAATCCTCAGTACAAGGCATTTACTGGGGAACAGTAATTTGTATGTATTATAAACATAGTTGCAATTTTTTTGGTACATAGCCCCAAGCAAGAAGAAGTAACAGACCCCTTTCACAATCCCAGAGTGATTGGCCTTACTCAAACTAGCTGTACTTATTCCAAAAAAAAAATAGTACAAATTTTTTTCTGTACATGTATAGCAACCTCTATTCTCAACCAATATCCAAGTACATGTATATCTATTGTTTTGGGGATTGGCCATCCTTACAAACTAATTTGCCAATGCACCATATGTGCCAGTGTAAGGTGTATTAGCAGGAAGTGAAGATGGGCAACAGTTTCTCTTTACTTCTTGCTGTTCTGATCACTTGATATGTGTGCCCAAATGATCAGAACAATGGGAAGGCAGCCATACCTTGTAATGGTACTTCATATGATATCCATTTATCCAGCCTGTTCACCAGCTGGTTGTGTACTTTACAAGGTCAGGCTGTGTATGGGTGTGTTTACTCAGTATATGTAGGCTTCAAACTGTTTTCTGCTTTCTTTCTTTAAATAGAATATACCATTGATCTTTCTACATTAACTTACCTCTATCAGGTCAGTTCACTTCCACTTTTCTCCCATTAATGCAGCCACACTGGCTTTTATAAAGGGGAAGGGGTATTCTGTGCCTTTGACACTTCCCTAAGTTACAACAGATCCAATTGATGTACCTGTGCAAATCTGAGTATAAATTATTCTATTCGTGCAACTATCTCTTTCATTCAAATTTTTTTTAATCTCTGTGCTAAAATGTGTTTTCCTGCCATTTACTAAAGCATTTCCCACAGGGTTTTCACATAATTGTTTTCAGTCAATGCTGAAATGCTGAGATTTCTTTAAAAGCCTTTACATTCTGCTCCGTAAGTAATTCTTCTTAATTCTAAGGTCCCCCATACACGGACCGATATACCCAATTTACTGGCTAGTGTATGGGGCCCTCCGATGGGCTTCCCCCAAATGATATCTGTCTGAAAATCATCCAGATGTCGATGGGGCAGGATTAAAAATCCAGTTGAATCAAGGACCTTATCGGTTTGTTGATGTAGTACTCAGTCCAACCGCCGGTTTTTCTCTCATTGTGACCTGATTGTTGAATTCCCACGATCGGATCAACTCAATATCCCCCACCTCAAGGTGGGCATATTGGGGAGAGATCCACTCGTCTCTGCATGTATGGCCACCTTTAGTAACAATTGTTTGCACAGAGATCCTACTGTCTGAATTGTCTATGTTTATTTATATGCAGGCCAGGATTGTTGCCTCACCTTGGTTGACTTGGGTGACTCCCTTTTAATTATACCTGTTACACAAATACATTCATTAAAGAAAACAAAAAACAAATAGGGGTCTGTGTGTGATCTTTATTTTTGATAACAACATACTCTTTCATATAGTCTGTGAAACTGATATTCTAGTCTTGTGCAAGTTTCAGTTAAAATCTTTATTTGGCAGAGAACCAGGGTTTCTCAGAATATTCATTTACAATGGGGGGGGGGCATAACTTTGTCAGATCAGGCTGGTGGTTAGCAGGGACACATTACAAGAGATCAAAACTCGAAAAATGTGTTGTCCGGATCTTCTGAAAATCCTACAATATAATATATAAATGATTTTATAAAACACTATAAGGGCAGAGTCACACGTGGCGATTCGGCGAGATTCAATCACCTCTTCTTAGGGTGGCTAATCTCCCCGAACTGCCTTCCCATCGGCTACAACCTAAATCGCTGGCAAGATGGCACTCGAAACGCTTCATTTTCCAAAGTCACCCTAAGTTTCCTTGTGAGGCAACTTTGGAAAACGAGTCGATCTGAGGGCCATCCCGCCAGCAATTTACATTCTAGGCGGCGGGAAGGCATTGCGGGAGATTAGTCGCCTGAAGAAGAGGCAATTTCTATGGAAAGCAGCTGTTGCTTGTGTTGTAGACTTTGCCTGTACCTGCCATCCTCTTTGACTTCTGTCTTGTGTAGTAGCCCGCCACCTGCTATGGTGGCTTTGTTTTACTCATAGCCTCAGTTTGAACTATGTTTACCAGGTAAGGTTTCTACTCTATACCACTACAGCAGACTGCTCTTAGTCCCATCCACTGTTACCCAGCACATGAGCTCTAGTGCACTGCAAAAATCTCACTCCTAAGGCATTCCAATTTAATCAATCTACAGCAAGATATTCCTCCATTAAGAAGTATAAGTGAGAGAGGGCAATATGAAGAACTTATTATTCTATTCCTCTTGGAGGGAAAGCCAAACAAATGGCTTGAGGGATGGATTGATGAAGAAGCCCACTACTGGTTCAAATGTATCTTTGCCATAGGCAATTTCACAAAGGATTTTGGACAGTTTTGTCTAATTTCTCTAATCACCTTTCTTAATACTTCTGTATATGTTGACATGATGTGTTACCTACCCCTGTTATTTCAAGGTATTCTTGACCTGATGCTGTGCTTCAAAAACCCTTGTGCCTGTGGATACCTTCAAGCATAAATAGGTGAAAGATATTGGGAGTATATGTTTGGTCTCCCCAGTGTCAGTTACACCCACCATTAAGATCCCAGCGTATGCCTCATTTTCATCTGTTCCTGTACCAACCATACAGATTTCAGCTCCTTTATCAGATATGTAACGACAGGTTTCTTTGTCAGCTGTTCAGCTTCCAGAACCTGTTCCAGCTTTTTGCCAGTTGTCGTGCCTCCAGCATCTTTGCTGGCATCTTGGCCCCTGTCAGATTCTATGTCAGCCTCTGTCTGCTACTGTGCTGGCTGGAGGATCCCTTCCCACATATGTGCTTGCTGAAGGATAATGATTGACAGTGCACAGTTTCATCCTTTTAAAATATAATTGGTACAAATGGATGAGCCATTAATACCACACTTTGGCCAAAATATGTGTACAAATCATGGCTTTTTATTTGTTTAGCAGTTTGTTTCAAGTGGTTGATCAGTGCTTGCATGTCCTTGTCTAAATCCTAATAAAATCTGACTTACAGGAATACTCTTATAAAAATACTTTACCCTTTTTAAAATGTTCTAACTGAAGCTGGCCATAGACATGCAGATATATCCTTATGTCCGACAAATGATTGTTCATTGCAATCTCCCAACCTACCACTACCATTCAGATTAAATAAAGTAGTAAAAAGAACAAATCAGATGATGTTCTGGCCATGAATTGACAGACAGCAATCGTATGAAATTTATGTCGGACAAACAGTCACCTATTGATATCGTCAGATAGGCAATACTTATATATATTATATAATGATATTATCATTATCTGACAGAAGTCTTCGAACCTGTCCAATCAACTAAACAACCAATCGCCATGACACAAAAAATATTGGGACGATCCACACATGGTCCGAAGACAAAGATTCTTTCAACTTTATATATGTGTCTAAGGCCAGTTTAGCAACTTTATTGGCAACATAGGAATCAGAGGAATATGCAAATAAACACGTGACTATGCTTCTAGTCACTGGAGTTAAGTGCATTCACTTTTTCATTTTTAATTTAGGAGTTTATAAAGGTGTGTAATGTATGCCAAAAATAAATGTAAAAGTCGGTGAAATTACATTTTGTATTTATAAACCTGGGTTGATATATGCCATGTAATTTGATTAGAGAATTAAAACTTTACAAATGAGTGTATTTATAAAGGTTTCTTTTATTTTTTACATAAAGTCTGTTTTTAAATTTTTATTTACATTTTTTAAACGTATTTTTACTCTTTAACACCTAAATTTAAATAGTATATTATGGAACTAAAATGGCAATTCACCTTTATAAACATTCCTCTTGATGTCACAGGAAAATGGTAGCCTTGTTTCCATGCTCAGTTTTTGTATTTGTGTGTAATATAGCCAAGCTACCATTCATATGAATAAACAGAACTGAGATTTAAATGGGATCAATGATCACAGGCAAGAGGAAAGTGTTTGTTGGTTTTGTCTATCACATTTTACCTCCAGAAATAATTGTCTGCAGACGTAACAAAAAGTGCCTATATAAGTTTTTTTAAGTGAATGCAATTGCTTATAAACTATTAAAACAAATCACTTTTCATATCGTACTTTAGGCAACCAAGAGGACACAACTTTGAAGTCCTGGATTTTCACTGTTATAAGAGTGATCTAGTTTAAACTCTTGGAGAGTACATATTTGTCATTATCGCAAGACTGCATTTGAAAGAATGTAAATGATGTTATTTTAAAGAACTACAAAAGACTGCTGCTCAATTGTCCCCTGTGTACTCATGAATGAAGAGGCAATAGGTTAGTAATTTGAAAAGCGAGTCAAATTTGGAAAGATGACACCTGAGATTTAAGCTCAATAGAAAGCGTGAAAGCCCTGATTAAAAGTGATTGTGCTTAGTATCGGCATCATATTGAATCTACTCTATTTCAAGTAGAAAAAGATAAGTCCCTTTTATGTAATATATTAGGTATTTCAGAAACTGTTACCTGTATTCTTACTTTGAACAATTTCTTAAGAAGGGATACAAATTATGTTATACCCTTTAGAAGGTCTGAAACCCCATTACTGCCAAAAACTTTGCTTCCCAAATAAAACAAGGTTGCTACCATGCATGTTCTGTACTATAATGGCTTAATATGGCCAATTTGTGCCCTTTTTCCTGTTCTTTTCTCTAGCTACTGTGGTAGAATATTCAAAAAAAGTTGTTAAAAGGTATATTTTGCCTTTAATTTCTCCCCAATAGGACATGTGAGCTGCAACAGGGAATGGTTTCTCTGTGTAGAGAATTTTGCTGTCTGGCCCTGAAAGCTATAGTGTTCCGGAAGGAACAGGCAATCCAGACAATCCATTCCAGTGATCCAGTTCTCATATTGGAGCTCTCTTTCCACAGGAAGACTGTCCTGTGTAAAGGTATTTAATTGTAGTTAAGTATTAGGAAGGTCTCTCTGAGTGGGGCGCAGAAGAGGAAGGTTACCTGTCTGTGTTAGGAACTCCCAGAGTGGCTGGGTGCTGCTTGTCACTGCAAGGAGCAGAGGGAAATGTGACCAGGTGATTCTAAAGTGATTGAGGAAAGCCAGAAGGTGAGACAGACCAGAGGCTAGTGAGCTGGAATCCCTGGAGGGGAGACCCCAGATTGGGGGAAAGTCTTGAATGTGTTGAAACACTAATGAATGGCATTCATGTCACCTTTATGTTAGGAAGAGTTTGCCTATATAAATCTGTGTTTTTGCCTGAAGGCATGGTGTCCCTGTCTTTATGCTCCTGATCTTACACTTATCTGCCTACCACAGCTAATTTCCTCCAGAAATTATGTGTACAGGCAGCCAGTTTGTCACACTACTTTTAAGCACATATTGGGCCAGATTCAAGTTGATGAGAAAAAGTCTGTGAAGGTTCTCATTCATCCAGGTATTTGTTTTTCTTTTTGCTTGAAGACATTTCGCTAATCATCCGACTGGCTTTCTCAACTCTGGTTATGTACCCTGGAGTCGTACTCTAATCTGCATAATCTGTTTGGTATAACCAACATGGTGTCAAAGACCTTATGGAAGTAAGGTGTTGATTGTATTAGCATGACTGGAACTATGAGGTCTTATTAAACCGTCCAGTACAAGATTCTCAAACAACATTGTATGTGGCAGACAATAAGGGGTATATTTATCAAGGGTCGAATTTCGAATTTAAAAAACTTCGAAATACAAATTAAAAAAGAATAACCGAAATTAAGTCAAAGTTTTTTTTGGTCGAATAGTTCAGTTTTCGCTCGAATAGGTCCAAATTCGGCCGAATTCAAATCAAAGGAATAACTCATTTGATCGAATTCGATTCAAAGTTTTTCCCCAAAAAAAATTGATTTTTCAAAGTCCACTAATTGACTCCAAATAGTTTCTAGGCGGTCTCCCATAGGCTAAAACAGCAATTTGGCAGGTTTTAGATGGTGAATGGTCGAAGTTGAATTTTTAAAGAGACTGTACATAATAGATTTCGATATTCGAATTTTCAAATTATTTTCAAAATCGAATTTGGCCTATTCCCTAGTCGAAGTACACAAAAAATAGCTCGAAATTCTAATTTTTTTCATTCGGAAATTCACCTCGACTTTCGATAAATCTGCCCTAGATGTCACGCTCCCCCACCTCTATTCAAACTTGGTTTTTCCAAGTTCCCAAAAAAACAAAAGTTTTTTTCTCCTGAAATTAAATTTCTCCTATACATTTTCATGTAATAACTCATGAAATAACGTTTCTCATTGATATGAATCTGGCTGTTTATTTGGTATAGTTTGTGTTTGTTATGGAAATACTGCAGAATGGGATCAGTACAGAGTTGTCATACATAAACTGACCTGATCTGAACTGTGCAGAGAGAGAAAAATCAAAGAAATACCACTTGCCCCTTAAGTCTTGTACTGTGTAACCTGTCCCACCGGTCGATTGGTCCCACTTACCTCTGGACACGCTGAACAATGGGTTCGGACAGAGGACCTTCTGGCACGTTCACTTCCAGTGCGTCCGCGTCCAACGCATGCGTGTCTGACACATTGTTCCAAATAGGAACTTGCACCTGCGTCCAATTGGACCCTAATTAACCCTTCTATGTGTCCATTGGTCCCATTTCCTGTCTTCCATTTTCCTCTCCTTGCCCAAGCTGGCTGCTGTGTACTCAGATTGGGGTGTTATACGCGTGGGGTCGCACAGCGTGCCATAAGGAAGGAGGCCCTATATTGCCATTACGGTCTCAGATGAAGTATGTTTATACGAAACGCGTCAGACCATAAGCTGATGTAGTTCTTCTTCTTTTTTAACGATGTATAAATAAGTGATTTTATTGAAAAACGAATGCGACCGATTTGTGGCCCTGGAAGTGCGCTCCCATACTTTTGGATTTGATACGACTGATTGTCTCCTTAGCGACGGACTCGGGCGGCAGCACCCGGGTCACATTACCGGAAGGTTAAGCCTATCCTTACTATTTTACATGTGGAAATGGCGGCATTGGGGTACGAGTATAATCCTTTTGGGATATTAACAGGAGAAGGGTTTGGGGCATATTGCACCCGAACCACTATATTTGAACGGTGAGCGAACCAAAGACAAAAAAGATAACTCCTCATAATTGATGTATGGTGTAATATTGTTTGAAAAAGTTGTCTATATTGCCATTATACTTCTATAAACACACTTGAAACATAAACTAAACAGTAAAAAAAATGTACTTAATACCAACCAGGTTTGGACTGAGAATCAAAATAGGCCCTAGCTAGCATTTCAACTACACAGAGAACCAAGCAGCCCCCCACCAGCCCACTAAATAATCACTGTCTATGGCATCTTACAGTAGTGATTTGCGGGCCGGCCTGGGAACCGCGGGTTCAGGCCAGCTCCTGCACAAAATCTTCGGGTCGCAGGCAGATCTGCGTTGAGCTCTTCTTCCACTCTCCCCACCCGCGACCTAGCGCTTACGGCTTCTGGCGCCTAAATTTATAGACTTGATGTGGCATGGCTCTATAGAGGGGGTACAGCGGGGCGGATACAGGTTGGGAGGGTGCGGGTTGAGAATTTCTCGACCCTCACATGCCTGATACCAACCTCTGAAAATGTTAACTATTGTAGCCAGCTTTCCAGCAGCAAGTAGCTAAAGTGAGCTCTGTATTTTGTCGATTGGCGGCCACTGCACTTTTTTGCACGGGGCACTATTTACCCTAAGGCAGGCTGTTCACAGAGAGAGAGAGATGTTTCCTATATCTCAGCAGGCAGCTGAAGAGGGTGAGCTACACAAAGGGCTATGTGCCATGATAACTTCTGTCAGCATTGATTATTTTTCTTTTAAGTATATGGTTTATATAGTTGACAAATTACAGGGAAAAGAGATGATTGGTAATTCTAAATGTACCTGTAGTGTTTTTGAATTAGACAGTCTAACACCTTAAGCATACATCTCAGAAAGGAACTCATCAGATAGCTTGTCTTCAGAACACTCTGCATTGCAAGTTTGTTTTTTTCCCTGCGGAGAGAGTTCAGTGCCCTTTATTACTTGTTAATGAAGCATTGTTCTGGATGCACAGCTTGAGATCATTAAAACAAATAGTTCTATTGCTTCTGTGGCTCTTTTTTGCAACACAGTGTGTTATTTAATTTGATATAGTTGCATAGTGATTTTGGGTTGAAGCAAGACCATAGTCCATCAAGTTCAATTTCTTTCTGTTTTACTTTATTTGGAAAGCAAATTGTAAGACACCATGAGAGTCTTAAGAAAGTTTAATTCACACTTTTGTGATAACATAATTATGATAAATAAATATTTCCTTATGTGGAGCTGGCCTGTTATGTTGAAGAATTCCAACTAGGGATGCACCGAATCCAGGATTCGGTTCGGGATTTGGCCTTTTTTCAGCAGGACTCAGATTCAGCCGAATCCTTCTGCCCAGCCAAACCGAATCCTAATTTGCATATGCATATGAAATTATGTGCCTTTGTCAGAAAACAAAAAAGTAAAAAAAATTTCCCCTTCCCATCCCCTAATTTACATATGCAAATTAGAGTTTGGTTCGGTATTCGGCCACATCTTTCGCAAAGGATTCAGGGGTTCGGCCGAATCCAAAATAGTGGATTCATGCATCCCTAATTCCAACCCAAGGGTCTACTTCAGTTTTATGACCACTACTGGGCTAGAGAATAAAATGCAACAACACAAACTATTTTGTTTTTTATTTTAAATGAGAAATATACAAAAGGGCCCCAACCACTCCACCAGATCCCCTAAAAGGGTCCCTGTTCCCTGAACCTGGGACTGAAATGATGGGTTGCAAAGCTGGGTTGTCGGCTGCCATGTTTGTCACATCTGCTGCTGTGATCTCCAACAAGAAGCATGTTTGAAGGGTATACAGTCCTCTGTAGTTCTGTCCCTGAACAAGTCTGTAATAGCCTCAGATACCTACAACGATACTAAGAAAATATTTATATAGTTAATCAGGTTGAAAAAACCAAATTCCATCAAGTTCAACCCTTTCAAATGAAACCCAGCATCCATCCATACACACACAGAGACCCATATATACACTGACAAACTATATATACTCATACACTAACTATAGATGTAAGTATTTGTATTTAACCTGGGTTTTTTTGTTATGCACTTGTGACATACTGACATTCATAGCAAACCTTTCATTAAACTGCTCAGAAAACAAACAGCAGTTAAAAAGGACCATTATGTTGTGTTTGCTGACATGTAATACATAGTGTTCAGGAAGCTTGTAATTATTTTCTGAAAGGTGAACTGCATTACAACAGCCTTACAACAAAATACCATGGGACCACATCACAGTAGAGTTCATTGCCTACAGTTTCCCAGCACTGAATCAGGTAGAAAAACACATGAAAAGGAGGCTTCTGCCTACAGTGTCAACTCAGTGCCAGACCAAGTTCATTACTAATAGATTAATAACAGTCTCCAAAATGTTAGCCTTTCCCATTTAATAAATAAATAAGAAATACATGGAGCATACTCATGGGGCAGATTCACTAAAGGGCAACGTGTCTGTCACTAGCGAAAAATCAGAAATCACCTGACATCGGCAACTCACTAACAGGCATAGAGGACAATTCGCTAGCGAACGAGAACATCACTAGCGTTCATTCGCACTCTATCGCCAGTCGTTACTCTGCAAATTCACTAAGATGTGAATTTTATTGAATTTATTCGGTGGTAGTCAGTTTAAAGAGAATGGCACACCATGTGATTAATCACTAGCAATAAATCTCTGCTTCTACGAGCAACTTATCTCTTGTAAAAGCTTTCCCATAGGCAATAATGTGAATTGCTGGTGGTAAAATCTCATGTGTTGCTTCAATCTCCCAAAAGAGGAAACTTCAAACGTTTTTGGGAGACTGAAGTGACACATGGGTTTTACTACCAGAGATTCATATTATTGCTGGTGGGAAAGCTTTTACAGGAGATTAGTTACCAGCAGAAGCAGAGATGTATCACTGGCGATTAATCTCCTGGTGTGTCATTGCCCTAATAGCATGGGTTTATTGTCACAGCTATAGGTTGGGCAGTGGGGTCCTTATCAGTGTGGGTGAATGGGGTTAAAAGCAGACGTCAGTAACGCTTGAAAGGGCCTGATTTGATTTGGAGGGTTCCATTGTTTTCTTCTGAAAATACCTGGAATATTTCGGTAGCTGGAGACCCTGCATACCTATAGGGACCAAGATAACGGCAGCATATAAGGGTCAGGGCACGCAGGCAGATTCAGGGAGATTAGTCGCCATAGACAAATCTCGTGTTCTTCAGGGCGACTAACCTCCCCAAACTGCCATCCCAGCGGATGGCACTCGGAACAATTCGTTGTCCGAAGTTGCCATCCCAGAGTGCCATCCCGCCAGCGATTTACATTTTAGCTGGCAGGGCTAAAATCTACCTGTGTGCCCTGACCCGAATGGGTATGGGCTTCCAGTGGTGATGTTGGTGTTGTAAGACTTCATTGTTGTGAGGGGAGCATCCTATAACCAAGGGCTGACAGAAACAGGCTACTTATCCCAGGGATTTTTACTGTATATCCATCTGTTTAAGTTGATTAATTGCTAATGTTATCAATTGGGGCAAGTAACTCCTATAGTATCGTATAATGTCTTACTTACTTAAATACCCTTCCAACATCCTTCAGTACAGTATGAAATCTATAAGAGACATAAAAAGACTACACCACAAAATGTTAGAAGTGTTCAAGACTCTCTTGTTATAATAATATAATAATAAAATGAATGGCAAATAGTCATAGTTATAGGCATACAAAAATTAATTAGCTCCCTAGATTAAGGGGAAACATAGAAGCTTTCTTAATTTGATTCTGGACTTGCCTACAGATAAAGTGACTTTAAAGGATAAGTAAACCTTTAAAAAAAGTAACAACAGTGCCACCTGCTGGTACAGTCATCAGAAGGAAAACAGAGAAGTGTTCGGACGTTGCTATGTTCAAGAAAGAGATCAGAAGCTTCAGATGCCATTTCGCATCTCCTTGCCAAGCAGAGCAACATCAAAACACTTCTCTGTTTCTCTTCTGAAGATAGATCTCTTTGACAGTGCAGTTACAAGAAGTGACCAGCACTTTGTGCCGTTACACATATATTCTATTGGCAGTTAATAAAACCTTTATAACTGTGAAACTCAAAAAAAACAATTAATGTACATTGCAAAAATTCTTAGAAAAGCACTCTGAGCAATTTTACATTCGTTTTTATAAGGTTTTTTGAAGCATCCCCAATCCCTGTGATTCTCCAAACTGTCACTGAATAGCAACAGCCAGGCTATATGTTTTCGGCAGCACTTTTTTCCAGCCCCACTCTAACTGCTGTTCTGGATTTTTAGAGAAACACACGCACAGTTAGTTGTATGAGAACTCTCCTAGAAGCTGTGTGTGTGTTTTGGTTCCATGCGTCTAAAGCCTGTTACTGACTCTGCCTTTTGTCCCATGGTAGAAATGGACAAGGTTATGCTTTGTAGTTGATTTGATTACTGAGCCAGACTTAATAATGAGTAGTGACAGAAATCCCGTTGTTGTATTGACAGTATCTGTTACGGATGAGTGAACTGTTTCCCATGCACGCAGTGTGGCTTGCCTGTTGCAGCTGTTGGTTTTGGGCACAAGAACTCATTGCTTTGGCAGTAATTTACATTTTTTAATGAACTGTTAGAAACCGTAACTTGTTTTATTGTTTCCAGCTAAATGACTGATTCAAATGATCAGTTAACAGATATGTCCATTCGGGTTCCAGTGTTCAGCAAGGATGTGTATCCTGATTAAACACCTGCACTTTATGTTTAATACAGAGAAAAAGAGTGGTTGGTTAATGAATAAAAGCAATATTCGTTCCTCCACCTCTTGCTACTTCCTAATGTCCAAAATGCTTATATGCTGTCAATCCTGAAATCTGCCTTAGGCCTCACCATCATCACTCAGTGTTTTGTAGCTATCCTCCTGGTGCACCTGTTCTGCCCTCTATTGCGGTTTCACACGTGCAATAGTAAGAATACCCTTGTATTAAGGCCTAGCTCATGGTACTAAAACCTGTGGTTATAGGTGAGCATTTATACATATACAGTAAATAAGTATACACAGTTATGGGGTAATGTATTAAATGGGTCTTAATTTTGCTACTTGTCTAGTAGCTCATAGCAACCAATCAACACGCAGCATTTCTTAGTCAGCCATCTGATTGCATTAGACTAACGTAAGAATTTTTATTACATATAAGGCTGAGATCCACACAGTTCCTGGAAACTTCATCACAAGGAATTTTTTTGGGTGCAAGTCTAGAATCACTATGCTCAAGTGGCTGGAGTTAAGTAAAGATTGTCACCTGAAGCAGTGGGAACCTGTTATTTGCAGCAATAAATCACTCTTCACTACTGGGTTATCTGACAGGACAAAGCTTGTAGATGCCAGGAGAGGAGAGCTACCTGCCTGAATGTGAAATGTCAACGTTAGTGTGTTACAGGAGGAATAATTGTCTGGGCCTGTTTTTCATGCTAATGGCTGTTTTTCGCTATTTGGACAAAGACACAAGGTTCCAGTGAAATTCATGACGTCAAGAATCTTATTTTGTGGTAACAGTTTGGGGAAGAGTCTTACCTGTTTCCGTTTCCCATGCACAAACTTAGGTTCTTTCAGGGCCTCGGACTGGGGTGTCCAGGGCCTCCCACCCAGTTGCTATTTCCTCAAACCTGCCTCCCCCTCCCCTGAGGGATGGAGCTCCCAAAGTTAATAGCAGGCCGAGAGTAGCATGCCTGGGTCAGTGGGGCCCACTGGGTTTTCTCAAGTGTCCCGCTGGCCCAGTCAGACTCTGGTCACAGGGATCTTTGGTTACGTAGTGTATATTATAGAAATATGCAGAATACACTCCAATAAGCAGTTTTGCAATGATTATTCCGACAGCTCCTGCATTGAACAAGGATCCTGTAGCTCAGTGGTTAATTAACAAAGCAGGAGGCTTCTCCAATCACAAGCCTTCTTGTATAGGATTCCATTCAATGCCAAGTCACAGTGTTTGGCTCTGAAGGGATAGAGCAGCATCCTCAAATCTTCAGTGAGAACCAATGGTCATTTTTATTGTGTTCTGCCTGTCAGGGCCACAATACTCCCCATTGGGTATATTGCAAAAGTGCAGATACTTTAATGATGCAATATATTAATTCATGTATTTTAATTTTCCCTGTATATTTCAGGTCTTTATATCCCAAATGCTTTCCCACTCTGTTTTACTGTAAATACCCCTGAGGAATACAAGGGACTTGTTCCACAAACCTGAGAGGTGTCATTTTTGTTGGACTAGACACACACATACAGTGGTGTGCAAAACTATTTGCCCCCTTCCTGATTTCTTATTCTTTTGCATGTTTGTCACACAAAATGTTTCTGATCATTAAACACATTTAACTATTAGTCAAAGATAACACAAGTAAACACAAAATGCAGTTTTTAACCCTTTCCCTGCCAGCCGTTTTGTCCTAGATGCGAACATCTACTGCCAAGCAGTTTTTAGATATTTTGCACTCTTTAACTTTAAGGGCCTTTCCTGGGGTGGTCTTTTAGTTAACCCAGGAAAACAATATATTGTTTTTTTCAGGACAACCTGAACTTTCACAATATGCAAGAATTTTGGTGTAATTCTACTTCTCTAAAAAAAATATTGGATTCTAAGTGTCAAATAAAATGAAAAAAATCATGTTGCACGAAGAACAATCACATATATCAGAAACATCATTCATTTTATGTACGAGAACACAGCCGATTTAGAAAGGTCTATGTCTCTTGAACGCGACAATACCAAATATATATAGTTTTATGGAGATTTCTCACTTGTATAGCTCAAAATCTACAAGCAGTACACAACCAAATTTCCAAAGCAACACTCCCCAAACGGCATACTTTTGATTTCAAGGCCAAACATTCCGCTAACAGTAGGTTTAACCTAGAAAACTACCCATTACTAGAAAGAACAGATTCTGGTGAATCAAAAATGGGTAGAAATATCTTTGTACTCCAAACCACCAAGTTGCAATTGTTTCCTAAAGTTATTATGTTTTATAGAAATTGGTGAATTTTTTGAAAAATGACCTCAAAGCTTCCACTCTACAGCAACATATCTCCCACACATCATTAGGTATCAATGTAAAACACCCCAAATATAAAATCCTGGGTCCACTGAACAGTTTGATGCCCAATATGAATAGATGTACCCAAGCACGTGGCATAGGAGGCCCCAAAAGGAAGACCCCCCGTTTGTTCTGTCATTTCAGATACTGCAAAATCAACACATTTACATCGTTTTGGGGGGCGGCAAAGGTAGAAAAAAGTACGTTCACCCCAGAAAACCATATATTTTCGGAAAGTACACATTCCCCTGAATCCAAATTGGGTATGCATGTCTTTCTACACCAAAGTACCAAGCGGCAAACCATTCCTAAATTTGGTGATTTTGGCAACATTTCCAAAAATCACCTAAAAATTTCTACCCTGCAGCATCGTATTACCCACATACTTTTAGGTATCAAGAGAAATCACCCCAAATATGAAAGCCTAGGGTCCTCTGAACAGTTTGATGCCCAATATGTATAGGTGTACCCAAGCAAGTGGCATATAGGGGCCTGAAAAGGAAGACCCCCATATGGTCTGCCATTTCAGATACTTCAAAATCAACACATTTACATCGTTTTGAGGGGGGCAAATGTAGAAAAAAGTAAGTTCACCCCAGAAAACCATATATTTTCGGAAAGTACACATTGCCACGAACCTAAATTGGGTATGCATGTCTTTGTACTCCAAAGTACCAAGCCGCAAATCATTCCTAAATTTGGTGATTTTGGTGACATTTCCAAAAATCACTTAAAAATGTCTACCCTGCAGCATCGTATTTCCCACATACTTTTAGGTATCAAGAGAAATCACCCCAAATATGAAAGCCTAGGGTCCTCTGAACAGTTTGATGCCCAATATGTATAGGTGTACCCAAGCACGTGGCATATAGGGGCCCTAAAAGGAAGACCCCCATATAGTCTGACATTTCAGGTACTGCAAAATCAACACATTTACATTGTTTTGGGGGGGCAAAAGTAGAAAACAGTAAGTTCACCCCAGAAAACCATATATTTTCGGAAAGTACACATTCCCACGAATTCAAATTGGGTATGCATGTCTTTCTACGCCAAAGTACCAAGCCGCAAATCATTCCTAAATTTGGTGCTTTAGGTGACATTTCCAAAAATCACCTCAAAATATCTACCCTGCAGCATCGTATTACCCACATACTTTTAGGTATCAAGACAAATCACCCCAAATATGAAAGCCTAGGGTCCTCTGAACAGTATGTATGCCCGATATGTATAGGTGTACCCAAGCACGTGGCATACAGGGGCCCCAAAAAGAAGACCGCCATATAGCCTGTCATTTCAGGTACTGCAAAATCAACACATTTACATCGTTAGGGGGGGGGGGCAAAAGTAGAAAACAGTAAGTTCACCCCAGAAAACCATATATTTTCGGTATGTACACATTCCAACGAATCCAAATTGGGTATGCATGTCTTTCTACGCCAAAGTACCAAGCCGCAAATCATTCCTAAATTTGGTGCTTTAGGTGACATTTCCAAAAATCACCTCAAAATATCTACCCTGCAGCATCGTATTACCCACATACTTTTAGGTATCAAGACAAATCACCCCAAATATGAAAGCCTAGGGTCCTCTGAACAGTATGTATGCCCGATATGTATAGGTGTACCCAAGCACGTGGCATACAGGGGCCCCAAAAGGAAGACCCCCATATAGTCTGTCATTTCAGGTACTGCAAAATCAACACATTTACATTGTTTTGGGGGGGGCAAAAGTATAAAATAGTAAGTTCACCCCAGAAAACCATATATTTTCGGAAAGTACACATTCCAACGAATCCAAATTGGGTATGCATGTCTTTCTACGCCAAAGTACCAAGCCGCAAATCATTCCTAAATTTGGTGATTTAGGTGACATTTCCAAAAATCACCTCAAAATATCTACCCTGCAGCATCGTATTACACACATACTTTTAGGTATCAAGACAAATCACCCCAAATATGAAAGCATAGGGTCCTCTGAACAGTTTGATGCCCAATATGTATAGGTGTACCCAAGCATGTGGCATATAGGGGCCCAAAAGGAAGACCCCCATATAGTCTGTCATTTCAGGTACTGCAAAATCAACACATTTACATCGTTTTGGGGGGGGGGGCAAAAGTAGAAAACAGTAAGTTCACCCCAGAAAACCATATATTTTCGGAAAGTACACATTCCCACGAATCCAAATTGGGTATGCATGTCTTTCTACGCCAAAGTACCAAGCCGCAAATCATTCCTAAATTTGGTGATTTTGGTGACATTTCCAAAAATCACCTCAAAATATCTACTCTGCAGCATTGTATTACCCACATACTTTTAGGTATCAAGAGAAATCACCCCAAATATGAAAGCCTAGGGTCCTCTGAACAGTTTGATGCCCAATATGTATAGGTGTACCCAAGCACGTGGCATATAGGGGCCCTAAAATGAAGACCCCCCTTGTATGTTCTGTCATTTCAGGTACTGCAAAATCAACACATTTACATCGTTTTGGGGGGGGGGGCAAAGGTAGAAAAAAGTAAGTTCACCCCAGAAAACCATATATTTTCGGAAAGTACACATTCCCACGAATCTAAATTGGGTATGCATGTCTTTCTACTACAAAGTACCAAGCCGCAAACCATTCCTAAATTTGGTGATTTTGGGGACATTTCCAAAAATGACTTCAAAATTTCGACCCTGCAGCATCGTATTACCCACATACTTTTAGGTATCAAGACAAATCACCCCAAATATGAAAGCCTGGGGTCCTCTGAACAGTTTGATGCCCAATATGTATAGGTGTACCCAAGCACGTGGCGTATAGGGGCCCCAAAACGAAGACCCCCATATGGTCTGTCATTTCAGGTACTGCAAAATCAACACATTTACATTGTTTTGAGGGGGGCAAATGTAGAAAAAAGTAAGTTCACCCCAGAAAACCATATATTTTCGGAAAGTACACATTCCCATGGATCTAAATTGGGTATGCATGTCTTTGTACTCCAAAGTACCAAGCCGCAAACCATTCCTAAATTTGGTGATTTTGGGGACATTTCCAAAAATGACTTCAAAATTTCGACCCTGCAGCATCGTATTACCCACATACTTTTAGGTATCAAGACAAATCACCCCAAATATGAAAGCCTGGGGTCCTCTGAACAGTTTGATGCCCAATATGTATAGGTGTACCCAAGCACGTGGCGTATAGCGGCCCCAAAACGAAGACCCCCATATGGTCTGTCATTTCAGGTACTGCAAAATCAACACATTTACATTGTTTTGAGGGGGGCAAATGTAGAAAAAAGTAAGTTCACCCCAGAAAACCATATATTTTCGGAAAGTACACATTCCCACGGATCTAAATTGGGTATGCATGTCTTTGTACTCCAAAGTACCAAGCCGCAAACCATTCCTAAATTTGGTGATTTTGGGGACATTTCCAAAAATGACTTCAAAATTTCGACCCTGCAGCATTGTATTACCCACATACTTTTAGGTATCAAGACAAATCACCCCAAATATGAAAGCCTGTGGTCCTCTGAACAGTTTGATGCCCAATATGTATAGGTGTACCCAAGCACGTGGCGTATAGGGGCCCCAAAACGAAGACCCCCATATGGTCTGTCATTTCAGGTACTGCAAAATCAACACATTTACATTGTTTTGGGGGGGGGGGCAAAGGTAGAAAAAAGTAAGTTCACCCCATAAAACCATATATTTTCGGAAAGTACACATTCCTGCGAATCCAAATCGGGTATGGATGTCTTTGTACTCCAAAGTACCAAGCCGCAAACCATTTCTAAATTTGGTGAATTTGGTGACATTTCCAAAAATCACCTCAAAATTTTCACCCTCTAGCATCGTAGTTCCCACATACTTTTAGGTATCAAGAGAAATCACCCCAAATATGAAAGCCTGGGGTCCTCTGAACAGTTTGATGCCCAATATGTATAGGTGTACCCAAGCACGTGGCATATAGGGCCCCAAAACAAAGACCCTCAAATGGTCTGTCATTTCAGGTACTGCAAAATCAACACATTTACATTGTTTTGGGGGGGGGCAAAGGTAGAAAAAAGTGCGTTCACCCAATAAAACCATATATTTTTGGAAAGTACACATTCCTGCCAAATCGCAAGCCTTTCCTAAATTTGGCGATAAAAGCAACTGTTTTTACATTTCTGAAAATCGCCTAAAAATATTGCAATTGGCCGCATTTATCTCACCCAATTTCTTACATACAATTGTAAAACACCATAAATATTGATGCCAAGGGTCTACTGAACAGTTTGATGCCCAATATGCATAGATATACCAAGGCAGCTGGCATGTGCGGACCCCAAATAAAAATAGTGAATATGAGTTTTCTCCGCTGCCGATTCGCCTTCTGTGAACATAGACCCTTGACTTCATATTATTTGCCTCAAGACCCTCCTAACAGCAATGACCCCCCAAAACCATACACTTTTGGAAAGTACACATTCTGCCGATTCCAACAAAGATAACAACGTCTTTCTACACGAAACTACCAAACTGCAAAGCTTTTCTAAACATATAGATTTTTACAACATTTCTGAAAATCGCCTAAAAATGTTGCAGTTTGCCGCATTTATCACACACAATGTTTTACGTACAAAGAAAAATCTCTCTAAATATGGACGTCAGAGGTCTAATAAATAGTTTGATGCCCAATATGTATAGATTTACCAAAGTATGTGTTGTGTATGGACCCCAAATGAAAAACGTGCCTATGAATTTTCACGCTAGCCAACTAAGCTGCAGAAAAGAGAACCCTAACTGTACGTTATGTGCCGTAAGACCCCCAAACTGTAAAAAGACCCCCAGAAACCCATATATTTTTGGAAAGCACATATTTTGGCGGATCAAACTAAGTAAAATCTATCTTTCTATACCAAAGCACCAAACAGCAAAACGATACTAAAGATACATAAGGAACAATAATGCAGGGATAAAATTGCAATAAAACCACAAAAATAGCATAAATTAATGAAATAACAAAATAATTGTTCTGACAGCGTAATTAGTGGCTGAAATCGATTATCCAATAGTCATGCTGCCAAAATAACACGTTTTTAGGCAAAAAAACAAAAGATAACAGTATAATGAATTCGTAAAAAAAAAAAAAAAAAACACCTGTTTGTGTATACATATTTGTGCACTAATAAAAGTTATCTGAGTGTGCAAATACATGTAAATAAGTGTAAATAAGTGTAAATAACTGTACAAAAAGGACCAAGTGTGCTAAAATTAAAAAAAAATTTTAAAAAATTCCAATCTTTACTAAAATGCATAAATGTACTGTAAGTATGTGTAGGTGCAGGTAAGTGTGTAAAAAAAACGTGCACTTACCGTTTTTGGAGCAGGAGAATCGCTGTCTTCTTTGGAGGAGTCCTGGCAGCGTGTCTGCAGAGTTGCTGCGCAGCAGGAAGTGCGTGGGCGGCTCTGCAGGCAGGAAGAAGGTGAGTGTAGTAGCAGACGCTCCATGCGATGCGTCTGCTACTTTGAAGTCGGATCTGCGACAATCGAGTCGCAGATCCGACTTGACAGCCCCCCAGCCTCGTTGCCTAGGGGGCTGTCTTCTCTCCCCACTCTCTGCGGAGGCGGCAAAAGCTGCCGAAGCAGAGAGAGAGCTCAGCTGCCAAAGAACGTACAATGTACGTTCTTGGCAGCCTGAGCATTTGCCTGCCAGCACGTACGCTGTACGTGCTTGGCAGGCAAAGGGTTAAATGAGGGTTTTTATTATTTAGGGAGAAAAGAAATCCAAATCTACATTTTCACATGTGGCCTCTCGGATGAGTTGTCTCTGCGCTCTTGGGGTCATTTTCTTCGGCCGGCCACTCCTGGGAAGGTTCACCACTGTTCCATGTTTTTGCCATTTGTGGATAATGGCTCTCACTGTGGTTCGCTGGAGTCCCAAAGCTTTAGAAATGGCTTTATAACCTTTGAAATTGAACTCAGGTGTGATAAACCACAGTTAATTTATTTTTTAACAAGGGGGCAATCACTTTTTCACACAGGCCCATGTAGATTTGGAGTTTTTTTTTCTCCCTTAATAACGTAAACCTTCATTTAAAAACTGCATTTTGTGTTCAATTATGTTATCTTTGACTAATAGTTAACAGTTTTTGATGAGCAGAAACATTTAAGTGTGACAAACATGCAAAAGAATAAGAAATCAGGAAGGGGGCAAATAGTTTTACACACCACTGTATCTGTATCAGACATAATAAATACTACCCCATCATATGCCAGAAAACAGAGCATCATACCCTCTATAAGCCTGCTTCCACTTGACCATTAATTGCTCCCCGTCAAATACATTTAGGCACTACTTTACAACTGTTTACACAACCCTAATGGAAAGTAATTCTGAAGCAATAAACATTGCTAATTTGAAAATCACAGTTCTCACGGGTAATTTCTGCATGGACAATAAATAGAATGTTAAGAATACAGAAAATATTTCACTTTATAGAAACAGACCCCCAAGGGGCATTTTTAAGATTCCCTCTTACCTATGCTTTTGTTGTCAGGGCTGCCATCAGAAATCACTGGGAACTGCACAACAACATTTGTCTGGGCCCGCTTGCTACCCCTCCCTCACCCATCAGTACGAAGGCCACACAAGACACAAGTGTTAAAACATTAAGTGCCCTCCTTAAAAAAACATTTGTGGCCAGGGCCCCTGATTGTTGTGTTATATCTCTGAACAAGTTGACTCATCTGAATTAGGGATGATCCTGCTTCTGTTATGTTTGGAGTGTTTACATTACCTTTGGCTGGTGGTACTGTAAGATGCTTTGTCCTTAAACTATTCTGAAAACTTTTGACTGTAAAACAGCACTGTATTACTGTGGAAGACCAGTTTCAGTCAAAAAACAATGGAGATTTATGCAAAGATGAAACATATAGCTAGGTCAAATATAGTTCTATAGCAGCCATGGATGAATGAAAAAATTACATAGTCAACACCAACAAAAAGAAGATGCTTCTTTTGTCCCTTCCCCCTAGGTTTGTGTGTTACAGGTATGGGACTTGTTATCCAGAATCCTTCCAGGCCCGGACTGGCAATCTGTGGGTTCTGGCAAATGCCAGAGGGGCTGCTGTATGGTTCCATAGAAAGTTACCATATAGTGGGCTGGTAGGAGGCTGTTTTGGGCTGGTAGGGGCTGTTTGGGCCTCTGTGTACTTGGAATGGCAGGGCCTATTTTGACTCCAAGTCCAGGCCTGCTTGGGACCTGGGGTTTTCTGGATACTGGATCTTTCAGTCATTTGGATCTTGATACCTTAAGTGTACTAGAAAATCATGTAAACATTAAATAAACCCAAATAGGCTGGGTTTGCTTCTAGAAGGATTGGTTATATCTTAGTTTGGATAAAGTAGATTCTATGGGAGAAAACTTTTTCGTAATTCAGAGCTTTCTGGATAACAGGTTTCCGGATAACCGATCCCATACTTATACTGAGTCGGCTTGCATCTTTTAAACCATGGCATGTGTTTTGGTGTCATTAGGGGCATGGAGCGCTCTATAGCAGAAATAATCCTCTAAAATGTTATCATTCTCTATACAGGTATGGGACCTGTTATCCAGAATGCTCGGGACCTGGGGTTTTCCGGATCACGGATCTTTCTGTAATTTGGGTCTTCATGCCTTAAGTCTACTAGAAATTCATTTAAACATTAAATAAACTCAATAGGCTGGTTATGCTTCCAATAAGGGTTAATTATATCTTAGTTGGGATCAAGTACAAGCTACTGTTTTATTACTACAGAGAAAAAGGAAATCATTTTTAGAAATTTGAATTATTTGGATAAAATGGAGTCCGTAATCCCATACCTGTACAATAAATAACAGAATGCTGTGCAGTAGAAGGTGTAAAATAATTCTTCAATTTCATTTTAAATTGCTGAATGTTATTGACCACACTATATGTGAAACAATGCAGTACTTAATACATTTTAACTCTGCCACATCAGTTTGTTTAATTATATTACACTCTTCTGTACATGGCACTTAATTCATGTGGCAGTTGGAATCCCACTACAACAGTCACATCCTCACTATGGAGCATATATATCAAAGCCTGCTAATAGAATTCACAGCTTTGTCTTTTCCGGTTGTCAGGGCCACAGGGGGGGGTAATTCACACATTGATAAATATGAAAACACACAAGTCAACAGAGGGCGGTAAACTGTGACCATTATTTTCACCCTCTGATAAATACGCCCCTAAATTTGTATCACTTTAACCCAGACCAACCAAACCAGACCAACTTATAATCAAGCTTTCCCTGTTTTGTTTTGGAGAGGGGGTAGAATGAAAACTGATTGGTTGCTATGAGACAATGTCCAAGCACAAACGCAATTGAATTGAACGAGGGCCAATATCTTGTTTTGTTCTAAAGCAGAATAAAATCATTGCCTGTGATTTTGGAGAACAAATACCTATTTTATCAGGGCACTAGCTTGCAGTTCAGACTGGTGCATTGTGACATCTAGTGGCTAGAATGTATATACAGCATATTTTAAAATGAGAACAAATGGAAGAGAGAAAATAGTAAATTATTAAAAAAAGGCATCAGGATGATTTGTAGCTTGGCTACAGTTTAGTCATAGTCATCTCTCTGCAGAATTATGACAGCTAGGAGATTAATAAGTGCAGGAAATAGGATATATTACTTTATGCAGTGCAGGGAGATCATGTATTTGTCCTCAAGTGCGTGTTCAAAGAAAAATCAGCATCAAAGAACCCTGATTTACTATGCCATTCTCATCTAACTTATTAAAGTTTCTAGATGTTCTGTTAGTAACTTGGCTGAAACAAGGCAAACATAAACAACATAAATAATGGTACCAGTATGGTTGTAACAGATACAGATAAGGCAAATGTGTTAAATCAGTTATTTTCTTCAGTGTATACAATAGAGGAGTCTGGGTTCACAGGCTCACTTAATAACTGCACGAATGGTTCAGCTCAATCTAGTCAGTGGCTGACTCAGGATATGATTCAAAAAGCTTTAATACAAATTAATGTAAACAAGGCTCCAGGGCCTGATGGCATACACCCCCGGGTTCTAAGAGAGCTTAGTTCAGTTTTAGACCAGCCCTTATTTCTGATTTTCTCAGATTCACTGTCATCTGGTATGGTGCCTATGGATTGGAGAAAAGCTGATGTTATTCCAATATTTAAAAAGGGATTACGATCTCAGCCTGGCAATTATAGGCCAGTAAGCTTGACATCTGTGGTGGGCAAATTATTTGAAGGCTTGTTAAGGGATCACATTCAAAATTTTGTCCTAATGAATGGCATTATGAGCAACAATCAGCATGGCTTTATGAAGGATAGGTCATGTCAGACGAATTTGATTGCATTTTATGATGTATGATTATGAAGTAAGATTCTGGATACTGGGGGGGCAGTAGATGTGATCTATTTGGATTTCGCCAAAGCGTTTGATACTGTGCCCCACAAACGACTGCTTTCTAAACTAAGGTCTGTTGGGCTTAATGAAGTCATTTGCACATGGATAGGAAACTGGCTACAGGATCGGGTACAGAGGGTAGTTGTTAATGGGACATTCTCTACTTGGAGTAAGGTTCTTAGTGGGGTCCCCCAGGGCTCAGTATTGGGTCCACTTTTATTTAATTTGTTCATTAATGACTTAGGGGAGGGTGTTGTAAGTAATGTATCAGTGTTTGCAGATGACACAAAATTATCCAGCCCAATTAATTCCATCCAGGATGTGGCATCCTTGCAACATGATCTTGACAAACTGGCAATCTGGGCAGCTAAGTGGCAAATGAGATTCAATGTTGATAAATGTAAAGTCATGCACCTGGGATGTAAAAATATCCAAGCCACTTATACCCTTAATGGGACTGCACTAGGCAAATCCATTATGGAAAAGGACCTTGGAGTCCTTGTAGATGATAAACTTGGCTGTAGCAAGCAATGCCAGTCAGCAGCATCAAGGGCAAATAAGGTCTTGAGCTGTATTAAAAGGGGCATAGAGTCAAGGGAGGAGGGGGTCATTCTTCCACTGTATAGAGCACTTGTAAGGCCCCATCTAGAATATGCCGTACAGTTTTGGTATCCATCACTCAAACAGGACATTATTGTATTAGAGAGGGTACAGAGAAGGGCAACTAAGCTGGTAAAAGGTATTGAAAATCTTAGCTATGAGGAAAGACTGGCCAAATTGGGGATGTTCACGCTGGAGAAGAGGCGCTTAAGGGGTGATATGATGACTATGTATAAATGTATAAGGGGATCATATAATGATCTCTCTAATGCTTTATTTACCAGTAGGTCTTTCCAGCTGACACAAGGTCACCCATTCCGATTAGAAGAAAAGAGGTTCCGCCTAAATATTCGGAAGGGGTTTTTTACAGTGAGAGCTGTGAAGATGTGGAATTCTCTCCCTGAATCAGTTGTACAGGCTGATACATTAGATAGCTTTAAGAAGGGGTTGGATGGCTTTTTAGCAAGTAAGGGAATACAGGGTTATGGGAAATAGCTCATAGTCCAAGTTGATCCAGGGACTAGTCCGATTGCCATTTTGGAGTCAGGAAGGAATTTTTCCCCCTCTAAGGCAAATTGGAGAGGCTTCAGATGGGTTTTTTGCCTTCCTCTGGATCAACTGGCAGATAGGTAGTTAATAAAAAAAAAAAAATGTTGAACTCGATGGACATGTGTCTTTTTTCAACCTTACTTACTATGTTACTATGTATGTTACTATGTAACATAACATCATAAATAACATTGGGGTGAACATAAAAAATAGTCAATGAATGCATTCAGTTTTTTTTTAAAAAAAATTGTCCTGCCATTTATATTTAATATTTATGTCCAAAGGAAGCACCACCTATTAACTGGGTACCCCTCGTTATAATTAGCATAGGTTCTCCAGCATAGTCACAAATAAGATCACGGTCAATTCAAAGTCTCAAAGACTTTAGTAGGACTGTCCATACAAGAACACAGGGGGGTTGGGCTTATAAGAATGTGGGCATGGTTCAAAGCCAAAAAGTGGGCATGTTTAGACATAACATGGAATGGCCTGCATGGACCAGAGGTCTAATTTGTTGTTTTTCAAAGCTAAAGAACAGATGCAAATATCAATTTCTTCTCTGTGGCTAAACTTTCTCTAGAACGGAGTATATCCTTTATGAAACAAATTAGACATCTACCAGAGAAAAGACCATTAACCCCTTTGTGACACACTGGAAGTGTATGGGAGATGTTTTAGGTTTTGCAGGTGACCCACAGGATCTTGTCATGCAACAGCACAAGATTTTGTGGAATGCTACAAAATCTGATCCCCTAAGGGGTAATGTAACAAAAAGCATAAACTGAAAAATCATTTGCATAAATAAGAACAAAAATTAGCCACCAGCTGTGGATCCAACACCATCCAACAACATCTCCCCATGCAGTTCTGCTTAGACTCTTCACTAGCATATGCAGATTTGCCCATGTAAGCTGCTGGTCTGTTAAAACTGCCAGGACGTAGGACTGTTGCAGATCAATTTTCACTATGCTCCATCTATTAATTCTCAAAAAGGTTGTTACTTTTCCAGCTGTATACATCAGATCAAGTATGGAGGTGTGTGGTTTTAAAGAAAACATTTGAAAGAAGGGGTGCCACTATGGATCTAGTGCTGTAGATTCTATGATCCATGGCCCATAAAGGGTTAAAGCTCCTGCATCCAACAGTTTAGAGGGCGAGTGAACAAAGAGTTAAATCAATTGCAAACTTTTAGAGTCAGTGACCCGTCTTGCTGAAAAGTAGGCTACAACAGGGAAACATGGGGGCTGGGTGACAAAGCAAACTGATTATTAAACTGTCAGTTCTGGAAATTGCTTCCATAAAAATTGAAGCAATTTCATTTTACATTGGCAAAGGTGACTGAATACATTGTACTTCTGCTATAATGCAGGTACCTTTTAAACTCTGTCCCCTCTGTTTGTATAACGATATTATGCTGTTCTGTACATGACAATGATTGTCATGTACGGAACTTGAATTGATGTGGCAGTTGGGATCACACTATACCGGTCACTATTGTACTATATAAAATATTAGTAGATCTAAATCTAAAGCAATGAATTGGTGTAAACTTATTTAGAAGGGTCCTCTGAACACTTTTGCCATTTACACTAATTGTTTCTACAAGTGGTTTCTGAGATATTTGTAGTGTTAGACCATCAATGGTAGACATGGTTCAACTGATTTCTATGAGGGCCCAATTAATATACAAGTTGTTTTTAGGTTTTCCAATTGTTCTTGGTTTATGTAGTTTCACTTTGATTTTGCTTTAGAATTACCAAAGTATGTGGTTTATATTTTTGAGCTTTGACAGTGATACAATTTGTTGTATGTTGCCATTAAGTTATGGAGGTTGTAAAACGCACACAGAAGAAGAATAACGGCTATTTAAGCTTTTATTTATTCTAACATGTTTCAGGCATCAAGGGCCCTTTTTCAAGTTACACTTGTTCAGAGATATCACAAGTAGGATAGTCAGTGATGGAGCATCCAGAGAACCACTACAAACACTTTTTTATTAAATCTTCAACTTGTGTCCTTGAATGTTGTGTACTTAACTTCAATCAACATGAAAAATACACTAGTGTATTAAAGGAACTGTAACGGCAAAAATGAAAGCGGTTTAAAGTAATTAACATATAATATACTGTAAGCATGCACTGGTAAAAGCTGTGTATTTGCTTCAGAAGACTACTATATAGTTTATATGGTATTTTTAAATAGGTTTTTATAGGAATAGTAACTCTAAAATCTGGTAATTAAAATATTATGAACTGTTGCTCTTAGAGCAAGCAGCGTGTTTGCTTCAAAAGACTACTATAATTTATATAAACAAACTGATGCGTAGCCATTGTCGGATTTTCAAATAAGATGATTATTAACTATAAGAATATAACGTATGATTATTTTACTCAATAGAATACATATTCATGATTGATATTATGCATATTTGATTAATCATATAGTGTTGAGTAATGAATGTTATATTTTATTTTATATAAATTAATGTTTAGTTGGTAAGAAACTTCTGTTCTGAAAAGGATGTTTTATCAGACTCCTAACAAAGGTGTATAACCTTTTTGCTTAAAGCAAATCTCAAAGGTTGTATAATCCTTGGTGTCTGTGTGAATAAGATGAGAACACCTTGAAGGATTTTACAAACTATCCACAGTATAGAGCACACCTGTTTGAGAGGGTAATAATTAATCAAGGACAGACCAATTTTGAATTGCTAGTGTATTCAAGTACTGTAGATTGTATGTGTACTGAAGGTATTAAGGAATCATAAAGTATTGTTTCAGTCTCAGACAATGTCAACAGTAATGTTTAACACCAGACTAAGGAGGTCTAAGAAGGCTATTATGTATTTTTTAGATCTTTTTAGGTCACGATGTTTGAGGCAATAGTGCCATCTACAGGTAGTGTAGGACATCACGCCCAGGGGTCAATGATTGACATTTTACCAAATATTTAGATTAAATGGTGATAGTTTAACTTTTTGGAGACTACCCTTCAATTCCAATTGGTTAATTGATTAATCCCAGGGGTTGAGTTTTAGACAGAAAGGAGGGATAAATTAGGAGACACTGGGATACTAGGAAAGAGAAAAAGAAAAGAAAGAATTAAAAAGAAACAAAAAAGGATAAGAAAAGGAGGGCTGACTGAAGAAGAAAAACTCTATATCTGAAAGAAAGAGAAGGAAAGAAATCTAAAACTACTTGGAGACTCAACTATAAGAAGACTCATTCTCCAACTAAAAAGAAAAGAACCAGATGTTTTTAAAGATCCAGAAAGTGAGATCAGGGTGACATCACAGGCCAGTGAAAAATCTACATCTGGTAAATAGAAATTTTTGTTATACTTTTTCTCGATTAAGTTGTACGCTTGGATATTTATTATTCCTATGTGTATTATAGTCATACCCTAAACATTGACTTTCCCAGAATTGCAAACTGGGAATAATCTGTTTAATTTGGGTCCGTTTTATTTTTCATTAATATATATATATATATATATTTCCAGAATGAACCAGCAACACAGGTTTTTTCAATAGAAGAGTGTATTCAGTATATTAGTAAAACATGTTCCAGCCAACGTGTCGTTTCGGTCCCCACTGGGACCTTTCTCAAGGCAACCACACCCTAAACATCATGTGATATATATAGAGCCAGTAAGCCATATGCAATTAAGGAATGACATCACATTCAAAGCAATAAAGTGATTGGTGCAAAATAGTGACTCTGTACACAACGTTAAAAAATCACATATTCATAAATATTCATAAACATCCTTAAATAAAGTGACAAGTGCTTGATAGTATATAAAAACCAATCCAGTAAATATATGCTTATCATGATTAGAATACTTAGTGCAGTGTAAGGGATACATATTAAAACAAGTTACAAATATCTGTAATAGATATAGAAAAAAATCCACAACTGATATAGAGAATTCCCAGTAGATCACAACTGTATTCTATAATGCTGACTCAATCTGAGGGGGCCCCCTGGCGATATTCTCCTTGCTAACCTATTTATATAGTGAAAAGCGCAGCGCAACTTAATATAATTACCATCATATCACTTCTATCACACATAAGTATATTCATATTCATCATATGCAATAAAAAACAATTAAATAGCATATAGGTAAGTATCTCGAGGGGGGTACCTTACAGCAACATGTATATCACATACACCACCATAATGTATGTTTCAGTCTGTGTTCAATTATTTTGGTAAAAAGCAATTCAATTGTAGGGCACTGTTCAAGCCACGGGGGAATACACATCCTAATTCGAATGTCCAAAATGCCTCCCTCTGGAGTAATAATTTGTCCACATCACCCCCTCTTGGTAAATCCGGTACACAGTCTATAGGCATACACTTAAATGATGAAGCCGGGTGTTTAGCCTGTAGCCAATGCTGAGCTAATGGCTGTTTTGAAATATCCTGCTTAGTTTCCTTCCTCGGTTTTGGATCCAATGCAGCTCGAATAGTTGCACGATGCATACTTATGCGTTCCCTTAATTGTCTATTGGTTTTCCCGCAATATAGGAGTCCACATGGACATTTTATTATGTACACAACGTTCCGTGAGGTGCAAGTGAGTCTATGCTTAATCTGATATGTTTTGCCACTGTAAGGGTGGTTAAACCTTTCTCCTGTAATCAGAGTATTACACATGACACAGTTCCCACATTTAAATGAGCCTAATTTTTGAATCAATTGTCGATTACTGCTATACTTGCTTACCGGATCCAGTTTGGATACAGGAGGAATAAGAACTTGAAGGAACTGTTGTCCCCTACGGATCCGGTAAGCAAGTATAGCAGTAATCGAATTTATGAATATGTGATTTTTTAACGTTGTGCACAGAGTCACTATTTTGCACCAATCACTTTATTGCTTTGAATGTGATGTCATTCCTTAATTGCATATGGCTTACTGGCTCTATATATATCACATGATGTTTAGGGTGTGGTTGCCTTGAGAAAGGTCCCAGTGGGGACCGAAACGTCACGTTGGCTGGAACATGCTTTACTAATATACTGAATACACTCTTCTATTGAAAAAACCTGTGTTGCTGGTTCATTCTGGAAATATATGAAAACTTTAACCGTGCAACTGGGTGTAGTCGAGAAGCGGAGTGCCACCCATCTTATCTATCTATCTATCTATCTATGATATCCAAGTTAACGATTTAATGGGGAAATAGGAAAATTTAAGGACAGAATTCCTTAGCAAATCAGAATCAGTTATATAATCCTCCTTTGAATCTAATCTATATAATACCTTGTTATTAAGTATTAAGAAGTGAAAGTATATATTATCTTGTGGATGCTTGCCGTTTATTAAGTAATATCTATTGGTCAATTTTACTTTATCATTGAATGTATATCAGGGAGTGTTTAATAGATTTTTTTTGTAAGAAGTAATTTCATTTTTGTCATATTCATATTTAAATAAATCAATTATTTTGTTAAATAGTTGTCCTGATTTTTCACCCTTTGTACCAATTGATTGGGAAGGCTCGATATTGAATTCAGAGTTGGGCATATATTATTTAAGACTCCTCCTGTTTATTACTTATAAGGAGCCTTAAATTCTTTTATATGATTTTTATCAAATATATGTTTAAATAGCCCAACACCATGGGGGCAGCCATTCAAGCTGCTGTAAAAAAGTAAAAAGTTTCGTAGCAGATAGATAATCCCTGTCCTATACATTGGTGTTTTATCTGCCGTTTCATTTGTGCCTTTTCCAGCTTGAATGGCTGCCCCCAAGACTACACATGAGCTTGTTTATATAAAACTATAGTAGTCTTCTGAAGCAAACACTCAGCTTGCTCTCAGAGCAACAGTACATTAGACTTTGGAGTTACTATTCCTATAAAAACCTATTTAAAAATACCATAAACAGAGGAGTCCGAGTATATTCCCATTTCATTTACCCATTCTACTGCCATCTGCTCATACTTTCTCTCCTTTTGTATGATCTTTTGCCCTGCTCTTCTCCATTTGGCTCTTTGCTCTTGTCTTATCCCCACTCTTTTTTTCAGTCTTTCCCCTTTTACACTGCACTTCACTCTTGCTCGTTTTCCCTTTAATATAAATAAGTTGTGTTCTTTTCCTTCAGATAATCTTCAAGATCTCTCACCTCTTCACCTACGTTTCATAGAACTCGCATATTGCAAACAATGATGGGGGGGAGCGATACAAACAGCTGACTAACATTACCTCTGATTAAAGTAGGTTAAGTTTCCTGCTTTGGGCAAGTCTGTGCACATTTCAATGTTTGCAATAAGCAGGTTCTATTTATAGCATAGCGACAGACCTGGGCACCAAGGGCCAAACAGTCAGAACTCCAAAACATTTTCTACTTGCTGAAACACTGGTAACCCCATGTTTGAGAGATTTGTGGTTAGTAGTGAGCTAAGCAGGCCACATGCAACTCACCCTCGGAATTGAGTGCACTCACATACAAAGTGACAACCAGCAAGGTAGTGGAAGGATGCTCAGCAGATAGATCCTTCAAATCTTGGGGGTGGGCAAAAATAAACCCATTCCTCTTCTGCCTACCCCCAATTCCAGTCCTACTTGTTTAAATCCAACATATTAATATAGCCAAGAAGGCACCAATACTTGCCCACTAAATGCCAGTTCACTGAAGTCTGTGGGAAAGAGTTTATATGTAGAGATCTCACAACAATGGTGTAGTAGCTTCCAAAAAGATATATTCAGGAATCATCCTATGGGGGTAGCTGTGAACTCATGTATGTACTTTTTCTTGCATCTTTTTTGTTGCATTATTGCTCGTACAAACTACAAAACATTAAATGACAGAAGTGGGCTTCTAGTCCTAAAAAGCTAGGGATTTACCTCCCATGATTCTTCTCTTATAGAGTAAAATGTCAAGTTTTTTTTTTGAATTTTTTTTTTTTTTTTAAAAAAGGCAGTATTAGAGGGTAGGGTTATTGAATCTTTCATGGAGTCCCATCCAAGGACATAATCTGATACAAGTATGATTAGCAACAAGATACTAATTGAGCAAAGTAACCCATATACAGTATAGGCATGAGACCCATTATTCATAATGATTTGGACCTGGGGTTTTCCAAACAAGGGATCTTTCTGTAATTCTGCTAAAACATATTTAAACCATTAAATAAACCCAAAAGAATTAGAATTGTTTAATTAAAATTGCCTTCCCATAATTCTGTGCTTTTGAGATAACCACTAGATGGTGCTGCATACACATTGTGCAAAACAATTTGCTAATCATTAAGGTCATGACTACTAGTCATCCATATCCCCAAAAGGGTGCTATATCCTATTTAATAGAGAGCTATTACAAAGCTTTTCCAGCCTCTTAACATGACAGTTATATAAATTTTTAAAATATTATTAAATAGCACAAATAGTCAGTGTCACTATTTTATTGTGGCAAAAGGTACTCAGAGTACATGGGGCAAGTGTAAATTTAAACTAACTTTATGGGTGTAAAGTATTATATATTTTCATAATGTGATTAAAGGTAAACTAACCTTAGCCTTACATTTCAGATTTTTTAAAGATACAGCTACTAAATTATTTGCAGTATTGCAGCCGTTTCCAGTTGGCAACTAAAAATGTGGTGATTGTGTGCGTGTGTGGGGGAGGTCACAGACTTTTTTCAGGGCCTCCCTTTCCATGGCATATCATTTAACAATCCTCAAGGTGGGTAATACAAAAACCCTTATAATTTTGGCCCAGAATGAGCGATAACGAAATTATGGGAAATGTTTATTAATGGGATACTAGTGGGGGTTCTAGTCACAAACCTGTGGTAACTAAAGAAGAAGGCGAGTAGACCACTGAACACTATCGCTTATTTTGACCTCACAAAAGAGTTCCTGGAGTAAACAATCAAATGAATAGGCAAACTATACAATTTGTGATTAACAGACAGACAGACAGACAAATGGCCAATGCAAAATTCCCTTGCTTGTGGAGGTAAGTCACGATACAAAGAATACTTCCTAGGGGGTAACACAGTAACTTCACCCAATTTTAAAGAAAGAATGCAACAGGTGGTCTGTAATATCTGGATTCTGATTCATATGATAGTTCTTGAATAAGGACCCAAAATCCCATTAAAAATATTATTCTTGTAACACTCTTAAACCACTTATATATCCCACAATGTTCGGGAAAACATATCAAAATAATAGGCAAATTATAGGAATTTTTAGATACCTTATTAAAATCAGTACCAAAAAAAACAAAAGAAAATTAGCACATAACTCATAGTTTAGTTATTATCTATCTTTGCTCCTGCCTTGAGCTGGAGGGGCTGTGGATTTCACTATATTATATCAATTTCCTAGAAAACAGAATTGAAAAGGCAGCATATACTGGATTAACCAAGATATAAGACTAAAGCTGGCCACACACGGATAGGCCCACAGGCTGCATGGATGGATACTTTAATACAGGCACTACACAAGGAAATCCACCTCCCAACATTTTTTACATCGAAAGTGGGATAAAAATATTTGCCGCGCATAGCATGGTGAAAAATTGTGGCGACACCCCCAAATCACCATATTAATTTTACACAATTTGGCAGGTTATTGAAGTATGAACACATTTCTGTTTTTATGTGTTATTATAGTTTTGCTAATGAAGGTGAATTGTGCCTTAAGCTGCTAGGCACAGTTTCCCCAAGAGACCTGCTTATCTTAAAAATGGGTTTATTTTTTTGCTTATATTAAATTGTTACAAAAGTATCTCTTCTGGGCTCTGCCAAAATCCAATTAAGTTAAAAACTTATTTTTCTGGTTGTTCAGTGCAGGAGATCAAAGAGACAGGACATTTCAGTAACAATTCGGTACTGCTGGTTGAGCCGTCAAAATCGGGACTGTCCTGCTCAAAACGGGACAGTTGGGAGGTATGCACTAAGGTCTGGTCTTAGTCTTGATTTTAAAACATTCCATCCACCCACAATAATAGTTATTATGGATAGCCAAACTTGCCCAGGTATCCACCATCACCAAGAAATGTAGACAACACACTACAGCAGGGATCCCCAACCTTTAGAACCCATAAGCAACATTCAGAAGTAAACGGAGTTGGGGAGCAACACAAATGAAAAATGTTCTTGGGGTGCCAAATAATGCTGTGACTGGCAATTTGGTAGCCTCTATGTGGGTTGTGAACCTAATTGAGGCTTTTTGGAAGTGCTTTGAGGCCACTGGGAGCAATATCCAATGGGTTGGAGAGCAACACGTTGCTCACGAGCTACTGGTTGGGGATCACTGCACTACAGCAACACATGTCCATATAAAGCAAAAAAAAAAAAAATAAAGGCAAAGATGGACACTAGAAAAGTCTAGCTAACCTATGTTGCAAATTTAAAATGTATCTGATTGATGCCTTTACTAAATAGGAATCAATTAGGTTTGATCAACCTAGTTTGTGGTTTCCCATTTTTTCTTCTTTAACCACTCTGTACCCCCTTTCCCCAACATTTTTCATACACCAACTCTGTTACATCAGAACACACAGCAATCCACTTAGTAAAATAATTCTGCAAGCATGGATAACAGCACCGACAGCAGTTCTCACTTTTCTCTTTATTACAATAGGAATACTGGTTTACATACATTAATGGCTTTTGTCAAACTAAAGAAAAATTAAATGTTTACATAATTTTGGCAACACAAATTAGGATATATTAATATATTTATCTTGGCCCAACTCTGTTTTTGAAGGCTCGCATTGATTTTGCCATCATTGGAGCAATTTCTGAGGAGGAAAAATAGAAGTCAGATTCTGAACATGCAAATATTAAAACACATTTATGAACCCGATAAACCTTTATATTATAAACTAGTGTCAAATCAAGACCAGGTCAAAGTCTGGGCCATGGCATCTCCTACAGAGCCACATGCAACAGTCCTGATAATGACTTAAATGCTGAAACTAGCTGTCTCTCAGCTCTGCACTTGGGAGAAAAAAAATAAAATGATCAATTTTAAACACTGTCCATAGGCCTCTTCTAATGAGCTACACATTGCAGCCTTATCTAGTGTAGAAGTCCTAATACCCCTGGCACAGTGCAGTATAAACCCATGCAGAACTTTCATTTTTACAGTGCTCCTATTTAAATCATGTGTCTCCTAAAGGAGGAGCACTCTTTCAAATATAAACATGTCAGTCAGTGAATAGGGTTTTTGCCAAAAAATGTTTATGCTCATGGCCAGCATTAAAATGTAATTATCGTGAGCATACAAACACAAGTTTACCTCCTTCTTGTTTAATATTAATAGTGTTCCCCCTGATGTATGTTTAAGTAGGCATGGGGGCCTTTAAACTATTGCCTCATGGATATCTGATTTTTGACTTACAATACAAGTCATTTATGTTAAACAGATAACTTATCTTATACCTGCAAGTAATATTATATTAGATGACACAGGCTAACAAGATTGACTAATCATGGACTTACTTCTCACAGTCTTCTTTGGATCTTGGCTTGGTCCTCCAGAATGGATATTGTTATTAACAACCATGCTAGCTGGTGTGTTTTGCTTCTGAGTTGTAACACATTTGTCTTTATTTTCATTCTTCTGCTGCCTAGGAATTTAGAGAAAGTTTAAAAGCTGGATTTGCAATGTGCTATACATAAATCAGTACCTTGCTTTCTCTGTTGCATGCAGATTTCTAAACTCAGCAGATTATGCATTTAGAGGCCCCCCACCTCCTCTGCACTTAATTTTTGTGCCAAATCGTCGACGGCGCAAGCGTCCAGCAGGCCCTGGGCGAGTGAGGGCCTGGGTACAATCGCACCTGCCGCAACCCCAGTAGTTACTCCACTGGATATCGACCGATCTTGCTTACTCGACAGTTCAGCAAAAACACAAATCAAGCCTATCTTGCAAAGGAGGAAAGCCATCACTGCATCCCTGCATAGTGGTGCACCTGCAACATCCTATACTAGAATACCCCATAAGACAGAGAAGGTGATTAACCAGGTTATATTACCTTCATGTTGCTCCGACTTTTGTAACTAAGGATTAAAATACATTTTGAAACCTCCACAAAATCTAAAATGGATTTGGTCGTGATTTTTATGGTGTCGTTTATTTATAAATCACATGTTTACATTGCAAATACATTACCATATAGATTTTTTTCCTGATCAACACATGTATTTTTTTTTTTTTTTTTAGCTGTAATACTGGTGTGTAGGCAGCCATCTCCGGTCATTCTGCCTAATCTGTGCTTTCAGAAAGAGCCAGCAATTTACAATAGTTTGTGTCAGTTAGTTGTGTCTATTCAATGTAGTTGGAGGAGTGCCAGTGGAACTTGGATTATTACTATTAAGTGCTATTCTCATATCTACCAGGACGGTTATCTGGTTACCTTCCCATTGTTCTCCTGTTAGGCTACAAAGTGGGGGGGGTGATATTTCAACTTGCAGTGCAGCAGTAAAGAATGGCTGAAGTTTATCAGAGCACAAGTAACATGATTAAGGGCAGCTGGGAAACCTTGTCAAAACCAAGAACATGTCTAGCCCCATATCAAATAAATAAAACACACCAAAAACATTCACTCCTGAGTTGCTGCAGTGAGAGAAAGGAGCATGGATCTGAATTTATCAAAATGCAAGTTTACAGCTTAATAAATAAAAACCCACATTCTATTTATTCCTCCTGTGATTTTTAGAACCATATTTATTAATTGCTGAATTGGCGGAGCAGGTCTATAAATAGAGGGAAGATGGCAGTTGCAGGCGGGTTTGGGTTAGTAGCGAATTGAGTTTGTGTGTATATATGTGCACTGGGGTTTCTTGTTTTAAGGGGTTGAACTTGAGGGACTTAATTAACTAGGTAAAGGCTTAAAGGGATACCATCATGGGAAAATATTTTTTCCAAAACACATCAGTTAATAGTGCTGCTCCAGAATCCCTTTAACCCTCTGGATTAAAATCCTACTTTTAGTGAAGTTACACAATTTTGGGGTTCTGCTTTTTTTACACTTCTATGTATGCAAGAAACATCGCAATGTTTAGTCAGACTATTACAAGAACATTACAGAGAGTAACTGCCACAGACATAATGGTTTGTATGCAAATAGCATTTTGCCAAACTTTGAACTAAGCTTTCAGATGGGCGGGTTAAAAAAAAAGTAAAAAAGGTTGAACTTGATGGACGTGTGTATTTTCAACCTAACTTACTAGATTACTATGTAAGGGTAAAGTGCAAATATTTGAACTCTCCCCAACAAGTGTATTTTCTGTGCAAATTCGAGAGGTGTTCTGGCCAATAAAATCTGTGCATGAGTGACCACCTAAAGAGATTACTATGAAGTGTTTTGAACTGAAGCCATACAGTCAGTGCAGCAATCAGTGCAGGTTTTCTTCTTTGTAGGATTAAAGGTCATTTGTTTCGATGTAACAATCTAGAACGAACCATTCAGATTAAATAAAGTAGGAAAAATTTGATGAAGTTCTGGCCATCCATTGATTGACAGCAATCGTACGAAAGTTATATCGACAAATAGCAGTGACAGTCACCCATTGATATAATCAGATAGGCAATACATGCAGAGATATCATCTGACAGAATTTTTCCGACATGTCCGATCGACTAAACAGGCTCCACACACAGTTCAAAATTTTATGAAACAAAGTTTTGTACAACTATATATTTGCATCTAAGGCCAACTTAACTCTAGCCCTTTATTTGATAAGATTTAGAAGTTGCCAGCACTGGAGGGATAAAGTAAGCTATTCTTTAGTAATAACATTTCCAACACATCTGATCAAATTAGAGGCACTGATCTCCATCAAACAATTTGTTTCTTCCATTAAACCATTTTTGCACAGCAGTGTTTGGCATTCTGGGAAGCTGCAATATGGCTGTGGAGTGGTAACAGCTGCTCTACCTTTTCTGTTCTTCTGCACTTGCACAGAAGCATCATTCCATCACCCAGGATTATAATTAGACTATACAGCACATGGGTCTCCCTTTACAAGGCTGGTCTAAATCAATACTTCCACTCCTTCCTGAAAAAGCCACCAGGATGGTAAGGCTGCTGTATTTAACTCCTTGGTGCTAAACAGGTCTCCATTTACAGCATGGAGTGCAACATTTTCACCCCACCTGGAAACTAACAGAGCTGAATGAAGACCATAAAATGATTAACCCTGAAAAAATAACTGGGCAGCATCCTACCAATTAGAAGTCCCACATAATTCACATTAAACCAAAACAAAGAACCCAATAAAAACCTGACCATTGGTTTCTGCCAACCACGAAAAGGAGAGTATTGATTGTAGGGAGAAGTCGCACTCACAGGTCTTGGCAGGCACAAAAAAGTTATTTTATTAACAATGCCCTCAAAGGCACAACTAACGTTTCAGCTGATTCCACAACCTTTCTCAACCTTTGAGAAAGGCTGTGAAATCAGCCAAAACATTAATTGTGCCTTTGAGGGCATTGTTAATAAAATAACTTTTGTTCCTGCCAAGACCTGTGAGTGCAACATCTTCCTACAATCTATATCTCTATATCTATCTATCTATATATTTCTACTTATAATAAAACTGTAGTAAGCCATTTAGTATTCGTATTTTATTTGGTTTATGCTGTGGCAATGCAGAAATGTACTTTTAGAGCTATTAGCACTTTAAAACACCACAAAATAGCATATCTGAGATATATATTCTAGAATGATTACCAGCTGCAAATGTCTCATTGCACTTAATTCAAAATAATCTATATGTTATAACAGGCTAAAGATAAAAATTGAAACGGGGTGTGGATTTAAAAAATAAAAATACAATTAAAAGCTAAAGTGCGTCACCAGGGCATAGCAAGACTGACTGGCAGGAACAGGCAGATCATGAATTCAATGAGATTTCCAGATCAGGTTTCAGACTTCAGTTACAAAACTAAAATAGTTTATAGTGGCCTAGCAGCAGGCAGCACAGTTAGAAATACAGAGATGGGTGACAATGTGAACTCTTTGTGGTGCACTGTATAGTATAAGAAAAAACATTGCTGTTCTATAATGACTGGGGAACTTAGATTTGTTGTATACACGTTTAAACTAGAACAGTTAATGCATAATTTATGATCTGGATGAAACGGTCAAAAAATTTTGAAGCAACCGTGTTTAAGGTTTTAGTGAAGCTTGATAACTGCTTTAATTCTGTACTTTGGTTTTTTTCTTGAAACAGGAAATTGCCATAGGTCTCTTTAGTGTAGCTTTTGTGATCTCAAAAGAATGGTTGTACTAAAAATTCTATGAACCAGTTCTTTGTTCCACCCATTCCATCCTATTAATGTATAGCTTACATTAGCCCGGTAGGGAGAGGATTCTGGCCATTTACTGATATTAGTAAAAAGTATAATGCTGCTACAAAATTAGTCATTGTAACCCACAACTAGTTCACTTAGTTTGTAAGCCTACAGGGCAGGGACTGACTTTCTCTTGTCTCTTAACACACAGCACTTAAACTTGAATACAAGTATACAGTATTTTGTATTTCTCTTATTATGCCATCGCATTGACCCCAGTATGTCATTTTCTACTGTGCAGTGTTGTGTACAAGTAAAAAAAAATCCAAAAAAAACCACACACTAAAACTATGCATACTTCCCAAAGATAAGACTTTTACACCTTTAAATCAATTAAAACTACAAAAAGTGTCTAACAAACACCTCAAACTGATTGAGACAGGGAGTTATGTGGTGGTAGAGTTAGTCCTGCAGATTAGCTTGCAGCCTCTGATTTTGTAACCTTGCAATACCTGTACACTGTGTTAAAGCAAAGGGAAGAAACAAAATTACTTGAGTTTATCGATTGGATGAGGCTGTACAATTGGTCCAGCTGTCCCAAGAATCTCCTGTCGTCGCCGAATATTACGCGGAGGTTTGGCTACACCATTTATATAAGCTAATTTTACCTGACGACCTGAAAAGATAAGAAATCCCACAAAGACGGGAGTTATATAAAACTGGGGTTTCAGTCAACTCTTTCTGCATTTCCATTTTCCATTTTAAGTTCTTCAAATTACAAGATATTAGATATATACATGGTAGGAACATTTTTTCCCTTTCCCATAGGCATGCACCGAATCCACTATTTTGGATTCGGCCGAACCCCCAAATCCTTAGTGAAAGATTCGGACGAATCCCGAACCGAATCCAAACCCTGATTTGCATATGCAAATTAGGGGTGGGAAGGGAACTTTTTTTTACTTCCTTGTTATGTGACAAAAATTCACGTGATTTCCCTCCCCATCCCTAATTTGCATATGCAAATTAGGATTTGGATTCGGTTCGGCCAGGTAGAAGGATTTGGCCGAATCCTTTTCCTGCTGAAAAAGGCCGAATCCCGAACCGAATCCTGGATTCGGTGCATCCCTACTTTCCCATGGGCACTAATGTAGATGAACGGAGGGAAAACATGCAATACAGACTGGAGAGGAAACATTGGGCTCACACACTGTATAGTTTTCCCACCTGCAATTTACATTAATGCCGGTGGGAACAGAAGTTTGGTCAAATGCAGTTACACTTCAAATGGTATTTCAATTAAATTCTATGCAATTTTGTAACATGCGTGAATTAAACAAGTTTCAATTTTGGAGTTTATAAATGAAGCATAGTAGTCAGCTCTCCTCCAGCCAAGACACAAATATCATGCATATTCTGTAGTTAACAGACCAATAAAGAAAAAAAAAAAAAGTGTACAAGGCATTGTGGAAATGGATAGTTTTGCTGAAGGAGACATGATTTCTTATGCACCATTTCTGTAGTGCAGTAAACAAACTGCTTCCAATTCCATTTACCAATATGCCTTAAAGTTGAACCAAACCCTCTTCATTAAAATCCCCAACCCTACATAGACCCCCTCCCTGCTCCCCCAGTTTAGGTGTTACCCTGGGTAAATGCCTCCAACTCTTTACTTACCCCTCGTTGCAGATTCGGGGCATCGAAGTTCATGGGCACCATCTTCTCTTCGGGTCTTCTTCTGGTGCTTCAGCAATTTCCGTGACTTTCGGTGCATGCACAGTTCGGGACCGGAAGATTGCGCCAACTGCACATGTGCCAATACGCAGCTCTCTTTCCGAAGATTACCGAATAGAAGATGGCGCCCGTGAACTCTGATGCCCTGAATCTGCAACGAGGGGTAAGTAAAGAGGTAGGGGCATTTACACAGGGTAACAACAGGGGGGGGGGGTCTATATAGGGTAGGGGATTTTAATAAAAAGGGTTTGATCTCCTGGAAAGTGTCTTAGAATACATTTTCTTTTATTATGCAAAAACGTTTTTGGATGAACATCTTAAGGAATGCTCATTAAGGAACAGTTACATAGGAGGAACAGTCTAAAATACAATTAAAAATAAACAAAAAACTGCAGTAAATACATTGCTGAAACAGGAGGTATAGAGCAAAGCAAGATATGCAGATAAAAGGTGAATGATTGTGGTTAACTTTTTCACCCATTTTCTTTCACATTATACAGTTGCTCATACTAAAGCTCCCCATGTAACATCAACAGCCGCGAGAGGTTCCGTCAGTTGTACATATATAGTCTCCGTTCTAATAGGAGGGGTCTGAATATTGTGTGCGCTCGCTCATAGTGTATTTTTAGTTCACAACCTGCACCAGCCCTGTAACTACTCAATACAGGGCACATTTACACCCAGAATTAATATGTACTTTTTTTTATAATTTGATTTACACATATTTAACCCTTGTCGACTGCACAAATAAATCAACACTTGCTGGAACCACCCTGATTTAATATTTGATAGACCTTGGGCCACAATGGTTTGCGTTACAACAAAATTGTGCCTACTGTGAGGCACTGTGTGCCAAAATAGTTCTTGTCCGTGGGCAAATATATTTATAAACTCTGCATAAGCTCTTATAAATTATATAGACATTTAAATGAAGCTCATGAATCTTTGTAAGAATTACACACTAACATATTTGTGTGCAAATATTGACACAAACACATATACACTACTAATACTTTTTGGTGGAAAAAAAAAAAAAAAAAACCATTTAGTAAAACTGTTCCCTTACCTTTTGGTTTGCCAGAATGAGCAGAACTGATATTTTGTGTTATCATTTTTAGTTTTTCTTCTCTCTCACCAAAAAGCCTTAGGTACATTTCACGCCAGGTCTCGTATTCTAAGAGTTTGTGGCTCTTAAAATCCTTTGCACAGTGTTTTTTCCATAAGGGTCCAGAGTCCTCAATAAAAACCTTTAATAAGAAAAAAAATTAATCAAGTTCTATGTTGCACTGCTTTGTTACCAACAATCTTTGAGTTATGCAGTTTGCCCAGGACATCTCTAATAATTTTTGGCTTAAGTGTCCATACATCTTAAAGGAGAAGTAATGGTAAAGTCACTGGGCAGGGGTGGAAATTTCTTAGACAACACCCAGTAATCACTTACCTCTTACCCTGGTCCAGTGCATTTATTCAGCAGAACCACCACTACAAAGTCCCCTTCCTACCCAAGGATCCTCTAAAATGAGACAGACTATGTGCAGTGCAAAACTATTCCAGATCAAGTCCTGCGCGGAATTTCTAAGACCCACACCCAACCCACATATTTACCAACTTTAATAAGCTACCTGACCCGGACTAGCAACTGCCTTATCCGCAACTGCCAACCCACTATCAAACAGGAAGTGATGATGCTGCGAACTGGAAGTGAAGTCATCAAAAGTGGCCAGGGTCAGAAACAAGTTTTGTAAAACTTTTAAAAGGAGTAAAATATTCTGCAGGGTGTTCGCTTTTTTTTGTGGATACCCGACCCGCTGCCGGACTCTAATTCCAGCTACTTCTATGCTAGTGTACGGAATGTCTAGATAGAAAGGATAAGATGGCAACAGTGTGCTGAAAACTACCAAGGGCTGTGTGTTTATTACAAAAGAGAAGCGCCAGCCCAGAGTAATAGGTTGGCAACTGGAGGCATTGTGGGTAAATAAATTTCCACTCCCAGTGGCTCTACGTTTTTCTTGTCCTTTAAAGGACATGTAAATCCCCTCCAGGGAAATTATCAGTGAACATATTTTTTGAAATCTTTAGATTTCTGGTTGCTAAAAGGCCAACGGTAAGGCTGCAGCATCCCCTTAATCACATAGAATTCCCTCTCCTCCTCTAACCCCCTCCCTCAGGAATTTGCTTTGGCTGTTTACTTATGAGCATGCTCAGTTCTTCTCAGGTCAGATTACTAAACACACCCTCCAGTCTAACAGCCAACGAAGAGATGGCTTGTTCCCATAGAAAATCTAGCTGCTATTTGTTTTAAGAAAATGTGATGGCACTGGCAAATGGAGGGGGTATATGCAGTACAAATGATGTGGCTTTGGTGGGGAAGATATGCCCAACTTATATACAAGGTAGGGAAATGTAGGATTTAAACCTTTATCATCTTCTCTCATTCTGGTCATATGCACCTCTCTGCTGAATAGTTCTTTCTGCTCCATAGTTCTCCAGTCATCTAGTGGCTGACATTTTCCCACTACCCCATGTCACATCCCCCATTTGCCAAGAATAAACTGTGCATGCGCCATCACGTGTATCTCAGAGTACTAAGGGAACATGCAGACAGGGCGTGCAAGGACAGAGATGGCCATCGAAACAATCACGGGATCTGAATCCAACGGAGATGCACATGCGCAGGGCTTTTTTTGTATTCTTTACAAAGGCATATAAGAACATGGTGCTGTATAATGCTGGTAAGACCTTCTACTAAATATAGCCAATATTTTAAACAATTTTTATTTTTTGACCTTGTTAATAAGGGCACATGGAGTTGTTGCCACTGGGAATCATACCGGGTTACATTCTTCAATTCGGTTTAACTGCTCTGGTGTACAGCGCTCAAGGACAGGTTGAAAAATATCAAATGGTACACCCCCGACTTCTTGAATAGCTAAATACAATTTGGGGAAAAAATAAAATAGTTACCACAATCTCTGTAGAGAATAAAGTATGCTAATAAAATGCTTACATTCATACCAGCCCCTTTTTACCAATAATTAGTTCTCCTTTCAGGGGTCCTGCTGCCGTGAGGAGAGTGAAGAATCTCACCTCAGGCACTAGCTACCCTCAATTTAACAGGGGAGAGCCAAAATTTCAAGTTTTTAAATCTGAATTCAGCTCACACTCACCCATTCCAATGCAAGAAAATTGGGCAAGAAGGGGCATGACTTCAGGTGACTTAGGGCGCACCCAGTGCCAATTTGTCCCGGTCAACTTTACAAACATTACAAATTTATTTACACACTGGTTTTCAGTCAGAATTCATTCTTGCTCTGTAGAATATCCAATTTATTATTTAATCTGACCAAAAAACTAAAATGTGACCAGGCCTCAGTTACCAACATCTTCTAGTAATTGCAGCTGCATTCACACAAATTGCTGTTATGTTAGCCAATTTCTTAAACTGAACTTCCATCTAGTTAACATACAGTATGACTATGCAAACATTCGCTTTTAATCAATCTTGAATGACTGAATAATTATTTCAACCTTTCATCCACAGAAAACTATACATACTGTAATAAAAGGATTATCTAATTCGTTTTACACCCCCCCCCCCCCATCTATAAAGTCACAGGTCACCAGTTTGCACCTAGCAGTAACCCATAGCAACCAGTGAGTGTCTTTTCAGCCAGCTGCAGGTTGAGCAATGTAAGCAGGCCTTTGATTGGTTGCTATGGGTTAATGCCCAGGTGCAAATTTTCCCAGTGTTTATAAATGAGCCCCACATTGTTTTCAGACCAAACACCCCCTCTCTCCCAAAGTAAAACTCACAGTCAATATTGTTTTGAAGAACTCGTATGCATTGTTCATATAGGGTTAACATTTTTGGAAGATAAACTATTTTGGATCCAGAATACACCTGCATTTTGGAATTTAGCCTGCGTCCAGTAAAACAAGATGATTCACAGCTCTGTTCTGTTAAAGCTTCCGAGAGGTCTGCTAGAACAAAATATATTATTTTATTATATTATTATATTATATAAAAGTGCTGTACCATAATGGTTGCATGCACTGAACATATTGATCGCATACAAAAAAAATAAATAAATGACAATTCATCCACTCCACCCTGTCTCTGCAAAGTTGCAGGTCAGGTCCTAAGCCATTGGTAAATGTCAGCATATATTTTAGTGACTTACCTTTATGGTCTGTAGTTTGTGGTGGTGACAGCATTATGGAATAGTCTGGTAAAAATTTAGGTAGTGGGACATTTAGCAAATCGGATAATGACCCTATCTTGCCCTGAAAACACTGAGAAAATTATTTTTTTTAGTCTTAAATGTTGATTGACATTAAATTACAACTTAATGCTTAAAAACACAGAATTAAAAAAAAAAAAAAAAAAAAAAAAACACACACATTTAGTTTATAAGTTAAGCAGTACTGCCAACCATATAAAACCGTGTCCATAATTGAAGGAGACACCCACTAGTTTAAATAAAGAATATTTTGATATTGCTAGAGTGTGTCACTTTAAGTAGAGTTCTAATAAAAGGGTCTCAACACCATTCCAATACAAGATTGTGTCATGTTTTGAGAAAATCTTTGAAGTTCAGTTAATACCTTTAAATCCAAATGTGTATTAGGTCACTGTTCCAACTCAGAACTCTATCAGCCTACACATTTGCCGAAATATATTTAATATTCACCATCTGTGTAAACCTACTCATCGAAATTTAAATGTTGTGGTGCACACTTTTAAATAGATGACAGGACAAGAAGAAACACAACTTACCTCATTTGTAGGACTTTCAGCTTTTATTTTTGGTTTATCACTATTTTTCTGTGAGATTGACTGTGTGGTTTCAGTCTTGGACAACGTTGTACTGGAGTACCGTTTGCACACTTGAACCTTTCTCGGGGGCTCATTTGATGGGGATGATCTTTTTTTCCTTTTAATTGATATTTGGTCATAATTTAGGTATGATTCGAAGGACATAGTGGGGGAGTCATAGTCATCATCAGAAAATGTAGGATTTGATTTCTTTTCAAGTCCTTCCATTTTATTATCTTTATTTAACTCTCCTTTAGAGGCCTGTATATGGTTTATTTTAGTCATTTCATCTTTTGGAGAGCTCTTTTTGTCTCTGGACAAGGAAGATTTGTGTTTCTCCTGCATTTTTTCATTGCTTTTCTCTTCTCTAAAAATGTGTGAATTACCAGTATCAGGGCTGCGCTCTTTTTTACGATTTAGGATTTTCTGAGTCTTTTGTTCCTTAGGCAGCTTCTTGTTAACACAACTAGTAGCAGTTTTACCAGACTCAAGGCATTTTGTTGCAACAGTCTTCTCCTTAAACTCAGTCTTCTCTCTTGAAACTGTATGCGATGGCTTTTCTCTGATGAGGTCATTATCATTCTTGATTTTTGGTTTATCTTTGTTGGAACTAAAATGGGTTAGCCAAAGGTTGCTTCTGTTAGTGTAAAAACACAAGCATACAAACAGATACCACATCTAAATCAACATGTAACTAACTTTACAAGCCTACACATGACATATGCATGAAAAGCTAAACATAAAAAAGGTTCACACACACACACACACACACGACACCTTTAATTTTACCATAGGTTTACCATACATACAATGGATATGTTAAAAATAAAATAAACGTACTGTTCTTCTTTCCCCTCCGGTACCAATTTTTTCCACTGAACAACAATTGATTTAGCAACATCTCCCACTTCAGAGTGTTTCCTTAATCCATTCACAGTTTTTCCAATTCCAGTTTCCTAAACAAAGCAAAAACATCAGGAACAAAACAGGGTTAAAAAGGAAGCAGCATAGAGAAGAACACTTATTTTGGAGAATGGGCCCCTGACAACCCAGTTTCTACGGATTTAAGGTTCCTTTGCGATATTCAAATTCAGCTTTACGTTTCATTTTAAAAAGGGTGTACAAACTCTGAATAATAGTCTCTATTGCCATCAAACTTCTGTACTGGACAAACTTGCCGCTAGTGTAATGGGTTGCCACATCTTTACTCCTGAGTATTACTGGCCTGCAGGAGGGGGGCAGTGATGTCATAGGGGTGGTTCACCTTCAAACAACTAATTGTTTTCTATAATGACTTCCCCCCCCCCCCCCCCCCCCCAATTACTAGTTTTTATGTGTGGCCTTTTTTCTAATATTGAAGTGTAAAGTGTCATTTTTCACCTTCTAAAGCAGCTCTGGCGGCGGGGGGGGGGGAGGGTTGCCGACCACCCAGCAGTTCTAAATTGATACATTTAGTTGATAAATTTCTTATTTGTCCCTGCTGAGCAGAATCAATGAGTTTCATCAAAGGCAGCTGTTAGAATTTATACAATAGTTGCTTATACTCCAGAGATGCTGCTAAAAAATGTATCAACTAAATAATGCAAAATTTTAACAGTTTAGAGTGTACCTGAATTATTGAGCTGCCAGACAAACACCAGAGACACGAGTGTTTGGAAGGTGAACGACCCCTTTAAAAGACTGAATTGGGCAGTGAAGGTGGTCTGGGAGGGACAGGAAATTTGTATCACTGGCCGATGAAATACCAGCTAGGTGGCAACCCTAAATGGAATATTATATGTGTGACATTTATTCATCATTAACACTGTTTTCAAATGGAAATACAGGCAAGTATGTTTTAATTTAAAAGCTTACCACAAGAATATCCAGTGTGATGTCAAGCTCCTTCAAGCTGCTGAGAGCTTTGTTAATCTAAGAAAGAGCAACGAATATTTCCATATTTAAACCATTGTTCTTAAGCCATTCAATTAAGATGAACATACAGTGTTTAACAGATCCATTGCTAAAGCCTCAAAAAGGATTTATTCCTTAAGTGCCCATTACATCAAGAAGTATTCTAAAACTAAATGGATAAAAGACCCAACATGCAGGGCACAATGTAGTACTGTGGTTAACTGGCAAAATAGAGGGATTTGATTATCTTATCATAATTTGTATTTCCAAGTCAAGGCAGCATTCACCAACACTGGGTAATTCCAGCCTTGCAAGATCAATGGACAGGAAAAGGTTAACACGGCAATATTAGCCTCCAAACCCATAGTCTTTGTACCCAAGCAGAACTGAAGGGAGGTTGGCGAATACTACCATGAAGAGTGACTTAGAAATTACAGTAAACTGTAAATTCCTTAATTTCCATTTCCAAGTCACCATGGAAGCAAATCACAAACACTGGGATCTCCCAAAGCTAAAAAGAAGGGAGGGGCACGGCAGTTTTTTTAGCGTCAGTATCCCTAAGGAATTTATTAACATATTCAATAAACGGACTGCCTCCAGAAATTTCCTCCAAAATCTTGCTTCTGGGAATGTAATACAACTTGTAATGTTGAATGAAAGTAGATGCAGAAGTCCACCTTGCTGTCTTCCGCCACCCAGGATGTAGCCTTTGCTTTAAGGTTCTTCGGAACCTCCCTGCCAGCCAATTGATATGCCAAGACAATACAAAAGCTAATCCACCAACTGACTTTGGAAGGAGCCATACCTTTCCTTGAGCCTCTAGGGATGAAGAACAACCTTTCAGACTTGCACCATGACTTGGTACACTCCAGGTAATGGCCCGGACTAGGTCCAGAGCCCTTCGCATTCATCCTTAAAATCCGGACCAAATGACAAAAGTAAAATCTTGAGATCTGAATGGAACTGTGAAACCACTTTAGGCAGAAAACCTAAAACTGGTCTCAAAATGACTTGATCACCACAGTATGTTGTTCCTTAGCAGAGAGTGCATACAGTATTTCTCCAACTCGACAAGCTGATGTGACCGCCAGCAAAAAGATCTTAATTGTACCAATTGGAAGTCTTATCTAAAGGCTCAACTGGAGCAACTATTAAAACTTTCAAGACCACCGCAAGGTCCCAAGGAGGAACTCTCTGCTTTATGTGAGGATGAAGTCTCTTCAAAGCATAGAAGAACCCCGAGACAAGCAAGTTGGCTAAAAAAAAAAAAAAAAATATAAGCCACCCCCTGCCTTCCCCCCCAGCAGCCTATCAACAGAACAATGGGAAGCTAACCAGATAACTCCTCCCCAATACAAGATAACAGCTAACTGGAAGATATAACTGGATATTAAAAATCCCACTGCAACTCCTTCAGTTACACGGAGTAGGAGAAACAATAGCCTGTCTGAAAGCAGTTCCATTATGAAGTGCTTGCTCTGTCTGAATGCACAGATCAGCTGCCTACACACCAATATTACTAAAAAAAAAAAAAAAAATGTTGGTTCAGTAATAAAATGTTATAATTGTAAAGTGAATTATTTGCAGTGTATAAAGTGTAATTTATAAATAATTTAACCATAAAAATTATGACAATCCCTTTAAGAATGAAAAAAGTTGAAATATACTGTAATAAAAAAAATATAAGAGATTAGGTGGATATAAAGATCTCTCTCTCTCTCTATATACACACAAATCAAGATCAGTTTTCTGTCCATGTGGTCAGACACAAATGAAGCAGTCACCAAATTGCCTTGGAAAGCAAACATTTCCTTCCCAATGCCAAAAGGGCAATAGGACAGCTCCCTGGAGCAATACTGTATTAAACCACATACAGCATACCCAGATTTGATCAGGCAGTTTAGCAGATTACATACATACTACCCAAACACCTAAGCATTGTCAGCTCAGAGTTTCAATTGATAAATGCACTCCATAATTTTACATGTTCAAAATGAAATTTTTCTCCCACTATGTCAGCTGGTATATAGTGAACGGAGAGAGGAGCCAATAGCTAAGCCTTCTGATGTGAATAGTGAAACACTGTCTCGCTATTTCCTTTTTAAAGCCCCCTGCAACCACTTTCTAAACTACATTTTTACTGTTGATTGCAAATTTGTCTTTGCATAGCAGCTTCATTCTGCTTCACAATATTTATAGGATATTCTTAGCTCTTTTAGGTTACTGCCCAAAAGAATAAATATTCTTTTTCTTATTATACAATTTTTGCCAAAACATATTTGTGACATAACACATTACCATGGACTGAAACATTTATGGTATTTTACCATTAATTTATTTGCCAAAACTAGGATACCTTCCTGAAAATGTTGAGGTCTTCGATCTATATATTGTATATTAAATTGGTTCTTAAAATGTGGGGCTGGCCTGGCTCATCCCAAAGGCCAGCTTTAAGGTCTGATAGAGTGAATATATTCTTATATTATTTCAAACTATGACCAACGACTGATTGCTGGTCTACATTTACTATACTTTACTAGCTGTACTCTTTTAATGACCTAAATAGGACGTTGACCAAAGGTCCTAAAAGGAGGGGTGCTAGCAACACAATGGATATTCAAGTAGGGCTGAACGTTTGAGAACCAGTGGTTATATTATCTTATTAAGGGAGGTCTTAAATGCCTGAGGTACAGTTGAATACTCACAATGAGCAATAATTCAGCCAGTCAACATAGCAAGAAAAATGTAATACAGGTTTGATACCAGTTATCCAAAAAGCTCAAGACCTGGGTTTTACAGATAAAGGTTCTTTCTGTAATTTGGATCTCCGTACCTTTAATCTGCTAAAAAAGTAATGTATACATTAACTAAACCCAATAGGATTGTTCTGCCTCCAATAAGGATTAATTATACCTTAGTATACATTCTGACATGTTTCCAATTCCCTGCACATACAGTAGGTAAATTCAGATGAGGATAGTACATTATAGAGGATAGTAAGTAACTAGAAAGGTAATTTGTTGGACTAGCTAGTCAGTTACCTTCCTTCAAAATAATAAAAAGGCTAATCAAGCAATGCTATTTAATTAAAGTGTAGCTCGTGCTTGCGTTATATTTTCATTAAAACCTAAGCTTCAGGGAAGTAGTCTTTCAAGATGGGTTACCAGTGTTTTGAAAACTTTATTCCTACCATCTTAAAGTAAAATTAGTAAAACTAATGAAATTACTACATCTCCACAAGATTAACAGCTGCTACATTTAATTTCCTTATTCCACTAAATGAGTATTACCAATATTCTGCTAATCAGACCATATGTATCTCTGGTATGAAAACAAGTTTTACTTTAAATCATAGAAATATTCAATATAATAGGAATGGTAAGTTACCTTCGTATGTCTTTGTTAATGGAGAAGGTTACTAAATATTGTCCTGGGGAGTAGTTAAAAAGTTAGATTAACAGTTTATGGTATAATAGCCATCTGAACATACAGTAAATTACACTAAGACAGTAAAGTTATTTCATAAAATGACTTGATATATCAATGGCTAAAACCTTGCCTAGGAGGTAAAGCACTGACAGCCATTTATGGGAAGGGCCTTCTGTTATCTAGGAAGCTTAGAATGGCTGAGTGTGCAGTGAGCTCAGTAGCTATGTATGGGAATGGAAAGCTCAGTTTACCGTAGACTATAAATGGGAAATGAAAATGCCTTCAAGTCCATGGATAAAAAACAAGCTGACCTCACAATCTGAAACAGAACTGAATGGGGGAAGCTAAACAGTAGAGTAGCAGGTGTCCTCTGCCAGGGAAATTGTACGGTTTCATTTAAATATTTAATCATCATTTACTTCTGTTATTCTATAGGATCCAGTGCTGGATCTTCACATGCATTAGCTTCAACCATCACAAAAACAAGAATGCTGCTGTACATACTTCATTTTTGCCCTATATATTCTTACTGGTTTTACTCTGTAATGTGTAGACTAATAGTGTCTGTAACCTTTAAGCAGTTGTCCGAACCTATACATAATGCAAAATACATTATTCTGGTCCCTTGAAAATGTAAATGGGGTTTGTACTGTATTTAATGTGACCACAGAACATTAGCAAAAAATGTAAGCTCCTGTTGAGTCATATGACTGGGAAACGTATGATTTGCCATGAACAAGTGATTCAACAGGAAATACTGTAATATCTATATATTAGTTTGGTACCTCACAGAGGGAACCTTAGGGAAAAGAAACACAGAGCTAGTAGTAGCAGCAACTACGTGTCACGGCTACAAAATAGATAGTGATATTAATTTTGACAAGACACTGTGTAATTTAGTGGAGTCAATTCTCAGTATTGTCTATGGCTGGGTATTTTAGAGCCACAAAAAATAGCTGCTACTAGTAGCTCTGGAGCCAAGTAGAATAAGGATTGCAAATGCAGTGCATCAATTTCAGGCCCGGACTGGCAATCTGTGGGTTCTGGCAAATGCCAGAGGGGCTGCTGTATGGTTCCATAGAAAGTTACCATATAGTGGGCTGGTAGGGGGCTTTTTGGGCTGGAAGGGGGCTCTTCGGGCCTCTGTGTACTTGGAATGGCAGGGCCTATTTTGACTCCCAGTCCAGGCCTGATCAATTTATAACAAGAGAAAATAAGTAAAACCCCACTCTGAACACCCAACCAATTATATACTGACCGGTGCTTTTGTGCAATAAATATCTAATTTATTACCCGGTGTAACAATCAATAAGTTATCAGCTACTCAATTAATTGTGAAGTGCTTGTGCTTTCGCAAGATTGCGTATCGAGCCGCTTAAAAGTGCTACGTGCTAAATGAATAAATATAATAGTTCATTAGAATTAAATTAAGCAATCAAAATAAAACACTTGGTAAATTAATGTAAAATGCACAGTGCATGTAAAAAAACAACTTGGAAAAAAAAAAAAAGTTGTCCGTGTCAAATACAGTCATATGAAAAAGTTTGGGAACCTCTCTCAGCCTGCATAATAATTTACTCCACTTTCAACAAAAAAAAGAGAACAATGGTAGGGGCTTTCATTTCCCTGGAACATTGGAGTACTGGGGTGTTTTCTGAACAAGGATTTTTAGTATTCAGTTGTATGAAATAAAATGTGAAAAACTGGCTGTGCAAAAATGTTAGTCATTTTGCTAATTCGGATGCATTTAACTGCTCAATACTAATTACTTGCAACACCAAATTGGTTGGATTAGCTCCTTAAACTTCATGGGCGGGTGTGTACAATCATGAGAAAAGGTATTTAAGGTGGCCAATTGCAAGTTGTGCTTCTGTTTGACTCTCTGAGTGACAGCATTGGATCCTTAAAGCAACTCTCAAAAAGATCTGAAAACAAAGATTGTTCAGTATAATGGTGTAGGGGAAGGCTACAAAAAGCCAAGGTTTAAACTGTCATATTCAACTGTAAGAAATGTAATCAGGAAATGGAAGGCAGCAGGCACAGTTGCTGTAAACCCCAAGTCTGACAGGCCAAGAAAAATACAGGAGCGGCATATGTGGACGATTGTGAGAATGGTTACAGACAACCCAAAGACCTGCAAGAACATCTTGCTGCAGATGGTGTATCTGTACATTGTTCTACAATTCAGCGCAATTTGCACAAACAACATCTGTATGGCAGGGTGATAAGAAAGCCCTTTCTGCACTCACGCCACAAACAGTCGCTTGTTGTTTGCAAAGCCTCATTTAGACAAGCTAAGGTAATTTTGAAATAACGCGCTTTGGACGGATGAGGCAAAAATGTAGTTATTTGGTCATAACAAAAAGAGCTTTGCATGGTAGAAGAAGAACAGCTAATTCCAAGAAAAACACCAGCAACCTGCTGTCAAATTTGGTGGAGGTTCCATCATGCTGTGGGGCTAGTTCAGGGATAAGGGCCCTTTGTTAAGGTTGAGGGACAGATGAATTCAACCCAATATTTACAAATTCTTCAGAATAATGTTCGAGCATCAGCCACAAAGTTGAAGTTACGCAGGGGTTCGATATTCCAACAAGACAATGACCCTAAACACACTTTAAAATCTACAAAGACATTTATGCAGAGGGAGAAGTACAATATTCTGGAATGGCCGTCACAGTCCTCTGACTTGAATATCGAAAGTCTATGGGATGATTTAAAGCAGGCTGTCCATGCTCTGCAGCCATCAAATTTAACTGAACTGGAGATATTTGGTATGGACAAATGGTCAAAAATACTGCCATCCAGAATACAAGAGGTCCTCTGCACTCAACCCATTATCAATATATTTAAGACAGAGACATTTTGTGCATACTGCTACTGAAAAATGCCTTACCCTTTTAAACAAAACAGTGATTGTTTGTCCAAGTATTGATGTAATATCTCTATTGGGGTACCCAAATTTATGCACCTGTCTAATTTTGTTATGATGCATATTGCATATTCCAATAAACTTTGTCACTGCTGAAATAGTACGGTTTCCATAAGGCATGTTATATATTAGAAGGAAGTTGCTACTTTGAAAGCTAAGCCAATGATAAACAAAACCCCAAAGAATTAAGAGGGGGTTCCCAAACTTTTTCATGACTGTAAATACACAATGTAGGCCTTAAAAAAAAAATTATATATATATATATATATATATATATATATATATATATATATATATATATATATATATATATATATATGTGTATGATGTCATAGATGTCTAAAAACAAAAAGTAGAAAGGCACGCAAAATTGGGTTGCCACCTGCCCGGTTTTAACCTGGACTGGACAGCCCGGTTCTTAAAGGGCTGCCGGGTCAAAACTGCCTGCCCAGTTTTCCAAATTAGGAAATCTGGGCAGGATTTCCTATGATTGACACAGCGACCAATCGCCATGTCATATCCCCGCTCCTAACCTCATGTCCCTGTAGCGGTCCCGCCTTCCACCAGTCAAAAGTGGCAACCCTAGCACAAAACCTTTATTATCACATGTTTTGGATCTTAAGAAATGATCTGTGTGATTTGAAACATGCCAGGAGATGAATAAAAGGTTTAGAGCATAGTCTGTGTTTTGCATTGCTCCTTCCTTCTTTGCTTTTATATTAACACTTGAGAGCATATTCATTAACATTGGAAACAAACATCACAGATGGTGTTGCTTATAGCAACTAATCAGATATTTTCTTTTATAACTTGTAGAACTGTTGAAATCTATTTGCTGAATGGTTGCTATGTGCACGGGTGATGTTTTTCCTCCAATGTTTAACACAGCATGAGAAATAGGCTCCTTTGACAGTGTGACCATGTGGCAGTTGAGCCTGAAAATAATAAAAATTGGAGTGTGCCGAAAAAGCAGTTTAAGAATTGTCTAATGAAGAATGTTACAATGCAAAGGTTTTATAACTTATCACACTTACAGTGCTTGCTGCACAGGTGCTGTTTTGGGGAGGAGGAGGTCTCTCCACAGACAGCTGCTCTAGGTTGTGAAGTTGCCCTCTTATGAATTTGTAACCAATGACCACCTCCTCCCACTATACCAACCAAGTCACAACAAAGAATGAGCCTCAGCTGAAACAACAGGTCCAGTCAGATTCTCACAATATCACTCCTATGGAAAACTTGTCACTCCTTCTCCCAGCGTTAATCTGTTATATAGTGTTGGTTCTTGTATCTGAAGACAGCTACCTAAAGAGGCTAGCTTGATTGTTTTTCTGGAAAGCATTTAGGTTCCCCACACTAGGAAGGCAAAAAAATAAATGTAAATATAAAAAACTCAACTTGTAACCTAAAGTATAAATGGTCAGCGGCATCAAATACAGTCTGTATATCAGCAATACTATACAGCTTTCTTATTACACGTAGTGTCTTATGGATTATGTCATTTAACAGATTTTTACAGTAGCCGTGGTAGCCCTGACATTGGAAAACAATCGCTTGTCTCTAGCAGAAGACACTGAAATGAAGGAGTGGCAAATGTTGCCTTTAAAGAAACAACCATAGTTGGTAATAAAACAATCTCACATTATTTGAGTCAGACTGAGAGGGGCCTGCACTCCTAAAGCCTTATGGATTCATTTCAAGCAGAAAACAAAATCACCTTGGTTTCTGTTTACAATAAATACTGTAGGGAGACATCACAACAAGAATTGTATGTTCCTTCTCCCTTTATCTGTGGATTATATTTGCCTGGAGCTATTAGGTACTAAAAGCACCGGTGTAAACTCGGTAGAGTGCAGACAATTTCAATGTGTTTACTTAGGTATTCAGACCATCTCTCAGCCCAAGAGGTTAGGCAGTGTGTATAAGGGTAAGGGCACACCTGGAAATTCGGGGAGATTTAGTCACCCAGCAACTAAATCCCCCCCAAATCTCCAGGTGTGCCCTAACTCTAATGTGTACCCAGTGCTACTTGCACATCAATCATAGTGCAAATGTTGCACCCATTTCAGTAACGGGATATAAATTTGTATTGCATTTGCCATTCCTAATGTTAGTTAAAAGTATACAGTACAGGACTAGCAAACGTGCACACAGTATTAGTGGATGGCAAATTAATTTTAGTGCCCAGTAATCAAAATGAGCCTGACTGACTATTAAAGGAGAACCAACCCCAACTAAAGAAGTAGGCTAGGAATGTTGTACATTGTGTTTTGGGCTTCTGTACAAGTCCAAGGCAACTTCAACCCTTCAGCAGTAAAGATCTGTACCTCTAAAGATGCCCCAGTAGCTCCCCATCTTCTTTTCTGCTGATCCACTGCACATGCTCTGTGCTGCTGTCACTTACTGAGTTTAGGGACTGACTCAAAATATACAGTACACAGAATATAAATTGTCACAATATAAGTCTGATTAGTAATTAATACAGATAATTACTATATGACCGCTCAAACACCAGTGCAACTAGCATGAAAAATTAATAATCAGCCTTGTAGCATCAACTTATATGGTATACAAACCCTCATTTTCTGCTTGATAATTTGCAATGACCCCTAAGCTTAGTTTCTCAACAGTTGCTCAGAGCCCACTGAGCGTGAGGGTGTTGCAGACACTTTCAAAGATGGTGACCCCCTGTGACAAGTTTAAATTCCTGGATCATTGCTCAAACTTTAACCGAAAGCTGAAGCTTTAAGTGTCTGCTTGGGGGCAAACCCAGACTGGCAATTTTTGGGTTAGGGCTGCTGTAATGTGTGATAGAAAATCAGTATTTAGTGGACTTGGGTATCTTTGGGTCTGTGTACTTAGAATGCCAGTGCCTCTTTTGACTCCTAGTCTAGACCTGTTTGGAGGTGACCGCAACATTATGCATGGAAAGAACATACTTCATTATTAAGATTCCTTAAATTAGTCTTTGCCTCCATTTTTTTCAGAGCAACTATAAAAGGGTTACATTATATACCACTCTGGGAAAGCTGTGGCAAACACACAACCTTCCCCACTGACTAATATAATGTGCTATGTTGCACAAGGAGGCAAAACCTCAAGAACACATAAGGCACCATTAACAGTGAATCTGGTTCTGGTGGCTGGAAGGGCAAGCTAGAGGCCTACAATAGCCACTTACCATGTACTTTTTTTTCCCCAACTTGTCTTGGTGTAGAGGCAGCAGTACACTATGCTATAGCCATTTGGGCAAGTCAACAACACTCTACATGGTTTATACAATGGGCACATCATTCCATGAGCTAACATGTCCAATTCCAAAGTACTGCATGTAATCATCACCCAGACTTCTGCACAAAGCCCAACGGTTATGTAATGATCAAGTTCTGGCATTTTGGGTAACAGCTCTGCTTTACCCCACAAGGTAACTTGAAATAAATATCTTGGTGCAAACAGCTATACTGAAACATTTCAGGTTAATTTGTGGATCCAGCTGTATTTTATCATGACTTATAAATTATGATGTGGATAAAGTTAACTATTAAATGGATGGTTCACCTTAATGTTAATTTTAGTATGTTCTACAATGGCCAATTCTAAGCAACTTTTCAAGTGGTCTTCATTATTAATTTTTTTATTGTTTGCCTTGTTCATATAGATGTCACTAACCCATCAAAAAACAAAACAAATGCTCTGTAAGGATAAGGTATTTTTTTTTTTTATTACTAATCTTTCTATTCAGGCCCTCTACTATTTGTATTTCAGTCTCTTATTCAAAGCAGTGCATGTTGCTAGGGCAATTTGGACCCTAGCAACCAGACTGCTGAAATTACAAACTGGAGAGCCGCTGAATAAAAAGCTAAATAAACGTAAAAAACCACAAATAGAACATGAAAACCAATTACAATTTTTTTCAGAATATCACTCTAAACATCATGCAAAAAATTAACCCAAAGGTGAACAACCCCTTTAACACGCATTAGTCTTCAAATCTGAATAAACACCAATGGAAATGAATGTTTTACTAAATCACAACATTGTGTGTAGAGGAGGAGGAAATGCAAACATTCAGCTCACAATTGTCAAACAGCAGTGCAAAATGGATCATTTACACCTGTTTACCATTTTTTTTAGCCCACCCACAGGGATTTAGGTCTATGAACTGGTCAGAAGGTGCCCTGAGACTGGTTTGGTACCAAGAACAGAGAGCACAGGGAAGGCAGGAGAGGGCTGCAAACTCATGTGCCCTGTTACACCAACATGTGCAGCCGTGTCGCTCCGCGCCAACGCACCTGTTCCAATCCTGTACTGCAGCCTCTCTGCTGGGGATTCTATCTGGGTTTCCCAAAACTGCAGCGATATAACAATAAGCAGGGAGCCTTAAAGTGAATTGGGGCGCTAAAGTGAATGGCCCTATAAGTTTAGGAGCATGACTATTGTCTGAGTGCCGTACCTTGCGTGTATCTTGTGCATGGCCGAGTCGCTCTTTGAGCTTCTGGACCCTCTGCACAATACTCTTCGAATCCATCTCGGCAGCTGAACCGGTTCCCTTCTGGGACTTATATGCGGCGCATAAATCACTCCGCGTCCGGCGTTGTTGCTGCTAGAGCGCCATCTCCACACGGTGCTTTTATAGCCCTTGCCACTGTGGGGTGCTGTGTAGCCCATGCGGTGCATAAACTGTCTTGACTCATGTTTTCTATGCACATGAGGGGTACCACACGAGATACCGCTGTAAAAAAGAATCACTATGTAAATAACATATATTTCATATAATCAAGGACTTCTATCAAGGGCACAATGTGTTTCAACCACAATTAAGTATGGATGTCACTCAACTTATAAAGCTGATGCCGTTGTGATTTTGGCCTACTGCTGGAGACTAGTCAACTGTAGAAAAACATTTATATTATTATTCTCAGGCAGGCCACCTGACAGATTGAGAATAGGCCCTAAAAAAAAGAGGCCCAAACAGCCCACCACCAACTTAATTTACAGCAGCCCCTGTGGTTTTGGCCAGAATTAACAGATTTCTGTGTCATCATGGACTTGCAATGAATGCTTTACCAAGAACCTGGTGATGAGTTTTGGCCAGGGGCATAACTATAGAGGAAGCAGACCCTGCGGCTGCAGGGGGCCCAGGAGCCCCATGAGGCCCTAATTCATATACAATTTCAATAAATATTGGAGAAACAAGTCAACCTCTAAACATTTTGGGGGCCTGAAAAATAATTTGCTGTGGGGCCCAGTAATATCTAGTTACGCCACTGGTTTTGGCACCCAAGATAAGGATATCTGCACACTTTTACAGTCTTGTTACATCAGGTCTGGACTGGAAGTCAAAACAGGCCCTGGCATTTCAAGTCCACAGAGGCCCAACCAGTCCCCCACCAGCCCACTCCACAGTGACTGTCTATGGCAACTTACAGCAGCCCCTCCAGCATTTGCCAGAACATACAGATTGCCAGTCCGGGCCTGCATTACATCATGAACAGTAGTGCTACTGCTGGTGGTGCAAACAGGCCTGGAGTTGTGGAAAGGCCACCTAGGCCCACGCCTAGGGTGGCAGGATTTTAGGGGGGCGGCAAGCTGCCCAACCACACCCACATTGGTTCTGAAACACTGGGGATGCGCTGGAGATACAATCATTTTTACATTTCCAGTGCGGCAATCCCCATTGCTCCAGTCCAGATGATGACAGGGGTAATGAACGGCAGTGGGCCTAGGGGCACCCACTATGTAAATCCGCCCTGGGTGCAAATGCACTAGGATGGAAGGTGAAAACATGCACACAGGTGTGCGTCTGGATGGTGGGGTGAGCCCATCTAGGGGGTGTAAATCTTGCACCCACACCCACCCATGTGACTCTACTTACATTACTTATGTGACTTCTGAGGAAATTCATGCAAGTTGCTATGTATGGAACCTGCGCTGGAAGTGTTTCAGAGCAATACACTGTTTCAGTTACAGTATAAGTACAGGAGCAGGTTTCTCTTCTGCTTGCCCTATGGCTACTGAATTGCCAGATTCAAGAACAGGGCCAGATGGAAGCTGACCATTAGGATCATTGTTTGACACTGTGGAGGATTAAAAGAAAAATACATGCTCCTTTCTAAAAGGATTGTACTGGCCTGCCAGAGAATCTCCCAGTGGGCCCCAGTCTGGGATAATACTCATAAAACCAATCTTACTTGCACCATAAGCCTGTATTACCTCTAATGTCTCCAGTTGTTGTGAGAGTAGATCCTGGTGACCGGGGGGATGTTTGGGGCTTGCTGTGGGGCCCAGTAACAACTAGTCACACCACTTCCCAGTTCGATAATCTCTTATAATTTTCAAAGGCATAAAATGGGGATAAAGACGCATTCTTTGCTGCCATGAGGACTTTTATGATTCTTTATTCTGTAGCAAACTGATAATGGCAAAAGGCAAGGTCAGTCAGGCATAAGGTCAAGTCTAGCAGAAAAGTCAGCAAATGGGAGCATCTTTGAAAAGAGTGAAATGCAGTAGTGTCCTTTAAGAGGTAAATGTTTAACCACATACAATTCTATCTGGGACCTGTTATCCAGAATGCTCAGGACCTGGGGTTTTCCGCATCTTCATACCTTAAGGGCAGAGACACGCGGACAGATTCAGGGAGATTAGCCACGAGGCAACTAAGGGGAAAACAAAGTGCTCCGATTGCCACCCCGCCGGCGATTTACATCAAATAAAGAATGTTACCTTGTGAAATGCAAACTTATGCACATTCTCATATATATATATTATTTTTCCGTTCAAATAGCCCAACCTGGACATTCTTTGTTTATGACTAAAATCTACCATGCCATTTACTAGTCACTTACAGAGAACTTGGGCCTCGGCTTTGCTGGTCTCTTCACTGAGCCCTGATCAATTTTCTGGCCCAGGGCAGTTCAAGGAATCCCTGGAATAGAAAGTACCCTAGGCTTATATGATTTTATAGAGAAGGGGAGCACTGGCCTCAGGGCCGGACTTACATAGTGGGCGCCCCTAGGCCCACCGCCTTTTGTCGCCTCCCCTTTTTTCGTGCAAATTTTCATCATCTGGTCCAATGGGGATGTGGTTGGGCAGCATGCCGCCCCCCTAAAATCCTGCCACCCTAGGCCTGGGGATCCAGAATCCGGGCCTGACTGGCCTGGGGATCCAGGTTGGGGTAATGTCAGAGCAAGTGTTTTCTCTGCAGGTGCAATAATGACAGAGACAATTGTGATAATGCCCTATACTCCATGTCTGTTAATAGTGGCAATAGTGGCATCTGCCTGTCACTGCACACAGCACAGAACTATGGGCAGCAGATCCCAGGTATCATACAATACAGTAGATATTTGAATAACTGCCCTTAAAAGGTTTTTGTGACTGCTAAACTGTTGACTAAATAAATATGAAGACCCAATTATTAACATTTTTTTGTATACTGCATTGTGCCATGACAGATTAATATATGGGGTCGTTTTTGGAGACCTGCAGCTTCCCACCTTGAATACAACACTATGGGGCAGATTTAAGGGTAAAGTGGCTGTCGCTAGTGAAAATTCGCCAAACATACCATCTGCGGGGACATTGCCAAATTTACTAACAGGCATAGAGGACAGCTCGCTAGCAAAAGAGACCATCGCTAGCGCAGTTTCACACCCTATCAGCAGGCAAATTTTACAGAACATTACCTCTTTCGCCAGCGAACTGATAAGATGAAGCTACTCCTCCTCAATCTTATGTCAGTGACATCATATCATGTATGCCGAAAAGTCATAATTTTAAAAGCGGGGTGTCTTTAAAAGCTGTAACTATTAAAAAAATATTTTTTAACTTTTTACCATTTGAGGGGCATGCCACATATGCTTTAGGGTGAGTTCATGTCTAGGACATAAGAGGATCTCTTTGGTCTTTATTATGCTTCCTATGAATTTGCCCCTATGTGTATTCCTCCCCCTAATCTTGGTCTTCATTCAGTCACGCAAGTAAGGGAGTGGGAGGGCCACAGACTACAACAGTGCCCAGTCCTTACAGTCAGCTCAGCCATTTCCATAGGCAGAACTAATGTCTGAATAAGCACTAAGGCATGTGCTCTTGCAGTTCTGCCCAGGGGAATTGTAAATTCCCCCTATAGCTAGTAAAGGGTGTTAGTAGTTCCATTATATAGGAGATATTTTTTAGTATACCTATTGGTATAGGTGCATAACGTTACTAATATGTGGTCAGTGGCTTTTGCTGCACAAAACTCTTCTTTAATTAAATCTAAAGACATAGGTGTGCTTTGCCCAGGCAAGGGCAAAATTGACTAAATGTAAAATTGTCATGAGTTATACTCCCATTAAATCAGTCTTACTGTATATAAAACAAATAGTCACGTTCTCTCTTTCCATAACTTTGTTTGTCTGCACTGCAATGAGTAAGCAACTCAGTCCCTGGCTGGGATAAAGGCTCCAGAGAGCTATAGACTGGTGCTTTTGATGACATACTCGTGTTCCATAGCTAAAAGCCATGTTTGTTTGTTTATTATTTTATGATCTTCCCGCTGAAGAGAACAAGCTGACTCAGAAAAAGTATGGAACTAGGACTTGCAGTTTGTTGTAATCTTAAATCAGCAAAACTAAACTACTCTGCACCATCATTTTATATCATACTGCATTTACTAGAGCCAAATTATTTCCGTGTACATCAGCCTCAAATTCAACTGCATCTTTACTTCATCTACCACAGGCGTAACTTGGCAGCATTGGGCCCCCTGCCAAAAAATCTACTATGGGGGCCCAGTCTTCTTCCCCTGACCCGCCTCCTGACCTACTCGCGCCGCACCTCCTAGGCCAGCACTGCAACGCTATTTTAAAGTTAAAAGACAAGTCGGGGACGGGACTATGATGCAGCAGACCATGCGACCCAGGCCGTGGGGTCTGCTGTATAGGTAGTTACGCCAGTGTCATCTACATATAGGTCTACCCCACTGTGCTTTCTCTGTTGTCTTGTAATCCATTTTTATACTAGTTATATACTACTGATAACAGACACAGCTTAACCATGTGTCCTGTGTTCTCCTGCACCAAGACTTATTTCCAATGACATACCTGTTTTAGGCCCTCTTTGTGCCTCAGTCTTCATGCATACTTCCCAAATCTCCCGTTTTTTCATGAGACAGTCCTGATTTTGACAGCTCAGACCGAAAATGTAACTGGACAATTTGATCGTTATGATGATTTCTTTTTAGCAACATCACAAAGTATATGCATAAAAATATCACTGCTTTCTCTTTATAATACCACACAAACACAATGTCTTAGCCTGATTATAAAAAGATACAAAGCAATAGCAATGGCACCTCCCAGGAGGTGGTGTTGAAGGAGCAAAAGGTGGAGTCACACATAAAGTTCAGTTCACCCAAACGTTGGTCTCTTTGTAATGTGAAAGGGAAGGCTTGAGGAAGTGAGCTGTAGTGACTGGTGCTGAGAAGTGACTGTAGCTCTGGTGTTTCATATCGTTTGAATATTTGACTACATTTGGAAGTAGTTCTGCTCCTTTGCATCAAGCCTACAGACTGGGACAGTAACTGACATCAAAGGGTAAGATAAATAAGCCCCTTAAACTGGTTTTCCAAAATGAAATTGCCACTTTGGGGCAGAGTTCCTTAATGAAATTACTGGCAGTTTGGTCTCAGACTAGAAATAAATGAGTTATTATAAGTAATTTCATTAATTTCTTGTTAATACATGCAGCATTTTCTATTCAGGTATTCTGCCTTCAAGAATAAATATGAATCGTTATACATAAACAAAGCTATTAGGCATCTTCCCTTGGATCCTAGGAGCTTTCTATAGTTAAACAGTTTGCCAACTACTGCCATGGCTGTAGGAAACAAAATAAAAAATACATCCTTTTTTAGTCTGTAAAATAAAAAATCTATTAAAATTGGAGTCTGGAATACAAATATCTAAAGACAAATATATATATTATCCTACATAAAGTAATATGCATCTGGATATCTATGCACTAAAGCTTATTTTACTTAGAGTCTGAAAAAAGGTTTAATTCACTTGTTCAGTCTGAGTGCAAGGAGAAATATTTCAATAAATCATATCTATTTTAAACCCATCAACCAGCTGCTCCGAACTCAATTCCCTGCTACATGTAAAATGCCATGTGTATTCTCACCCATCTCAAATTCAGTTCATACCATGATATCAAGTGTAGAACAAAAAGGGTTGACAGAAGGATTTTAATTGTTTTCTAGCACATACGTGATGTATTAGGTAGAGTAAGAATTTAACTCTTTTTACTGGCATCCACAAAAAAAATTGATAGGGACCATACTTGTATGGATAATAAACTCAAGAGGATTCAGTGGAATGTGTCCCAGCTGAGGGCACTAAGATGACCACTATCTTTGGATGTTCTCCCTGTGAGCAGCACTTTGTGTTTCTATTTGTGGACCTGACTGTGATTCCTTGAAACAGATGCAGCCTCTGGAATGTGAAATGGGGGGGGGAGATGGTTGGGGTAGAGCTGGGGAGGCTGGGCAGACAAGCATTGAACAGCTGATTCCTGGTTTTGCTCTAGTGAAGTTGATAGCTTAAGCACAAGTGGGCCTCTCACACGTCTTCCTTGTAGGCACTGGTTGTTGCAGAAGCAGATCCTAAAGACCAACATTCTGTTTTAAAACTGACAATATACAGGTATTCTTTTGCATGTTTTTAACAATTCAACTGATGTTTTTGCTTATTTTTCTTAGCAAAAACATGTAAATGTTCTCCTACCTGGAAGGATTTCAGGTTAAGCGGTATCATGTAATTAACAAGTTTAGCTATTTAGAGTAATACCTTGAATTATGGAGTGCAAATCCTGCAAGTTGTAGGCTAAATAATTCTGATAACCACGTTATTTGCATGGGGGTCACCAAGGCAATATATCTATAAGTGTCGTATTTTAATTCATATTAGGTTGTAAATGTAAAAAAATATTCCTTGGTGGAGAAGGGTGAATATTTATTTGTGGAAATATATACAACTTCTCAGATTTTCATCATATACTGTGGAATGGAGGTCAACTTTATTCTGCTCATAAGTATGCATATGCACCTTTAAGCATACAGAATTCTCCTTCTTCCGCACCTCTAAATCTGCATAATTCTACTCTTAAATACCCTGTAAATAATAATTGTGCTAAGCACTCCATAGCCTGAATTATTCTTACGCTACAGGACCCATCAGCACTTCATTTTGTTTAGTTCTTTATTATTCTCCTCCTAAGCACGCATAATTCTACATTTTCTCCTCCTAAGCACCCAAAATTCTACATTTTCTCTTCCTTAGCACCCATAATTCTACATCCTAAACATCCGTGCATTATTCCACTTCCAAAAAAAAAAAAATCATTATTATTTCTCACCCACACTATCCCAAAGTCTATATTTTTTGCCTTCTGCAGCACCCCAAGGCCTACATGATTCTCCTTCTCAGCAACCCAAAGGCCTAATTTTCTCCTCCTACAGCACCGCTCAATCTTAATTTTTATAGCACCCCTAAGGCTTCATTAATCTCCTCCTAAAACAGACCCAGCTCTTATTATTCTCTTTCTCCTGCACCCATAAGTCTTCATTATTTTCCAAATAAGCACTGCTTGGCTTACATTATTCTCCTCCAAAGTTATTCTTTTATGCATAGATACTAAGGATGTATAGCTATTACTTTATTTAAGAGTTTCCATATATTATAATTTAGTGGTTTGAGGACAAGTCATCAGGAGGCAGGCATTTCCAAAAGCAAGGAAGTTGAAGGGGTTGCAGGTTCTATATGCTGATTTATGCTGTGCCCCCTGTCTTGCTGCTTTGACTGTGTCTCTGTTTTCTACCTACATTTCTTCTTCTAAAAAGAAGGAATATGTGGAAACTGCCCATACTGGTGTTTTCACCCGAACACAGGTATAAACTAATATCCCCTGCTGTTGTTAACTCCAATCCTTAGCTTAAGCCTTACTGCTATACTAAATGTAATGATGTTATAAGCACAAATGTTTGATAGTACGTAAAGGCTGTAATGTACTTCCATTGTATTCTTCTTTAACTCTAAAGTAAAAACATTAGCATAGGGCAATGTGCAGGAGCCCAATTTGTTTTCCAGGTTTATGTGTTTTGTACAAGTGAGGGTCGCCATGCTACACGCAGTCAAAGGCCTCCTAAGGCCAAAGTATTATGAAAGAAGGTTTTCTTCTTGCTTGGCTTTACCAAGTGATTGCCTTTTCATAAAGCAGTTCAGATATTATGTACCCTTATTTTCTCAGACACACAACCTATATCCCTGTTTTATTAATCTTAAAAACTATATGGATCAATAATGCATTAGAACATTTGGTATAATAATGCATGTGCACAATCATCATTATAGCGCATTTTACATGAAACAAAAAGGATAGCAGGCAGTGGGTAATGCAAAGTTATCATTTGGCCCATTTGTATGGGATACCAATGTAGGTTTAGAAGTTTAAAGGATGAACCTTATGGCAATCTGTCATGGGATGGATTCATCTGTCCCACATAACTTTGATCAACATGTTATGATAATACATAACTTTGTAAGCTGCTGCAATACTTCCTCCTACATGTCAGCAAGTAAAGGAAGGAAAATATCAGCAAAAACGGATAAATTGTTATTGTATTTGTACATCAGTGTATTGAAATGATAATTAAAATCCTATCTGATTTTAGCTTGTCGGGTGAAGATACTGCAATGCTGCCTTTGGCCCAGATGAAGATGTTGCATTTTGCATGTGGCCCAGACTAGACAGTCATGTTGTGTCAGAGGGCAAAGATTCCCTGTTAGCAGCAAAGATTGTTTTCATTAGTCACATTATTTTATTTATTGTATGACTATATCCCACTTTTGTGATGTGATTAGATGATCTGAGAAAAACCCATTGGGCAGTGGTTCTGAGAAACAGCAGTTGCTGCCTCAAGTCAATTCATTTTATGGTTAATCGAAGCAATAGCCTTGTGGCACAATATTACCACAACACTTTAATTCTGAGGTAATTTACTAAGACCTGAATAGAAGTGCAAGAGCAGTAAGGGTTGCTCATGTAAAAAGCACTTGCGTGTGAAGTCTTGGTGCTCTCTTCACCAAAAGCTGCGTAGGACAGGCAGTAAATACAGGGCCTCATTGCAGCCTGTGTCCACCAGAGCATCTTTCAGACTTTTATATCTAAACAGAGCTAGGCCAAGGCATCTGGGTGCCCTAGGCAACATTTACAGCCACCTCACTACCCTCCACAACTTGAGAACGAGCGCACACATGTGTATTGATGACATATGAGGGGAATGTGCACGGTGACAGGCAGTGGTGGGAGGGAGTTAGGGCCTGAACTAGGGGTACTCAGAAAGTAGAAGTATGTGTTTAGTGCCCACCCACCATTGCACCCCAGGCATGTGCCTCATCTTCCTACCCCTAGTCCTGGCCTTCTGTGTGTAAGGCACATTTGATTTCCACAGCTTGTGGCAGTATTCAAAACTCTGCCATCTTCCATACTCTGCCATGTGTTGTCTGTCACACACAATTAGCACTGGAATAAGTCACAGCATTTTTGTAGTACTAATCACTGATATAAGGCAAACAAAATGCCATAAGCTTTGATTAACAAAATAGTTGATTATAAATATGAAAAATAGTGCTAAGTTTAGTCCATAGTGTTAATGTTCTTGTAGAATCCCGTTTACCTGTGACATAGCTTATCTAAAGTGAAATGAATAGCCTGCTAAGGGTGCAGGGCTACTGTAACTAACAAATCTGCACATGGGAGACCAAAACTCCTGTGTCCTGCCAACTACCCACATACAGAAATCCATAATACTTACTATTCACTAAAGTAACTACACCAGAAAAAGCGAGGCCATAAAGGGCCATAAGGGAATCTTTCATATTTCTGTCTGGAAAAGTGCAAAATTGGCAGAATTCTGGCAAATGATTATGTGTTTATCTGCTGTTAAGGTAGAAGACTAGAATTTTGTTTAGTTCAGCATTCAAAGTTAGGTTTTTTATAGGCTGGGTTATATTTGTGCTTTAGATTATACTACTCAACAATTGGCCTGAGATACTTTATATCCAGGAAGTTATATATTTTTTGACTCATTCACTATTTCTTTAAACATGATAAGCCTACTAGGTATGCACCGAATCCAGGATTCGGTTCAGGATTCGGATTCAAATCCTAATTTGCATATGTAAATTAGGGGCAGGGAGAAAAATCAAGAGACTTTTTGTCACAAAACAAGGAAGTAAAAAATGTTTCCCCTTCCCACCCCTAATTTGCATATGCAAATTAGGGTTCGGATTCGGTTTGGTATTCGGCTGAATCTCTCTCAAAGGATTCGGGGGTTCGGCCGAATCCAGAATAGTGGATTCGGTGCATCCCTAAAACCTACATCTTAGCCTTTTAGAGTCATTTAAGCCCAGAGCTTGACAGACATAAAAAGAATGAGTTGCTGAAATGAACTATGTGAATCACTGAGCTTTTGTTTATGAATTAAAACTGGTAACTGTATTATGCATTTAGATCTTTTCAGGCAGATGACTGCCCTTAATTTGCTTTTAATTTCCTGGATAGTGGTAATAATAATTAGGCCCCTGTTTGATGTTATCTCCACTCCTCCAAATGTTGTCCATCATTTTGTCTCCATGGCACTTGAAATCTGTGGCCATCAAGTTTACTGAACATTCTGAACTCTGTTAGTTCACGTTGTATTAAATGGAGCACAATAGATCACTAAAGATGGCCATAGATGCAAAGATACCATTGTACGAAACAAAGCATTGTGTTATTTGTTCTCTTTACTACTTTATTTTAATCTGAATGGTTAATTGCAGGTTGGAAGATTGGCACAGACAATCGTTTATCCAACATAAGGCTAGAATCTGCACGACTATGGCCAGTTTAACTTGTATATGCTGCAGTTTTGGTCACTAGTAGGTTATCTCCAATTTGTTCAGCCATTGCACAGAGTATGACTCCAAAACCCTTATCCAACTAAAATCTATTGGTGTATAACTATAAATAATAGGAACGTCTACATATCTGAGTATGTATGTTCAACATAAGATTCGTGGTATTGGAACTTATTTACTGACAAGCTATTTAAGGTGCTTCACTGAAGAAATATATGTTTGGTGGGGGATAATCAGTCTGAGCGAGGTACAACTCATTGACAGAGACATTCGGAGACAAGACAATAGATGTACTAGGAAGTCAAAATTCAAGATAAACTATGAAGAATGTGCACAGCTAGTAAGAGTATGGGTTTGTCTTATTAGTAATTTGTATGAATACATCAATATCTATGTTGACATATTTGCAATGACCTGGAACAGAGGCAGTTTGGTGACCCTGCAAATAATGGGTCTTGTTAGGGTAAGGTTCAATGTTAGAAATATTTCTGGTGGTATCATTAAAATGATATAATGGTTGCAAGGCAGGGTCAGTAAAATTTGATAAGCATACTGTGTCAATATGTGACTTTTAAAATACTAATATTTTCTTCAGGAGTACATCAATTATCATAATATAAGTTTCAATGAGTCATGTAACAGACATTACATCACTAAGCACTAATTATAACTGATGGCATTACTAAGTCCCGTTTATTTAGCGAACAACGTACCCCCTATTGTAAAATATAAAAATATTATAATTCACAGAGGAGCTGCATGGCCGTATAAAAGCACGGGCCAAAGGTAGAGTGTTTTTATACAGATCATGGAATGTCAACACAGAGTACTTTATTTATTATAATACACAATTTTCAGTGAGTGAGTTTCAGTGACATCACTAACCTCCGATTATAAGGACATAATTTGCAGGATATCCATGGATATATATTTTATATATAAGGATATAATTTAAAAAATATTTGTGGTTCTTGTGTGTGTGTATTCCAGTAAATGGACCCGCACTCCTTCCTTGAAAAAGGTCCCAGAGAGGACCGAAACGTTGGAGATGAATTTGTGAATAAAGCACATTGATTTATTTGACCAAAATGAAGGAATGCGGGTCCATTTACTGGAATATATCATAAAGCCTTGACCAACGCATCTACACTCTAAATCCTTGAGGAGTGCGCTCACTGTACTGACATTATATATATATATATATATATATATATATATATATATATATATATATAGGGTTGCCGGCACTCTCGATAAAGTCATTGATTATGCTTGGGTGCAGAGGCAGTAACAACTGCAAGAAGGTCCGCACTCTCAGGTAAAGAATTTTATTGTACTATAGTCCCATACAATAAATTTCTTTACTTTTTTTAAGTCCTGAGAGTGCGGACCTTCTTGCAGTTGTTATTTATATATACATAATATAATATATATACTGTATATATATATATATATATATATATATATATATATATATATATATACACACACACATACTTATGATTCCAACATGTACTGTACTGGTTTGGAAAAGCAGATGTCAGCTGTTAATGGCTTCAGAGTATATGCTGCATCTGACTTTGATTTAAATATAGTAAGTAATATGAGACCTGGTGAAACAAGCTGTTGAAAATATCCAATGACTGACCTTTCCATTTTCCATTTATGACAAACTTTTTACTTCATATAGTAACATATTTATTACTACTTCCAAATGCTTAAAAATTATGTGGCAGCGCTGACCAAATTAGTTGATAGACAGGATTATTTTAGGTTAGCTGTAGAAAAAGGATTGTTGTATCTTTAAGGGATTACCTACTAAGAAGACTGTTAAGAATAAAGTGCATTCTTATTCCATAACATTATACCTAAAACACAAAACAAATAAAAGGATATATACTGGAAGTGGATATGAGATCAACATTAGGATACATATACATTTATTAGAAATTCATTCAGAATTAGGATATCATCTCCCTTCAGCTTTCTTAAACCTTAGTTTGTTCACATTGTGGGCACCTTTTACCATGTATTCATGGAAGTCTCTGGGTCATTCACATCCAGGGACTCCAGATCATTAAACAATGTTTCAACTATGTATCCCTTCCAGGTCCGGACTGAGAATTAAAATAGGCCTTGGCATTTCAGGTACACAGAGGCCCAATCAGCCCACACAGAGGCCCAAACAGCTCCCACCAGCCCACTAAATACTGACTTTCTATGGCACCTTATAGCAGCCCCTCTGGCATTTTCCAGAACCCACAGATTGCCTGATCCCTTCTTCAACCTTCAGAATCTACATATATGGTCAGCCAATAACAACCTGATTATGTAAGCATATGGAAACAAAGCTGTTCCAAACTGTCATTTGTATTGCTACTGGTGTAGATGCTAATAAAGACTACATCATAACAAAGGGGATTTTTTTGTCAGGAGGTCAAGATTTGCAGTATTCCAGACTTTACTAGGCTATCTTAGAACTGTAACTACTTTAATAAAAAAAATGATGACAAACACAGACAAGGGTGTCAAGTGTTTTAAAGGAAAGACAATATAATGTAGTGTTGCCCTGTTTTGGAACAACTGCTGTGTTTTCTTCAGATACACTACTATGGTTATATAAAGAAGATGCTGTGTAGCCATGGCGGCAGCCATTTAAGCACAGGATACACAGTAGATAACAGATACATTCTGAAGGATTCCATTGTATACTACAGAGCTTATCTGTTATCTGCTATGTATCCTGTGCCTTTTCTCATTTTAGCTGTGAAAGGCTGTCCCCATGGCTACACAGCCACTTGTTTGTAAAAACTATAGTTGTCTTTCTGAAGCAAACACACCAGTTTTACCAGTGCAGCACAACAGCACATTATATTTTAATTACTTTGATACACTTTCATTATTTGGTGTTATTGTTCCTTTAACTTTCTGCAAGGTCTGGTGCAGTTAAAATTGTGAAAGCAACATCTTACATATGTGTCATAAGATTAGGGCAATGTTCGTGGCTAAAACTAGGACTTAAATGTTTTAACTGTATTTATTATTTTTTTCAGAAAGGTCTTGGCTGTGATTCCTCATTGCAGTCATGGCACCAAAGAAGAAGAATGCTAAGAAGAATAAGGCAGACATCAATGAGATGACCATCATTGTAGAGGACAGCCCTCTAAGCAAACTCAATGGTTTGAGTGGTCTAATTGATGGTGGGAATGGCTTCAGTTACATTTCAACAGAAGTTACCGATTCTTCCTATGGCACTTCCCTTATGGAAGGGATGAGCAGAATGAGGCAGGACAGTTTCCTTTGTGATCTAACCATTGGTACCAAAACAAAATCTTTTATGGTTCACAAAGTTGTTATGGCCTCCTGCAGTGAATACTTCTATAACATCCTCAAAAAGGATTCCTCAACTCAGAGAGTTGATCTGAATGATATCTCTCCATTAGGCTTAGCCACTGTAATAACATATGCATACACTGGAAAGATTACCCTTTCTTTATATACTATAGGCAGCACCATATCTTCAGCAAGTTACCTGCAGATAAATGCCCTTGTAAACATGTGCTGTGATTTTCTAATGCAAGAAATGAATGTCGAAAACTGCATGTATGTTGCTAATATTGCAGAAACCTATGGACTTAAAAGTACAAAAGAAGCAGCACAGAAATTTATCAGAGACAACTTCATTGAGTTTTCTGAAACAGACCAGTTTTTGAAATTAACCTTTGATCAAATCAATGAACTTCTAATAGATGACTATTTACAACTTCCTTCTGAAATTGTGGCGTTCCAAATTGCAATGAAATGGCTTGACTTTGATGAAAAGAGAATAAAATATGCCTCTGGTCTCATTAGCAATATCCGTTTTGGTACCATCTCAGCCCAAGACCTTGTCAACTATGTCCAGTCAGTGCCTCGTATGATGCAAGATACAGATTGCCACAGGCTCTTGGTAGAAGCCATGAATTATCATCTACTTCCATTTCATCAGAACACATTGCAGTCTAGAAGAACAAAAATACGTGGTGGTTCCAGGGTCCTGGTTACTGTGGGGGGTCGCCCAGCTCTAGCAGAAAAGTCCCTAAGCAGGGAAATCCTATACCGAGATCCTGAAGGTGGATGGAAAAGACTGGCAGAACTTCCAGCTAAGAGTTTCAATCAATGTGTCACTGTAATGGATGGATTTCTGTACATTGCTGGTGGTGAAGACCAGAATGATGCCCGAAACCAAGCCAAACATGCTGTCAGCAATTTTTGCAGGTAAATCAAAACTATAACTCGATTTTTAAATATAGTATAGTATACTAAGTAAATTGTGCTTTAGCAATGAAACAATTAAAACATTTTAGGCTGTGTTAGGCTATGTTCCACCAAAAAAGCATTTAACTTTTCGCTCTGAATATCAGATGCCACACTATCTGCACACTGTCTGCAAATGAAGGTTTTATTTACACACGCCATGCAAAATCTGATAGGTCTTCCCATGAAGGTCACTCATATTTGTTCAAGGAGATGACCTATGGTAGTCATGTGTATGGACTGTGCATTTTGTATTACATTTAGCATGTACAGTAATTTCATGTTTTCATGCTTATAGAAATATTTGCAGCTATAAGTTTTATCATTGTTTTCTTTTTTGCTTCAACCATTTTTAGATATGACCCTCGTTTCAACACATGGATTCACCTGGCTAACATGATCCAGAAACGCACTCATTTTAGTCTTAATGTGTTTAACGGCCTTATTTTTGCAATTGGAGGCCGTAATTCTGAAGGGGGTCAGGCATCAGTTGAGTGCTATGTGCCTTCAACTAATCAATGGCAAATGAAAGCACCACTAGAAGTAGCTAGGTGCTGTCATTCCAGCTCCATAATAGATGGTAAAATCTTGGTCGTAGGTGGATATATAAATAATGCATACTCCCGATCTGTGTGTATGTATGACCCATCTATGGATAGCTGGCAAGATAAAGCAAGCCTCAGTACCCCTAGAGGTTGGCATTGCTCTGTTTCACTTGGTGACAGGGTGTATGTTATGGGTGGCAGTCAACTTGGTGGTCGTGGTGAGAGAGTTGATGTTCTACCTGTAGAATGTTACAATCCTCACACAGGTCAATGGAGCTACGTTGCTCCTCTTCAAAATGGAGTTAGTACAGCTGGCGCTTCAACTCTCAATGGAAAAATCTATCTAGTTGGTGGCTGGAATGAAGTGGAAAAGAAATATAAGAAATGCATCCAGAGCTACAATCCTGATCTCAATGAATGGACAGAGGAAGACGAGCTACCTGAAGCAACAGTCGGGGTGTCATGCTGCTCTATTAACATGCCCAATTTTAAAACACGAGAATCTAGGGCAAGTTCAGTGTCTTCTGTACCAGTCAGTATATAAATACCACCTGAAATAATAGTGTCACTGTATTTTTTTTTACACTTCAACCCCTCCTGCCAATTATTTTGAGGTTTGTGATATTTAAATGACTTCAAAAATGTCGTAGGAAAGGAATTATATTAAAGAAACACACTGGGGAATTAAATTATTTACTGCTGCCAGAGATCTTTTTAAAGGAATATCCCATGAAAAGCAAAAGTGGCCACTTAAGTTTTAGAAAGTGCTAATACATTCAAATATTGTATGTTGTGCACAAAGCAGTGAATGATGCATGTTATTTGCTATACATAAAGGCATGAACATTAATTAGGTGAATTAATAATTAGTCCAATCGGAACATAATATTTTTATATTTATCTGAAATCAAGAAGCAACAGATAGGATACCTTATCCCATGTGTCCCACAATCTGGAATGCTTTAAAAATCTTGCTTCCAAATCCAGGAAATTCTGCTCCAAACTGGGAATTTGCAGGATTTGTGAGTAGGTTGTGGGCGGTCTTCCCCCTTTTCTCCATACCTCCAACTTGAAACTGAAAAGGAAATTAGCAGAGGGGCAAAATAGTTGAAACATTTTAACTCTAATACTATTCCCCAGCTGGTCAGCACTAAATAAAAGTAGATTTTGGTTCCAAAGATTCCAGATAATGGGTTCCCTTCCTGTAACATACACATATGCAGCCATATATACTTCCATGAGAGGGCTCTAAAGCTGATTCTTAATAATAATTTGTATACTCAGGAAAGGCCTTTAGAGTGCAATATAAAAAGCCTCTTATAAGAAACATGCACCCTCAGTACCTCAGCACACCTCCATGAGACAGTGGCATAACAATATCTACACACTACAAAGTATATCTGATTATTAGTAACACTGTAATTATTCAGTCCTGTAATAGTACTTGAGAAATACAGCAATGACTGTACAAGGAGGCCAATTCATTTAGAACTCAGTCATTTGCGATTACAATAACATCTTTATTTATTTAGAACTGTGAAAAAACTATTGCTATTTAATCCTGTGGATCAATTTTATAACATTAGGCCTGTATTTAACATTCTGTTTGTTGAAACTGCTTAAGGAAAAAATAAACATTATTTGCATGAATCAATGTAAAATGCAGCCTTTTTATCAAGGCAATCTTTCTATTTGATGAAACAACAGCCCCATAAACAACACAATGTGTCCAAAATGTCAACACGTGGCATTGCTATAAAGTGGTGAGTAGGCAACTACAATAAAGTAATATACACACAGGAGTGCTCTATACCCTTCTCTCCCCCATATGTAACAAATAGCACAAATGTCCCCAAGGTGCAGTCTACAGTTGATCAATATATACAAACTTCTGATTGGTTGCTATAGGTGACTAGATGTAGCAAGTTTTGCACCTTTTATTACATAAACCCCAGAGTGTGCCGTTGATTACTGGAATAGATCTGACCCATTCTATGTTCTATTTTTCTCTTCTTGGGTTGATCTCTGGTGTACATGTAATCTCTCTTATGCTTATTACATGCTTTGTACATAGCATCTGAGATACTCTAAGGATGGGGTGATAACACCATTGACATTATTTGGCTACAGATATGGTAGTTGAATTATTACACCGGCACCAGGCTCTCCAGTTATTGCTATATTTTGCCATTTAGCAACCACTGGGGTAGAGTAGAAAAGGGTAAAGCTATATGTGGCATATTTTGTTATCACCGTGATACCTTTGCATTTATTGTGTTGTAGTGCCATCTGTGTTTCTATAGATATGTTGTGTCTATGTCGGAGTCCATCCCATATAAATGTGAAGGGTATCCTCCCTTTGTCATAGATGTGTATATTTTCTGCAGCTCTCTAACAGCTTTAGGGACATCCAGTGGTCTGCAGTTTATTGACAGATGAGGTTGGACATTGTTGATCCAGACAGACTCTAGCCATCCATTTGTTATTGTTGGACACCAACAGCTGTTATGACCCCTTTTGGATGTCCATATTGCTGAGTATTTTTTCTCTTTTCTTGAATGTTAGTTCAGAAGGTATAGAATGTACTGACTGCCCAAGCTGTGCATTTGCTTCAGTTGGTCACTGTAGGCTACTAAGATTCCCTTTAAATTGAATTGAACTTCATGCAGTTGAATAGGGAAGATGCTACAACTAATGCACGGTAAAGTCATAAAAATGTCAAGTTTAAAAATTAAGAAGAATATTGACAGGACAGGACAATGTAGGTTATCATATAAGTGGACTTTGTTATTGCTGCAAATTACTCTTGTGTTGCTAAGCAATCGTGGCTCCAGTCTTAAACATGGAGCCAAATATAAGTATAGGCAACATCACCATTGGTGCTCTAGCAGCCCAATTAACTGCAGTGTAAGTCTCTGTAGGTCAATGTTGGGGTATGATACGTGAAATATAGCTGAAATATGTTCTGGTTTTTTAGAATACAAAGAAATAGAAGAGGGATCAAACACTGTGAATCTGCAACTATTGCTGAACTATAACTCTCAGTTTATGGTCATTTATGTAGATCAGCAATATTTGAATTGTCACATGTTAAATGTGGATTACATAGGCCATGTGTATAAAACATTCAATGATGTCCATATTATAGTAAAAGAGCAAGTACATTTCATAAACACTTTAATGCTACACAGACATCACCCATATGTAACATTTACAGCATGTTTAATTTTCAATTTATTTTCAATTGTATTGAAATCCTAGACTTTTCTATAGATTGAGTTACCATCATTAACAGATGGAGCTCATTTGATCCCACCCGCCATGATTTTATTCTTTATGTTTTTGAAGTTTTTTTTTAAGTTCATAATCAGTGCATATGACCACAAGGGAACATGTAGCTTTTTATTCTGTTAAAAAAATGTAAAAAAAAGGTAGTTGTTTGTGTAATGTATTGTTTTATGTAGCCAGGATTATGATCTTTAGTACCCCGTAATAATCTAATTTATGGAGTTTACTGGAAATAAAGGATAGAGGGGCCCATTCCCATCCTTCCATTAGTAAATGAGCCCTTAGATCTGTAGTTTGAATGTTGTACCTCAAGAAGCAGGCCACTTTAAAGGAAAACTATACCCCAAAATGAATATTTAAGCAACAGATAGTTTATATAATATTAAGTGGCATATCACTTATCAAACTGGAATATATATTTAAGAAAATCTTGCCCTTTTACATCTCTTGCCTTGATCCATCATTTTGTGATGGTCTGTGTGCTGCCTCAGAGATCACCTGACCAGAAATACTACAATTCTAACAGGAAGAAGTGTGAAAGCAAAATATACAACTCTGTCTGTTATTTGGCTCATGTGACCTAACAAGTATAGATTGTTTGGTTTGTTTGTGTGCACTGTGAATCCTATGATCCCAGGGGGCTGCCCTTATTTTTTAAAATGGCAATTTTCTATTTATGATCACCCAATGGCAAATACTACAAAAAAAGTATATTATGAAAATGGTTTATTTACATGAAGCAGGGTTTTATACATGAGCTGTTTTATGCAATATCTTTTTATAGAGACCTACATTGTTTGGGGGGTATAGTTTTCCTTTAACTGCAATACTAATAGCAGTTTAGCATCACGAAAGCTTTACATTTTCAAATAGTATACCCAAAAATAATTACTTTTTTTTATTCTGCAACTGGTAAGTCGGGCAGTGAGAAAAAATTAGATTCCTGAAAAAAATAGAAATTTGAATGTTATTAAATAGGCCTCCTAATGAGTTGCACATGGGAAACATCAGAAGAGCAAAATATATATCCTAGAAGAAGTGGTAAAAAACAAGAGAATAATCAGGTCAATATTGGTAGTATTCTATATGAAAACAAAAAGTTTTGTGAAAGTGAACTGCCCTCTTAATATTATTGGTGACTGCTCATATTATATAGTGAATAAAGTACCCCCTCTTGTAAAATATAAGGATATTATAAGTTACTGAGGAGTTTCATGACTATATACAGGTCATGGAACTCTGAGGTGACTTCTAATATCCTCATATTTTTCAACGGGGGGTTCTTTTTTATTATAATACACAAATTTCAGTGAGTCATGTGACAGAAATGACATCACAACTCACCGTTTATAACTGATGACATCACAACTCACCGTTTATAAGGATATAATTTAGACGATATTCATGGCTTTTGTGTATTATAAAATGATTACTTAACAAATTTATGGGAAAAAGGTAAAACTTTATTCAAATACTCTGAATGTTGCCAAAGTGGGTTTTCTTGGAGTTGAGGGTGTCTACTGTTATTGAAAATATATCCCAGAAACTACCCAGGACATATAGAAAGCAATGTAATGTTGTGGCATTATATTACTGTACATCACCCCTGGGGTTAACGACACATTATTGACAAGATAGATGTAAGCTATTCTATAAAAAAATGGAAATTAATTGTGAAAATAAAATATTTGGATAAAGTATGCAGATGTGTTTGGTTATCTGTTTTGAGAACAAAATAAAAACTTGTCAACATGTTAAGTAATTGACTAATATATGTTGTGTTTTATTCGCCCTCATTTCTGTGCAAAGGCTGTGCTTTGTCTTGAATTAATAATGTTAGAATTATGATGCTATAAGTGTTTATAGTTAGCGCCCAGAGGCCTGGGTGGTGGAACAGTACTGACAGGACCACACAGAAATGCTGAAAACAGATGGAGCTCCAAATGTTCCATTAGTACTGTCCCTATAGAGTAGTATCATGGGGTGTGTTAACTCCTGCAATTGCATGGTGCTGCAAGAAAAATGACCTATTATTACAAACTCTTACACATCAGGTATACTGTATTTGTGTAAAACATTGCATGCAGGTTAATATAGGATGGTGAAGGGTTTTTCCGGAAATGTAAATATACATTCACAATGTACAGCATTTTAATTAAGAATAATATGTAAAAAATTAAGGGTCATCGGGGTAAAAATCGTTTTTTTTCCCCTTATAACAACAAAACTGCATGCGTCAGGATAAAATCCAGCAATCTGACATCTTGCTGAACAGTTGGTTTTTATTTAAAAGCAGAATCACAGGTCAGCTTTGTACCAAATGGTCAGGACAGATGGGCAGAGCAGCACATAGACAGCTTGTCTTGTGAGATTAAAAAATAGGTAAGAAGGCCCATGATTATATGTCCAATCCCCCCCCCCCCAAGGCCTATAAGTAAAGAGCCCTGATTCCAATATGAGTTCACTGAATAAGGCCCGCATTTGGAGATGTTCTAGTTTAGTACCACATTATTATTTTCAGGCACACAGAGGAATCAATACTTAGAGGCACATTTATCAAAGGTCGAATTTCAAATGCATATGAGGTTTTCAAACTCCCATGAACTCTAAATTCAACCAATTGAAATTTATTACAAAAATCTAATTTTTTAAACTCAGGTGAATAGGACCGACCCAAAAACTTGAATCAAATTTTTTTTCACTGAAAAAAACTTGCATGTTAGGAAGGCAGCAAACAACTCCAAATTGATCCCTGGACGTCTCCCATTGACTTAAACAGCAATCCGTCAGGTCTTAAAGGTGTATGATAAATCTCATTAAAAATTAGTGGTGTTATAGTTTGTAGTATAGGTATGGGACCTGTTATCCAGAATGTTAGGGACCTCGGGTATTCCAGATAAGGGTTTTTCCATAATTTGGATCTCCATACTTTTAGTCGACTAAAAAATCATTTCCCAGTAGGATTGTTTTGCCTCCAATGTGGATTAATTCTATCTTTGATAGGATCAAGTACACAGTACTGTTTTATTACTATAGAGAAAAAGGGAATGATTTTTAAAAATGTGAATTATTTCACATTTCGATGGGAGATGGTCTTTCCGGAATTCAGAGCATTCTGGATAACTGGTTTCCGGATAACGGATCCTATACCAGTATTTGCTTTTCCTACTTTCTCTTTAGTCTTCTGTTGCCCTGGCCTTTATAAAGTAAAGGGGCTACAAGAGCAAATTGTCACTGAAAATCTGGCTTTTTTCTTCCACTCTATCCCAGTGATCTTGCACATGTCCAGGCCAGCTCAGAGCTCCACTGCTGCCTACAATCCACTCTGCTACACTATAGCCTGTGTAAAATACTGATTTTCCAGGTCTGCCCGCCAACCTATATCCTGTATCCTAGATATAAATGCTGACAAACTATTATCATATATGAAGGCATGGGAAATTCAGTGAGTGTCAGAATCTTGGGAGCAAATAAATACTTCTTGCCGACCAAGTGAAAAAGATTTTGGCCAAAATATGGAAATTCATATACAATTTGACATAGAAAGTAGTGGTAAAAAAATTTATCCCTAATATTAAAGGGATCCTGTCATCGGAAAACATGTTTTTTTCAAAATGCATCAGTTAATAGTGCTACTCCAGCAGAAATCCATTTCTCAAAGGAGCAAACAGATTTTTTTATATTCAATTTTGAAATCTGACATGGGGCTAGACATTTTGTCAATTTTCCAGCTGCACCTGGTCATGTGACTTGTGCCTGCTTTTTAGGAGAGAAATGCTTTCTGGCAGGCTGCTGTTTTTCCTTCTCAATGTAACTGAATGTGTCTCAATGGGACATGGGTTTTTACTATTGAGTATTGTTCTTAGATCTACCAGGCAGCTGTTATCTTGTATTAGGGAGCTGTTATCTAGTTACCTTCCCATTGTTCTTTTGTTTGGCTGCTGGGGGGGAAAGGGAGGGGGGTGATATCACTCCAACTTGCAGTACAGCAGTAAAGAGTGATTGAAGTTTATCAGAGCACAAGTCACATGACTTGGGTATATACAGTATCTGCCTATAACATTTATATATAATATTTTACACAAGGATAGTTGTTTTATGCAGTCACTGTTTGCTTGATCGAGTTCTGCTTTCCCCCCTTCCTTTCCGCCTTCCTTTTTTCATCCTCTCCACCCTCTATCTATCCTTTCATCCTCCTCTCTTATCGGACAACGGGAATAATGTTTCTTTTAGGGATGCACCGAATCCAGGATTCAATTCGGGATTCGGCCAGGATTTGGCGTTTTTTAGCAGGATTCGTATGAGGCTAAATCCTTGTGACTGGCCTAACTGAATCCAAATCCTAATCTGCATATGCAAATTATGGGCAGGAAGGAAAATCATGTGCCTTTTTGTCACAAACAAGTAAAAAAAGGTTCTACTTTTTCCATTCACAAAGGATTCAGGCATTCTGCCAATCCAAAATAGTGGATTCGGTGCATCCCCAGTATTTATTACAGCCTATAACTAAATAAGCCAGATTTCCATTTTGAAAGCTGGAATTTGGGCTCTTAATGTTACCGGGAGCAGATTTTTGCTGCCCTTGTAACTTGTCGCATGCTTCTGTGTGAGATTTGGTTTTTAGCTTGACTCATGACAGGAGCGAGCCTGCTCCCTCTGCATTCTTCTTACTTGAACACATTTATGTTCTCTAGAAATTACGCACAACCACAGCATGTATAAATACAGGCCATGTAACACTCATTTTGTCCCCTGCCTGCATGTGAATTAATAATTGGCAAATTACTTTTCTCGTAAATCATATTGCAAAAAAGGTGGCTAAACGTGAATACAAATTGAGTCTGTATTGGTAAAGAACATTATGCTGACGACTTTGCATTTGAAAATTCTGAATTGAAATTCTGGGAAATAATGTTGTATTTTGGGTGGTTTTCCTTTAGCTTTGTACACAAGCCCTTTTGTCTTTTAGTGAGGCCATATGAATTTTTATGTATTACAAGAAGGTAAAATATATTGTACCACTGCCATCTTGTGGACAAAAAAATTATATAGAGATAACTATTCATTTCTGGAACTGTTCCTGTTACTGGACAGTTCAAAGGGTTTGACAATTTCAAATAACCACAGCACGGCCCTACTAAATAAATTTAGTACCCAAGTGCTTTTCAGGATAAACAAGAGATCCTTATATTATCCTTTTTCAGCTCTCTGTTATATAATCTTATTTCACATGTCTGTGACAGATTCCTAATTTGATTTAACTGCATCCTTTTGTGTCTGTGTGTGTGTGTGTGTATATATATATTGGTATCTATAAATATATATATTCTATATACAATAGAAGTTTTAATGAATCAGATGAAAATTGAGCATAGGAATGACCAGATATGGGATGACTTTGACGTAGTTGGCCAGCTTAAATATATTGCAATATATGGACAAACAATCCCTGTTTTGTTTAAAGGGTAAGGCATTTTTCAGTAGCAGTATGCACAAAATGTCTCTGTCTTAAATATATTGATAATGGGTTAAGTGCAGAGTATTTTGTGGTCACAGCCTCATTGCACCCCCGCCTAATGGTTTTAAAAATTAGTGGTGAGCACAACTTTCCCTTGTTTGTTATAGTTATATAGCAGCAGTGACCAGCTCCATGTTTTGCCCATGAGCAGTAACCCATAGCAACCAAACAGTCACAGTTGCAGATTGAACAATAAAATCAAATATTTGATTGGTTGCCATGGGTTACTGAAAATTATAGAGAAAAAAAAGGTACCCCGTGGGTAACAACCTAATCAATAACCAGCATATAATACACTCTTAGGATTAAATAAGTTAATTCAATAAATAGATTAAAGTGCAGGAAATGCCTCCAAATTGATTGATTAATTGTACAACTACTCGATTTTAAGATAATTCATGAATTCTATAAGGTGCCAATTAGTGCATAAAATCCATAGGATAGTTTAGTCAATTATCATTCTAAACTTCAATAACAATTCATGGTTAGACTAAACCAAAAAAGATAAAATGACAAGGTTCCTCAAGGAGTGCAATTAATTGTGTAAAAAGCTAAATAAAGTGTGAATTATTAGGACCAAAAGGAAGTATATTGAATTAATCAAATACTAATATTTGTATGATAAGTGCTGGAGATTAAATTAATTAAAAAGATCTCGTTAAGTTAAAAAATGACCACATTAGGATGAAAAATAAAACCAACGCTGCGGTCAGTAAAGTAGAGAGAAGATATAATGAAATATGAGAAGGTGGAGCTGTCCCAAAACTAGCTGCCTGTTGTTTTCTAAGACTGGGACACCACAAAGAGGAAGGCAGGACAGGTTAACCGAGACTGTGGCCTTGGTGTATTAACTTGCCCTGATCTTGTAGAGACTAAGTTGACCCTAATAAGCCACAAATCACCGGCCCCTTGGAAAGGAAGGAAGATTGGTTAAGGTAAAAGAAGACCGCAGCAATAGGAATTAGATCCAACCCAATAAAGCACCAGGAAACAAATCTTTAAACAGAATCTCAGGAGTTGAGCGACTCGCCAACGCGCGTTTCGCTTACAAGCTTTCTCAAGGCGAAATAATTGATCCATTTTGGGACACTGTAGAAATAGGTTCCGTGTACGTCATCAAAGTGCGTCACTCCGTAGTTATCGCGTGACTTTGGTAGGAAGTAGTGTTTTGTTCTGTTATGTTAGACATCCAGTCACTGTTTTTGGCTAACTAACTATATTAGAAACATTTTTATTTTGCATAGCCTATCTATTTACCTAGTTTTTTCTTTTTATACTGAACAATTCATTTAAGGATAGCTCTGAAGGTTTTGCAGTGTGTTCCTAATGCCATTTTCATAAAATCTGTTTGTTAAATACACAATATGCCAGGAATCAACAGAGAATTCTGCCCTTAGTGACAGTGGCATTATATCACTGGATCCTCATTTGTTTTATTGCTTGTTTGTTTTCAGCAGAATCGGCGGTGACATTGCTACATGCAAGCAGTCAAGGTGTCTATAATTTCCACCACTCCTCTTCAATTATTAACATGTTTTCAGGCACATATAAACACTCTGTTTGGTAACATCCCTAGATATGTGTGGATGAAGCTGGAAAATCTCTGTAACCCAATAACTTTTTAACCTTTCATAAGTTTTTTCATGTGTTATATATTAATGAAACTTTGATGAAGTGGATTGTGCCAAAATGGTGAAGCACTTGCTTGTTGTCAATGTGTTCACTGTCCCTTTTGTCCACTGCGTAAAGGGATAGTTTTTATTAAAATTAAATAAGCATTTAGCATTATGTAGACAGCAGCGTTCATTGCAAAGTCATTGCAGTGGTCATCTATTGTTTTATTTTTAATGATTTACTTAATTTGTTATGCAGCTCTCAGGCTTTAAATTTAAAGTGCTATGAGGTTGGTATTGGTTTATTGCCCTAGCAACCATGGTGCAGTTCTGGAACCAGAATCAAAGATGAATAGCAGAGGACCTGAATAGAAGCAATAAATGTAAGTATTGTTGAACAATAACATTGAAGTCACACAGACAATAGGGCTCATTTACATCTACAAACCCTGCAAACCCAGGGTGCAAACCCTGGTGCTACCATCGCCACCTGACTAGGTTGTAGCTCCAGGGCTCCCTCAATCGACGCAGTCAGTTGCATGCAAATGTCATTCGCAATGGCATAGGGCTAAACATATTATCAGTTTCTCAGGTGCCCCGAGTCAGAAAACTTTTGCTCTGATAAACTTCACTCTTTCCTGCTGTACTGCAAGTTGGAGTGATATCACCCCCTCCCTTCCCCCATCCCCAGCAGCCCATCAGCAGCCTATCAACAAAACAATGGGCACCTAATCAGATAGCAGCTATCTGTCACCTCTACTGGAGGATTTGTTTGCATTGCTAGCCCTAGTTTTAGACATGAGAAAAGCATCCAAGCTGGAAAACCCCTGCTTTTTTCCTGCTTGGGTGCTTTTCTCTACCACTAGGTGGGGCTAATACCACCCATGTCGTAGCATATATAATACAATGCGAAGGGGTGAAACAATAGCTGCCTCAAAAAAGTTCCATCCTGCTGGCTCCTTCTCAAAGCTCAGGATCAGGCACAATGCACTGAGATGGCTGCCTCCACACCAATATTACAGCTAAAAAAATTAATTTGTTGATTCAAGAATAAAAATTTAAATGGTAGAGTGAATTATTTGCAATGTAAATAGTGTACTTTAGAAATACAATGTAAACCATAGAAATCATGACAGAATCCCTTTAAAGCAAAAAGCTTGCAAAAGATAGGATCATGCAAAAGTGCATGATCCTATCATTGGCCCTAGGGCCAATTTGGCATAATTTAACCTTGTGATTGGGTTGCCAAATGTGGCCCAAATCTGCTTGTTTTGTGACCTGCCATTTAAGCAGATGTGGCAGTGTATAGCCGCATTTACATAACATGTTCTGTATTGCAACTCAGTAATATCTTAGAGGCAGTCTTGGAAAAAAATTCTACTTTCAAAATACATCAAATGAGAGTATTCCTCAAAAATAATCCTGTGCTGAAAGGAGCAGATTGTTTTTTTTATATTTTACTTAATAATTACTTTATTTTACTAATAATATTTTACTCACTAATAATTAATTAATAAGGCAATTGAGTTAAAATAAGATAGAGTTCTAGTGTTTCTTTCCAGCTGCCCTACTAGTTACAGTGATATCAGTAACCCCCCTCCTTTGTACTAGCTGATATGATGTAAACAGAGCCTTGTCTGGCCAGTCTGTCAACTAAACAATGGACACATAACAAGATAACCATTATCTCTGACACCTCTCCTGTATTCAGGTGCCTGAACTGATAGAACGTGCCTGTCTGTCAGCTGTTAGGATAAGGGGCACAAGGGGCGGTGCAGTTGTGAAAACACAAAAGTATGCAATGCAATGAAGCATAAAGCCACATATTTATATACTCATGCATACACCTACATACTAATATATATATATATATATATATTGTGACCGGGTGTTTGGAAAACACCACTGTTTTAGAGGAAAAGGCACATAAAAGAGTGCATTTAAACTGCATTGTATGTGCTGCAAAGAAATACTCGGCTCAGGTAGGGTTAATATTCCCTATCAGCCAGGTAATTAAGTGGCAGCTGAGAGAGGATCTACCTGACCATGTAAAAGGGCTGTGTGAGCAAAGCTCAAAGCTCTCCAGGGAAGTGAGGGGCTGTGAGAGACAGAGCTGGGCAGAAGGAGCTTTGCTGCCAGCAAGAGAGTTCCAGAGCTTGGAGCCTAAATCCCTTGTGGGGAAAGAAAGAGAAAAGGACTGGCAGAGGCTGGTGAGTCTGAGTCCCAGGAGGGTAAGCCAGCAGGGCTGAGTGTGAAGCCCAAATACTTCAAGGTACAAGAGGGTGAGAGTTTCCCTTGATGGTGAGCGACCAGAGGGGGGAAAAACCCTGAATGTTTGGCAGTGTATTTACTGAACTGTACCCTGCATTTTCTACAGTGAAGTTGAACTGTTACCTGAACATTTTTCTGTTGCCTTTTTGTTGGGAATGTCCAGTGCTTAATAAAGCTGTGTTTTTGTCGGAAGCCTTGGTGTCCCTGTCTCTAAGCTCAAAAATTCTACGCTACCTGCCTACCAAATGCTAATTCCCCCATAAAAGTGCATGTGCAGGCTAGTGGCATGTCACAATTGGTGCTCGGATGCGGGCAGATCTTTAAAGAGACATACACCTGTTTAAAAGCCTGGTAAGCATTACCCTTAAGAGACTGTACTAATATGGCAACTGGTGCTGTAAATCCCCATGCTACAGCTGTTCAGCAGGAGGCTGTGAGTGCTGTTGGAAAGCAACAGGAACAGCAAGATGGCGACTGGTGGCTGCAGTTCCACCGTGACTGGGAAAGAGTCAGCGTGCCAAGTCTGGGAAAGAGATTGCTAAATGCCTCATAAGTGAAGGGTGAGCATTTCTGTGAGTTGCAAGCAGCAGTGGCAGCAGCTCCTGTAAAGTCTGTAGGAAAACAGACTAATTTTTTTTGTCTACCACAAAGAAAGTTCTACCAACAGGCTTCCTTAGAGGTGCGGCGGCCTGTGGGGTTGCAACAGACTGCCAAGGAAGTGAGAGCAACTTCGCTTGGGCGAAAGGAGACCCCTACATCTGGATCCAAGGCAGGAAACTGGTTCCAAAGAGGTGGTACCCCAAAGTTGGAGCTCCAGCAGAATACCAAGGAGATAGGCTATGCTGATTTCCAAGTCCAGTCTGGCATATTTGGCCAGAGTTCATCCCCAGCAGTTCCACACCGGATGCCCTACAGGAATGGTGAGACTGTTCTTAAAGGAGTGGTTGAAAGGGAATGGCAGGCTGGGGGGATAAAAGACTGGAACTGTGGGAGGAAAGGCAAGGTCCTGGGAGCTAAAGAGTTGTGTGCAATCACAGTGCACTGTGCCTGTTAAAGGTATTGCTGAAAAGTCAGTAGAGGTGAAAGTGAATGGGATTTCACTGTGGGTCACACTGGACATTCACTCAACTAAGTCAGTGGTGTTGCATGAACTGTTAATGTTTATTCTACTACCGCACGAGGTCCCTGAGATGCAAGAGAACTCAAACCCCACTGTATGTCTAAATTTTGAAACCACCAAAGGGACTGTTATCCACTCACTTATGGTTGCGAGTGACGGTGAAGTGGAAATTGTTCTGGGAACAGACTTTCCCCTATTCTGGGAGTTGTGGGGAAACAACAAATCAATGGATGTGGAACAATCAAACCAGGTGGTGAATAATGCTGGTGTTATGCAAAATGTTATGTGTAATTTTGCTGTCCAATGTCCAGATGGGAATCCTATGTGTGTGAATGTGGGGTGTGAGGTAACACCCATAGTAAAAAGTATAAGGGGGACCCCCAATGTAAATGTGTCAGTGTCCCTAGAGAAGGTGAATGAGGTAATTCACAGTGGGGAACACCAAAAAGCAGAGCAGGCGTGTCTGCAACAAAGTAGCTCAAGTGAGAGAGAAAATGTCTTGAGTAAAATGTGCCTTAATGTTTTGCTACCTGAAGGGTTAAAGCAAAGGGAGAAAAACTCTTTGAGGAATGTCTGTGATTCCAAGTGTGAATGTCTTAAAGGTGAGGCAAAACCTAAGCCCTGCACTATGTGTGGCTTGTCTGTGAATGTGTACAAATCTGCAACTGTGTACAAAACAGAGCCTGTAAAGTGCAGTAGTTGTTCTGGCCCAGGTCATATGGCTGATAATTGCCCCTTTGAAAGGTCTACTGCGGCAATAACCAAGCTGATCAAAGTCTATGACCAGTTGTGTCTGCAACTGAACTCAGGTGGAGAGTCCCAGTCTACTGAGCGCAATCCCTTAGAGAGACAGGGATATGTCCAGCTCACTGAGTGTGTAGTGAGTGAGAACAGACCTGAGTGTGCTGATATGGAGAATGGTAACATGGCTGTCAATGGGGATAAGCCACACGGAGTGACTGTGGTTGAAAGCGAAGTCATGACTCCTGTGTTACATTCCATGGAAGGAGTCTTGCAGTCAGAATCTGTCTGTCTGACAGAGGATGCATTGGGTCCCAATACAAGTGATGCCAAATGTGAGTTGCTTGCTAACCCTGAGCGTGTGACCAAGTGTGTGTCTGGTTGTATAACACAAGTCTGTGAGCAAGATGCAACCAGAAAGCAGACTAAAACTGTTGGCCATGGGCTTGAAGGAAAAGCCCTCTGTGTGTTTAAAAACCCATCATTGCCAGTTGTGGAAGGACACCCTATATCCCAGGCAGTGGGTAAAACTGAAATGCAAAGCATGCATGATGATAACAGAGATGCCAAAGTGTGTGTGTCTTCCCTAGTAAATAAAATTCAGGAGTTGGAAGTGTGTGTGGCTGCTCCCATAGAGACACATGTGTCAGATTCATGTAGTAGCGATAATAAGTTGGCCTTAAAGTGTCCATCCGAATTTGACTCCCATGGTTCAGGCATGATAACCTGGGAGAGTAAAGTAAGGCATAAGTGCAAGCAGAATTGTGGGAATGAGACCCCTAAAAGTGTGTTAAGTGAGAGACCTGAAATCTTAGACTGCCAAGCTGTGTGTGTGAACAAAGCCAGTACAAATGATGGTGTGGAAAATAGTACCATGAGTGTTAATGGTGATCAGCCAGACATAGTGTCTGAGGAGGTGAGTGATGAAAATGTAAAACTACCTCCTGAATCTGTGTGTGTGTGCAGGTGCCAACCACACAACTGTTCTCCAGTGAGCCCATCTGTGAGAGAGTTGAAACACAGTGTTCTGGAGAGGGAAAGGTATGTGAAGGCATATTTAAAGGGGAAGTTAAAAGTCCCTTAGCAAAATGTGTGCCTGTCCCCACTGAAGTGAAAGTGACAGATTCAGCACCAGCTGAGTCTATTAAAGAGGCATGTGAGTTAAAGAGATACTGACACCTGAAACTAAACTTCTTTTTACATCTGTTATAATATTGGCTTTGCAAGCCACTTATAACTTTGCCATAAAGTATTTGCATGATGCTTTTACATTACCTGTCTGATCCCCCATGTTCCTGTATGAGGGGACTGCCATATTAGTGCAGCAGGAGTCCGTTAGCATTAGAAACTGTAACTAACAGGCTGAGATGGGACAGTCAGGTTGGCAAAGTCAGAGTGTCAGAGAGTCAGGCTTAGGAACTTCAACTAACAATTATATACAAAGACAAACCTCTCAGCAAAAAATGATCAACATGACCTATAGGTAACATTTAATGTACATTCATATGCTAAAATTGATTTTTTAGTGTCAGTATCACTTTAAGACCTGATACAGAAGAGGTCAAGTGTGGGTTGCCTGTTAACAAAGAATGTGTGTCAGAGTGTATGACACAAATCTCTGGTAAAAAGCACCCTACAACCCATAAATGTAAAATGCAAAGTGTTCATGGTGTGAACAAATACACTGAAGTATGTGTGCCTGATCTTGCCCTATTTGATCAAAAGCAGGAGACTGAATGGTGTGTGACTTCCTCCATAGGAACACATATGTTAAATGTCTTGCAGGTTAAAGAAAGGCCAATATCCCTTTTAAAGGGATGCGCTATGGACAAACAGGTCCCTAGCCCTTTAGTGAAAGACAAAGTGAGTGAAACCTTGCATTTCAAAGGCAGAGTGAGCCCTTTAAAGATAAAAGGTTCAAGTTTACAAGAGAGCATGTGTCTGTATACTCAGATTGACATGTATATGTGGGATCTTTCACATGCTAAAGAAAGGTCAAAATCATGTTTAAAGGGTTGTGTAACTGAGAAGCGGCAATCTAGCCCTTCAACCAAAGAAAGACTGGAGGTAGAAATCCCTTTAAGAGAGTTTCTTTTGGGATGGCAATGTGTTCCGCCCCTGGGTCGAAACAGAGGGGGAGGATATGTGACCGGGTGTTTGGAAAACACCACTGTTTTAGAGGAAAAGGCACATAAAAGAGTTTATTTAAACTGCATTGTATGTGCTGCAAAGAAATACTCGGCTCAGGTAGGGTTAATATTCCCTATCAGCCAGGTAATTAAGTGGCAGCTGAGAGAGGATCTACCTGACCATGTAAAAGGGCTGTGTGAGCATAGTTCAGGGCTCTCCAGGGAAGTGAGAGACAGAGCTGGGCAGAAGGAGCTTTGCTGCCAGCAAGAGAGTTCCAGAGCTTTGAGCCTAAATCCCTTGTGGGGAAAGAAAGAGAAAAGGACTGGCAGAGGCTGGTGAGTCTGAGTCCCAGGAGGGTAAGCCAGCAGGGCTGAGTGTGAAGCCCAAATACTTCAAGGTACAAGAGGGTGAGAGTTTCCCTTGATGGTGAGCGACCAGAGGGGGGGAAAACCCTGAATGTTTGGCAGTGTATTTACTGAACTGTACCCTGCATTTTCTACAGTGAAGTTGAACTGTTACCTGAACATTTTTCTGTTGCCTTTTTGTTGGGAATGTCCAGTGCTTAATAAAGCTGTGTTTTTGTCGGAAGCCTTGGTGTCCCTGTCTCTAAGCTCAAAAATTCTACGCTACCTGCCTACCAAATGCTAATTCCCCCATAAAAGTGCATGTGCAGGCTAGTGGCATGTCACAATATATATATCTATATCTATATCTATATCTATAGATATAGATATAGATAGTGAACAAGGACTCATAGGGTTTTAGTGAAAAAACAAAAAAATGTTTTATTATTAAGCCTCAACGTTTCGATCCCCCACAGAGATCATCGTCAGGAGCAAAAACAAACTGGCCTGGCCGGTAAAAATGATGCTTGATGCCAATGTTATTAATAGGAAAAAACAGCAAGACTATAGGAAGGTCGGTATTTTTTTCCAGAAAAGGTGGCAACCCTACCTCCAGTATAAAAGAAAGTTTACAGCAGCTAGATATGGTAACGCCTAGGGAATTGTGATGGCTTGTTCATTCTCAGATGGGGATATGAATCCTCATTTATGAAGTGTACAGCAAAGCACCATGTTTTTGCACCCTTCCCTGCACATTGCACCCTTAGTGCTCCTCCCATCAATACAGTGCATCTTGCAATTGGCAGCACTGTATTCATGACTCATAGGTTGGAAGAGATACATGGATGTCCCCATTGATGCCCCTAGCTACCATTTTCATTCAGGCACAAAACCCAGCAAAACTCAGAGTGGCTTTGTACGCATTGCTTGCCAAAGGCAGGAATTAAGTTGAGGACTTCATTGCACCCACAGAACTGTGTCTGGTCCCTTGCACTAGGCATGGGCACAAATTCAATCTTATGCTACTTTGGACTACAGCACTTGCGCCAATAGGATTAATAAATGAGACCTCTAATTTTAGGCAATCTACATTGGCTGATTTTGACCGTATCCCACCTTTTAATAAAGGTGTAAGACAATAAATTAGCTAAATCATCTGCATTTGTCTTAAGCCTATAAAAAATAAATAAGGTCCAAATTCTCGTGAGAACTTCAAGGAAAGTATCAGTAGACAATACCATACTTTTTATAATCTAAACATTTACAAAGGTTGAAGGGAGGGGATTATATACTGGTAATCCAATAATTATTTTTCACAACTAACAAACATGGAGTAGCTTCACTTCCCTTGTTTGCCCCTTTTTTAGTTCAAAAACGTACAAAAATCATAGATCAATTTCTAAGAAAACAGGGGGTATGCTGCCACTTAAATTGTTAATTTTCACTATGTGTTATTTTGTCTTATAATAGTTTTGCCTTATAAATAGTTCTTTAGTGTGCCTCAAGTTAAACATTTTTTTCCTGCTCAGTCATGCTGTTCATCAGTAGTAGATTGCAAACTGCTGACTTATGCTAAGTCATAGGCTTCAGAACCAGGGGGGCCACAGGGGCCGTGGCCCCCCCAGAATTTTCCTCCTCCAGTTTGAAACCATTTTTTAAATAAAAAAAAAAAAAAAATTTTTTTTTTTTTACAGGTTTTTTTTTGCCTTTTTTCTTTTAAGCCAGTGCGTGTCTGGGCTGTCTCCCTTACCTGGCCTCTCCACTTCGATTTTGCACCACCCCCTAGAAACCGGTAGTGGAAGTGGCCAGCGATGGAAAGGAAGTATCTGGGCTGGCTCCCTTACCCAGCCAGTCCACTTTCATTTTGCACCACCCCCTCCAAGCTGGTAAAGTTGAAGTGGCCAGCGAATGAAAGGAAGCTCCGCCTGCCGCACAGCTGCAGTCCGGAAGAGAAGCGAGCATCGTGTTAGCGCCTGTCAGGAGTAAGGAGTACATAGGAATGCACGGATAGGCCTGCACATGTGTTCCATACAGTGCAAATAGAGCGCAGTATCCAAAGTTGTCTCTGTGCAGCACAAATCGTCAAAATGCAGCTTCACCCCTCATCCCTCTCTTACAGTACAATACTCTTCATTGCATGTGATTATTTTAATGGTAAATAATGCTATCTAAAGAAAAATCCCTTATATATTTGTGAAACATGAAGATGCATACATCTTCCATTGTAACAGATATATCTTATACCTGGACTCTGATATACACGTATTGGCACAATTTAAATGGAAATACTGTGCTAAGGTCTCAATCCCTGGCCCTAACTTATTATAAATGTATTATAATGTAATCAGAGGCGACAGGAATAAAAGGAACAGCAGACAACTAGAACCGTGTTTACACCAGGCAAATCTATGTCAAGGAATCTATAGCAAATCTATTTTAATAGCTTTATGCATTTCTTAATGGTGTGGTTCACCTTTAAGTTCACTTTCAGTATGTTATAGAATGGCCAATTCTAAGCAACTTTTCAATTGGTCTTCCTTATTTATTTTTTATAGTTTTTTAATTATTTGCCTTTTTCTTCTGTCTCTTTCCAACTTCCAAAGGGGGTTCACTGACCCCATTTAAAAAGCAAATGCTCTGTAAGGCTACAAATGTATTGATACTACTATTTAAGTACTACATTTTCTATTCTCTCTTATTCATATTCTAGTCTATTATTCAAATCAATGCATTGTTGCTAGGGTAAAACCCTAGCGACCAGATTGAATTTGCAAACTGGAGAGCTGCTGAATAAAAAGCTAAATAACTCAAAAAACATAATTAATAAAAGATGTAAACTAATTGCAAATTGTCTCAGAATACTATTCTGTACATCATACTAAAAGTATTCTCAAACGTGAACAACCCCTTTAACACCCATTGGTGAGGGTGAGTGGCTGATCATTGCCAATTTGTCAATGTGCTCATCTACTTTTCTCTTCTCCTTCTATGGGTTCTGTGGGGTATTTATACAAAGAGTTGCCCCTTTGCCATCCTGCTATGGGTTCTGGGGAGTTTTATACATGGAATTGCCATGGTACCATCCTGTCATGAATTCTGGGGGTATTTATACATGGAATTGCCCCTTTGCCATCATATGAATTGTGTGGGTTTTATACATGAAATTGCCATGGTGCTATCCTGCCATGAATTCTGGGGGCATTTATACATGGAATTGCCACTGTGACATCTTGATCTAAGTTCTGGGGTTATTTATATTTGGAATTGCCACTGTCCCAACTTGATATAAATGCTGGGGGTATTTATACATGGAATTGCCATTCTACTATGAATTCTGGGGTTATTTATAAATGAAATTGCAATTATGCTGTGAATTCTGGGGGATTTATAAATTAAGTTGCCATTCTGCTATGAGATCTAGGGGTATTTATACATGGAATTTCTACTGTGCCATCCTGCTTTCTGGGTGGGGGGGGTATACAGAAAATACAGGGTTAAAGATCTTAGTACAAAGTTAATCCAGAAAATGGTCAAATTGCATCTTGGAGTCAGGAAGACATTTTTTGAAGCAAATTGGATAAGCTTTAGAAGGGGCTGTTCTCCTTCCTTTGTATCAGCTAGAAGTTAGACAGGTTTTAAAAAGGCTAGACGTGTCTTTTTTTCAACCTAAATTACTATGTTTATATAGTGAATAAAGTACCCCCTCTTGTAAAATATAAGGATATTATAAGTCACCGAGGAGTTTCATGACCATATAAAAACACGAGGCCGAAGGCCGAGTGTTTTTATACAGGTCATGGAACTCCGAGGTAACTTCTAATATCCTCATATTTTACAACTGGGGGTACTTTATTTATTATAATACACAAGTTTCAAAGAGTCATGTGACAGAAATGACATCAGAACTGACCGTTTATAACTGATGACATCAGAACTCACCGTTTATAAGGATATAATTTACAGGATATTCATGGCTTTTGTGTATTATATATAATTATTATGCTGATGCTGTTGGATTGGAAAATTTGTACAACTGCCCCATAATAATATAACATTGCTGTCTGACTAGCAGAAAAGGTATCCATGTAGTGAGAGATTTTTCACATTACTTCAGTCACTTCATGGCTTTCCCTACTACAGGTTACACACTGCTCCAGGCCTACAGTTCCTCATACCTTGCATTTTGGCTGAGCAATAGAGTGAGGCAGTGCATGGGGAGGTGCTAGAACTTGGGAGAGTGCCTGTGCTCACTGATTCTTACTATATAATGCATTCTTGTACGTTTTTATTATGCTTGGCCTGTCAGTATTCTCTATATCTTACTGCTTGTGTGGCTGTTGTCCATTGTTCTATATGTATGTATTTGGTGTGCCAGTGCCTCGGCTTCTTACTATATAATGTTCTTTATAGTGCTTGTGGTGCCTTTTCTATATTATGTTCTTGGGAGATCAGTACCTACTGCTCCTTTATGTCTTTTTAGTACCCCGTAGTCTCTGCATGTAATGTACTTTAGGTGCCAGAATCTTTTTCCCCCTTTACCCCATAATGCGCTTGTAGTGCAGCATTCACAGCTCTCAGTTAAAATTGTACATATGGTGTTATTACCCCCTTCCTGCAGTGCCAGACTTTAAGCAAATTTTGCCCCCACTGCTATGGTTTGATTTTCCTGAAAATTCAGTGAAAGCACAAAGGAAAGGGGGTGGAGTCCAAAAGGAGTGACCAAAAAGGGGCGTGGCCAAATTTTGCCGCCGCGCTACGCGCGGCACCATTGCCCTTCGTCCTGGCCACCCCTGTCAAAACCATCTTCTGCTGCCTATGTGCTAAGTCACTAAGTCAGCCACTTAGACCAGGTGTAATCTTTTAGCAACTCATTGCGTGATTGTGTTTGCAGTCAGAAAAACATGTTAGGTTGAGGAGCTCACAATCAAATTAATACATTTAACCACAAAAAAAAAACAATTCTATTTGTGAAACATCCACTGCAGCTTCAAAGATTTTGTTATAATACAGTTACAGGATCTTTTGCCAGAATGCTTGGGACCGGTGGCTTTCTAGACAAGGGATCTTTCTGTAATTTGGACCACCATAGCTTAAGTCTGCTAAAAATCATTTAATCATTAAATAAACCTAATAGGGTTGTTTTGCCATCAGTATGGATTCATGCAACATAGTTACTATCATGTACAAAATAGTTTTTAATTATTACTTAAAAAAAGGATATCATTTTTGGCATTCTGGGATTCTGAACTTTCTGGATAATGGGTTTCCAGATAAGGGATCCCATACCTCTACATAGTTACATAGTTAAATCAGGTTGAAAAATGACAAAGTCCATCAAGTTCAACCCCTCCAAATAAAAACCCAGCATCCATACATACCCCTCCATACCTTCACATTAATTATATATACTCATACCTATACTAACTATAAAGTTTAGTATAACAATAGCCTTTGATATTATGCCTGTCCAAGAAATCATCCAAGCCACTCTTAAAGGCATTAACTGAATCAGCCATCACAACATCACCCGGCAGTGCATTCCACAACCTCACTGTCCTGACTGTGAAGAACCCCCTACGTTGCTTCAAATGAAAGTTCTTTTCTTCTAGTCTAAAGGGGTGGCCTCTGGTACGGTGATCCACTTTATGGGTAAAAAGGTCCCCTGCTATTTGTCTATAATGTCCTCTAATGTACTTGTAAAGTGTAACCATGTCCCCTCGCAAGCGCCTTTTTTCCAGAGAAAACAACCCCAACCTTGACAGTCTACCCTCATAATTTAAGTCTTCCATCCCTCTAACCAATTTAGTTGCACATCTCTGCACTCTCTCCAGCTCATTTATATCCCTCTTAAGGACTATAGTCCAAAACTGCACTGCATACTCCAGGAGAGGCCTTACCATGGACCTATAAAGAGGCATAATTATGTTTTCATTCCTTGAGTTAATGCCCTTTTTATGCAAGACAAAACTTTATTTGCTTTAGTAGCCACAGAATGACACTGCCCAGAATTAGACAACATGTTATCTACAAAGACCCCTAGATCCTTCTCATTTAAGGAAACTCCCAACACACAGCCATTTAGTGTATAACTTGTATTTATATTATTTTTGCCAAAGTGCGTAACCTTGCATTTATCAACATTTTCCAGTTTCCTACCCAGTTTCCCAAATTAGACAAATCACTCTGCACTCTGTACTGACTTTTTTCTTTTTATTTCCCATTTTCAGCACCTTAGGGTTATCATTCAATTGTTAAAAACTTGCCCATAAAAATCTAAATTCTTTTTCATAGTTTGATATAAATGCCATAGTACAAGGTGATAAATGACAACCACGTGAATAAAAGACTTTCATAACATTGGACAAAACCTTGTTGACATTCTGCTAATAACACTAATTCCCAGGTAGATACCTTGGGCCCATATGTACAGTATCTGTTTAAAACAAATTTACAAAATTATCAAAAAAAAGTAAAAGAAGAAATAATGAACCTGGGCCCAAATTCTATTTTGCAGAGTTATGCATTCAGTATAGCCTTGGTAGAATATGATATATATTTAACAACAGTTGATTTGTACTTCTTGTGTCTCATTGAGGTCTATTTCTGGTTCAGTTATTAAGTTCAGTACTATTACAATCAACCTTTATTCCAGCTATGCACAAATGCACACTCAGCTATTTGGTTAATGTGAAGGAAATTCAAAGCAGAAGGCTAAAGAAAACAAGCAGATGGGAAGTGGGGACTTTGAGTGAGGATTAACATTTGTCATATTAGGGCTATTTGACTGGCCTCTTGTTATTTGACTGTTAAACTACAAAAATATGTGTACTCAGCATGAGTGCAATGAGCATGGTCATTAATGCCCTCCACTTAAACTAACAGTTGAAATTACATTTTATTGATTACTGTAAAGAACACTGGTACATTTGTTCATTCAAATATTCAGCAAGAGCAACTGACACCTGTTGTTGGAATAGTGGGAGTTGTAGTCCCACAATCACTGACCTGCTCCAAAAAGATTACAACAGTAACACTGCAGTATTAAAGTACAAATACTAGCAGGGAAACATAAATGTCACGTTTGGTATCCCAAAACCCAGGACAAATGCCAAGGTTCCATTCTTGGCTCACAATTCCACCTATAAAAGCCCCTTTCAGAGCTATCATTGCGAAACGGGTGTCCGAGCAACCTTCTTCCCCTTTTTTACTTATTTTGTTTTAATCTAAATCAGTGCTGTCCAACTTCTATGGTACAGAGGGCCGGAATTTTTCCAATCTACATGGTGGAGGGCCAATAACGGAAGCCAGCCACTCCCTGTTTTTAAACCACACCCACTTTAAACCACACCCATGTTACCGCAAGACCATGTCCACATTAATAGCACACCAAAACACCAAATGGTTGGTTCTCACTGCAGGGATCAGGTCCGAAAATAGGGGGTAGGCAGAGTAGGCGGCTGTCTAGGGCGCCATCATTGAGGGGTGCACTTTTTTCAAGCGTTTATTTAATAATTTGTTTCAGTAATCATGGTCACCCAATTGGGTGGAATCCATCTCCTTCCCCTTCTCCCTCTTGCCGGCAAGTAATAGCTCCTTCTGTGCGGTGCACCGCGATGTGTGTACACGCGTCAATGACATCATTGATGTGTTGGATGACAGTTGCACTGAACTGAAGACATTCTTTCTATTATTGTAAAGTGTGAAGCTTCCTGCTGGCACAGCCAGGTACAGATTTGGGGGGCCATATGTTTGCTGTTGCTGCTGGGCGCTGGCACAGGTACATAAATACTTGGGGACAATATGATGTGATCAGATTTATTTTTGGTTGTTGCTGACACAGGTAAAGATTGGAGGCAATATGATGGCTGCAGGAGGGCTGTATGATGGATGGCTGCTGGGCTTGCTTGCACAGGTACAGGGGGCAGTAATATAAATGAAAAAGTGTTGTACACTTTCTTGCTCTCTTTATTTAAAAACCATCATGGTAAGGAGGGAAATAATAATGCAGGACAGGGAGTCCTCTGTCAAAAGAAACACCACATTTCTTTGCTTTTATTGTGTACACATGGGCTTCTGTATCAGACTTCCTGTTTTCGGCTTAAACCTCCAGGGCACGGCCTTGAGCATGCTCAGTTTGCTCCTCTCCCCCTCCCTCCACCCATCCCTACTGTAATCTGAGCTCAGAGCTGTAAGTGAGCAGGGAGAGACTCAGGCAGGAAGTGATGTCACACTAAGCATATATGGCAGCTTCTATCCTAAACAAACAGAGACAGTGTCTAGAGCTGTTTACTCAGGTATGGTAAAGCATTCTGCAGAATAAATATAGCGTTCTAGCTTGCACTATTGTGGCTTATTTATTGGCAATAAACTGTCTTGGAGCTTTCCTTCTCCTTTAACTTGTGAATTTTTAATTTATTGCACTGCACTTTATTAAGAAGATTTATGTAACAAGTCCTATGGACTACTACTTAATTAAGTGATAATACATATGTTCATCATGGTATATTTAAGGAATTATTCTTGCACAGTTAATTGAGAAAAATAGAGGGATAGTGGTTAAATAGTGATTGTTTTAAGTTATAACTTGATATAAGTGCGATTCTTTTTCTCTAACTCTTTACAGACAAGGGAACCATAACGTGTGACAGGAGGGACAGGGTTAGTGCTAAGCGTAGTCATAGAACAGGTCGGGTCAAAACCAATCTGTCAGCACAGTACAGAGTCAGAATCCAGAAGAATAGTCATTAACAGGCGAAGTTCAGTTCAGGCAATGATACATTGGTGGTTAAAGGGGAAGGAAACCTAGTTGGCGCAAAAACCCTCCCCCCCACCCGTGTGTTGCCCACCCTCACTCCTCCCCCTTGGCCTACCTGTCCTGCTGGGCAAATGCCCCTAACTTGTTACTTACCCTTCTGCGCAGATCCAGTCCAGGGAGTTCACAGACGACATGTTCTTCCATGCGATCTTCTTCCTGCTTTGAACGGCGTTTTGGCGTATGCGCAGTAGGAGCATTTCCCCGGTACGGATCTACTGCGCATGCGCCAAAAGTCACAATGTACTTTTGGCGCATGCGCAGTAGATCGTACCGGCGAAATGCTCCTACTGCGCATGCGCTGGTCAAAGCAGGAAGAAGATCGCTTGGAAGAAGATGTCGTCTGTGAACTCCATGGACTGGACCTGCGCAGAAGGGTAAATAACAAGTTAGGGGCATTTGCCCAGCCGGACGGGTAGTCCGGGGGGGGGAGGGTGGGCAACACACGGGAGGGGGGAGGGTTATTGCGCCAACTAGGTTTCCTTCCCCTTTAAGGATAGGCAAAGGTCAAGGTACAGAGAAACAGACGCGCACCCAGGAACTACGTTGAGTGATGGGAAGTAGGACATGTAAATATTTTAATTTTGCAACAAGTTTGATGACATCACGGGTGCCGAGAAGAAAAGATGCACTTGCATATATGCCAGCATCAAACCAGCATGCATGTCAAACCCAGTGGCAGTGGCATACGTCCGAAGAAGAAGACGTGTGCAGGAGAGAAGGCGGCGGGGACCCAGGTATTGTAATAAGTCCTTACAGACCTTTTGACTGTCCTATTACAAAGAAAAAGTTGAATACCTATGATAATTGAAAACCCCAAGGTAACTAGAAACTAGGTTAACTTGAAATTATAGTTTAAGAAATAGTTGATTTTCATTTCACCTGGGTGAATGCCATTGGGCAAAAATAAATATTTTCCATGCTGAATGCAATGGTCTAGTGGAATTTCATAGAAAACCTATGTGACATTGTGGCTTACATTTGTGTTTGTGTCCCTGAATTTCACAAGGTTATATATGTACCATATTAATAAATTTTTTGTGTCATGATGGCAGAAGGATTATCACATTTTGCTGTCTATTTTGCAGTCTGTCAGTGGATATCATTTCATATTGCCTGGAGTAAACAATTGGGAAGTTCAGCCAGTTATGACCTCTATGTGATATATATTTTATTAACTTTTGTATGCATTTTTAAGATGTTCCATTTACCCCTTACCATTGAAGTGGTCATAGAGGCCATTTTAGCAAGCACAGTGGAAGCCGTCATTTCACTGAAAGTCTTATGCCACCTCCAAATAAACAATTCAATGATTTCTATGGTATAGTGTTCCCTATTTTGCCAGCAAACATGTGAAATGTTTTCATGCCAGTCAATAAATATTGAAGTAGTCAGCTCTTAGGGTCTTCACATTAGTAATAGCAACAGATACTACAAAAGATAATAGGGCAGATTTTATTCTGTCTGAGACCTTACTGGAAAATAATCTTGTTTTGATAGCATTGCAGTTAAAATTCTCTTTCGTGGTCTAATGCCCTAATCTAATTTTCTGCATCGCAAGGACCAAACGTAAAATGGCTTCAATTTTCAGGTTATGTCTGTTTGACTCAAAAACAAAGATTTCCCTATTGTAATTAAAACAATAGGCAAAAAGCATGTTCAGCACAAGCCTTGTGCATTCAAATCAGCCCCATTTATTCAAATGGAGTATATTGACCCTTTAAAACAAATGCATAGCAAACAGATACTAAACCCATAGCCTAATCTTTATATCATCTATGGATAAATAATATTGATGTTCTTTCAACATGGATTCCAAGTAGTGGAAATAATAATCAGCAGTTTAAAAATTACACCTTTCTTAAAGCTAAAGGTAAAATAAGAAAAAATGGATGCACTTTCCTCAGGGTTCATTTGATTTAATGTATGGGCATGTAAAGTTGTAAAGTAAAGTTGAAATATTATTAGTTAGTTCCTACTTTATACTGTAGGTTTGAAAAACCCTTAAAGTTGGGCCTTGGTTAGGCATTTTCCCCAGAAAACATCTAGACAGGAGGAGAACCAAACACTTGGTACATGTGTACTACTCCTTTGTGAAGTGAATTAGGAGCAAACGTTAGTTAGGTTAGTAAGTAGGGCTGCCCAATAAGGAGTTTAGTGAGGAAAGTGACTCTGTGGTTAAGCAACAGCTAGGAAAAAAATGTATAGTAGTCAGGATAGTGTGGGAAACCTGAGGAAACATACCAAAGTCAAAATGTGTTCAGCAATTCTCGTGGTCCTTAATATCAGAAATCAGTGAATGTAGATAGAAATTGCAGCTCCCTTTTTTCACTCCCTCTGACCAGGGACCAATATACAGAAAGAATATTTACTAGAAGGAAGTGCAAAAAAATAAATATAGTGCAGTATCCAAATATATGGCTGGAATCACCACACACACCACATACTTCAATATGATTGACAAACGTGCTCCAATTTCAGGGCTTCCTTAAGTGATAACGTGAAACTTCATACACCATTATATAGCCTACACACCAAAACAAATAAAACTCAGGCTCACAGACAATCCATTACAAAGGGTTTCCCTTTAGCTTCGCTTGAGGATCATTCCGTTTACCATAAGAGAAGATAAAAGTCGATATATTGTAGTATATTTATTTTAAAACTTAAATAAAATGTGCAGACAACTTACAAACATCCAGAAAAACAGTAAAAAAAACAAGTGGTTTGTAGTTCAACGTGTTTCATGTAGTGCTCACCACCTCAGGAACAAAGTGTGTAGACTTTATAGGAAAATCCAGCTTATTCTGTGTAATTTAAGACCTAAAACAACAACACTATTACTGTAATGGGGTTTCGCTAGCTAAGGATGACCCTGTTACAGGCCCATTGTGCCACATTTAATATCACCCTATAATACACAAAAGCCATTAATATCCTGTAAATTATATCCTTATAAATGGTGAGTTCTGATGTCATCAATTATAAATGGTGAGTTCTGATGTCATTTCTGTCACATGACTCACTGAAGCTTGTATATTATAATAAATAAAGTACCCCCAGTTGCAAAATATGAGGATATTAGAAGTTACCTCGGAGTTCCATGACCTGTATAAAAACACTTGGCCTTCGGCCTCGTATTTTTATATGGTCATGAAATTCCTCGGTAACTTATAATATCCTTATATTTTACAAGAGGGGGTACTTTATTCACTATATAAGGAATATGAAGAAAGGCTAAAACCCTGATGATGGTTTAATACCTAGACAGGAGCCATGGCATGGCTCCCTAACAATATGATAAATATGGGTTCATCCACTTGCATCAAACCATGGGGTTCATTTACATTTACAGCAGAAATTGCAAAATTAAGATGCAAATTGCCATGACTTTCATTTAATTTTCTACCTCTTGGTTGATGTTTTTATTCTTGCTCCTATTTTATTTATCATTCTCTTTCTCATAGCCTCATCCCTTCTATAAATGTACAGTTATTACTGACACACATGTGAAATGCACCAGCATATTCTGCAGCACTGTACACAGCAGGGTGTATACATCATACATTCAAATTATATACAAATACTGACCTATCTCTTTATCTGCATCTTCAACTACTGTCTGTTTTATGGGCATGTCTCCCCAACTGGTTCTCCGGTGCCCATTGTGTTTGCTCAGCTATCCCTCAGCCAGACAAACAACTGGAGACTGGGTATGTTTCATGTTGGTGATACATAATGCTGTGTGATGTTAAACAGGGATAATATACAATCGCCCATATTTAAATGTATTGCACTAGAGTGAACTGCTCATGTAAAGGATTGTATTACCTTTTAATATGTATTCGAAAGATAACTTGTAAATCTTTTGTTGTGTAGTAACTTTTTTAATCAACTTATTTCAATCAACCAAAAGAGTCCTATATTTAGGTATTATGAGAAATATATATATATATATATATATATATATATATATATATATATATATATATATATATATTGTTCTTTTTAGACATGTCCTTCATCTATGTGTGTAATCTTTACAGCTAAGTCCTTTTCACCTACTCTTTAGTTTAAAAACAAATCTGTAAGGGAGTTATTTACATTTTTCCGTATAATTTTAATAAAGAAAGCTCGACCAAACTCCCATCCACGATTTTACCTTTTTTACCATTAAAATAACTTGAAATAGTTGGGTTGGGAAAAACTCGAATCAAAGGAATTTTTCGAACATTTCTCCCAAATCGCTCGATTTTTTCGGGTTATTGCCCGAAAACCCTGAATTTTTCAGAACCCAGCTCAGACCACGATATCTTTAAATTGGGATAGGGACATCTGCCATTGACTTATGCATTACCTCGACAGGTTTGAGATGCCAACTTTTCAGATTTGGGCTTTTTGCAGCATCGGGGTATACTAAATATTGAAAAATGTGAGCCTCAGAAGAAGGCAAATTATAAAAAAAAAACTCTAAACAATAAAAACCAATCGAAAAGTTGCATAGAATTAGCCATCCTATAACATACTAAAAGTTCATATAAAGATGAACCATCCCTTTAATAATCCATTTTCCTCTTACCTCCTCTCTCTCACTGCCCCAATATTTTTCTTTTGCATTTAATTGCTTTTAAAACCTTTAACTGACATAAAATCCAGTTATTAAGATTAATAATAAAACATTAAACTATAACAGTTTTTTAAAATAATGGCTTGATAAACTAATAGCAGAAATATATAAACACATTGCCCTGTAATTGAGCCAGAAAACATGAGAGCACACAAGGTAATACTAAGGGGGTTATTTATCAAAGGTCGAGTTTGTGAGGTTTTTTTCTACCTCAAATAAACTCATAATTCGAATGTTCGCTTACTTATGAAACAAGCTAAATGTAAAAAACTGGAATCGGGGGAAAAACTGAAATACTTGAAGTGATCGAAATATCGGCACAAAAAAGCTTGAATACCTCGAATTGATCAAGTTTTTGAGTGCAAACCACTGAACCACATATCAAAAAGGCTAAAAACATCTTTTTATGGTCCAAGGGACCTCTGCCATTGACTTCTACATGACCTCGACAGGTTTTAGCTGGAGTACTTTCAGATTTGGCCTTTTTGTAGCTTCGGGGCATAATAAATCTTGAAAAATTAGATTTTATTTTTTTCTTTAAAATACCGAAAAATTCGAAGTACAACTGGACCTTTAATAACTAACCCCCTTAGTGTGATTAAATAAACTGTAAAACATACATAAACATAAAGCATGCCCACAATTGCAGCAACTTGTTTTAATCAGAAAAGAATGCATTAAGCCCAAAAATGAAATCCATGTTTAATTAGCCAACTGTTGAAAATAAAAAAAAGAATGTTGGCATCGATTGATGCCAGCAAATACTTGTGTTTTAATGAAAAATATTGCTTAAATTTGTGTTGCCAAGTGGAAATGCAGTAGCCCTGTAAGCAGGTCTGGGCTAAGTAAAGAAAGTTAAATAGGGTCTAGCAAGGGGGTCAGTGAGGCTAGGTGAAGTTCAGAGGGACACTCATAGTAGCAAAGTGTAGACCATTTTCAAGGGAAATGAAAAACTATAACAAGTTGTACCCAGCTGTTGGTCCCAAAGAAGTAGCCATGTTCATTCAGCGTCATTTATCATGTATAATATAATAAACAGGGCTCGGCTGTGCCCTTTGAACAGAGGAATTTATGATGGTGTATAATTCCTATGAGAAAGCAATGCAGGTGGTCAAGGGTTATTGTGACACTTTTATTCGAGATGGACATCCAACCTGCCTTTAGACTCCTGCCCATTCACCTCTAGTGTGTCCACTTGTCATCAAACCCATGGTGCAGAACAAAGCATTGTGGGTACACCCCTAGATGGTGGTAAGCACTGGACTCCAATGCGCCTTGCACCCACTTCCTAGCTTACGTGTCTTTAGAACAAACTAGGATGCATCCAAGGGGATGTTTGCAGGCCACCAACATCTTGTTCCTCATGAACACTGTGCAGTCAAATGCATGTAGCCATGTATTCCTGAGAAAAGCACAGGCCTTTCCACTCTTCTCTGGACCTGTGCCTATGGTGGAAAGTGTGAAGCACCTATTTCTTAAACAAGACATGCTGCCCCTTGCTTTGTAAATGAGGCCTAGAGACTGCGACATTCAATAAAGGATTTGACAGGCTTGACAAAGGCTACCGTTAAAACAGTTTCAGGAACTGTTAGGGAATCTGGCTTCAGTCAGGGTCAGGTATAATGGGTAGGGTATTTTTGAGGCTGGCACACAGAATTTAGGTAACCAGGCAGAGTACAATCGGAACACCTTCTGGGATGAATCTGATAGATCAATGAACCAAATTGTGGACCAGCATAGTAGGGGTTGTAAGCTTCAGATTCTGGGCTAATTTATTGCTGGGATATGCTTTCCTTGGTGGCATGAAATTGTACTGAGTAGGAATTGTAATAAGGAGGAAACTTGTCTTATCTTGTTTCCAATCCTTTAGCTACAAAACACCAAAACTTTTGGTCAGAGAATATACTTTAGTAGTAGTACAAGCAATTAATTCCCTTAGTTTTAAATTAACCCTGGTAGCTAGGCATCTCAGGAGAACTTTTGGCTTGTACAGCAGTTCAGGCAACACATATCCCTGGGGTCAAAATTTGAAATTTTTTTTCATTTTAAACTTCAGCAGGCCAAAGCGTTGACCCCAGAGTAGAAGTCCTTGGAATGAAAATTTCTGGTAGACTGCAGAATATCAGACCACTATATTTGAGTGAAGATTCAAGGACTTCTTGCTCTCAGGGTTCGTTTTTATATTCTCAATCCTGTGGAATTTCTGAGGAAGCCTTCCACAAACTGGTACATTTACTTCACTTACTTCTGGATAAAGAGCAAGCATGATATTTACAGAGCACATATAATATTTTCTTTGTGAAACTATATGTGGCCATACACAGAGAGATCAGCTCGTTTGGCGATATAGGACTGATCCGATCGTGGGCCCTAGGGCCGAACAATCAGATCATAATGCAGGACTACAAGCGGTCGGATTGTGGGGCCGCATCAACGAACAGATGATCCGACCAGATTTTTAAGCCTGCCAGATCGACATCTAGGGAAATACATCTGTCGGTAGCTTTTATCGGCCCGTTTATAGCCACCTTTAGACATTAACAGAGGATAATGCTTTACCATCACTCAGGTTGTGCAAGGTCTAGAAGGAAAAAAATTATCACACTTCTGAAATGCAAATCTGCCATTTTATAAATGATAGTGAGATTTGAGGAAAAAAGACTCGTCAGCTTTGCACTCCCTCTTTCCAGGGGCGTAACTACAGAGGAAGCAGACCCTGTGGCTGCAGATGGGCCCAGGAGGTATAGGGGCCCCATGAAACCCAAATGTATAAGCAATTCAATATATATTGGTAAAACAGGACAACCTCTGTATATTTTGGGGGCCCTAAAATTAATTAGCTGTGGCGCCCAGTAACATCTAGTTAAGTCACTGCCTCTTTCCCTGTGTATTTTTTTTGCATATAATATAAGCAAGTTTTAGGCCCCCCTTGGTTACGTAGAAAAGCAGTCACCTATACACATTATAATTTGCAATAACATGCACAGCCATTCAAAGGATTAACATGCCCACACATATTCACACCTCATCAGTAACTCCAACAATTAACACACCCAAACAGGTGACATATACAGAGGAATATAAAACAACTTATAACTTGCCTTGACTAGAGCTGTTGCAGCCTTTTGCTAGTTTGCAGTTGTTTGCAGTTATATCTCTTGCCCTCCCATCTTGTCCTCTCTTATCATCCTGTTGTATGTTCCATTTTTTCGAATACTTACATAAAAGACAACAGTGACAGTGAACAAAGATCCATCTTGTTTTTATTAAAAAATCAGGAAATATGGGAAAGTAGCTGCAGTTTGGTCTCAACATTTTCCATTTTTATAAATCTGGCTTTCTGCTTTCTTTCACACACACACAGCACAATGATATTTGGTCACAGTTTGTTCTCTACTCATTATAAAGGTGATATTGTTGTGCAATATTGCTCTGCTTTATATATATATATAACCCCAACCAAAAGCCTAGTGGTTTTAAAGGGTACTTCCACCCCCCAAAAAAAGTTTCCATAATGAAAGAAATGCTATTGTAAGCATCTTGTGATTTGAGAATGATAAAAACTCACCATTTATCTCTTCTGCCCCTCCCCAGCCCCATCAGAGGGACCCATAAGGCATCGTAGGGACAGGGCTTATTGATCCATGGGACCTTTTTGTTCCCCAACACATAACTTCATAACTTGAAGTCTTCTGTGTTTCGTCTACTGTATCAGGTAGGGTTCTGGAGGGCAAATTTGGTATCCATGTCTATGTGTTTCAGATGCCTTCCTGTCAGTTGTTAAAGCATCTGGTTGCAAGCGCTTGTCCCCCATTCGTGTCCTTTCCCTGGCTGACCAATAGACATGCTGTAGCAGTAGTGTATGTAGTCCACACCCTTTTATTTTTACAGATTGGAAAGGGAGGTGGCTATTACCATAGGCATTGTCCCCAATGCAGGGGATATATCTTTCTTTTAATGGAGGAACAGTAGGTGGCCTACTGCCATGTTCACAAGTCTTCCTAAGGTTGATGTTGGGAAAAAAAAGTTTGCCTTTCAGCTAGAAATGTTTTACAGGCTTGGTGTTGTTAGGCTATGGTATATGCTATCTTTAAGCAAACAAAAATAGTGGAGTGCAGATGGATTAACTGGTACCTTCCTTCCAGTGTCCAATGAAACAATAAAAATGCTTTTATCCACTTGCAAACAAAAAGTATGTGTTTATTTCATGAGTTAATGGTTTGACACCAATTCACACCAATTACAACGTTTCAGGGAGGTGTGTTACCCAATCCCTTCTTCAGGATACTTTCTTTAAGCAGCAGCTCAACTAGTGATTCTTACATATGGCTGTGCTTATCATAGGCTTCAGAACCAGGGGGGCCACAGGGGCCGTGGCCCCCCCAGAATTTTCCTCCTCCAGTTTGAAACCATTTTTTAAATAAAAAAAAAAAAAAAATTTTTTTTTTTTTACAGGTTTTTTTTTGCCTTTTTTCTTTTAAGCCAGTGCGTGTCTGGGCTGTCTCCCTTACCTGGCCTCTCCACTTCGATTTTGCACCACCCCCTAGAAACCGGTAGTGGAAGTGGCCAGCGATGGAAAGGAAGTATCTGGGCTGGCTCCCTTACCCAGCCAGTCCACTTTCATTTTGCACCACCCCCTCCAAGCTGGTAAAGTTGAAGTGGCCAGCGAATGAAAGGAAGCTCCGCCTGCCGCACAGCTGCAGTCCGGAAGAGAAGCGAGCATCGTGTTAGCGCCTGTCAGGAGTAAGGAGTACATAGGAATGCACGGATAGGCCTGCACATGTGTTCCATACAGTGCAAATAGAGCGCAGTATCCAAAGTTGTCTCTGTGCAGCACAAATCGTCAAAATGCAGCTTCACCCCTCATCCCTCTCTTACAGTACAATACTCTTCATTGCATGTGATTATTTTAATGGTAAATAATGCTATCTAAAGAAAAATCCCTTATATATTTGTGAAACATGAAGATGCATACATCTTCCATTGTAACAGATATATCTTATACCTGGACTCTGATATACACGTATTGGCACAATTTAAATGGAAATACTGTGCTAAGGTCTCAATCCCTGGCCCTAACTTATTATAAATGTATTATAATGTAATCAGAGGCGACAGGAATAAAAGGAACAGCAGACAACTAGAACCGTGTTTACACCAGGCAAATCTATGTCAAGGAATCTATAGCAAATCTATTTTAATAGCTTTATGCATTTCTTAATGGTGTGGTTCACCTTTAAGTTCACTTTCAGTATGTTATAGAATGGCCAATTCTAAGCAACTTTTCAATTGGTCTTCCTTATTTATTTTTTATAGTTTTTTAATTATTTGCCTTTTTCTTCTGTCTCTTTCCAACTTCCAAAGGGGGTTCACTGACCCCATTTAAAAAGCAAATGCTCTGTAAGGCTACAAATGTATTGATACTACTATTTAAGTACTACATTTTCTATTCTCTCTTATTCATATTCTAGTCTATTATTCAAATCAATGCATTGTTGCTAGGGTAAAACCCTAGCGACCAGATTGAATTTGCAAACTGGAGAGCTGCTGAATAAAAAGCTAAATAACTCAAAAAACATAATTAATAAAAGATGTAAACTAATTGCAAATTGTCTCAGAATACTATTCTGTACATCATACTAAAAGTATTCTCAAACGTGAACAACCCCTTTAACACCCATTGGTGAGGGTGAGTGGCTGATCATTGCCAATTTGTCAATGTGCTCATCTACTTTTCTCTTCTCCTTCTATGGGTTCTGTGGGGTATTTATACAAAGAGTTGCCCCTTTGCCATCCTGCTATGGGTTCTGGGGAGTTTTATACATGGAATTGCCATGGTACCATCCTGTCATGAATTCTGGGGGTATTTATACATGGAATTGCCCCTTTGCCATCATATGAATTGTGTGGGTTTTATACATGAAATTGCCATGGTGCTATCCTGCCATGAATTCTGGGGGCATTTATACATGGAATTGCCACTGTGACATCTTGATCTAAGTTCTGGGGTTATTTATATTTGGAATTGCCACTGTCCCAACTTGATATAAATGCTGGGGGTATTTATACATGGAATTGCCATTCTACTATGAATTCTGGGGTTATTTATAAATGAAATTGCAATTATGCTGTGAATTCTGGGGGATTTATAAATTAAGTTGCCATTCTGCTATGAGATCTAGGGGTATTTATACATGGAATTTCTACTGTGCCATCCTGCTTTCTGGGTGGGGGGGGTATACAGAAAATACAGGGTTAAAGATCTTAGTACAAAGTTAATCCAGAAAATGGTCAAATTGCATCTTGGAGTCAGGAAGACATTTTTTGAAGCAAATTGGATAAGCTTTAGAAGGGGCTGTTCTCCTTCCTTTGTATCAGCTAGAAGTTAGACAGGTTTTAAAAAGGCTAGACGTGTCTTTTTTTCAACCTAAATTACTATGTTTATATAGTGAATAAAGTACCCCCTCTTGTAAAATATAAGGATATTATAAGTCACCGAGGAGTTTCATGACCATATAAAAACACGAGGCCGAAGGCCGAGTGTTTTTATACAGGTCATGGAACTCCGAGGTAACTTCTAATATCCTCATATTTTACAACTGGGGGTACTTTATTTATTATAATACACAAGTTTCAAAGAGTCATGTGACAGAAATGACATCAGAACTGACCGTTTATAACTGATGACATCAGAACTCACCGTTTATAAGGATATAATTTACAGGATATTCATGGCTTTTGTGTATTATATATAATTATTATGCTGATGCTGTTGGATTGGAAAATTTGTACAACTGCCCCATAATAATATAACATTGCTGTCTGACTAGCAGAAAAGGTATCCATGTAGTGAGAGATTTTTCACATTACTTCAGTCACTTCATGGCTTTCCCTACTACAGGTTACACACTGCTCCAGGCCTACAGTTCCTCATACCTTGCATTTTGGCTGAGCAATAGAGTGAGGCAGTGCATGGGGAGGTGCTAGAACTTGGGAGAGTGCCTGTGCTCACTGATTCTTACTATATAATGCATTCTTGTACGTTTTTATTATGCTTGGCCTGTCAGTATTCTCTATATCTTACTGCTTGTGTGGCTGTTGTCCATTGTTCTATATGTATGTATTTGGTGTGCCAGTGCCTCGGCTTCTTACTATATAATGTTCTTTATAGTGCTTGTGGTGCCTTTTCTATATTATGTTCTTGGGAGATCAGTACCTACTGCTCCTTTATGTCTTTTTAGTACCCCGTAGTCTCTGCATGTAATGTACTTTAGGTGCCAGAATCTTTTTCCCCCTTTACCCCATAATGCGCTTGTAGTGCAGCATTCACAGCTCTCAGTTAAAATTGTACATATGGTGTTATTACCCCCTTCCTGCAGTGCCAGACTTTAAGCAAATTTTGCCCCCACTGCTATGGTTTGATTTTCCTGAAAATTCAGTGAAAGCACAAAGGAAAGGGGGTGGAGTCCAAAAGGAGTGACCAAAAAGGGGCGTGGCCAAATTTTGCCGCCGCGCTACGCGCGGCACCATTGCCCTTCGTCCTGGCCACCCCTGTCAAAACCATCTTCTGCTGCCTATGGTGCTTATGTATTTGTCCATGTTTAATACAACTACATCTAAAAGTCTTATTATAGGCTCTTACAGAGAAACGGTTTTACCTGTGCTCCCCTGCGTTGCGATTTCTTCCGTTCAGCCGCAGGGCTGTGAACATCAATATAAGTACAAGCAATACTAATATACAGGCCTATGTTAAAGGAGAAGGAAAGCCCTAGGGCGCAAAACCCCTCCCCCCCTCCCCTCCATTGCCCCCCCTCCCTCCTCCCCCCTGGCCTACCTGTCCCCCTGGGCAAATGCCCCTAACTTGTTACTCACCCCTCTGCGCAGGTCCTGTCCATGGAGTTTGCAGTCGCCATCTTCCACGCGCGTCTTCTTCCTGCGATGACCGGCGTTTTCTGGCGCATGCGCAGTAGGAACAGTTACCGGTACGGCTCTACTGCGCATGCGCCGAATGTCACGAAGTTTTCCGATTTCACTTCGTGACATTCGGCGCATGCGCAGTAGAGCCGTACTGGTAACTGTTCCTACTGCGCATGCGCCAGAAAACGCCGGTCATCGCAGGAAGAAGACGCGCGTGGAAGAAGATGGTGACTGCAAACTCCATGGACAGGACCTGCGCAGAGGGGTGAGTAACAAGTTAGGGGCATTTGCCCAGGGGGACAGGTAGGCCAGGGGGGAGGAGGGAGGGGGGGCAACGGAGGGGAGGGGTTTTGCGCCCTGGGGCTTTCCTTCTCCTTTAAAGAGGAGTTTTGGTAGAAAGCAACTTTATGTTCCTATGGAAAATGCATCCACTACTAACCACTGAAGATCTGTAGATTAGAACTATGGCAACAGTGGAGTAGCTAGATGATATTGGGCACACAGCATATTAATTTTAGGGCCCCCAACATATCCATGTTGAAATTGGTCATTATTTGGGACACATTGGGTCCCCTATACCTCCTGGGCCCCCTGCAACCGCATGGTCTGCTTCCTCTGTAGTTATGCCCCTGTTTGGGAGTCAAAACACTGTTAATCACCCCTCGCTACTCCCCACAGAAAAGAATGGGAAATGCTTTGCCAAAGTCAGACACGGGGAGATACAGGCGGACACCACTACCAAACATTTGAGACTGAGACATTGCATATGACCTACTTTTTTATACATGATTGGAATGAGGACAGATAAACAGAAAAATTTATTTCATTGTGGATGTGAGTTCATGAACAGAAATATTACTCAGTACGTAACGTTTGTTTTCTGTTAAATAAACAGTAATTAATAAAGAAGATGGTAATATCCTTGCAGTTCCTTGCTTCTTTTGAGACTGGGGGGCACATTTACTAAGGGTTGAGTATCGAGGATTAATAAACCCTCGAATTTGACCCTCGAAGTAAAATCCTACGAATTTGAATATTGAATTTGAAGGATTTACCGCAAATCCTATGATCGATCGATAGAAGGAAAAATCAATGAAATCATTCGAATCTAACGATTCGAAGGATTTTAATCGATCGATCGAAGGATTTTTCTTCAATCAAAAAAACCTTAGAAAACTGACGGGGAAGGTCCCCATAGGCTAACATTGTACCTGGGTAGGTTTAAACTGCCAAAGTATGTAGCTGAAGGGTTTTTTTTTTAAAGAGACAGTACTTCGACTATCGAATGGTCGAACGATTTTTACTTCGAATCGTTCGAATTGAAGTCGAAGGTCGTAGTAGCCTATTCGATGGTCGAAGTACCCAAAACAATACTTTCGAAATTCGAAGTTTTTTTACTTCAAATCCTTCACTTGAGCTTAGTAAATGTGCCCCTGGGTGCAGACAGACCCCAGGCAGTTTCTACATTAACACTAATAAGAACACTCTTGCTCCCCTTAGTGCTCTTACACATGGTTCAAAACGGTGGCTTGCTCCAGTTTCTCACACTTCACTACCCTGCCTTACCCTATGGCCTCTTTATTATAGTTTGCACTACTACTTCCCATAATACTGAGAATATTACTTTCTAATGCATAAGTCTAAATGCAGTTAGAGGCACAAAGCTTTCACCGTATTATGCTAAACCAGATGTCTGCTGTGAGACTGCTTTCTAGTAACGTTACGACTGGTTACTTCAGTATACTGGTGCTACAGTCTCAGAACATCTATGGACATGACACCTCTTCTCAGGAGCCCTTTATTTGATATAAAAGGAGCACTCAATAACAGTTGAGATAATGAATCATGCTGGAGCCCACTCCACCTTTTTACAGATGAACATATTTCAAATATGTTTCTTTGTGGAGGACATACTGGTGATCTGAAAAGTACTACTCGTGGCCTACAAACCAAAAATGCAGCAAGACCTAAAAAAATAAATGATAAAACATTATTATATTGGGAGATAAAAACAGTGGGGGTCATTTATAAAGTTCGTGCAGCGCATATTTTTCCGCAAATGGTTGTATTGCACATGTTTTTTCCTAAACGCTAATATATTGCACTGCTCTGCCCGTCTTTCCGTTGTTTGTGAATTCGCATTGTGAGTACATTTTCGCAAATGGTGCGCAAGTGAGACAGGAGTTTGCACAAGCGCACCCAATGTGTGAGGTTGGTGTGTGCGAAAATAGCATTGACAGAAACTTAAATTCACACTTTGCGAATATTTTCTCCGCCACCAAAGTTGTGGCGTAATTCAATCGCAGAGTGTGGGCATAAATATTAGCAATTTGCGATTTTTGTCATATTTAAAAAGCTCTTATAGACATTCGCATTGTGAAAAAAGATTTGCAAATCTGTTTGCACCACACTTATTCAGCTTTCTAAATATAACCATGCACAGGGCAAATATATTCAATTTGAGAACCAATCTGCCTTGCGTGAAATTTATAAATGACCCCCAGTGTTGCGCAGGAAAAGCCAAAATTGTGGCCCCCTACAAATAATTTTTTTTGACAACACATGTATAAACACCATCTCAAGAAAGGCAGGGATTGCTATAGGATAATGGCTGAGTTCCAGACCCAGACTTTACATTCTCTGGTCTGCCTAAACAGGGCTGGGAAACAGGCAGGGTGGGCACTATATGTATATGGCAGTTTCAATCTTCAATATAGAAAAAATCAGTGCTTGTGTCTGTTGAAAATACATGTGGGCAGAGAATAAAGACTATCCTATCAGCATTCTTAAAGGAGAACGAAAGCCCGAGGGCGCAAAACCCCTCCCCCCCTCCCCTCCGTTGCCCCCCCTCCCTCCTCCCCCCTGGCCTACCCCTCCCCCTGGGCAAATGCCCCTAACTTGTTACTCACCCCTCTGCGCAGGTCCTGTCCATGGAGTTCGCAGTCGCCATCTTCTTCCACTCGCGTCTTCTTCCTGCTCTGATCGGCGTTTTCTGGCGCATGCGCAGTAGGAACAGTTACCGGTACGGCTCTACTGCGCATGCGCCAAATGTCACGAAGTTTTCCGATTTCACTTCGTGACATTCGGCGCATGCGCAGTAGAGCCGTACCGTAACTGTTCCTACTGCGCATGCGCCAGAAAACGCCGATCAGAGCAGGAAGAAGACGCGAGTGGAAGAAGATGGCGACTGCGAACTCCATGGACAGGACCTGCGCAGAGGGGTGAGTAACAAGTTAGGGGCATTTGCCCAGGGGGAGGGGTAGGCCAGGGGGGAGGAGGGAGGGGGGGCAACGGAGGGGAGGGGGGGAGGGGTTTTGCGCCCTGGGGCTTTCTCCTTTAAAACTAAAACAATTATTATCTTTATTCCTATTGCGCAGCCAGCCATATTACTTAGTGCTTTAATAAAGGGTGTTCATCCACATACATTTTTGCCTCACCTGAGGTTACTTTCTAATTTCCCCTAGGATAAGCACCAGTGCAGGACCAGGCCGGCCACTTCCGCCCCTGCAGAAGCAGTGCGCAACCGTGAGCAACCCAGGACGCGCGTGCGCAATCGTGCGCAACCAGGGCGCGCGTGCGCAATTGTGCGCAACCCAGGACGCCCGTGCGCAATCGTGCGCAACCCAGGACGCGCGTGCGCAACCCAGGACGCCCGTGCGCAATCGTGCGCAACCCAGGACGCCCGTGCGCAATCGTGCGCAACCCAGGACGCACATGCGCAACCGCGCACCAAGCACTGTTCACTGAGGTAACACTTGCCGGACTAGGGGTAGGCTGCAAATGAGGTACATGCCTGGCGCCCCCAAGCTTTGCGCCCTAGGCACGTGCCTCTTCTGCCTACCCCTAGTTCAGGCCCTGGTTTCCGCTCCCCAGGATTTCAGAGGTTTTTGTCTCTTTATCAAGTGCTAAAACTGTATACCCTTTAACCATTTGGTGTATTTATCCTGTTTATGCATGTTGTGTCTCTAGAAAACAATCTGTGGCAGTTTTGTAGATTGGGCACTCCTGTTGTTTGTCCTAGACTCCTAGGTGTCTGTTTTTGTTCTCTGAATTTAACATTGTGTTGTCAGCTGTGTTTTCTGTTGAGAAAGGGTTTTCCTAATGAAGGTCAGCCTCACCTGGATTGGGATTCAGGATACACTCTGGTTTCAAGTTCATTTTGCCACATCTGAACCAATAAAGCAAAAGTCTTGTATACATTTCTGACTTTTCTAGGTTAGTATGTTCTGCCAGTGATAGGCTCTGTCTATGATCTCCCCATGGCTTATCTTTTTAGGATTTTGGAATTTGGTAAAGGTACCGTATGTGACCTGTTATCCAGAATGCTGGGGACCTGGAGTCTTCCGGATAAGGAATCTTTCCATAATTTTGATCTCCATACTTTGTCTACTAAGATATCATTTAAACATCAAATTAACCCAAAAGGGTTGTTTTGCCTTCAATAAAGATTAATAATATCTTAGTTGGGATTGCATACAAGGTACCGGTACTGTTTTATTGTTTTTACAAGGCTCTGTTAGAGAGCAAAAGAAAATAATTTTTAAAAATCTTAATTATTTGTTTAAAATTGGGTCTATATTTGATTGCCTTCTCGTGGTTTGGAAACTTTCTGGATAACGAGTTTCCGGATAACAGGCCCTACACCCTGTACTGGTGTTTACCTCCATGGGTTGGGTTCCTCACACAGTATTTCACACTATGTTAAGCTCCTCATAGACGCGACGATTCTTCTTGCTGAACGACCAATTTTAGAGAAGTCCAACAATCCTTTGAAATTATCGTGCGGTTAGTGGGATTCGAACGATCTTACAATTTTTCGGGCGACATCTGTCAGGAAATTGATTGGCCAGGTCAAAAAATCTTTGCCGGTCCCAGTGCAATCTATCTATGTTTGCAGGGCCAAGCAGGCAGTTACCCTTTGTTTTCCTGGCAAATTGGTCTTTTTAGTTGATGGTCAATTCGTACGATCGTTCCAAGAAAATCGTGGTCTCACGATGAGGATCGGATCTTTTAAAAATCTCAACATCTATGGCCAGCTTAACTGCCATTAGTTTGAGCAGATCTGATTATTCTAAGCATGCGTGTTTGAGTTTAGGGTACATGCCTCATTTGTGCAAAGTATTTTATTTGCCCTGTGCTTTCTGCAATATTTTAGGCAGGTCTCTAGGTTTCTTTTTCACTGCCACTAAATATTTATTTTAGGTGCCTTTTGAGCTGCATTGAAACTAAGCATACATGTGGAGGTGATTATGGGAGTAGGTATCTGTGCAGGGGTGTCTTGATACCTCTCACTTTCTGGAGGTGTCATGCTTATTGTGCTCACTGTTCTGGTTGTTGCCTTTGGCAATATATAACATTTTTCTCTCACTACTGTTTTCTCTCACTCCTCACACTATACTGTATGTTAATTGTTAATACTGTAGACTTTCCGATTTATGGGGTTATATTCACCCATTGAAGTTGCATTATGGGTTTCCTGCAATATTATAGCATTCCTTAATACAGGTTTCTGTAAGAGTTTTATTACCATTATGGAAAGAGTAGCTGACATAGAGGTCATCAACTGAAAAGGTGTACAGTGTGATCTTTCTTTCATATATGAACTTCATGTCAGTATTCTCCAACTTCCGATGGGTGCATGGGTAGAAGCTATCCTGGTGAGTACTGAAATTGAGTTTGTCAAGGAAAGGTTACTGTAAGTAAGACACCATCTACCCTAAGTTTGAAAAAAGCAATTGTGTGGTGCTGTTATTTTTGTCTTTACTGGGCCCGGCCTTACCTGTGAGGAGGGGGTTAAGGTTTGTACTAGACATTTTAATAAGAAAGGTTGTCAAACACAGGTGTATATTACTTGGCAAATATTTACATAATGCTTTCTGTAGGTTTATCCAAAACATAGCAGAAAGGGAGGGACTATTGGGAGAGAGGTCTTTTTGTTTAGGTGTCATGGCTGTTTGCAGTAACAGATAAGGGTTGCTCAAGCGACTTTATTTATATGTAGCTTTAACAATGAGAAAATCGAGAAAATTCTCGCAGGTGATGGGAGTGCCAATGAGACATCTACCAAGTTAGAATGTCTTTGTGCTCCTTATAATTGTAACCAATATTTGCAAAACTCTTGCTTTATGGGTAGAGAAAAGCAGCCAGCCATGCCTGTTAAAAATATAAGAAAATCAGAACACAGTTGAAATAAGGTTTGAGTTGCATGGGTCATTTGGATCACAAAGATGCTTTCCTAGGGTTCCAACAAACTGTCATCAATGGGTAGAGCTGCAAGCTGTGCTGCATGGATGATTATTTCCTGAAAACACATATGGCATGATTTTGGACAAAAATATTGTTTCAGTGGCAGCCTGGGGGACATTCCTTATTAGAAAGTAACCCACTTTTAGTATTGTAACAGCATTGATGTGAAATAAGCCTACAGTTGCAGCTTGTGAGTTTTTATATGATTTCCTTTAATGAATGCATATAAACAACCAATGGATACAGAACATTTAAAGGAGATTTTAACCCAAAGAAATTAACTGTTGTTCACATTAATTTTCTGTTGAAATGGTTTCTGAGATATTAGCAGTTTTAGACTTCTAACAGCAGGCCTGCGGGATGAAGCCTAAGTGAGAATGTGTTAGTAATACATATTTAACAATGACTTCAAGGCAAAACAAATCTATATTACCTGTTTAGGATAAAAGTTGAACTGTTATGTAGTTATGTAGTAATTGTACAATGTTGAATATCACCATATGCTTAATAGCATTCCTGTTTGAGTCAGCAGCAAACACAAAAGTCTGAATCAATATATAAGAAAAAACACAAGCTGTAATGTATAGTCAGCACAATTAGCCATTATTCTAGAATGACCCATAAAAAAGTTTTTTTATATGGTTTGTCCATTTAAGAAAAAAGAACCTCGATTTTACAGCCAATATGGAAAGATAGGGACTCCATCATATCACAATGAAACAAGATGAGGCAGAGCCTAAAGGGTTTAGAAAATGTTTGAGGCACACTATCATGATTTTCTTTTAAACCAGGTATATTTGTGTGAGAAAAATAAACTACATAATAAACTACTTTTATTTTTGGCAGTGAAGATGTGTGTTGCACCTTTTAAACTCAAACCAAACTTATGTAAATATCTTTAGGTGGATAAATAATAAAGTATTTATAGAAGTGGTTTATTGTTGTGTTCTTTTTTGGTACAGTTGTGATTGTTTACGAACAATTTCCACATTAAATATTTTGGAAATGCCAAAGTGTCCTTGCTCAGGGTAAGGGTATGGGGGTTATATCGGGTACCTACAGCCTTAATTAAGAAGCACAGAGATGATACAAGATTGTTCTTTTGCCTTTAACAGAACTGTTACTTACTCTGTTATTGAGGTGCAACTCTGTTATACTCTGTTATTGAGGTGCAACATAACCCCTTGTCCAATGGGCACTCCTACTAACAGTGAGCCTCACGGAACTTTAAACACTGACTTCCAAGACGTTGTTAGCTTGCTTTATGCAATTTGCTATTAGAAATGTGCTTATAATGTTGCAATTGAATGGGAAGTGCATATTTTAGCTGTTATTACGAATTGCAAAGAGTTTCACCTGCCAAGGATATGTGCAACTCTTAGAGGGCAGCCAGGTGCATTGTGGCAAGACCATGGAATTTTTGTACATTTTCTGGACATTATTTTCATGTTATACGCAAAAATAATGTGGTAACTAAATAAAGTGACACATTTATCAATGCTGATAGCTGTGTCAATTTTTGAAAAATGCTTTTGACTGCCTTGAGCAGTCAAAAACCATTCTGTACTATGGAGTGATAGTGTTGCTGCAGGGCTGCATATTGCATGACATCGCTTATTTCCTCTCAGTAAAATCAACATTTGATAAATTGTCCCAATGTTTTTTGAAGGTAAAACTGGTTCTATGCCTTGGCTTCAACGCAATGTCACTAGCAACATATTTGTAGGGGTCAGCCTGTAGCGCAACAGCAAATTTTGTAGCAATAACAGGCAGTAAGCAATGGTTCATCGGTGCAGTCTTCCATATAAACCAGTTAAAACAATAATCTGTTATGTGCTGCAGATAATATATGCAAAATACCCAGCATTTGCAGGGATTAAATGCAGAATAGAGGCAAGAAGGACAGACAGTTTACAGAAAAGGTTGGAATGGAAGGGAAAAAGGTGAAACTGTTTAGCAAGGCCTTACTAACTACTCTTGGAGTAGTGACCACATGCAGGGGTGTAATTACAGAGGAAGCAGACCCTGCGGCTACAGGGGGGCCCCAGGAGGTATAGGGGGCCCCATGAGGCCCTAATTAATGAGTACCGTATTGTAACATATATTGGCATATATAACAGGACAACTTCTGGATATGTTGGGGTCCAAAAATAAATTTTCTGTTGGGCCCAGTAACATCTATTTACACCACTGGCCACATGCCTACTGCTTCACCCATCAAGAGAGTGATGTGTTTCCACCCCTGTTTTATAATACACAAATAACAGGATGGTATGCAGGTTGTATGAGGCATGTTGCTAAGGCAAATGAGGGCAACAGAATATAATTAAATACCACAATTTGGAACCGTCATTTGTGGGCATAAGATGATTTTCAGGAACCTGACTGGGTTTCTGAAAAACATTTTTTGATACTTATAGAAGAACAGAGTTTTTATACAGTAAATCAAGGCAAGGACCAGCCTCAAACCTGCTTTTTTCCAGACCTACCAAGGGAAAACAATACATGTCACCTAAAACATTTCTTGCTTCTTTGCCAAATAAGTGACACACTACTAGACTAAGAGCAGTATCAGTTCTTTTAGCCAAAGAACTTGGGGGGGGGGGGGTGGGGGGTTTCTTCTCATGGAGCAGGGACACAAACTTTACAGAATACAGTCAAGATTAGACTAGAGTTTGATACCCCTGCATCAGTCTTTGTCTTGGTAACTGTCCTGCCAAATCCCCTAGTAGCTCCTGGGCCTCAACTAAATTTGATCCAATAAGGGTAAAATATCTAAGGAACAGGGTCTTCACAATAAACACTATATCAAGAGACCTGTGTGGAGAGGAATTGTCAACCCATATTAAACTGTGACCTACAAGAGGAATCTAGTTATATTACTAACTAAGGATGTACCGAATCCGGGATTCGGCCAAGATTCTGCCTTTTTCGGCAGGATTCGGTGCTTCCCTATTACTAACTAGCCAAGTATACTTAGGCCTACCACATTTTATGGAAATAAAACATACTAGTCTTTGGTATAATTTACCTGTTCAGGAAGCCACCCTACGTTTGGGTCAGTAGCATGATCTATCCAAGGAACACTGCATTTGTTGATTTTGGCCAGCTTGTCACTGTTGGATATATTCATTCAAAAGGCAGAAGTCAACAAATCAAATTAATTTTACATTTCTGTATGTAAATAGGTAGTCTTTGTATTGGACCCTTTACAGTAGATGAGTGTTTAAAGGTACAACACACCAAAGTGGTTTGTATTCCCCATTTTGTATGCTAAATATTGGAAGCTAAAGTAAATCAGTGGTGACCCTCATCTTTTAGTTTAGATTTACCAACAAAATTGTTTTAGGGATTATGAGCATATCTGATCAGTTTTCAGTCTTGGAAAAACTTCCACGTATATTAAAAATCATAGTTGTGCCAATTAAACTGAGCATAATCAAATTTAATCTCCATTGCAACAATTACAATTGCAAATTTCTTATGGATCTGACCTTATTTAAGAAAATGTATAAATGTTTTAATCACATTTTCGTTCAACCGTGCTCATTTTCTCTAAGCACTGCTTAACATGTATTTTGAAACCTACAATTATCTACATGACAAATCTCAAAACATACACGTCCCTTTAATTTCTACTGCATCTAAGTAGTTATGAACTGAGGAGCAAAAACTTCTGATGATTTTAAGTTTGTTGTACAGTATTAGAAATAATGAGCAAGATGGGCATGCATGTGCCCCAACATGGCTGCCCAGACTGAGTGACGGGGGGGGGGGGTTCTTCACAAAATAATAATGTTTCTTCCAACCAGAGTTTAGGCACTGTTAGGTCACATCTCTAGTGGACTAAACAATTTTTGTATGATAGTGTCCTTTAATGTTTAAGCAGTATTGATGTGTCTTCAAATTATTTGCATGTTTTTGCCCTTTTGCAAGACTAATACCACAAATAAAAAGAGTTTGCACGCTGTCATTTATTTATTTTATTTTTTTGGGGATCTAGTGCACAAGCTCCCCAGTCCATTGCTTTACTGCACCACTACTATCTCCCACAAGCGTGCCCCATAGTCCCTTTTCAACTGCAGAGCTGTGGTCTAACAGATAATGAAGAGATAGCATTGTTGGTTAGAAACTCTAGTTGTCTGATCCTATATATTTCTCCTAACCATCTCTCCTGAGCTCAGCTTAACCATTACAGTGCTCAACCTCAGCAGAACTTTGTATCAAAGTATGTTGTGCCTATGTAAACCATCATTCTGCATTGCATGAACTTTACAGCATACATGTCCTGTCTGCAGATGTAAATGATGATGTATCAGATGGTAAATGGCCGCCTGGTGAAAGCTGCTATTTGTTTTAGGAAAATGTGATGGCGCTGACAAATGGACGGGGTATATGCAGTACAAATGATGTGTCTTGGGTGGAGAAGATGTGCCCAACTTATATATATGGTAGGGAAATGTAGGCTTTTCATGTCCTTTAAAGTTACAGGAGGCAGCTTTTTGCAATCCCTGGTAACTGACTGCTTACTGCCACCTGAGGCAAGGTTCTAACCTTGCCTCATGGCAGGAGCAGCCCTGAGTACAGTGTGCAAAGTGCAATTTTGGATGCAGATCAAATATTTATTATATTTAATGCAGGGCAATATGTGATTCTTCTGATACAAGTCTGCTGCCCTCATTGACACAACCCATTGTGGGAATCCTGGAATTACGTTTAAGGTAGAGGTAGCTCCAGGCTTTCACTGCGTTTATAGATGAACATTTGCACAATTCAGCAGAAGCAGCAGGAAGGACACAATGGTGCTTTACAAAAGAGCAAGAAGTGTGTTTGGATGCAAATATCTTTAATGAATGCCGTCAATACACAAAACATTTGCATCGTGCATTCAGAGATAAGAGTAAGAATTTTCTGAGAGTGATAAATCTTAAAGTATTGTTTTTATTAAATACAGCAATTTACAAGGGACAAGGGTGAAACAGACATCAAATCTGGGAAAAAAAGAAAGTAAAACCCAGAAAGAGCACCCATAGGAATGCATTAAAACTCGCAGAACGGAAAAAAAATGTGCAAATTGTGGAAAATGTTTAAACTGAGAATATGGTTGCCACCTTTTCTGGAAATAAAATACCAGCCTACCTATATATTTAATCATTTTTACCTTTTAATAACATTGGGATCAACCATCATTCTTACAGGCCAGGTGGCAACCCTATCTGAGAATGGGAATTTGAACTTTTGTTGCGTATCTACTCCATACCTCCCAACTGTCCCTTTTTTGACAGCTCAGCTTGCAGTCCCTCATTTGTACTGGAAAGTCCCTTTTTTGACAGCTCAACCTGCAGTCCCTCATTTGTACTGGAAAGTCCCATTTTTCTCTGCACGGAACGGCCAAAAAAAGAAACAATTTTTCTAACTTAATTTGCTTTTGGCAGAGAGCCCAGAACAGAGAGCCCAGAACAGCCACAACAGAAGATAAGATTACATTTGTAACAATTCAAGTGTATCTAGATAAGCAATTGTAACAATATTAGATAACAGGTCCCTTGAGAAATGTTAGACTCACAGCTTAAAGGGAAATTCACCTTCATTAGCAAAACATAAATAAAAATAAACATGGTAATTAGGGGGTGTGGCTACAAAAATGGTTGTGGTCAAAAAATTCACCGCGCTAAGTGCGCCAAATTTTTTGTTTCCTCTTTTTATTTCCAAAATGTTGGGAGGTATGTTATTGTATGAAACATGAGAAAACTAAGGATGTCTTCTATGTACAAGTGGTCCGACCAGCCATTACACCAACCTCATCACATGGTATGTTAGCTAACTTCTCAACCACTGGAGGTTCTGCACATGCACAAAAACTGATGATCGTGCACCCAGGCATACTAACACTCTATATCGAGAGAGCCGGCTTCTCGCGGATTTGTTTATATATATATATATATATATATATATAGTCAATTTGTGGCAACCGCACTCAAATCCGGAAACTTTCAGCTGAATTCGGGTGCAGGGTCCAACGTATTGTATACAGGATTATTGAGAAGACCCGCACATTTTGTGAGAAATTCAAATTTCTTTTATTGTGTACATAAATCCGACGTTTCGGCCCCATTGAAAAAGGCCCCAATGGGATTTATGTACACAATAAAAGAAATTTCAATCTTTCACAAAATGGAGTGCGGGTCTTCTCAATAATCCTATACATATATATATATATATATATATATACTGTATATATATACTGTATATATATATAGATATATATATATAAATATAACAAACAAGGGAAAACTTGTCTATATATATATATATATATATATATATATATATATATTCGGGATTCGGGCAGGATTCAGCCTTTTTCAGCAGGATTTGGATTTGGCCGAATCCTTCTGCCCAGCCGAACTGAATCTGAATCCTAATTTGCATATGTAAATTAGGGCCGGGGAGGGAAATCACGTGACTTTTTGTCACAAAACACGGAAGTAAAAAATATTTCCCCTTACCACACCTAATTTGCATATGCAAATTAGGGTTCAGTTCCAGTTCGTTAATCGGCCGAATCTTTCACAAAGGATTCGGGGTTCGGCCGAATCCAAAAAAGTGGATTTGTTGCATTCCCTAATATATATATATTTATATATATATTGGGAGTGTATGTAAAATAGTGACTGACCAGCCTTCTAAATACAATATCTCATATAGTAGTCTTTTAAGCCTTTATATTAATTAATTACAGCTTGGATAGCCACATATGTTTGATTCTAGTTAAATGTTTATGGATGTGAATGTATAAATATATATGTGGAAATGTCTCTGATAATGCTGGAAGCTGCAGGCTCAGGGAGTGGTTGTGGAGGAAGCAGTTTGCTCAGAGAGGTCAGGAGGAAGAAGAAGAAGTGTCCTGGGGAAGAAGTTGCTGTTATGTAATGCGAGACTGCTGCCCAGGGCCAGGTGCTGCCTAAAGGGACTTGGCCACAAATCTAAATTAAGTAATACTCCTGTTTAGCAGTTGTTCCTAACCCTGTGCATAAAAGGATTGCTTGTCATTAACGTTTGGTTGTACAGGTATAGGACCTGTTATCCAGAATTCACGGGACCTGGGGTTTTCCACATAACAGATCTTTCCATGTTTTGGATCTTCATACCTTAAGTCTACTAGAAATCATGTAAATAAACCCAATAGGCTGGATTTGCTTCCAATAAGGATTAATTACTGTATATCTTAGCTTGGATCAAGTACAATATAGAAATGGAGATTAGAAGTCAGCACTCACCCTTAGGGTATATTGGATGCAGGTGCAGGTCTGAGGTGGCCACTTCCACCCGTTCTGTAAACAAATTCGATGAACAGACAGCAACACACTTGAGATATATTCTTAAAAGGCCTTTATTCCAAAAGGGCTTATTTCAGGACAGACAAACAGCTGTCTGTGCATCGAATTTGTTCAAGTACAATATACTCTTTTATTATTACAGAGAAAAGGGGAATCCTTTTTAAAAAATGTAATTATTTGGATAAAATGAAGTCTATGGGAGACGGCCTTTCAGTAGTTCGGAGCTTTCTGGATAATGGTTTTCTGGATAATGGATCCCATACTTGTACTGTTACCTGCCTGTGTGCTTTTTATATGTCCATAAATCGGTCCCGTGCTCTGGGACACCATTAGATAGATTGCTTCCTAAAGGCTTTAAACTATGTACGGTATCTTTAAATTTATCAAACCCACTAGTTACACATTTATAGAGGCTGTGAATGACTTTCTGGGCTTATTTCCTACAGACCTAGCATTACCTTAAAGGGGTTGTTCACCTTTAAATTAACTGTTAGTATAATGTAGAGAGTGATATTCTGAGACAATTTGCAATTGTTTTTTATTAATTGTGTTTTTTAAATTTTTTAGCTTTTTATTCGGCAGTTCTCCAGTTTGCAATTTCAGCAGTCTGGTTGCCAGGTTCAAAATGACCCTAGCAACCATACACTGATTTGAATAAGAAACCGAAATATGAAGAAGAGAGGCCTGAATAGAAAGATGAGTTATAAAAAAGTAGCAATAACAATGCATATGTAGTTTTACAGATCATTTGCTTTTTAGATGGGGTCAGTGACCCCAATTCGAATGCTGGAAAGAGGCAGAAGAAGGCGGCAAATATTTAAAAAACTATAAACAATAAATAATGAAGACCAATTGAAAAGTTGCTTAAAATCAGCCATTCTATAACATACTAAAATTTAACAGAAAGATGAACCACCCCTTTAATGTGTGTATAGGCTTAGTCTAGAAAAAACATGCTGCATTTGGTTGATAACTTTGCCCTCCATGGAAAATTTTCAGTGGATACCCTTGCTCACTAAGAATAGTTGAGAAGAAGTTCACTGTTTTTTTTTTTTTTTAACAATTCTTTTATTATGCAATTAGAGCAATACAGTCAGACAGTTGTATAGTAGCATTGCATCTTTGTTTTCTTTTACACAAACCAAATAAACAGTTCTTCCAAACTTTAACCAGCATGATGTCATCATTCACGTACAGGTCAGTATACTCAGGAATGTACCAAATAAATACATATAAACTGAACAGCATAACATACAAGTACCTACTACTGCTGTGGTTAACCCACACCCGCGTCCTCCTCCGTCCATGGTGCCCAAACTTTATTAAATTTCTCTGGACAACCCCTCCTCATATAAGTGAGTTTATATAGGGGAAGCGCACTGTTAATGAGTTGCTCCCATTCCTGAACCGTTGGGCCCCTGCTAGATTTCCATTTCAAAGCTATTGCTTTTTTAGCATACATACATAAAGTGATTAGAAGCGTCCTTTGTGCCCTGTTGCGAGAGATCTCCCCAAATAGATTCAATATCAGCACCTTAGGAGTCAGTGGCACTGGGAGACCAGTTTTTGTGCTAATTATTTGATTGACCTCCCCCCAAAACCTCAGCATAGCCGGGCAGTGCCAAATCATATGCATAAAGTTCGCTGGCGAGTCAGAACATCTGGGGCATTCATCCCGCAAATCCTGGTTCATTTTATTTAGTCTGTAGGGAGTAAGGTATATTCTATGCAAATAATTCAACTGGGTCATTTTGTCCCTACTGCAGATTATCCCATCCAAACTCAATTCTAGTATCTCCTCCCAGTCCTCCAGAGTAAGCCCAGGGATATCCTGCTGCCATCTAGACAACAGTTTAGTAAGTGAGGGGCTACCAACTCTAATCAATTGGGCGTAAAAGTACGAAAGAGGTTTCTGAATAGCCTCTGAGCGGATATCTACCTCTATTTTCCTAGGGGTAGTGTCTGGTGGGCCAGCCTTAAATTGATTTTCTATAGCATGCCTGAGTTGTAAATACCTAAAAAGCATAGGATTAGGGAGAGAAAATTTCTGTTTCAAGTCCTGAAATAAGCTAAAGTTACCATCAGGCATGACATCGGAAAGGTACTTAACCCCATACCGTGCCCATATCTGCGGGTCCGGTATAGTGCGGAGATGTTGGAGTCTGGGGTAGAAGTTCACTGTTTAGTAGATAAAACCTTATAGTGATTATGGTTCTTAATGTTCTTTGCTACCTGTATACATCTGCTCTGTCAGTTATATTAATGGTGCAGTCTTCCCTAGACATAAAAATGTTGATACTGAGCAGCACAAATGCTGCAATCCTGGCTGAAAATTTGCAGTTGCAATTGCGGCACACAATTACGTTCTTTTGGCCATATTGACCGCAACTGTTGTCAGAGGCAACCCCCCCTTTGTACAATCTGTACTTCATTTGTTATTTTTTTGTTTTTAAATTATTTACATTAGGGATGCACCGAATCCGAATCCTAATTTGCATATGCAAATTAGGTGCGGGAGGGAAATTGCATGACTTTTTGTCAGAAAACAAGGAAGTAAAAAATGTTTTCCCCTTCCAGATTCGGTTCGGTATTCAGCCGAATCTTTCACGAAGGATTCGGGGGTTCGGCGGAATCAAAAAAAAAAAAAAAAAAGTGGATTCGGTGCATCCCTAATTTACATATTTTGTTATGCAGCTTTCTAGTTGTTAGGCCCCAGTTTCCCTAACCCCCAGACATAATCTGGGAAGTCACAATGTAATTTATAAAGTTATAACTGAGGGCCTGAATACAAGTATGAGCAACAAAGCATAGCAATCAACCTATTATTTGGTTGCTGGGGACAGTGACCCTATCAACCAGACAGCATTTTCAGCTAGAGGTAAAATGCATTGCTTGAATCTGGAAAAAGGTTTTGTCCCATATCACTTATACTAGATGAACTGCCAGTTGTCCTAATGTTCCAGCCAACTAAAGGCTGTGGGGAATGATCACTGGAGCTATGCATACAGGGCTGCCATCAGAAATCACAGGGCCCAGCACAACACAACAACTCAAGCATTAGTATGAAGGCCACAAAAGACACAAGCACAAAAACATTAAGTACCCCCCTACAAGTTAAAAAAAAAAAAGAACTTTGGTGCGCAGGTCCCCCCTAAAAGTTTTGGTGGTCAGGGCCCTCTACAAGTTAAAGAAAATAAAAACATTGGTGACCAAGGACCCCTACACCTTTTCTGGAAAAATATACCGGCCTTCCTATATTGTTGCAGTTTTTTCCAATAATAACATTGGCATCAAGCAAAATTTTACCGGCCAGGCCGGTAAAATGCTGGCCAGGTGGCAACCATAGGCCCTACACATTTTTTAAAAAAAAAAAAACAATTGGCCAGGGCCCCTACACGTTTTTTTTAAAAAAAACTAATTGGCCACGGCCCCTTCTAGTTTTTTAAAAGAAAAAAAACAATAGCACAGGGCCCCTACAAGTTAAAAGAAAACTGAACTTACCTTAGCCAGGGAGTTCAGATGCTGGTATCTTCATTTTCCTGTGCTCTGATTCGCCAGTGAAATGTAAGTCCCGGAAAAGCCGTATGGTGATTGGATAAAGTAGAGGGGTGGTTCAATCTTTACCCATCCAATCTCCATGCTGCTTTACCGGGACTTACACTTCATGGCGAATCACAGCACAGGAAGCAAGATGCAGCCATCTGAGCTTCAGCCCGCCCTCTGTTCTGAAGTCTGCAGCTCACTGATGGCAGGGGCCCAGCAATGCAAGTAAATGCAGCACGGCCGGGCCCCCTTAACTCCCCAAATCATCCGGGCCCAGAACAGTAGTCCCCCCGTCCCCCTCTGCTGGTGGCCATGCTACATTCTCACAGGAATGACTGTGTTTCTGTCTGAAGGGGTTATGGCTTTGAAAAATAAAGAGAGAGGACCATTTATATGGATCATTTTTAAAATATCTTCCTGCAAAAGTATCTTCCTTCAACAAGTTTCTTTTCTGTGCCAGCCAATTCTGAGACAATTGGTGTTAATTTTTTTTCATTATTTATGGTTTTTGAGTTATTTAGCTTCTTTTCAGAAAGCTTTCCATTTCACAATTTCGCCAGTTTGATTGCTAGGGTTAATTAATTGTATAAGTGACTGGAATACTGCAATACATTTGTAGCCTTACAGGGCATTTGTTTTTTAGGTGTTCAGTGGCCCCCATTTGAAAACTGGAAAGAGTCAGAAGAAACTATAAAAAAAAGAAAATTGAAAAGTTGCTTACAATGAGTCATTCTATAGTATATTAAAAGTTCAATCAAAGGTGAACACCCTGTTAATTAGTACTTTGTGCTTCAATGAACAGGCTTTAGTGACAGAATCAGTGGCCACTGACTTTGGGTCTGACATAGTAAATTTATTTTAAACTTTTACTGCTGAACTTCCCCCAGTATTTTGTCATACAATGGTATTCCTTAGTAATGTATAATAAAATTCCCAGACTAATATAGTGGTTATACAGTACAATGATGTGTGGGGAATATATTTGATTCTTAGTGCTACTCTTTTGTCAGTTGCTTGGGGCCTTGCTCAAATAGTTTAACTCCTGTGTCCCAGGCACTGAATACACATGGCAAGCTGTATGTGGCTGGGAAATATAGTGCCTAAGTAATCAGTATAAAATACTGTGTACAACTAGTAACATTCTAAGTAAATATACATAATATATATCAATATGTTTGTTAAAAATTATGTATTTAGCAACTTGAATGGATTTTGCTTTGTTTTTGTGTTACACTGTAAGTCATTTATTATGCAGGGCACCATATTTGGTCAGTGTTTTTGTGATGTTGGTATGAATTATAATGAAAAAGTATAATCGGTATATGTATTTTTTGTACCAATAAAAGCTCCTCACTTGGGAGGTATGAATATTCATGAATATTCCTTTATTCCTACAAACCCAAAAACAAAATAAAAACAATCACCATTACCATTGGTGGCGAGAGGTTTGGCTCATCGCCCAAGCACACGTGCATCTATAATAGCAGACATGCTGCTGAAGGAATAATAACACAAGACTTTGGCAAAGAAAAGGCTCACAATCATTTACTTATACAAGTACGATCAAAACTTACAAAATATAATTTTCTCTGTTGTAAATAAAGGGCCAAGTGATAAAGTTAAAAGGGAAAAGTAGAACTGATAAAAAACTGTTTGAGAGAAGAAAATAGGATTTATGAAGAAAGAAACCAAAATTTTTCCTTTTCTAAAAGGGGCAGAACTTTGGGTAAAATAGGAAAAAGCAATGATGAAGTCTCTGTAATTTAATGAATGCTCATTAAATCACTGAAAACTAAATGAATTCGAGTTTTTGAGTTCTAATTTTTCCTTAACTGAGAAAACAATTGAGTTGTGAGTCCATTCAAGGTCTAAAAAAAAATAAATAAAAAATAAAACTCAACCTTTGATAAATAACCCCCTAAGTGTGGGGGGGGGGGAATGTCACATGTGTTGTAGTCCTTAGGATGGAACTTATGGAAGATACCTTTTCTTTGGTGTCACTGTTAGTGATGGGCAAATTTGCGCTGACGTCCGTTTTTTTGACGCCGGCGGCCGTTTTTGACAAAATGACAATAAATGTGCCCATCACTAGTCACTGTGAATCAGTGGTAGCTAAATATTTGTATCACATCAGTGCCAGAAATTGTTTTTCCCTATATCTGCTACTACTAACTCCATACAAATGTTTTATAGCACCTTCTCCTCTGAACTATAACAAATATTTAAAAATTGTAAAGGTCAACTAGTGCTGCCACCCTAATGAAATACTTTTTTTTGTGTGCCCATCATTTATTAACTGATTTATTTTCTATGTAAAACTCACTATTTAATATTATGACATTGTATCCTATTTATATAAGATGAATACATCTTATATAAGATATCTGCTCAAAATAAATATAGTAGTAATTCACTAAATATTTCTGTTGGCAATATACATCACATTTCTAAATGAGCTAGATATGAATAAAGCAGCTTCAATACAAAATCATTTTTAAAAATATTCAGTGGGGTCTAGAATAGTTTTTGTTTTATTAATATCATTAAGTGTTGAGGGATAAATGTATTATACTGGTAGTGATGGAACTTAACACCTCTTGTATTAAGTTATTGTCTTGGAACCATGCCAACAATGGGGTCATTATGACATCATCGGCGCCTAACCACAAAACAACAGGTGTTTTATGTGATCAACTGACATAAAGCAGCTTCAATACAAAATCCTTTTTTTTTTAATCCTCAGTGGGGTTTAGAACAGTTTTTGTTTTATCAATATCATTTAGTGGGTTATTTATCAAGGTCTGAATTTATCTCAATATCGGCTGCTACAAACTCCGATCTAACCCGCTCGGGTTTTTAACTCTTATTTATTATTACATTTTCCCGAAAATTTGCTTTGCGGGAAAAGCTCAGACTTTCACGATTTTTTTCATGAATTTTCCCCGAAATCTCCGAATTCTTTGGAATTTTCACCCGAAAGCTCCGAAAACATAGTGGAATTGCCTGAAACCCCTAAACAACCAAAAATCAATGGGACTATTCCCATTGACTTTTATGCAACCTCGACAGGTTTGAGATGCTGTGTTTTTATATTTAGGCTTTTTAGCCCTCGGGGTTTAATAAATTCCGAAAAATTTGTGATTTTTTTAAAAGTCAGATTTTAGAAAAAAAATTTGTAGGATTTCGGGGAATTTCGGGTATTCGGACCTTAATAAATAACCCCCTAAGTGTTGAGGGATAAATGTATTATACTGGTAGTGATACCACTAGTCACCTCTTGTATTAAGTAATTGTCTTGGAACCATGCCAACAATGGGGTCATTATGACATCATTGGCACCTCCCACAAAACAACAGGTGTTTCATGTGATCAGCGTGACATCATTGTAGCATCATTGTGACATCATTGTAACATCATTGTGACATCATTGTAACATCATTGTGACATCATTGTTTGACTTCATTGTGACATCATTGTAACATCATTGTGACATCACACATAAGGTTTGATCTCACTTTATCTACACTACTTGTGCTCAGTCTAATGTTTACATCAGACGAAGCAAGAAGGAATAGACGCTTATCTTTTTAAGTGCTTATTTCTTTCTTATATTTCAAGAGATTTTCTAAACTTTAATTTTTTTTAAGTGCTTATTACTTTCTTATATTTCGAGAGATTTTCTAAACTTCAATTTTATAAGGTAGGAGATCTTAACTCTAGACAAGTTACCATTCTCTAAAATTCTCAATGTTTTTTAAAGAAAAATTTTAAATACAGCATTAAGACTATTTTATTTAACTGAATAATTCAGCCATGCAGTACTAAGTCAATGGGAGAGGCACCTATCCCAAATCCAACTTTTCCGTGGTTTACGAGAAAAGCTTGAAAAAATAGATAGATTCAGAAAAAAGCCCAAAAAGTTCAAGCAATTCAGGTTGTTGTTTGATTTTATTGAATTTTTCCATGATCCTATTAATTTGGGTTATTTTATTAATAAGGCCAGATCGAGCACATATGAGATACATTCAGATTTTAGTAAATAACTAAGTAAATAAATAAATAAGTGTTGAGGGATAAATGTTCTAATACTAGTGATGCCATTAGGCCAAGCTTGAAGTAAGTAATTGTCATGCAACCATGACAATAATAGGGTCATTGTGACATCACAGGCATCTAACCACAAAACAACAGCTGTTTTGTGTGATTAGTATGACATCATATTTACATCAGATGAAGCAGGAAAGAATACGTGCTTACGTTTTTAAGTGCTTATTTCTTTCTTATACTTTTTAAACTTTAATTTTATGAGGTAGGAGATCTTAACTCCAGACATAATAAAAGTTACTGTTCTCTACATTCTCACTTTATGTTAGTGTCCATGTTAGTATATGAAAAGCTGTAAATGTATTTTACAAACAATCTTATTTTTCTATATCTTTCTATTGCAGAACGCAAGAATGAATCTAAGAAACTATTTTATATGGATTATTATATTTGGACTGATTATGATTTGCAAAACTACATCAGGTAAATAGAGAATTTGAATTCAAAGACCTGCAGTTGTTCTGATTTTGTCAACTAATCTAAATCATAGTTTGCCCATCTTATAGAAAAGGACAGACCTTTTTATATCAGTGAAAACCATCTAAATTTAAAGTTATCCTTATCTGGAAAGCCTTTACCCCAAAAGCTCCAAATTTTGGGAAAACCATGTTAGTCCACTTTAAGCCAAAAATTTTAATTTTTAGAAATGATTTCATTTTTCTCTGTAAAAATAAAACAGTACCTTGTACTTGATGGTATCTAAGTTGCATGAATCCTTATTGGTGGCAAAGCAATCTTATTGAGCTTATTTACTACGTTAGGGATTTTTTATCACACTTAGGAGCAAATTTACTTATGGTCGAATATCGAGGGTTATTTAACCCTTGATATTCGACTGACAAATGGAAACCCTTCAACTTCGAATATCGAAGTCGAAGGATTTACCGCAATTTGTTCAATCTAACTATTAAATCCTTCGAATCTTTTCATTTTTCTTCAACCAAAAAATACTTAGAAAGCCTATGGGGACCTTTGGTAGATTTTAGGTGGCGAACTGGGGGGTAGAAGGTTTTTTTTTACTTCGACTATCGAATGGTCAAATAGTTGAACGATTTTTAGTTTGAATCATTCGATTCGAAGTCGTAACAAAAAAACATTCAAAGTTTTTTTTATTCTATTCCTTCACTCGAACTGAGTAAATGGGCCCCTTACAGTATGATTAATCAGGTTTTTACTACGACTATAATTGTATTGCAGAAGATACACAAGAATATGAAGCAAATGATGAAAGTGCATATTTAGATGAAGACGCAAATGTAGATGATGAAGACGCATACTTAGATTATCCTGAACCTGAATCAGAAAAAACTGTGGAAACATTTACAATTCAGCCTACAATTCAGTGGACAAGTGCTGGGAATGAAACGGAGACGGAGAATGATAATCAATATGATATTCCAGTAATTGTTACAGGGTGTATTCTGGTAATTCCTGTGATTGGAGCTATTGCATGGTAAGCCACTTTACTTATATTTTAATAATATATTCTATTACAAACAGGCACTAAAACAAACTTTGACAAAAATATTATCTTTTGTTTCTGCAGGCTAGTGTACGCAAAAATTATAAAGAAGAAGCGACCAGTTAATGATGTTGAAAACCCACTAGAGACAGCACAGCCAGAGAAAGATTCTCCAATACTTGAAAGCTCTGATAGGTTTGTAATCCTCAACTAACATCATTTATTTTCATATATTGTCTCTTTCTGATGCCTTGGAGTCTCCATACTGCTCATTTCAGCACAACCAATTAAATTCTCATCTATACATTTCAGTAAGATGATGGCAAAATATTGCTTTTTGTGGTCTCTATCTTTTGCACATTTAATCCTAGTTTTAATCAGCAACCCATGCAGTAGATTTATCAAAGGTCGAGGTGAATTTTTGAATTAAAAAAATTTGAATTTCGAGCTATGTTTTGGGTACTTTGACTAGGGAATAGTCAAAATTTGATTTGAATATGGAAATTTATCATATACTGTCTCTTCAAAAATTTGTCTTCGACCATTTGACATCTAAAACCTGCCAAATTGCTGTTTTAGCCTATGGGGCACCTCCTAGAACCTATTTGGAGTCAATTGGTGGACTTTGAAAAATCTAAGGTTTTTTGGGAAAAACTTTGATTCTAATTTGATCAAATGCGCTATTACTTTGATTGGTATGATTTGAATTCAGCTGAATGTAGACCTATTCAATCGAAAAGGGACCTATTCTGCAAAAAAAAACTTCAACTTAATTTCGGTTGGTCTTTTGGAATTCAAATTTCAAAGTTTTTCTAATTCAAAATTCAACCCTTGATAAATATGCCCCATAATATACACATGCAGTAAGATTCAGTAGACTTCTTTTCTTTAGTTTTTTCAGGTGTCTGTATAAAAAGATTAAGGAGAAGATAACAAAAAAGAAACCAGTTACTGACGTGGAGAACCCGCCAGAAATAGCTCCATCCAAGCAACAATTAATAGAAGCTAAAAGGTTTGTAGGCATCTATTGACTATATTCCTATATTTTAACAGTTAGTTTGCCTTGATTTATTCAAACATTCTTAATTTTTATTTGTTGTTTTTTAAGATTCAGTAGACTCCTTTTCTTTAGTTTTTTCAGGTGTCTGTATAAAAAGATTAAGGAGAAGATAAAAAAGAAGAAACCAGTTACTGACGTGGAGAACCCGCCAGAAATAGCTCCATCCAAGCAACAATTAATAGAAGCTAAAAGGTTTGTAGGCATCTATTGACTATATTCTTATCTTTTAACAGTTAGTTTGCCTTGATTTATTCAAACATTCTTAATTTTCATTTGTTGTTTTTTAGGCCTGTGTTTGAAAAACCTAAGGAAAAGAAAAAGAAGAAAACAGTCACAGTCGCTGGCAGAGAGAAGCCGCTAATGACCATTCGGCCTCAGCAAATATCAGCCACAGATGAAAGCCATGTTAGGTTGGTAACCCTTAGTTCTCTATATTCCTTTCCTTAAGCAGTTGCATTTGATTACACATGCACTTTATTTGGATATAGTTAACAAATTCACTTAATTCTTCTTTCTGTTGTTCAGTAAAAAAACATGTTGCCATGGATTACTCTGGTCAGAGAAAACTTTAAATTTTGGCACAATCATTTGACTAGGAGCTGCCATATTGTTAAATCTTGGGCAGTCTATTAATAACGTATCCATATTATAGTAAAGGCAGCAAACCATAGTGAAATAATATCAAAATGCTTATGGGGTGATTTATCAGCATTCAAATTCAGATTTTTTTCCTACTAATGAAGTTTTTCGTGTGCTAAAACTCTGGCATTTGAATGATGCTTTCAAAAACTTTTGTGTCTGATATTTAATACATCAGAAATAGCTAAAGCCCCAGAAAGATCTGTAGGCTTCAACAAAATGTATTTTCCTTAAGGTTGCCTATTTTAACATTTAGATTTAAAGGATTTCCTTACAACGATAAAACTCCTAAGCTCCAAGCAACTAACTATAATGAACAATTCTATTAGGATGCTTGCTTAAATTTACCCAGACATTGGTTTATCAGCACTTACTTACAGACAGGGTAATATTCATATTAATCAGCAGGAGATATTGAGTTTCCAGCTGCTAATATACACATGCAGTACAATTCAGTGTACCATATTTTGTTTCCTTTAGGTCTGTGGTTAAAAAAATAAAGCGGAAAAAGAAAAAAACAGTTAATAAAGCAGAGAGCCTACCAGCAGCAGCAGCTGAAAGCCCTGATAGGTTTGTACTTTTATTCGAAGGTCTATCTTTAGAACACCAAACCAATCAAACTAGTGGCTCTCAATAGCAAAAGTGCCTAATATAAACCTCCATGAGTCAATCGTTCTCTGACAACCAACACCTACAACTTGGTACAATGGTTGTGGTACTTTGAAGGGAGCCACCAATTCCTAAAATTAATGTTATGTTTTAATACCCAATAATGGATGGCACATACTTTATCATTATATTATACAATCCTCTAAATAAAATTATTATTATACACCCTAGAGAATATTAGCTACTCACTCACTCTAGGTAGTATATTTAGGCTCTGCCAATGGACTTTTTAACTGATGTTTTATATATTCCACAAAACAAAAGACAAAGTATGTTTTCATGATCTTTATATATTCTTCTTTTTATAGGGGAAAGCTTAGTGAAATTACAGAGAACAGTGAAGTGCCTATAGACATAAGCCTTCCAGAACCTGAAAGGGACACATTCGATGTTTTCAGCTATATGGAGTCTATATTGTCATCACATAAAACGCCTAAGAATCAGAAACGTAAAAAGTAAGTTTGCTATGCATATGTTATTTGTTAAGCATTATGTTATTTTTTTTATAGTGAGAATGTAGCAATCTATAATTTGATTATGAGATGAGTCAAATAATCAGTTTACAATGAGGGGAAAATAAATTCTGGTTATAGATATACTAGAATTAGTATTGTTTTGCTTTGTTTTTTTATTGTAGCAAACAGTAAGAATGAGTATGTAAGTGCACATTTAGAATCCAGTTATAGTGTACTTTAATTGTTATTTAGGTGTTTCAATGACCTTGCATTTTTTGTCTTTACAGGGTACAACGTTATGCAATGTTTGAAGAAATTATGAATAATGAAGAAAATGCAGAAGGATTGACGCAACAGTTGATTGCGCTGCAAAACAAATCACCAACTCTCAAAGTGTAAGTAAAACAGAACCCTAACTTAATACACCAACAACATTTTTACTAACACAGATCTCACTTGTAAGGGACAGGCCACACGAGCAGATTCGGGGAGATTAGTCGCCCCAGCGACAAATCGCCTCTTCTTTGGGGCGACAATCTCCTCGAACTGCCTCCCCTCTGCCCTCCGCCGGCTAAAATGAAAATCGCCTGCGGCAATGCACACGCGGAGATTTGTTTTCCGAAGTTGCCTCACGAGAAAACGTCCTTGCACAACCTTGTCTAATGTTTAAAACCTACAAACTAGTGTAGTATCATTTCTTAATGTATTAAAAAACGATTAGCGAGATTAGATAAATGTCAGAAGTGTAACAATAGTTGTATTTATAGTTTGGTGCGGTATGAACCGATAGATGATAGTAAGGAGAAAGATGCTACATCACTGAAGTCAGAGATGGAAACTTCTACTATCCAACTGCAGACTTCAGAACCCAGGGAACCAGAGAGGTGAGTTTGCTAAACCCTACAGCCCAAAGCCTGATATCATTTTTAAATTTCAAATTTCAGTATTTTGAATTATAAAACAATGTAAATGTTATTGGGTAGCAGTGTAATACACTGCTCACTTTGTTATATAGTAATTCATTTTTTATATATTATCTGTTGTAAATGCAGCTTTAATTTAAAGATATCACTTATGGAGTAATTTCCTGTTTTGCCAATAAAGACAAACATAGGAGATGCGTTTGCACAACCGTGTCTAATGTTTAATACTTGCAAACTAGTGTAGCATAATTTCTTAATGTTTTAAAAATCTATTAGCGAGATTAGATAAATGTCAGAAGTGTAACAATTGTTATATTTATAGTTTGGTGCAGTATGAACCGATAGAGGATAGTAAGGAGGAAGATGCTAAATCACTGCAGTCTGAGATGGAAACTACTATTATCCAACTGCAGACTTCAGAACAGAGGAAACCAGAGACGTGAGTTTGCTAAACTCTACAGCCCAAAGCCTGATATAATGTTTAAATTGAATTATAAAACAATATAAATGTTATTGGGTAACCTTTTAATACACTGCTCACTTTGTTTTATACTAATTATTATTTTTTTTGATATATATTATCTGTTGCAAATGCATCTTTAATTTAAAGATATCCCTTATGGAGTAAATTCCCTGTTTTGCCAATAAAGACAAGCATAGGAGATGAGTTTGCACAACTTTGTCTAATGTTTAATACCTGCAATATATATTATATGTTGCAAATGTATCTTTTAGAGCAGAATGTATGTGTTCTACACAGTAGATTATATGAATGTGAATAATTTAACTATTTTCTAATCCACAGTGAAGTACAAATTCTACGGATTGAACCACCTAATGAGGATGGTGAACTTCCTTTGCAAATAGTGCAGGAAAGCATTCCCGTCCCAAAACAGCCTTCAGAACAAAGTGAAGATGTTGTCAAGAAAAGTGAATCTACGTTGAAAGAGGACCTATTTTTCTTTTTCTTATTGTCGTGTGCTAATATGCTTCAGACAAATTCCTCAGAACTAGCAGCAGATGTTAAGCAACCTTCAGAACCTGAATGGTGAGTTTGCTAATCTCTAGAGACAAATTGTTATATTACTTTTTTAATTTACATTTACATTTTCTTCACAAAATAATGCAAATGCAACATTTCACTGTTTATGCTAATTGTATAAGAGTGGGTGCCAGTTCATAGCAAATGGAAAAAATGTGAGGATTTTTTAGCCTGGGATTATATAATAGGGATAATTCAGAGCATATCGGCCTAGCCAAATGCACTTTTCAATGCAATACAAACCATTAAGACTAGGTTGGCACAACCATGTATTGACTGCCTTATCACTTTTTTCTAATGTGCAGAGAGGAGCAACCTGTGAATCCTGAACCGAAGACACCTGCGTTGATGAGCATGGAGAATCTTCTTCAAAAGTAGAACAGAGATAACCACAGTGAACTGAACTGAGATGAATAAATAACTTTATTTATTATAATAAATAATTATCTTAATAAATTATTATTGGTGGTTTCCTTTTAAATTAACAAATAGCATACAGAGTTTGAATACAGATAGATCTTTATTATGCTTTTTAGTTTGTTGACATTTAAAAAGCCAAACAAGGTAATTGAGGATGAAGTGCTACTGCGCATGCCTCTCTGTTCTAGCTCATATGCATATCTTTAATACAGTTGGCTGGCAAGATTCAGTCAATCTGATTCAAATAAAGCTGGAGAGGAAAGTTATCTACAGTAATGATTTAGGGCAGTAGGGCACGCTTGTGTGCCCATCATTTATTAACTGATTTATTTTCTATGTAAAACTCACTATTTAATGTTATGACATTGTATCCTATTTATTTAAGATGAATACATCTTATATAAGATATCTGCTCAAAATAAATATAGTAGTAATTCACTAAATATTTCTGTTGGCAATATACATCACATTTTTAAATAAGCTAGATATGTATAAATCAGCTTCAATACAAAATTATTTTTAAAAATATTCAGTGGGGTCTAGAATAGTTTTTGTTTTATTAATATCATTAAGTGTTGAGGGATAAATGTATTATACTGGTAGTGATGGCACTAGTCACCTCTTGTATTAAGTTATTGTCTTGGAACCATGCCAACAATGCTTTCATTATGACATCATCGGCACCTAACCACAAAACAACAGGTGTTTCATGTGATCAACGTGACATAAAGCAGCTTCAATACAAAATACAAAATCCTTTTTTTAAAAATCCTTACTGGGGTTTAGAATAGTTTTTGTTTTATTAATATCATTTAGGGGGTTATTCATCAAGGTCTGAATTTATCTCAATATCAGCTGCTACAAACTCCGATCTAACCCCCTCGGGTTTTTAACGTTTATTTATTATAAAATTTTCCCGAAAATTTGCATTGCAGGAAAAGCTCAGATTTTCACGATTTTTTCATGAATTTTCCCCAGAAATCTCCAAATTCTTTGGAATTTTCACCCGAAAGCTCGGAAAACATGGTGAAATTGCCTGAAACCCCGACACAACCAAAAAGCAATGGGACTGTTCCCATTGACTTTTATGCAACCTCGACAGGTTTGAGATGCTGTGTTTTTATATTTAGGCTTTTTAGCCCTCGGGGTTTAATAAATTCCGAAAAATTTGTGATTTTTTTTTAAAAGTCAGATTTTAGAAAAAAAAATCACGAATTTGTAGGATTTCGGGGAATTTCGGGTATTCGGACCTTAATAAATAAACCCCCTAAGTGTTGAGGGATAAATGTATTATACTGGTAGTGATACCACTAGTCACCTCTTGTATTAAGTAATTGTCTTGGAACCATGCCAACAATGGGGTCATTATGACATCATTGGCACCTACCACAAAACAACAGGTGTTTCATGTGATCAACGTGACATCATTGTAGCATCATTGTGACATCATTGTTTGACTTCATTGTGACATCATTGTAACATCATTGTGACATCATTGTTTGACTTCATTGTGACATCATTGTAACATCATTGTGACATCACACATAAGGTTTGATCTCACTTTACCTACACTACTTGTGCTCAGTCTAATGTGTACATCAGACGAAGCAAGAAGGAATAGACGCTTATCTTTTAAGTGCTTATTTCTTTCTTATATTTCAAGAGATTTTCTAAACTTTAATTTTTTTTAAGTGCTTATTTCTTTCTTATATTTCGAGAGATTTTCTAAACTTCAATTTTATAAGGTAGGAGATCTTAACTCTAGACAAGTTACCATTCTCTAAAATTCTAAAATTTTTTAAAGAAAAATTTTAAATACAGCATTAAGACTATTTTATTTCACTGAATAATTCAGCCATGCAGTACTTGTTAATTAAGAGTAATGGAAGGTGTTGCACTGTGTATAGATAGAGCCTATATTTTGCTCACATATTATGTAACTTGTAAATTAATAGTAATAATATACATTTTGTTGCTGTTGCTATTAAGCAAGTCTACAATAAAGGCAGATTGCATAGATTTTGTTCTTATATTTTACTTAATTATTGAATAGTTATAACTATTTACTTATTTCACCCCTGTATCGTTATGTTAGTGTTTATGTTAGTATATAAAAAGCTTTTTTAAATTAATATCATTTAGAGGGTTATTTATTAAACCTCACATTTTTTTGATTGGGGCGTTTTGGGGCAAAACTTGAATTTTTCGAGGAAAACAGAAACACTCAAATGTTTCGAGATTTATTATACCCTGATGCTGCAAAAAGCCTGAATTCAAAAAATCCACCATCCCAGACCTGTCAAGGTCCTGTATAAGTCAATGGGAGAGGCACCTATCCCAAATCCAACTTTTCCGTGGTTTCCGAGAAAAGCTTGAAAAAATTGATAGATTCAGAAAAAAGCCCAAAAAGTTCAAGCAATTCAGGTTGTTGTTTGATTTTATTGAATTTTTCCATGATCCTATTAATTTGGGTTATTTTATTAATAAGGCCAGATCGAGCACATATGAGATACATTCAGATTTTAATAAATAACTAAGTAAATAAATAAATAAGTGTTGAGGGATAAATGTTCTAATACTAGTGATGCCATTAGGCCAAGCTTGAAGTAAGTAATTGTCATGCAACCATGACAATAATAGGGTCATTGTGACATCACAGGCATCTAACCACAAAACAACAGCTGTTTTGTGTGATTAGTATGACATCATATTTACATCAGATGAAGCAGGAAAGAATACGTGCTTACGTTTTTAAGTGCTTATTTCTTTCTTATACTTTTTAAACTTTAATTTTATGAGGTAGGAGATCTTAACTCCAGACATAATAAAAGTTACTGTTCTCTACATTCTCACTTTATGTTAGTGTCCATGTTAGTATATGAAAAGCTGTAAATGTATTTTACAAACAATCTTATTTTTCTATATCTTTCTATTGCAGAACGCAAGAATGAATCTAAGAAACTATTTTATATGGATTATTGTATTTGGACTGATTATGATTTGCAAAACTACATCAGGTAAATAGAGAATTTGAATTCAAAGACCTGCAGTTGTTCTGATTTTGTCAACTAATCTAAATCATAGTTTGCCCATCTTATAGAAAAGGGCAGACCTTTTTATATCAGTGAAAACCATCTAAATTTAAAGTTATCCTTATCTGGAAAGCCTTTACCCCAAAAGCTCCAAATTTTGGAAAAACCATGTTAGTCCACTTTAAGCCAAAAATTAAAATTTTTAGAAATGATTTCATTTTTCTCTGTAAAAATAAAACAGTACCTTGTACTTGATGGTATCTAAGTTGCATGAATCCATATTGGTGGCAAAGCAATCTTATTGAGCTTATTTACTACGTTAGGGATTTTTTATCACACTTAGGAGCAAATTTACTTATGGTCGAATATCGAGGGTTATTTAACTCCTTGATATTCGACTGCCAAATGGAAACCCTTCAACTTCGAATATCAAAGTCGAAGGATTTACCGCAATTTGTTCGATCGAACTATTAAATCCTTCGAATCGTTTGATTTTTCTTCGACCAAAAACTACTTAGAAAGCCTATGGGGACCTTCGGTAGATTTTAGGTGGCGAACTGGGGGGTAGAAGTTTTTTTTTACTTCGACTATCGAATGGTCAAATAGTTGAACGATTTTTAGTTTGAATCATTCGATTCGAAGTTGTAGCCAAAAAAAAACATTCAAAGTTTTTTTTATTCTATTCCTTCACTCGAACTGAGTAAATGGGCCCCTTACAGTATGATTAATTAGGTTTTTACTACGACTATAATTGTATTGCAGAAGATACACAAGAATATGAAGCAAATGATGAAAGTGCATATTTAGATGAAGACGCAAATGTAGATGATGAAGACGCATACTTAGATTATCCTGAACCTGAATCAGAAAAAACTGTGGAAACATTTACAATTCAGCCTACAATTCAGTGGACAAGTGCTGGGAATGAAACGGAGAATGATAATCAATATGATATTCCAGTAATTGTTACAGGGTGTATTCTGGTAATTCCTGTGATTGGAGCTATTGCATGGTAAGCCACTTTACTTATATTTTAATAATATATTCTATTACAAACAGGCACTAAAATAAACTTTGACAAAAATATTATCTTTTGTTTCTGCAGGCTAGTGTACGCAAAAATTATAAAGAAGAAGCGACCAGTTAATGATGTTGAAAACCCACTAGAGACAGCACAGCCAGAGAAAGATTCTCCAATACTTGAAAGCTCTGATAGGTTTGTAATCCTCAACTAACATCATTTTTTTTCATATTGTCTCTTTCTGATGCCTTGGAGTCTCCATACTGCTCATTTCAGCACAACCAATTAAATTCTCATCCATACATTTCAGTAAGATGATGGCAAAATATTGCTTTTTGTGGTCTCTATCTCTTGCACATTTAATCCTAGTTTTAATCAGCAACCCATGCAGTAGATTTATCATAGGTCGAGGTGAATTTTTGAATTCAAAAAATTAGAATTTCGAGCTATGTTTTGGTTACTTTGACTAGGGAATAGTCAAAATTTGATTTGAATATGGAAATTTATCATATACTGTCTCTTCAAAAATTTGTCTTCAACCATTTGCCATCTAAAACCTGCCGAATTGCTGTTTTAGCCTATGGGGCACCTCCTAGAACCTATTTGGAGTCAATTGGTGGACTTTGAAAAATCTAAGGTTTTTTTGGGAAAAACTTTGATTCTAATTTGATCAAATGCGCTATTACTTTGATTGGTATGATTTGAATTCAGCTGAATGTAGACCTATTCAATCGAAAAGGGACCTGTTCTGCAAAATATGCCCCATAAAATACACATGCAGTAAGATTCAGTAGACTTCTTTTCTTTAGTTTTTTCAGGTGTCTGTATAAAAAGATTAAGGAGAAGATAACAAAAAAGAAACCAGTTACTGACGTGGAGAACCCGCCAGAAATAGCTCCATCCAAGCAACAATTAATAGAAGCTAAAAGGTTTGTAGGCATATATTGACTATATTCCTATATTTTAACAGTTAGTTTGCCTTGATTTAGTCAAACATTCTTAATTTTTATTTGTTGATTTTTAAGATTCAGTAGACTCCTTTTCTTTAGTTTTTTCAGGTGTCTGTATAAAAAGATTAAGGAGAAGATAAAAAAGAAGAAACCAGTTACTGACGTGGAGAACCCGCCAGAAATAGCTCCATCCAAGCAACAATTAATAGAAGCTAAAAGGTTTGTAGGCATCTATTGACTATATTCCTATATTTTAACAGTTAGTTTGCCTTGATTTATTCAAACATTCTTAATTTTCATTTGTTGTTTTTTAGGCCTGTGTTTGAAAAACCTAAGGAAAAGAAAAAGAAGAAAACAGTCACAGTCGCTGGCAGAGAGAAGCCGCTAATGACCATTCGGCCTCAGCAAATATCAGCCACAGATGAAAGCCCTGTTAGGTTGGTAACCCTTAGTTCTCTATATTCCTTTCCTTAAGCAGTTGCATTTGATTACACATGCACTTTATTTGGATATAGTTAACAAATTCACTTAATTTTTCTTTCTGTTGTTTAGTAAAAAAACATGTTGCCGTGGATTACTCTTGTGCCAAACTTTAAATTTTGGCACAATCATTTGACTAGGAGCTGCCATATTGTTAAATCTTGGGCAGTCTATTAATAACGTATCCATATTATAGTAAAGGCAGCAAACCATAGTGAAATAATATCAAAATGCTTATGGGGTGATTTATCAGCATTCAAATTCAGATTTTTTTCCTACTAATGAAGTTTTTCGTGTGCTAAAACTCTGGCATTTGAATGATGCTTTCAAAAACTTTTGTGTCTGATATTTAATACATCAGAAATAGCTAAAGCCCCAGAAAGATCTGTAGGCTTCAACAAAATGTATTTTTCTTAAGGTTGCCTATTTTAACATTTAGATTTAAAGGATTTCCTTACAACGATAAAACTCCTAAGCTCCAAGCAACTAACTATAATGAACAATTCTATTAGGATGCTTGCTTAAATTTACCCAGACATTGGTTTATCAGCACTTACTTACAGACAGGGTAATATTCATATTAATCAGCAGGAGATATTGAGTTTCCAGCTGCTAATATACACATGCAGTACAATTCAGTGTACCATATTTTGTTTCCTTTAGGTCTGTGGTTAAAAAAATAAAGCGGAAAAAGAAAAAAACAGTTAATAAAGCAGAGAGCCTACCAGCAGCAGCAGCTGAAAGCCCTGATAGGTTTGTACTTTTATTCGAAGGTCTATCTTTAGAACACCAAACCAACCAAACTAGTGGCTCTCAATAGCAAAAGTGCCTAATATAAACCTCCATGAGTCAATCGTTCTCTGACAACCAACACCTACAACTTGGTACAATGGTTGTGGTAGTTTGAAGGGAGCCACCAATTCCTAAAATGAATGTTATGTTTTAAGACCCAATAATGGATGGCACATACTTTATCATTATATTATACAATCCTCTAAATAAAATTATTATTATACACCCTAGAAAATATTAGCTACTCACTCACTCTAGGTAGTATATTTAGGCTCTGCCAATGGACTTTTTAACTGATGTTTTATATATTCCACAAAACAAAAGACAAAGTATGTTTTCATGATCTTTATATATTCTTCTTTTTATAGGGGAAAGCTTAGTGAAATTACAGAGAACAGTGAAGTGCCTATAGACATAAGCCTTCCAGAACCTGAAAGTGATACATTCGATGTTTTCAGCTATATGGAGTCTATATTGTCATCACATAAAACGCCTAATAATCAGAAACGTAAAAAGTAAGTTTGCTATGCATATGTTATTTGTTAAGCATTATGAGAATGTAGCAATCTATAATTTGATTATGAGATGAGTCAAATAATCAGGTTACAATGAGGGGAAAAGAAATTCTGGTTATAGATATACTAGAATTAGTATTGTTTTGCATTTTTTTATTGTAGCAAACAGTTAGAATGAGTATGTAAGTGCACATTTAGAATCCAGTTATAGTTGTACTTTTATTGTTATTTAGGTGTTTCAAGGTGTTTCAATGACCTTGCATTTTTTGTCTTTACAGGGTACAACGTTATGCAATGTTTGAAGAAATTATGAATAATGAAGAAAATGCAGAAGGATTGACGCAACAGTTGATTGCGCTGCAAAACAAATCACCAACTCTCAAAGTGTAAGTAAAACAGAACCCTAACTTAATACACCAACAACATTTTTACTAACACAGATCTCACTTGTAAGGGACAGGCCACACGAGCAGATTCGGGGAGATTAGTCGCCCCAGCGACAAATCGCCTCTTCTTTGGGGCGACAATCTCCTCGAACTGCCTCCCCTCTGCCCTCCGCCGGCTAAAATGAAAATCGCCTGCGGCAATGCACACGCGGAGATTTGTTTTCCGAAGTTGCCTCACGAGAAAACGTCCTTGCACAACCTTGTCTAATGTTTAAAACCTACAAACTAGTGTAGTATCATTTCTTAATGTATTAAAAAACGATTAGCGAGATTAGATAAATGTCAGAAGTGTAACAATAGTTGTATTTATAGTTTGGTGCGGTATGAACCGATAGATGATAGTAAGGAGAAAGATGCTACATCACTGAAGTCAGAGATGGAAACTTCTACTATCCAACTGCAGACTTCAGAACCCAGGGAACCAGAGAGGTGAGTTTGCTAAACCCTACAGCCCAAAGCCTGATATCATTTTTAAATTTCAAATTTCAGTATTTTGAATTATAAAACAATGTAAATGTTATTGGGTAGCAGTGTAATACACTGCTCACTTTGTTATATAGTAATTCATTTTTTATATATTATCTGTTGTAAATGCAGCTTTAATTTAAAGATATCACTTATGGAGTAATTTCCTGTTTTGCCAATAAAGACAAACATAGGAGATGCGTTTGCACAACCGTGTCTAATGTTTAATACTTGCAAACTAGTGTAGCATAATTTCTTAATGTTTTAAAAATCTATTAGCGAGATTAGATAAATGTCAGAAGTGTAACAATAGTTGTATTTATAGTTTGGTGCAGTATGAACCGATAGAGGATAGTAAGGAGGAAGATGCTAAATCACTGCAGTCTGAGATGGAAACTACTACTATCCAACTGCAGACTTCAGAACAGAGGAAACCAGAGACGTGAGTTTGCTAAACTCTACAGCCCAAAGCCTGATATAATGTTTAAATTCAGATTTCAGTATTTTGAATTATAAAACAATATAAATGTTATTGGGTAACCTTTTAATACACTGCTCACTTTGTTTTATACTAATTATTATTTTTTTTGATATATATTATCTGTTGCAAATGCATCTTTAATTTAAAGATATCCCTTATGGAGTAATTCCCTGTTATGCCAATAAAGACAAACATAGGAGATGAGTTTGCACAACTTTGTCTAATGTTTAATACCTGCAATATATATTATATGTTGCAAATGTATCTTTTAGAGCAGAATGTATGTGTTCTACACAGTAGATTATATGAATGTGAATAATTTAACTATTTTCTAATCCACAGTGAAGTACAAATTCTACGGATTGAACCACCTAATGAGGATGGTGAACTTCCTTTGCAAATAGTGCAGGAAAGCATTCCCGTCCCACAACAGCCTTCAGAACACAGTGAAGATGTTGTCAAGAAAAGTGAATCTACGTTGAAAGAGGACCTATTTTTCTTTTTCTTATTGTCGTGTGCTAATATGCTTCAGACAAATTCCTCAGAACTAGCAGCAGATGTTAAGCAACCTTCAGAACCTGAATGGTGAGTTTGCTAATCTCTAGAGACAAATTGTTATATTACTTTTTTAATTTACATTTACATTTTCTTCACAAAATAATGCAAATGCAACATTTCACTGTTTATGCTAATTGTATGAGAGTGGGTGCCAGTTCATAGCAAATGGAAAAAATGTGAGGATTTTTTAGCCTGGGATTATATAATAGGGATAATTCAGAGCATATCGGCCTAGCCAAATGCACTTTTCAATGCAACACAAACCATTAAGACTAGGGTGGCACAACCATGTATTGACTGCCTTATCACTTTTTTCTAATGTGCAGAGAGGAGCAACCTGTGAATCCTGAACCGAAGACACCTGCATTGATGAGCATGGAGAATCTTCTTCAAAAGTAGAACAGAGATAACCACAGTGAACTGAACTGAGATGAATAAATAACTTTATTTATTATAATAAATAATTATCTTAATAAATTATTATTGGTGGTTTCCTTTTAAATTAACAAATAGCATACAGAGTTTGAATACAGATAGCTCTTTATTATGCTTTTTAGTTTGTTGACATTTAAAAAGCCAAACAAGGTAATTGAGGATGAAGTGCTACTGCGCATTCCTCTCTGTTCTAGCTCATATGCATATCTTTAATACAGTTGGCTGGCAAGATTAGGCCAATCTGATGCAAATAAAGCTGGAGAGGAAAGTCATGTACAGTCATGATTTAGGGCAGTAGGGCACGCTTGTGTGCCCATCATTTATTAACTGATTTATTTTCTATGTAAAACTCACTATTTAATGTTATGATATTGTATCCTATTTATTTAAGATGAATACATCTTATATAAGATATCTGCTCAAAATAAATATAGTAGTAATTCACTAAATATTTCTGTTGGCAATATACATCACATTTTTAAATAAGCTAGATATGTATAAATCAGCTTCAATACAAAATCATTTTTAAAAATATTCAGTGGGGTCTAGAATAGTTTTTGTTTTATTAATATCATTAAGTGTTGAGGGATAAATGTATTATACTGGTAGTGATGGCACTAGTCACCTCTTGTATTAAGTTATTGTCTTGGAACCATGCCAACAATGCTTTCATTATGACATCATCGGCACCTAACCACAAAACAACAGGTGTTTCATGTGATCAACGTGACATAAAGCAGCTTCAATACAAAATACAAAATCCTTTTTTTAAAAATCCTTACTGGGGTTTAGAATAGTTTTTGTTTTATTAATATCATTTAGGGGGTTATTCATCAAGGTCTGAATTTATCTCAATATCGGCTGCTACAAACTCCGATCTAACCCCCTCGGGTTTTTAACGTTTATTTATTATAAAATTTTCCCGAAAATTTGCATTGCAGGAAAAGCTCAGATTTTCACGATTTTTTCATGAATTTTCCCCAGAAATCTCCAAATTCTTTGGAATTTTCACCCGAAAGCTCGGAAAACATGGTGAAATTGCCTGAAACCCCGACACAACCAAAAAGCAATGGGACTGTTCCCATTGACTTTTATGCAACCTCGACAGGTTTGAGATGCTGTGTTTTTATATTTAGGCTTTTTAGCCCTCAGGGTTTAATAAATTCCGAAAAATTTGTGATTTTTTTAAAAGTCAGATTTTAGAAAAAAAAATCACGAATTTGTAGGATTTCGGGGAATTTCGGGTATTCGGACCTTAATAAATAACCCCCTAAGTGTTGAGGGATAAATGTATTATACTGGTAGTGATACCACTAGTCACCTCTTGTATTAAGTAATTGTCTTGGAACCATGCCAACAATGGGGTCATTATGACATCATTGGCACCTCCCACAAAACAACAGGTGTTTCATGTGATCAACGTGACATCATTGTAGCATCATTGTGACATCATTGTAACATCATTGTGACATCATTGTAACATCATTGTGACATCATTGTTTGACTTCATTGTGACATCATTGTAACATCATTGTGACATCACACATAAGGTTTGATCTCACTTTACCTACACTACTTGTGCTCAGTCTAATGTTTACATCAGACGAAGCAAGAAGGAATATACGCTTATCTTTTTAAGTGCTTATTTCTTTTTTATATTTCAAGAGATTTTCTAAACTTTAATTTTTTTTAAGTGCTTATTACTTTCTTATATTTCGAGAGATTTTCTAAACTTCAATTTTATAAGGTAGGATATCTTAACTCTAGACAAGTTACCATTCTCTAAAATTCTCAATGTTTTTTAAAGAAAAAATTTAAATACAGCATTAAGACTATTTTATTTAACTGAATAATTCAGCCATGCAGTACTTGTTAATTAAGAATAATGGAAGGTGTTGCACTGTGTAGACAGAGCCTATATTTTGCTCACATAGTATGTAACTTGTAAATTAATAGTAATAATATACATTTTGTTGCTGTTGCTATTAAGCAAGTCTACAATAAAGGCAGATTGCATAGATTTTGTGCTTATATTTTATTTAATTATTGAATAGTTATAACTATTTACTTATTTCACCCCTGTATCGTTATGTTAGTGTTTATGTTAGTATATAAAAAGCTTTTTTAAATTAATATCATTTAGAGGGTTATTTATTAAACCTCACATTGTTTTGATTGGGGCGTTTTGGGGCAAAACTTGAATTTTTCGAGGAAAACAGAAACACTCAAATGTTTCGAGATTTATTATACCCTGATGCTGCAAAAAGCCTGAATTCAAAAAATCCGCCATCCCAGACCTGTCAAGGTCCTGTATAAGTCAATGGGAGAGGCACCTATCCCAAATCCAACTTTTCCATGGTTTCCGAGAAAAGCTTGAAAAAATTGATAGATTCAGAAAAAAGCCCAAAAAGTTCAAGCAATTCAGGTTGTTGTTTGATTTTATTGAATTTTTCCATGATCCTATTAATTTGGGTTATTTTATTAATAAGGCCAGATCGAGCACATATGAGATACATTCAGATTTTAGTAAATAACTAAGTAAATAAATAAATAAATAAGTGTTGAGGGATAAATGTTCTAATACTAGTGATGCCATTAGGCCAAGCTTGAAGTAAGTAATTGTCATGCAACCATGACAATAATAGGGTCATTGTGACATCACAGGCATCTAACCACAAAACAACAGCTGTTTTGTGTGATTAGTATGACATCATATTTACATCAGATGAAGCAGGAAAGAATACGTGCTTACGTTTTTAAGTGCTTATTTCTTTCTTATACTTTTTAAACTTTAATTTTATGAGGTAGGAGATCTTAACTCCAGACATAACAAAAGTTACTGTTCTCTTCATTCTCACTTTATGTTAGTGTCCATGTTAGTATATGAAAAGCTGTAAATGTATTTTACAAACAATCTTATTTTTCTATATCTTTCTATTGCAGAACGCAAGAATGAATCTAAGAAACTATTTTATATGGATTATTATATTTGGACTGATTATGATTTGCAAAACTACATCAGGTAAATAGAGAATTTGAATTCAAAGACCTGCAGTTGTTCTGATTTTGTCAACTAATCTAAATCATAGTTTGAAATGATTTAATTTTTCTCTGTAAAAATAAAACAGTACCTTGTACTTGATGGTATCTAAGTTGCATGAATCCATATTGGTGGCAAAGCAATCTCATTGAGCTTATTTACTACGTTAGGGATTTTTTATCACACTTAGGAGCAAATTTACTTATGGTGGAATATCGAGGGTTATTTAACTCCTTGATATTCGACTGCCAAATGGAAACCCTTCAACTTCGAATATCGAAGTCGAAGGATTTACCGCAATTTGTTCGATCGAACTATTAAATCCTTCGAATCGTTTGATTTTTCTTCGACCAAAAACTACTTAGAAAGCCTATGGGGACCTTCGGTAGATTTTAGGTGGCGAACTGGGGGGTAGAAGTTTTTTTTTACTTCGACTATCGAATGGTCAAATAGTTCAACGATTTTTGTTTGAATCATTCGATTCAAAGTCGTAGCCAAAAAAAAACATTCAAAGTTTTTTTTATTCTATTCCTTCACTCGAACTGAGTAAATGGGCCCCTTACAGTATGATTAATTAGGTTTTTACTACGACTATAATTGTATTGCAGAAGATACACAAGAATATGAAGCAAATGATGAAAGTGCATATTTAGATGAAGACGCAAATGTAGATGATGAAGACGCATACTTAGATTATCCTGAACCTGAATCAGAAAAAACTGTGGAAACATTTACAATTCAGCCTACAATTCAGTGGACAAGTGCTGGGAATGAAACGGAGACGGAGAATGATAATCAATATGATATTCCAGTAATTGTTACAGGGTGTATTCTGGTAATTCCTGTGATTGGAGCTATTGCATGGTAAGCCACTTTACTTATATTTTAATAATATATTCTATTACAAACAGGCACTAAAATAAACTTTGACAAAAATATTATCTTTTGTTTCTGCAGGCTAGTGTACGCAAAAATTATAAAGAAGAAGCGACCAGTTAATGATGTTGAAAACCCACTAGAGACAGCACAGCCAGAGAAAGATTCTCCAATACTTGAAAGCTCTGATAGGTTTGTAATCCTCAACTAACATCATTTTTTTTCATATTGTCTCTTTCTGATGCCTTGGAGTCTCCATACTGCTCATTTCAGCACAACCAATTAAATTCTCATCCATACATTTCAGTAAGATGATGGCAAAATATTGCTTTTTGTGGTCTCTATCTCTTGCACATTTAATCCTAGTTTTAATCAGCAACCCATGCAGTAGATTTATCATAGGTCGAGGTGAATTTTTGAATTCAAAAAATTAGAATTTCGAGCTATGTTTTGGTTACTTTGACTAGGGAATAGTCAAAATTTGATTTGAATATGGAAATTTATCATATACTGTCTCTTCAAAAATTGGTCTTCAACCATTTGCCATCTAAAACCTTCCGAATTGCTGTTTTAGCCTATGGGGCACCTCCTAGAACCTATTTGGAGTCAATTGGTGGACTTTGAAAAATCTAAGGTTTTTTTGGGAAAAATTTTGATTCTAATTTGATCAAATGCGCTATTACTTTGATTGGTATGATTTGAATTCAGCTGAATGTAGACCTATTCAATCGAAAAGGGACCTATTCTGCAAAATATGCCCCATAAAATACACATGCAGTAAGATTCAGTAGACTTCTTTTCTTTAGTTTTTTCAGGTGTCTGTATAAAAAGATTAAGGAGAAGATAACAAAAAAGAAACCAGTTACTGACGTGGAGAACCCGCCAGAAATAGCTCCATCCAAGCATCAATTAATAGAAGCTAAAAGGTTTGTAGGCATCTATTGACTATATTCCTATATTTTAACAGTTAGTTTGCCTTGATTTATTCAAACATTCTTAATTTTTATTTGTTGATTTTTAAGATTCAGTAGACTCCTTTTCATTAGTTTTTTCAGGTGTCTGTATAAAAAGATTAAGGAGAAGATAAAAAAGAAGAAACCAGTTACTGACGTGGAGAACCCGCCAGAAATAGCTCCATCCAAGCAACAATTAATAGAAGCTAAAAGGTTTGTAGGCATCTATTGACTATATTCCTATCTTCTAACAGTTAGTTTGCCTTGATTTATTCAAACATTCTTAATTTTCATTTGTTGTTTTTTAGGCCTGTGTTTGAAAAACCTAAGGAAAAGAAAAAGAAGAAAACAGTCACAGTCGCTGGCAGAGAGAAGCCGCTAATGACCATTCGGCCTCAGCAAATATCAGCCACAGATGAAAGCCCTGTTAGGTTGGTAACCCTTAGTTCTCTATATTCCTTTCCTTAAGCAGTTGCATTTGATTACACATGCACTTTATTTGGATATAGTTAACAAATTCACTTAATTTTTCTTTCTGTTGTTTAGTAAAAAAACATGTTGCCGTGGATTACTCTGGTCAGAGAAAACTTTAAATTTTGGCACAATCATTTGACTATGAGCTGCCATATTGTTAAATCTTGGGCAGTCTATTAATAACGTATCCATATTATAGTAAAGGCAGCAAACCATAGTGAAATAATATCAAAATGCTTATGGGGTGATTTATCAGCATTCAAATTCAGATTTTTTTCCTACTAATGAAGTTTTTCGTGTGCTAAAACTCTGGCATTTGAATGATGCTTTCAAAAACTTTTGTGTCTGATATTTAATACATCAGAAATAGCTAAAGCCCCAGAAAGATCTGTAGGCTTCAACAAAATGTATTTTTCTTAAGGTTGCCTATTTTAACATTTAGATTTAAAGGATTTCCTTACAACGATAAAACTCCTAAGCTCCAAGCAACTAACTATAATGAACAATTCTATTAGGATGCTTTCTTAAATTTACCCAGACATTGGTTTATCAGCACTTACTTACAGACAGGGTAATATTCATATTAATCAGCAGGAGATATTGAGTTTCCAGCTGCTAATATACACATGCAGTACAATTCAGTGTACCATATTTTGTTTCCTTTAGGTCTGTGGTTAAAAAAATAAAGCGGAAAAAGAAAAAAACAGTTAATAAAGCAGAGAGCCTACCAGCAGCAGCAGCTGAAAGCCCTGATAGGTTTGTACTTTTATTCGAAGGTCTATCTTTAGAACACCAAACCAATCAAACTAGTGGCTCTCAATAGCAAAAGTGCCTAATATAAACCTCCATGAGTCAATCGTTCTCTGACAACCAACACCTACAACTTGGTACAATGGTTGTGGTACTTTGAAGGGAGCCACCAATTCCTAAAATTAATGTTATGTTTTAACACCCAATAATGGATGGCACATACTTTATCATTATATTATACAATCCTCTAAATAAAATTATTATTATACACCCTAGAGAATATTAGCTACTCACTCACTCTAGGTAGTATATTTAGGCTCTGCCAATGGACTTTTTAACTGATGTTTTATATATTCCACAAAACAAAAGACAAAGTATGTTTTCATGATCTTTATATATTCTTCTTTTTATAGGGGAAAGCTTAGTGAAATTACAGAGAACAGTGAAGTGCCTATAGACATAAGCCTTCCAGAACCTGAAAGGGACACATTCGATGTTTTCAGCTATATGGAGTCTATATTGTCATCACATAAAACGCCTAAGAATCAGAAACGTAAAAAGTAAGTTTGCTATGCATATGTTATTTGTTAAGCATTATGTTATTTTTTTTATAGTGAGAATGTAGCAATCTATAATTTGATTATGAGATGAGTCAAATAATCAGTTTACAATGAGGGGAAAAGAAATTCTGGTTATAGATATACTAGAATTAGTATTGTTTTGCTTTGTTTTTTTTATTGTAGCAAACAGTAAGAATGAGTATGTAAGTGCACATTTAGAATCCAGTTATAGTGTACTTTAATTGTTATTTAGGTGTTTCAATGACCTTGCATTTTTTGTCTTTACAGGGTACAACGTTATGCAATGTTTGAAGAAATTATGAATAATGAAGAAAATGCAGAAGGATTGACGCAACAGTTGATTGCGCTGCAAAACAAATCACCAACTCTCAAAGTGTAAGTAAAACAGAACCCTAACTTAATACACCAACAACATTTTTACTAACACAGATCTCACTTGTAAGGGACAGGCCACACGAGCAGATTCGGGGAGATTAGTCGCCCCAGCGACAAATCGCCTCTTCTTTGGGGCGACAATCTCCTCGAACTGCCTCCCCTCTGCCCTCCGCCGGCTAAAATGAAAATCGCCTGCGGCAATGCACACGCGGAGATTTGTTTTCCGAAGTTGCCTCACGAGAAAACGTCCTTGCACAACCTTGTCTAATGTTTAAAACCTACAAACTAGTGTAGTATCATTTCTTAATGTATTAAAAAACGATTAGCGAGATTAGATAAATGTCAGAAGTGTAACAATAGTTGTATTTATAGTTTGGTGCGGTATGAACCGATAGATGATAGTAAGGAGAAAGATGCTACATCACTGAAGTCAGAGATGGAAACTTCTACTATCCAACTGCAGACTTCAGAACCCAGGGAACCAGAGAGGTGAGTTTGCTAAACCCTACAGCCCAAAGCCTGATATCATTTTTAAATTTCAAATTTCAGTATTTTGAATTATAAAACAATGTAAATGTTATTGGGTAGCAGTGTAATACACTGCTCACTTTGTTATATAGTAATTCATTTTTTATATATTATCTGTTGTAAATGCAGCTTTAATTTAAAGATATCACTTATGGAGTAATTCCCTGTTTTGCCAATAAAGACAAACATAGGAGATGCGTTTGCACAACCGTGTCTAATGTTTAATACTTGCAAACTAGTGTAGCATAATTTCTTAATGTTTTAAAAATCTATTAGCGAGATTAGATAAATGTCAGAAGTGTAACAATTGTTATATTTATAGTTTGGTGCAGTATGAACCGATAGAGGATAGTAAGGAGGAAGATGCTAAATCACTGCAGTCTGAGATGGAAACTACTATTATCCAACTGCAGACTTCAGAACAGAGGAAACCAGAGACGTGAGTTTGCTAAACTCTACAGCCCAAAGCCTGATATAATGTTTAAATTCAGATTTCAGTATTTTGAATTATAAAACAATATAAATGTTATTGGGTAACCTTTTAATACACTGCTCACTTTGTTTTATACTAATTATTATTTTTTTTGATATATATTATCTGTTGCAAATGCATCTTTAATTTAAAGATATCCCTTATGGAGTAATTCCCTGTTATGCCAATAAAGACAAACATAGGAGATGAGTTTGCACAACTTTGTCTAATGTTTAATACCTGCAATATATATTATATGTTGCAAATGTATCTTTTAGAGCAGAATGTATGTGTTCTACACAGTAGATTATATGAATGTGAATAATTTAACTATTTTCTAATCCACAGTGAAGTACAAATTCTACGGATTGAACCACCTAATGAGGATGGTGAACTTCCTTTGCAAATAGTGCAGGAAAGCATTCCCGTCCCACAACAGCCTTCAGAACACAGTGAAGATGTTGTCAAGAAAAGTGAATCTACGTTGAAAGAGGACCTATTTTTCTTTTTCTTATTGTCGTGTGCTAATATGCTTCAGACAAATTCCTCAGAACTAGCAGCAGATGTTAAGCAACCTTCAGAACCTGAATGGTGAGTTTGCTAATCTCTAGAGACAAATTGTTATATTACTTTTTTAATTTACATTTACATTTTCTTCACAAAATAATGCAAATGCAACATTTCACTGTTTATGCTAATTGTATGAGAGTGGGTGCCAGTTCATAGCAAATGGAAAAAATGTGAGGATTTTTTAGCCTGGGATTATATAATAGGGATAATTCAGAGCATATCGGCCTAGCCAAATGCACTTTTCAATGCAACACAAACCATTAAGACTAGGGTGGCACAACCATGTATTGACTGCCTTATCACTTTTTTCTAATGTGCAGAGAGGAGCAACCTGTGAATCCTGAACCGAAGACACCTGCATTGATGAGCATGGAGAATCTTCTTCAAAAGTAGAACAGAGATAACCACAGTGAACTGAACTGAGATGAATAAATAACTTTATTTATTATAATAAATAATTATCTTAATAAATTATTATTGGTGGTTTCCTTTTAAATTAACAAATAGCATACAGAGTTTGAATACAGATAGCTCTTTATTATGCTTTTTAGTTTGTTGACATTTAAAAAGCCAAACAAGGTAATTGAGGATGAAGTGCTACTGCGCATTCCTCTCTGTTCTAGCTCATATGCATATCTTTAATACAGTTGGCTGGCAAGATTAGGCCAATCTGATGCAAATAAAGCTGGAGAGGAAAGTCATGTACAGTCATGATTTAGGGCAGTAGGGCACGCTTGTGTGCCCATCATTTATTAACTGATTTATTTTCTATGTAAAACTCACTATTTAATGTTATGATATTGTATCCTATTTATTTAAGATGAATACATCTTATATAAGATATCTGCTCAAAATAAATATAGTAGTAATTCACTAAATATTTCTGTTGGCAATATACATCACATTTTTAAATAAGCTAGATATGTATAAATCAGCTTCAATACAAAATCATTTTTAAAAATATTCAGTGGGGTCTAGAATAGTTTTTGTTTTATTAATATCATTAAGTGTTGAGGGATAAATGTATTATACTGGTAGTGATGGCACTAGTCACCTCTTGTATTAAGTTATTGTCTTGGAACCATGCCAACAATGCTTTCATTATGACATCATCGGCACCTAACCACAAAACAACAGGTGTTTCATGTGATCAACGTGACATAAAGCAGCTTCAATACAAAATACAAAATCCTTTTTTTAAAAATCCTTACTGGGGTTTAGAATAGTTTTTGTTTTATTAATATCATTTAGGGGGTTATTCATCAAGGTCTGAATTTATCTCAATATCGGCTGCTACAAACTCCGATCTAACCCCCTCGGGTTTTTAACGTTTATTTATTATAAAATTTTCCCGAAAATTTGCATTGCAGGAAAAGCTCAGATTTTCACGATTTTTTCATGAATTTTCCCCAGAAATCTCCAAATTCTTTGGAATTTTCACCCGAAAGCTCGGAAAACATGGTGAAATTGCCTGAAACCCCGACACAACCAAAAAGCAATGGGACTGTTCCCATTGACTTTTATGCAACCTCGACAGGTTTGAGATGCTGTGTTTTTATATTTAGGCTTTTTAGCCCTCGGGGTTTAATAAATTCCGAAAAATTTGTGATTTTTTTAAAAGAGATTTTAGAAAAAAAAATCACGAATTTGTAGGATTTCGGGGAATTTCGGGTATTCGGACCTTAATAAATAACCCCCTAAGTGTTGAGGGATAAATGTATTATACTGGTAGTGATACCACTAGTCACCTCTTGTATTAAGTAATTGTCTTGGAACCATGCCAACAATGGGGTCATTATGACATCATTGGCACCTCCCACAAAACAACAGGTGTTTCATGTGATCAACGTGACATCATTGTAGCATCATTGTGACATCATTGTAACATCATTGTGACATCATTGTAACATCATTGTGACATCATTGTTTGACTTCATTGTGACATCATTGTAACATCATTGTGACATCACACATAAGGTTTGATCTCACTTTACCTACACTACTTGTGCTCAGTCTAATGTTTACATCAGACGAAGCAAGAAGGAATAGACGCTTATCTTTTTAAGTGCTTATTTCTTTTTTATATTTCAAGAGATTTTCTAAACTTTAATTTTTTTTAAGTGCTTATTACTTTCTTATATTTCGAGAGATTTTCTAAACTTCAATTTTATAAGGTAGGAGATCTTAACTCTAGACAAGTTACCATTCTCTAAAATTCTCAATGTTTTTTAAAGAAAAAATTTAAATACAGCATTAAGACTATTTTATTTAACTGAATAATTCAGCCATGCAGTACTTGTTAATTAAGAATAATGGAAGGTGTTGCACTGTGTAGACAGAGCCTATATTTTGCTCACATAGTATGTAACTTGTAAATTAATAGTAATAATATACATTTTGTTGCTGTTGCTATTAAGCAAGTCTACAATAAAGGCAGATTGCATAGATTTTGTGCTTATATTTTATTTAATTATTGAATAGTTATAACTATTTACTTATTTCACCCCTGTATCGTTATGTTAGTGTTTATGTTAGTATATAAAAAGCTTTTTTAAATTAATATCATTTAGAGGGTTATTTATTAAACCTCACATTTTTTTGATTGGGGCGTTTTGGGGCAAAACTTGAATTTTTCGAGGAAAACAGAAACACTCAAATGTTTCGAGATTTATTATACCCTGATGCTGCAAAAAGCCTGATTTCAAAAAATCCGCCATCCCAGACCTGTCAAGGTCCTGTATAAGTCAATGGGAGAGGCACCTATCCCAAATCCAACTTTTCCGTGGTTTACGAGAAAAGCTTGAAAAATTGATAGATTCAGAAAAAAGCCCAAAAAGTTCAAGCAATTCAGGTTGTTGTTTGATTTTATTGAATTTTTCCATGATCCTATTAATTTGGGTTATTTTATTAATAAGGCCAGATCGAGCACATATGAGATACATTCAGATTTTAGTAAATAACTAAGTAAATAAATAAATAAGTGTTGAGGGATAAATGTTCTAATACTAGTGATGCCATTAGGCCAAGCTTGAAGTAAGTAATTGTCATGCAACCATGACAATAATAGGGTCATTGTGACATCACAGGCATCTAACCACAAAACAACAGCTGTTTTGTGTGATTAGTATGACATCATATTTACATCAGATGAAGCAGGAAAGAATACGTGCTTACGTTTTTAAGTGCTTATTTCTTTCTTATACTTTTTAAACTTTAATTTTATGAGGTAGGAGATCTTAACTCCAGACATAATAAAAGTTACTGTTCTCTACATTCTCACTTTATGTTAGTGTCCATGTTAGTATATGAAAAGCTGTAAATGTATTTTACAAACAATCTTATTTTTCTATATCTTTCTATTGCAGAACGCAAGAATGAATCTAAGAAATTATTTTATATGGATTATTATATTTGGACTGATTATGATTTGCAAAACTACATCAGGTAAATAGAGAATTTGAATTCAAAGACCTGCAGTTGTTCTGATTTTGTCAACTAATCTAAATCATAGTTTGCCCATCTTATAGAAAAGGGCAGACCTTTTTATATCAGTGAAAACCATCTAAATTTAAAGTTATCCTTATCTGGAAAGCCTTTACCCCAAAAGCTCCAAATTTTGGAAAAACCATATTAGTCCACTTTAAGCCAAAAATTTAAATTTTTAGAAATTATTTCATTTTTCTCTGTAAAAATAAAACAGTACCTTGTACTTGATGGTATCTAAGTTGCATGAATCCATATTGGTGGCAAAGCAATCTTATTGAGCTTATTTACTACGTTAGGGATTTTTTATCACACTTAGGAGCAAATTTACTTATGGTCGAATATCGAGGGTTATTTAACTCCTTGATATTCGACTGCCAAATGGAAACCCTTCAACTTCGAATATCGAAGTCGAAGGATTTACCGCAATTTGTTCGATCGAACTATTAAATCCTTCGAATCGTTTGATTTTTCTTCGACCAAAAACTACTTAGAAAGCCTATGGGGACCTTCGGTAGATTTTAGGTGGCGAACTGGGGGGTAGAAGTTTTTTTTTACTTCGACTATTGAATGGTCAAATAGTTGAACGATTTTTAGTTTGAATCATTCGATTCGAAGTCGTAGCCAAAAAAAAACATTCAAAGTTTTTTTTATTCTATTCCTTCACTCGAACTGAGTAAATGGGCCCCTTACAGTATGATTAATTAGGTTTTTACTACGACTATAATTGTATTGCAGAAGATACACAAGAATATGAAGCAAATGATGAAAGTGCATATTTAGATGAAGACGCAAATGTAGATGATGAAGAAGCATACTTAGATTATCCTGAACCTGAATCAGAAAAAACTGTGGAAACATTTACAATTCAGCCTACAATTCAGTGGACAAGTGCTGGGAATGAAACGGAGACGGAGAATGATAATCAATATGATATTCCAGTAATTGTTACAGGGTGTATTCTGGTAATTCCTGTGATTGGAGCTATTGCATGGTAAGCCACTTTACTTATATTTTAATAATATATTCTATTACAAACAGGCACTAAAATAAACTTTGACAAAAATATTATCTTTTGTTTCTGCAGGCTAGTGTACGCAAAAATTATAAAGAAGAAGCGACCAGTTAATGATGTTGAAAACCCACTAGAGACAGCACAGCCAGAGAAAGATTCTCCAATACTTGAAAGCTCTGATAGGTTTGTAATCCTCAACTAACATCATTTATTTTCATATTGTCTCTTTCTGATGCCTTGGAGTCTCCATACTGCTCATTTCAGCACAACCAATTAAATTCTCATCCATACATTTCAGTAAGATGATGGCAAAATATTGCTTTTTGTGGTCTCTATCTCTTGCACATTTAATCCTAGTTTTAATCAGTAACCCATGCAGTAGATTTATCAAAGGTCGAGGTGAATTTTTGAATTCAAAAAATTAGAATTTCGAGCTATGTTTTGGGTACTTTGACTAGGGAATAGTCAAAATTTGATTTGAATATGGAAATTTATCATATACTGTCTCTTCAAAAATTTGTCTTCGACCATTTGCCATCTAAAACCTGCCGAATTGCTGTTTTAGCCTATGGGGCACCTCCTAGAACCTATTTGGAGTCAATTGGTGGACTTTGAAAAATCTAAGGTATTTTTGGGAAAAACTTTGATTCTAATTTGATCAAATGCGCTATTACTTTGATTGGTATGATTTGAATTCAGCTGAATGTAGACCTATTCAATCGAAAAGGGACCTATTCTGCAAAAAAAAACTTCAACTTAATTTCGGTTGGTCTTTTTGAATTCAAATTTCAAAGTTTTTCTAATTCAAAATTCAACCCTTGATAAATATGCCCCATAATATACACATGCAGTAAGATTCAGTAGACTTCTTTTCTTTAGTTTTTTCAGGTGTCTGTATAAAAAGATTAAGGAGAAGATAACAAAAAAGAAACCAGTTACTGACGTGGAGAACCCGCCAGAAATAGCTCCATCCAAGCAACAATTAATAGAAGCTAAAAGGTTTGTAGGCATCTATTGACTATATTCCTATATTTTAACAGTTAGTTTGCCTTGATTTATTCAAACATTCTTAATTTTTATTTGTTGATTTTTAAGATTCAGTAGACTCCTTTTCTTTAGTTTTTTCAGGTGTCTGTATAAAAAGATTAAGGAGAAGATAAAAAAGAAGAAACCAGTTACTGACGTGGAGAACCCGCCAGAAATAGCTCCATCCAAGCAACAATTAATAGAAGCTAAAAGGTTTGTAGGCATCTATTGACTATATTCCTATCTTTTAACAGTTAGTTTGCCTTGATTTATTCAAACATTCTTAATTTTCATTTGTTGTTTTTTAGGCCTGTGTTTGAAAAACCTAAGGAAAAGAAAAAGAAGAAAACAGTCACAGTCGCTGGCAGAGAGAAGCCGCTAATGACCATTCGGCCTCAGCAAATATCAGCCACAGATGAAAGCCCTGTTAGGTTGGTAACCCTTAGTTCTCTATATTCCTTTCCTTAAGCAGTTGCATTTGATTACACATGCACTTTATTTGGATATAGTTAACAAATTCACTTAATTTTTCTTTCTGTTGTTTAGTTAAAAAACATGTTGCCATGGATTACTCTGGTCAGAGAAAACTTTAAATTTTGGCACAATCATTTGACTAGGAGCTGACATATTGTTAAATCTTGGGCAGTCTATTAATAACGTATCCATATTATAGTAAAGGCTGCAAACCATAGTGAAATAATATCAAAATGCTTATGGGGTGATTTATCAGCATTCAAATTCAGATTTTTTTCCTACTAATGAAGTTTTTCGTGTGCTAAAACTCTGGCATTTGAATGATGCTTTCAAAAACTTTTGTGTCTGATATTTAATACATCAGAAATAGCTAAAGCCCCAGAAAGATCTGTAGGCTTCAACAAAATGTATTTTTCTTAAGGTTGCCTATTTTAACATTTAGATTTAAAGGATTTTCTTACAACGATAAAACTCCTAAACTCCAAGCAACTAACTATAATGAACAATTCTATTAGGATGCTTGCTTAAATTTACCCAGACATTGGTTTATCAGCACTTACTTACAGACAGGGTAATATTCATATTAATCAGCAGGAGATATTGAGTTTCCAGCTGCTAATATACACATGCAGTACAATTCAGTGTACCATATTTTGTTTCCTTTAGGTCTGTGGTTAAAAAAATAAAGCGGAAAAAGAAAAAAACAGTTAATAAAGCAGAGAGCCTACCAGCAGCAGCAGCTGAAAGCCCTGATAGGTTTGTACTTTTATTCGAAGGTCTATCTTTAGAACACCAAACCAATCAAACTAGTGGCTCTCAATAGCAAAAGTGCCTAATATAAACCTCCATGAGTCAATCGTTCTCTGACAACCAACACCTACAACTTGGTACAATGGTTGTGGTAGTTTGAAGGGAGCCACCAATTCCTAAAATGAATGTTATGTTTTAAGACCCAATAATGGATGGCACATACTTTATCATTATATTATACAATCCTCTAAATAAAATTATTATTATACACCCTAGAGAATATTAGCTACTCACTCACTCTAGGTAGTATATTTAGGCTCTGCCAATGGACTTTTTAACTGATGTTTTATATATTCCACAAAAAAAAAGACAAAGTATGTTTTCATGATCTTTATATATTCTTCTTTTTATAGGGGAAAGCTTAGTGAAATTACAGAGAACAGTGAAGTGCCTATAGACATAAGCCTTCCAGAACCTGAAAGTGACACATTCGATGTTTTCAGCTATATGGAGTCTATATTGTCATCACATAAAACGCCTAAGAATCAGAAACGTAAAAAGTAAGTTTGCTATGCATATGTTATTTGTTAAGCATTATGTTATTTTTTTTATAGTGAGAATGTAGCAATCTATAATTTGATTATGAGATGAGTCAAATAATCAGGTTACAATGAGGGGAAAAGAAATTCTGGTTATAGATATACTAGAATTAGTATTGTTTTGCATTTTTTTATTGTAGCAAACAGTTAGAATGAGTATGTAAGTGCACATTTAGAATCCAGTTATAGTTGTACTTTAATTGTTATTTAGGTGTTTCAAGGTGTTTCAATGACCTTGCATTTTTTGTCTTTACAGGGTACAACGTTATGCAATGTTTGAAGAAATTATGAATAATGAAGAAAATGCAGAAGGATTGACGCAACAGTTGATTGCGCTGCAAAACAAATCACCAACTCTCAAAGTGTAAGTAAAACAGAACCCTAACTTAATACACCAACAACATTTTTACTAACACAGATCTCACTTGTAAGGGACAGGCCACACGAGCAGATTCGGGGAGATTAGTCGCCCCATCGACAAATCGCCTCTTCTTTGGGGCGACAATCTCCTCGAACTGCCTCCCCTCTGCCCTCCGCCGGCTAAAATGAAAATCGCCTGCGGCAATGCACACGCGGCGATTTGTTTTCCGAAGTTGCCTCACGAGAAAACGTCCTTGCACAACCTTGTCTAATGTTTAAAACCTACAAACTAGTGTAGTATCATTTCTTAATGTATTAAAAAACGATTAGCGAGATTAGATAAATGTCAGAAGTGTAACAATAGTTGTATTTATAGTTTGGTGCGGTATGAACCGATAGATGATAGTAAGGAGAAAGATGCTACATCACTGAAGTCAGAGATGGAAACTTCTACTATCCAACTGCAGACTTCAGAACCCAGGGAACCAGAGAGGTGAGTTTGCTAAACCCTACAGCCCAAAGCCTGATATCATTTTTAAATTTCAAATTTCAGTATTTTGAATTATAAAACAATGTAAATGTTATTGGGTAGCAGTGTAATACACTGCTCACTTTGTTATATATTAATTAATTTTTTATATATTATCTGTTATAAATGCAGCTTTAATTTAAAGATATCATTTATGGAGTAATTTCCTGTTTTGCCAATAAAGACAAACATAGGAGATGCTTTTGCACAACCGTGTCTAATGTTTTAAACCTGCAAACTAGTGTAGCATAATTTCTTAATGTATTAAAAATCTATTAGCGAGATTAGATAAATGTCAGAAGTGTAACAATTGTTATATTTATAGTTTGGTGCAGTATGAAATGATAAAAGATAGTAAGGAGGAAGATGCTAAATCACTGCAGTCTGAGATGGAAACTACTACTATCCAACTGCAGACTTCAGAACAGAGGAAACCAGAGACGTGAGTTTGCTAAACTCTACAGCCCAAAGCCTGATATAATGTTTAAATTCAGATTTCAGTATTTTGAATTATAAAACAATATAAATGTTATTGGGTAACCTTTTAATACACTGCTCACTTTGTTTTATAGTAATTATTATTTTTTCGATATATATTATCTGTTGCAAATGGAGTAATTCCCTGTTTTGCCAATAAAGATAAACATAAGAGATGAGTTTGCACAACTTTGTCTAATGTTTAAAACCTGCAATATATATTACAGTATATGTTGCAAATGCATCTTTTAGAGCAGAATGTATGTGTTCTCCACAGTAGATTATATAAATATGAATAATTTAACTATTTTCTAATCCACAGTGAAGTACAAATTCTACGGATTGAACCACCTAATGAACGTCCTTTGCAAATAGTGCAGGAAACCATTCTCGTCCCACAACAGCCTTCAGAACACAGTGAAGATGTTGTCAAGAAAAGTGAATCTACGTTGAAAGAGGACCTATTTTTCTTTTTCTTATTGTCGTGTGCTAATATGCTTCAGACAAATTCCTCAGAACTAGCAGCAGATGTTAAGCAACCTTCAGAACCTGAATGGTGAGTTTGCTAATCTCTAGAGACAAATTGTTATATAACTTTTTTAATTTACATTTACATTTTCTTCACAAAATAATGCAAATGCAACATTTCACTGTTTATGCTAATTGTATGAGAGTGGGTGCCAGTTCATAGCAAATGGAAAAAATGTGAGGATTTTTTAGTCTGGGATTATATAATAGGGATAATTCAGAGCATATCGGCCTAGCCAAATGCACTTTTCAATGCAATACAAACCATTAAGACTAGGTTGGCACAACCATGTATTGACTGCCTTATCACTTTTTTCTAATGTGCAGAGAGGAGCAACCTGTGAATCCTGAACCGAAGACACCTGCGTTGATGAGCATGGAGAATCTTCTTCAGAAGTAGAACAGAGATAACCACAGTGAACTGAACTGAGATGAATAAATAACTTTATTTATTATAATAAATAATTATCTTAATAAATTATTATTGGTGGTTTCCTTTTAAATTAACAAATAGCATAAAGAGTTTGAATACAGATAGATCTTTATTATGCTTTTTAGTTTGTTGACATTCAAAAAGCCAAACAAGGTAATTGAGGATGAAGTGCTACTGCGCATGCCTCTCTGTTCTAGCTCATATGCATATCTTTAATACAGTTGGCTGGCAAGATTCAGTCAATCTGATGCAAATAAAGCTGGAGAGGAAAGTTATCTACAGTAATGATTTAGGGCAGTAGGGCACGCTTGAGAAAGTAAATACATTTTCTGAATGTTGCAAATGTGTGTAATAGTTGGCTATTGATTGTTGAATGAAGGCTGTTGCACAACAGGGCCTTGCAAAAAATGGTTATTTATTATTTAACAAATCAACGTTTCAACCCTCACTGGGCCCTTTATCAATCTTGATAAAGGCCCCAGTGAGGGTCGAAACATATATATATATATATATATATATATATATGTATATATATATATATATATACACATATACATACAGTATATAACCAATGAAACAAAGCACATCCCTGTGTGCATACACCATATGTGCTGCCTTCTAATTTCATGCCCCAGCCTGGGTCACAATCCAGCATCCCATGTGATATTGATGTTCATCTGTGCCCTGATAGTGATCGCTTATACTACTTCAAATATACAAGTATTGAGACAAACTAATAATTAAATACAACTGCAAATAACTAGATAGATCTCTCTGTGCACTTGCACAATACAATATTAAAGCTGTAGGGGTTTGTTTGTGTATGGGGAAATATGAATAAAATTGACCCATTAGCTTTGTGGTTTACTGGTCTGTCAGCCCCATATAACATTGTGAGACTACCTTCTGGTGTGGTGTCTATGGCACCCAGTTTAACTGGAACTATTATATTCTAGATTTACATTATATTTTATGAGATTTTCTTTTCGATAACTTTATAATGTTTTCTGTAAAAGTCACCCACTATTAAAATGCTGGGATATGTCTCTTCTAAAGGGTGCCAAAATGTATTCATTGGTATATATCTATACTGGATGATACATTTATACACATTGGTTAAACTAATATAACTGTAATCAGTCGGGAATGTAACATGCCAGAAAAGTTGCACCCATTTGGTACTGGAAATATAAGACCATTGTTAGAACAATATCTTTATAGGCCAAATAATTCATGTTAAACACACTGCAATGCTTAAAATATGTGCTATTGTGATATGCACTTGCTGACGTGCATGGTTATTTCATAAGTGATGCATAAAAGAATGATTTCAGCTAAGAATGAAAATTAAAAGATGATGTAATGTTTTTATTTTAACTGGCAGGGTTTTGTGGTTTATATTGTGATGTGTTTTCTTGTAAGTGACACCCCTCAAATCTCATAGAAGTATTACTGATTCAGAAAAGAATTACATACTCCTCATGCACTTCATAATGAAATAAGTATCATTAAGGAAAAATAAGTTTGTCTTCATCAATGCAGACTCAGTCTTTGCTGACATTAATGTGCTGATGCCTTTCAGTCCAGCATATTAACTTATAACCATGTTATTAATTATTCAAAAGGCAACAGCTGTAGTCAGAATGAAAAGTATTTACTAAAAATAAGTATAATATTGGCACGTGTCATTCTAGCACTTGCACCTCAGGGCATATTTCATGGCTCTTTTAATCTGTGTCTGAGAATCTTTATTTCCATGATATGAAGCTTATGTTAGATTTTTATTTTTGGCATAGTTCCCCTTTAAAGGAGAACAAAAGGCATATAAGTAAGGCCACTGGAGAGACCTCCCTCCTGAACCGCACCACCACTACTTACCCCAAGGGCTCTTAGGCTGTGGGCACACGGACTGAAGGGCTCCACAGCTCTCAGGCTGCATTTTTTGGCAACTTTTTTATTGTATTTCAAAAGTAAATAAAATACATTAAAATGGTAAAACCGTACATTGTGGGGCAGATTTACATAGGGTCGAATATTGAGGGCTAATTAACCCTCGATATTCGACTTCGAAGATTTACCGCAAATAGTTCGATCAAACGAAAAATAGTTAGATTCAAAGGATTTTAATCCATCGATCGAATGATTTTTCTTCCACCAAAAAAACCTTCCCCATAGGCTAACATTGCACCTCGGTAGGTTTAAGGTGGCGAAGAAGGGGGTCGAAGTTTTTTTTAAAGAGACAGTACTTCGATTATCGAATGGTCAAAATTCGAATGATTTTTAGTTCGAATCGTGTGATTCGAAGTCGTAGTCGACTTCGTAGCCAAAAAAAATTATTCGAAATTTGAAGTTTTTTTTATTCTATTTCTTCACTCAAGCTAAGTAAATGGGCCCCTGTATGACATAATGGATATACAAATATCACTGGTTCTTGAGTTTGTTGTTCAACATCAGTTGTGTTTAACAACTGATGAAAATAAACAGATAAGAGCAGAAGATAGGAGAAAGAGAAGGGGAGAGAGTCTGCATATTTTTGCAGGCTAAGAGAAGTGGATCTGCTCCGTGTCCCTGCTCAATTGATTTGAATTCTTGCACACATACACAGTGGAGAGGAAGCAGAGGTCTGCCCAAATACGTGAAAGGAGGCATCTCCGTGCTTACCTCTGATGCATGTGTACGCACTCTTCAATGCTGATAGGCTGATAAAATTTGAATCATTCGATAAGGGACGCTTAGTAGATCTGCTTCAGCCCACAGCTGTACAGAAAAGTGTTTCTTTGTATGGTTTCTTATGCTGTGGTATGTTACATGTGTTCTACTGCAAGGAATCAAGAATTGCAGCCTGTCCTTCCTTTCAGTGAGCCTCTACTTGGGGGAGGGGGTTGTGAGCAAGGCCACTGGGAGCAAGGGGGCAAACTTATTTAAATGCTTTCTGTTCTCCTTATTAACTTATATTCTGCCAAGCAAAGCACCAATGCTGGCTGTTATTACAGAAGTAACAACAACACATATGACCTGTTGTAAATTGTTTTAGTTATAAATAAAGTTTTCATTATTTAAATTGTAGCCTTTAAATCTCTCACTAAGGACTCTCTTAAAAATTGCTGAAGCATCTATGCATTACTTGTAGGGGCAGTTATATTCAATATATTTATAGAATGGTGATTTCTAAGCAAAGTTCGGTAAAATATACCCTCCCCCGTGTGTATTTAAAGAGAAAGCAGCTTGGAAGGCGGATTTTTATGCTATAGAGTAAGCCACCCCATGGACCGCTTCCCGTGGAGTCTGCTTCCTTTATACTTACACTACTGCTTTATATCCTTCTTGAATGATTCTTTCTAGTGAAATAGTAAATGGGTTACATCTGTAGAAGGAAGCACAGTCTTGTTAAACACTACATTTACTAATTATTCATGCTTGTGGTTAGTACCTATCCATGCTTGCATTTCTGGAGCTCAGTAATAATGTGGCACAAGCAATTTCACTAGCCTGTCTCCAAGCAATACCCACAAATTCCAAATGGCCACTGGTGTAGCAGTATGTACCACATCCATCTCTCTGACACCTGGGGGCATTTGTAAATATATATTTCCAGTTTTTTACAGGCCAAACTCTGAGCTCTGAAAGAAAACCCGGGAAAGCTTTTAGGTAGGCTCAGATCTACATCTCAAACAAGCAAAAGCACACAAGTGTGTGATATCTAAAAATACAGTAGGTTGGGGTATGTACATTTACTGCATTTAAATTAGATGCAATCATCTCATTCTTGCTAGCATTTGGGAAACTTCTGGATATGGATTCTTAGAATTCAGACATTAATGCACACCTTTCATTTCTACCAATACAAACTATAGACACATCCCTAAACATGTTTCTCTCACATAACTTGATTACGATTATTGAAATTATTGATACATTTTATTTCAAGCTTTCTCCTATAGAGAATTTTGTTTTGGTGTCAACGGTGTTCCTCTGATATAGTTGAAGACCTCAGATGAAATTCAGATTGGAAGGAAAACCTTCATTAGCTACAGGTACCAGTGGGTTTCGATTGCACCAATATTTGCATTTTAGTAATTAGAAACCCATAGCTCCTGTTAAGAAATGGGGAAATCTAACCAGCAAACAAAGTATAATGTGCTAGGTTTTAAAATTTACTGAAGCCAGGCAGACCTGCTATTTGCAAAACTATAAGGGCCGCATGCTGAGTCTTCATCCGACAGCTGGATACATGTAGTTTATACCTGTGATTTCACATTCAGTTCCTTTACCCTCTGCACAACCGACACATTGCATGCGTGTCGTTGTCTGGTGACGAATCAGACATTAACACGTCATGGAGTTCAGCCATAATAAATATCAGCACTTGGCAAACTCCCCCTGGACCTCATGGAGAGCAGTGATTTTGTACCAATATAAGTCTGTATTTTTGAAAAGTAAAATCTGAAAGGAGTGGTATAAGATAAAGTATGCACTTTAGGGTAGGACTACATGGACGTTTTTGGCACAACAAAACGACTGCTACAAGTCACATGTGACAAAAATAAGGTAAGTGAATGCATTGGCACGTGGTGTTGCAGCATTGATCCAATGCAACACGACTGTCGGATACAGACGCAGCGCACAGCGTCTGCATCCTACAGTCGTGTCGCGACAGATCAATGCTGCAAAACCATGCGACAATAACTTCACAACACAAGGGTGCCCCCCTGGAGTTTTGCTTTCAAACAGAACAACAAGAAGTGCCCCAGGTCCCCATAATTGTGTTCAGCTAGTGATGATTCTCTGCCTCTCTCTTGATAACATTGCAAGTCTCCCTGCCCTGCTCCTGCCGCAAACCCAAAACACAGCACTGTGTAGTGTACCTTTGTAAATAATGACCTATCAATTAGTAGTGTGTTGTGAGGCATGACAGGACTGTCAGCATTATTATTGCATACCTCCCAACTGTCCTGTTTTTAGAGGGACAGTCCCTCTTTTGACAGCTCAACCTGCAGTCTCTCATTTGTACTTGAAAGTCCCATTTTTCTCTGCACTGAACGGCCAGTAAAATAAACAATGTTTCTAACTTAATTGGCTTATGACAGAGAGCCCAGAACAGCCACAACAGAAGAAAAGATACACGTGTAACAATTCAAATATATCTAGATAAGCAATCAAGATAAGCAAATAAGTAATTGTAACAATATAAGATAACAGGTCCCTTGGGAAATGTTAGACTCACAGCTTAAAGGGCAATTCACCTTCATTAGCAAAACAGTAATAACTGAAAAAACCCCACAGAAATATGTTCAAACCAGGGCTGGGCCAAGGGGTAGGCAGGGTAGGCAACTGCCTAGGGTGCAAAACCTTGGGGAGCGCACTTATCAGGCAGACCTTTAGTATTTAAGTATTATTTTTAAAAAAAAACACATTCCCCAAGGGCCCCACCCTGGGATTGCTCAGCGTGAGTGTGACCCCCAATTCTGCTACCTGTGACGCGCTGGTGCGATGATGTGCATTGGACTACAGTCACGAATCGGGCAGAGAGAAGACCTGGCTGGATGCGCCTAGAGAGGTACTCCGACTCAGCACCGGTCACTCCTTCCTACGGTACCTTCCTTGGAGAGTTGCTTGCTGGGCTGCTGATGGCACAGTCAGGTACAGAGATCATTCATGGGGGCTCTTGGGGCGTGGGCAGTTGGCACATAGGGAGTACAGATGGAGGGGCTGCCTTGGGGTTGGGTGCCATGATGGGCTGGCAGGCTGCTGGTACTGTGGGGGGGGCTGCCTTGGGGGCCATGATGGGCTGGCAGGCTGCTGGTACAGATGAGGGGCTGCCTTGGGGGCCATGATGGGCTTGCTGCTGGTAGAGATGGGGGGATGCCTTGGGGGCCATGATGGGCTGGCTGCTGGTACTGTTTGGGGGGCTGCCTTGGGGGCCATTATGGGCTGGCTGATGGTACAGATGGGGGCTGCCCAGGGGCGATCCTGGCCCCTCTGCCGCCTGAGGCAGCAGCAGTTGCTGCTGCCCCCCCCACCTCCCCTGGAAATTCGCTCTTAAAGTACCAGGAGCAGCATTTTTGCTGCCCCTGGTACCTAGTGGGGCGCTGCCGCCTGAGGCGACAGCCTCAACTTGCCTCATTGGCGAAGCACCCCTGGGGCTGCCTTGGGGGCCATGATGGGCTGGCTGCTGGTACCGTGGAGGGGCTGCCTCGGGGGCCATGATGGGCTGGCTTCTGGTACAGATGGAGGCCATGATGGGCTGCCTGCTGGTATTGTGGAGAGGCTGCCTTGGGGGCCATGATGGGCTGGCTTCTGGTACAGATGGGGGGCTTCCTTGGACTACAGGTGGGGCTTGGGCGGTATTGATGGATATGGGCTCATTGGCTGCTGGCACAGGTATAGATACATTACAGGTACATTACATATTTATATAAATTAAAAGTTTCATTCAATAATGCGTTTTCTTTTATTTAAAAAAATGTAATGGTAAGGTGGTAAATATAGGACAGGGGGTGGGGGGTGCTGATTGGAACCCTTGCCTAGGGTGTCAAACTACCTTGGCCCGGCCCTGGTTCAAACTTTCATAACCTGCCAAGTTTTGTAAAATTGACATGGCTGTAGGGGGTGTGGCCACAAAAAATGGGCAGGTCAAAAAATTCTCAGTGCTACATGCGCCAAATTTTTTGTCCCTCTTTTTATTTCCAAAATGTTGGGAGGTATGTACACTCTTTCTGCCCTTCAGGTCTTTAAATCCGGATAGACTTTCCTTCACTACAGGTGCCTAATCTGCCCGTTTGAATAACTGGTTCCAAAACTGGACAGACAAGCTGTGTAAATTAGAAAAACAGACTGTTCTAGAAAATCAAGTCAGAAGGGCTACACTAATATTTCACTTTAAGGCAACAAAAATACACGTCCCTGATATTTTGACCTAGTAACTCATTTTGACCTCGAATTATTTGTGTCAGGCTAGCAGCTTCTGCTCTATCTGCCTCCAGAGATTGCCTTTTTGTGGGCTACATTCTAAAACGTCACAATGTGGCTCCAGGGCTCCTTGAGTGAAACACATTCTCTTTCTTTTCTTTTAAAATTCTTTTTATTGAATTTTCATGAAAATACAATGAATTAAATATATGAACAATCATATTATGGAATAAAAGAATAATTCATATGAGGAAAGTTCAAGAAATGTTTTGAAACACATTCTCAAACCCTACACGATACACATGACGCAATTGTGTAAGGTGTTGCCACATTCAGCGCCCATACTCGTGTGCCTTTTCATTATGTAATGGTCGCAATGTAAGTTGGAACGCTGCCGCCTTTTCATGGGTGGGGACTAGGGTGTATGTACAGCCAGCAGCCTGCATTTCTGCCCTTCAGCTCTACTACTGACCGCACAGCCATAGAAAAGTTGCAGAGTCACGCTGTGCCAAGCAATTTTCTGTCAGCTACACCACGTCACTTTATTTCACATATTACGAATGTTTACATGGTGCCGGGAAGTAAAACAATAATGCTGTTGAGCCAGACACATACTTTTATTGTATTTTAACATTCACGCGGCTGAGGGCATGTCATTGTGTAGCTTCCCAGCACGGGACGATAGCAACAGCAGTTCCACGGCTACTGCCACTTTAACGTTAGCCGAAGAATAAAAGTGCTAAGTCACAGTGCAAGATGACGTCACGAGAGACGCGACCGCTCACGCACCTTCACGCACTCATCTCGAGCAGTGTATACAGAGCATAGGCGTGTGACAGCTCGGAGCACGTGACCTCACACACGCTGGGGAGGAGCCTTGAGGCATACCGGCGGGATACATAGGGGTGAGCTGCTCATTCTGTACAATACATTGCTTCCGGAAAGTCTTCCTCGCCTCGTTGCCTGTACCTGTCCACTGTACTAGCAGGGGCTTCGGTTGTTGCTCAGTGAAGTTGTAGTCACTATTTACCGTGTGTTGTGCCGGTGTAGCTGGCTGCCTAGTGAGTCTCACCCTCCCGAGCGTAAGAAGGAAGAACAGAAGAAAGCAGCGTAGCCGCCATGGGTCTGCTGTCACATGGGTCTCCTCTTAACTGGGAAGAGACCAAGAAATACGCTGACCATGTCCGGCAACACGGCATCATCCAGTTCCTGCACATCTACCACAAGTTGAAAGAGCGGCAAAAGGACGTGCTGAAATGGGGAGACGAGGTGAGCCGAGTGTTGTGCCTCTTCATACAACTTTCACTTCAGCAGCCTCAACTATTTGCCAACTACAGATCTGCCATCATCATCAGCTTGTCATTTTACTTTCCCTAAAAGCAAATTTCTCTCTCTCTCTCTCTCTCTCTCTCTCTCTCTCTCTCTCTCTCTCTATAAAATCATGTGCTCCCCTACCCCCTTGGAAGTAAAGGGGTGGATTAAGCCTGTCAAAGTAGTGTTTTGGTCTTGGCTATCTTTTTCGTGAGAGGTAGGGGAGGATTATACCCGTGAGACCAGTCCAAGCAATGCTACCATGCAGGGAAGTGCCAGCCTTTGAACAACTACCAGAGATAAATAGTTATGATCAGCATATGGAGTTTACTTTGTAACTTAAAAACCCTGTTTTTGAAGGTATACAACAGATAATACATTAATTGTGAAACCGAAGACCAGGGGACCAGAGAATGTTAATCATTAGTACCTTCTCTTTGTATGTTTAAAATCTAACCATTTCCAGAGCTGTTTTAGTCCTGTTGCATATAGTAAGTCAGGTAGGCAAGTCTGGACTGGGATTCAAATAGGCCCTGGCATTTCAAGTACACAGAGACCCAAACAGACCCCTGCAGGTTCAATAAATTGTGATTCTCTATGGTACGGCTTGCAGCAGCCTCTCTGGCATTTGCCAGAATCCACAGATTGCCAGACTGCATTTAGGTCAGAGCTTCTACCATTTTTATGCCCTTTGAGACATGAAATCGCAAAGTAGAAAGCAAATGGCAAGCTGTATGTAAGACTGCACAAGATTTAGATGTGCCTATGCTTGTATACATTCAGATGCCCACATCATTCATCAACTAAAGAAAATGTAAAGCTTTCACCCCACTGGCATTTCCATATATGCCTTACCTCAGATGCAGCGCAATCACACTATGCCCTGCTTGAAAAAAGGTAATTAACTTGAGGGATGAAAACATTGGTTTGCCACTTTAAAGGTCCCTAGTAAGGCCTTACCTTGAGTATGCAGTATGGTTTTGGACCCTAGTGTTTAAGAATATTAATGAGCTCGAGCGAGTGCAGAGACCTTCTACTAAACTAGTAAAAGGAATGAAAGAATTAAACTAAAAGGGTAGACTGTCAAATCGGCGGAAAGGCACCTGTAAGGGGACAAAATTACTCTTTGGTTTTGGTTTTTTTTTACAAGCATATTCAACATGCTGGGGTCATTTGGAGTGCAGGAAAACTAGCACCTGAAAAGTAAACACAGTACACTTTATACATTAACTATTTGTATGAATTGACCAACTGAGTCATACTTGAATTGCAAACTCAGAAGAAGGTAGGCAGGTCATTTATAATAACTTTTCAATGCAATGACACATCCATGGCTCAGATCGATCACATTCAGTTGCATTTACCTGTAACTTTAAATAACTCGCCTTTCAGTTAACTACTAGTATGATGTAGGAAGTGATATTCTGAGGCAAATTGTGGGTTTACATTTTTTTTTATAATTTGTGGTTTTTGATTTATATAGCTTTTTTTATTCAGCAGCTCTCCAGCTTGCAATTTCACATGGTCTATATGACCCTAGCAACCATGCATTGATTTGAATGAGAGACTGGAATATTAATAGGAGAGGGCCTAAATAGAAAAAATAAAAAAAAAGTAACAATACTTTTATAGCCTTACAAAGCATTTGTTTCCAGAGGAGTTGAGGTACCATAAATTGAGAAGTCGGAGTCAAAGAACTTACAGTATGTAGAAACTCCTGGTGATATTCCCTTTCCCAGGTATGCTTCGAAATATTCCTCTAAAAGTATCATCAAAGTGAATAGAAACTGGCAGAATTTCTTGCTGGGAGACTAGCTCTGTTTTCACATTTTGTTGTTTGATCACTGTTAAATATGACCAAATACAGGCATGTTTTAGACAATAATTACTGATGTACTGTTGCCCTGCACTGGTAAAACTGACCTGTTTGCTTCAGAAACACTACTATAGTTCATATAAACAAGCTGCTGTGTAGCAATGGTGGAAATTGAAAAAAGGCTGAATGGCACAGGTAAAATAGTGGATAACAGATAACACCATTATGTTCTACTGAGCTTATCTGCTATCTGCTGTGTAACCTGAGCCTGTGGCCCCCCTGGCTACACAGCAGCTTATTTCTATAAACAATAGTAGTGTTTCTGAAGCAAACACGACAGTTTTACCAGTGCAGGGCAACACTGCATTATATTTTTATTACTTTAACACACTTTCATTTTTTGATGTTACACTTCCTTTAACTGTTTTAACATAACTTCCAGCATAGCCCCAGTAACATGACTATCCACATGAAAAACTGGAGCACTCATGGGACTTATGAATGAGCAAAAAACAAAATATTTTTTGTTTACATTTGTTCCTGCTAAGAAGACCTTTTTCAAGACATCCCAAACACACCAGTATTCTCTGACCTAAAATAGGAGCTTTATGTAAATTAGTGTCCATCCCACTCCCTTTTTTGTCATATACTGCACTTGATGACATCACAGTGAGTGGGTTGGACACTAATTTACATAAGCAGGTGCCTATTTTAGGTTGGAGAATACAGGTGTGTTTGGCATGTCTTGAGAGTTCCTCTTAGCAGGACCCAAATGTTGACAAAAATATTTTGTTTTTAACTCATTCATAAGTCTCATAAGTGCTCCAGTTTTTCATGTGAAAAGATGTAGATTTATAATAATAATATATATATTGTATGTGTATACTACAACATGCCCTTTGTACTTTTTTTTTTAACAAAGCATACTTTGATGCTGGGGCCCTAGGCAAGTGCTCTCTCTTTTCCCTAAAACCAGTCCTGTGAGGCAAAGACGAGAGCAGTCTATGGCTGATTAAAATATATTTAAAGACTGAAATGCTACTGATCTGATGAGAATCTCTGCAAACAAAAGAAGTAGATTGATAAAATCACATTTTCTATGAAGAATGCGTTTTTAAAAACTATTATACTTTTGATTTTTGAACAAATGCTTGTGTTGCTGAGGCACCGGAGAGGTGCTGGGTGTAACTAAAACCCCAGAGGTGAATTTATTTTAGATTTTCGTTGTCCTGAATGTACATAGCTTCAAACAAAGGTGTAATGTGGTTTATAGTTTCTACTGTTAATAGTACAAGCAAAGCACTGTGCAGGTCTAGGAAACCTGAACTTTATGAATGAGAATTATAGACATTATGCCTACATTATGTACTACTCCAGATAGTTGGTGGCAAGAACCTGCAGGGAAATGAGAATGAAAGAGCAGCATACACACTGCTTCTCTTTTAAGCTATATCTCTTACACTTTTTTTTTATTTTTATGCACTTTAATCTACAGTGGACAGGGGACTGCTGTCAATTTAATCATTAAAACAATAAATTAAATAAAACCTGCAAATGTTTTCAGGTGATGAAGTCCAAGGCTCTTGTCCAAACATCCAAAATCATGTGCATTATAAAATGAATTAAGTGCACTCCAATCTCAAAGCAAATGTACTACTGAGAGCTGTTTACTCAGGTATGGTAAAGAGTAAATATAATGTTATAGCTTGCACTATTGTGGCTAATCTATTGGCAATAAACTGCTTCGCTAGCTTTCCTTCTCCTTTTATTTAAGTGTCTGTACTCTAGAAAATACTCTAGAAATATGGGAAGATGAACATAAAGGAACTGTATATGTACCATAGGGTGTAAGGGTGTATATGTAAAATGGTATAATTTCTTGCCTTTATGCAACCATGAAGAACCGTTATTAAACCAAATGAGATGGCTGCACATGCTATTACGGATCCATTACAATGTTTAAATATCTTGCAACACACATTGTGCGTTGAAGGGATTCTTTGACATTCTTTAAACATAAACATGTCTGGGTGTAGGATAAAGAGTGAAATACAGCTCACTTGACCATATTACTTTTGTTTATTTGTGCCTTGGCCTGGATAGAAGCAGTTTCCAAACTGCTTCAGGGCTGCCATAAAAACCAATTTTGTCAAGCTTATAATGTACAGTTTGCGATGAGACTGGATGACAGAGATTCTGATTTCATTTTGTGTATTTGTGAACCTTAAGTCCTAATTTAAACCAATCAAGGGACTTAAATCTTTGGTACACTGATTTATTATGTGCATGTTTTGGTATGTGGACATTTTGTCAAGTCTTCCTTAGCAAGCTTTCCATTCTTCCATTTTATTTATTCATTTATGTGTATCTTTAATTTGAAGTTCCAATACGATCAGTACTGCAGAATTGTAAAACTGTGCCAGCAGATATGAAGTGAATATAATAACATAACTGTGAGCATTGTTTTTCCTTGCTGCCAGTCTAAGTTATTTGTACTGCATGGTAAGTCTTCTGGAAAGAAATTAGACTTAATCTAGGTGCCGACACTGAGTATACACTTACCATAAAAGCACAGCAATTTTGAAACTGAAAAATATTATTTATGGTTTCTACCCTTTCAGATTAGAAATGTTTCTTTTATGTTGGATTGATATTCCAGTTTTTTCTGAACGTTCACATAAAAGTTTCTTAATGCTTGAGTTTTGTCATTACCAACTTCAAGTATCTTTTACTTTATATTCTCTGATTGTTAAATAGTTTAATTTGTTAATACCTTGGATATCCTGAAAAGTAAGGCAGTAATTTGGAGGACAAAAACAATAGTGCTTTGATTGCAAAGCTGTATGTGAAAAGCTTACTTCTGGGAAGCAACTTTTGTCTCCTTTTTAAATATTCCATTTATATATGAGTTTGATACATCTTTTATTTTGATATGGAAAACTACTTATGGTAGGATTTATTAAATAACAGGTTCTTAATTAACTGTTGTTTCCAACAGAAACTAAACAGGAAATTACTTGAAGTACTACAATTTAGAAAATTAAAGAAAGTGTTGATGCTATAGCAATCACATTGGTACAATTCAGCACCTTTATTCATAATCAGCCCAGGGCCTCATTTACAGAGGGCACAGTCCCGAAAACAGGCACAAACAGCCATTTTTTGTCCTTCTTTCTAGACCTTACCCATCCCCTAAGCGCTTATAGAAGTACAGGTCTGACCAGCGACAGAGGGTGTTGAACAATGCACCTCACACTACACTGTTTATTACATTCCCCTTAAAGGAACAGTAACACCAAACAAATCAATAATTAAAATATAATGTAATGTTGCTCTTTCTCTGAAAAGACTGGTGTTTGGTTCAGAAACTCTACCATAGTTTATATAAACAAGCTACTGTGTTGCCAAAGGGACACTCATTCAGTCAAGCGGAAAAGGCACATGACACCCAACATAAAAGCTCTGTAGTATACACAGGGATTCTTCAGAACTTATCTGTTATCTACTGTGTATCCTGTGTTGGAATGGCTGCCCCCATGGCAGCTTGTTAATATAACTATAGTAGTCTTTATGAAGCAAAACACTAGTTTTACCTGTGCACGGCAATAGTACACTATATTGTAATGCATTTCAAACACTTGTTTTTTTGTGATACTGTTCCTTTAAGTGTGCATGCTACTGATGTGGAAATCAAAAGAAAGTGTGCTTTAAATAGGAGAGAGGAAGAATAAGCATATTTGGAAACCTGGCAAGCATTATTAGGTTACATATTAGCATGACGCTGATTAAATGGAGGATATCCCATGCCAATAATAATTTGGATGCATCAATTATGAAACCTGACTGAAGAACTGACAGAAAAGGAAGAGAGAGGGTGTTTTTGTCATAGCTAGCCTCCTATCAATGTCCTGTTCTATTATCGTTGTAATTTAACATCTAGAACCCTGATATCTACAGTGCTGTGAATGGGGATGGGTATATAAATTGGTTTCTTAGAGATTTCTCTCCATGCTAGTTAAGGTTTGCACTCAGTATGACTCTAATGAAAAAAGCCAGACTATAGTGATATTCTGAGACAATTTGCTTTTTGTTATTTGTGGTTTTTGAGTTATTCAGCTTTTTATTCAGCAGCTCTCCAGTTTGCAATTTCCTTAATCTGGTTGCTAGGGTCAAAATTACCTTAGCAACCATACATTGATTTGAATAAGAGACTGGAATATGAATAGGAGAGTGCTGGCAGGGCTGATACCCGCATGTCTGGCTGATTGGGGCATACCTCAGCACTTCTTTTGCAGGTCGTGACTGTACACTGCCGGCTTCCTGCTTCTATTTTATAGGGGAGGCAGCGTGTGTGGGCGGGCTTGGGTCTGATCGGGGGCGGGTCAAAAAAAACTTGACCCGCGCATCACTATAGGAGAGGGCCTGAATAGAAAGATGAGTAACAAAAAGTAGCAGTAACATAAATGTGTAACTTACAGAGCATTTGTTTTTCAGATGGGGTCAGTGACCCACATTTGAAAACTGCATAGAGTCTGAAGAAAAGGGCAAATAATTCAAAAAACTATAAAAAATTTGTAGGCCAATTGAAAAGTTGCTTAGAATTAGCCATTCTGTTCTGTGTTTTGTTTTTTTTTTGAAAATGATTACAAAATGTATATTACTTGTAATCTGAAAGCATAATAAAAATCTCAAGTTAAAAAAAAAAAAAAGAATTAGCCATTCTATAACTAAAACGTGAACTATCCCTTAAATAAATACTCCATTCAGGAAATCAAAATAATTAAATACAACGTTAAAAAAACAAAAAAGTACAGAAACTTTTGACATTCAAATAAGTCAGAAACCCTTCAGCTGGCACTCTACTGGACAGATATAAGGGTTCCATTATGCCAGTACTGTACAGTTTACATACTGAGTTGGATTTGTTTTGTACAGTAGATTAAAATTTAAGGACTCCCAGCATGGAAATGTTTAAAATGTTACTTTTTAGAGTAAGCACAAGCATGTGAATATTAATTGAGTACATTACACTGTATAAAAGAATAAGTGGGCAAAGACCTCTAAAGGGAAAACGCAACCCCCCTTTTTAAAATGAGCACATTCAGTTGAGTTTACATAGAAATGGTGCATTGACATTATCTGAATTCATAAGAACCATTTCCTGACCCCCATTAAAGGGGTTGTACACCTTCAAATTAATTAATTAATTAATTAATTAATTAATTAGTTAGTATGATGTAGAACATGATATTCTGAGACAATTTGCAATTGGGTTTTCATTTTTTTTATTTGTCGTTTTTGATTTATTTAGCTTTTTATTCAGCAGCTCTCCAGTTTGCAGTTTCAGCAATTGGGTTGCTAGGGTCCTAATTATCCTAGCAACCATGGACTGATTTGAATAAGAGACTGGAATATGAATAGGAGAAGCCTGAATAGAAAGATGAGCATTAAAAAGTAGCAATAACAATATATGTATAACTTTACAGAGCATTTGTTTTTTAGATGGGGTCAGTGACCCCATTTGAAAGCTGAGAAGAATCCAAAGAAAAAGGCAAATAACTAAAAAGAAAAAAACTATTAAAAATAAATAATGAAGATCAATTACAAAGTTGCTTAGAATTGGGCATTCTATAACTTACTAAAAGTTGCTTTAAGGGTGAACCATCCCTTTAAGCTCGCAGTGTAATGCATCCCCACTTTATTACACTGTGAAGTGAGGGATAGTGGGTGGTGCACAGATTCTGTTCAAAATACAGAGGGGCTCGTTTATACATTTTAAACTGAAGATTCGCACTGTGAAAATATTTGCCCTTCATATGGTTATATTTTATATATAAACCTGGTTGAGAGTGGTGTATTTAGGGGCAGATTTATCAACGGTCGAATTTCGAAGAGAAAAAAAATTTTGAAATTCGACCATCAAATAGGGTAGTCCGACATTCAAAGTCGAAGGATTTTTAAGATTGTATGATCGCAGTCCATGCCCACCTTATGTTACTTCACAATGTGCAGTCTTTTAAGTGGAGTGATGAAGTTTGCTTGCTGAATCCTTGTGTTCCCAACCTCCCAATCCTTGTATCTCATAGCTCCCTTATACACATTGAGGGCCTATTTATCATGCTGTGTAACAAAAAACAAATACACAAAAAATTACTAGACATCACTGTGTAAAAAAAAAAGTGTATTTTAAGTTGTGTACTGATTTCAGAAATGAAGTACCTCTGTGTTAAAAAAATTAAAAAAAAAAAAAATGTAAATGGAAGCAGCTGTTTGAAATTGCTATGGCATTCATTCAACTCCTTAAGTTCTACATTTTTCTACAATTCTGTTTTTGCCCCCACCAGAACTTCCTTTCTGCTTGAATTCCCCCCCCTTGACTTAAATCGCTACACAAGGTCTGAAGTGGTGTAAAATGATGGCATCAAATCTAGCATGCAGGTGGCATAAAATAAAACACACATACCTTCATTTTCCATTTATTTTACACACTTTTTAGACCTTTTTTATGGCATTAATTGTTTTACACAGTATGATAAATGGGTCCCTAGATGATCTGAGTTACTTGCAGTGGTGAGAGTCTGTAAGCCACTACCTGTCCTAACTCTTCATGCATTATTCAGACTGGACTAAATAAGTTATGATTGGTATCCTGGTGACAACCTTCTGTAGTCAACTGTTTACATATAGATGGAGTTGAAGTATGTAACTACATTTTTTTTACTTTTCTAAAAATGGTGGTACACCAATGACTTCTTTATGACCGTTTTAAATGTCTCTGAGATATATACCCTACACCCTTTGATATCTGTGTCTTGATTTTGTATATGCGTGTTTTTTACTTGAGCCCAGTTGTGACATTCCTGTTTGTCGTCACTGGTTGGGAGTATGTGGCAGTTGCTCCAACGCAATATCAAATGACCGAATTAACAATGTATTACTTTAAAATTGGGTTCCCAATACCTTGTGCTCACCAGCATGTGCATAATCCCAGCACCCCTGGGAGAGTGCATTAGGCACAGGCACAGTTTAAGTATTAACTTAAAAACAAACGCAATATGCATGTTTTGTTTAACACAAAGACACTGGACCTTATGAATTTGGTGGCAATCAACACCAAATTCTGAATATTGTTTTGCTCTGGTGCTTATCACTTAAAATATAGATCATCAACCTCCAATTAATGTTTTATTCTCTGTGACCTTGTCATTCTACTTTTTCACCATCTAATTTGCAAAATAGATTTCATTGCATTTTAATGCCTTGTTCTTTACACAGGTGGAGTACATGCTGGTATCTTTCGACCATTCTAATAAAAAAGCTCGCTTGCTTCTTAAAGGAGGAGAGATACTGGACACTCTTCAAAACAGAGGTGAAAAAATAAATCCAAAGTGAGTAGCTGTTTTTTTTTTTTTTTTTTAAACCAGCCTATACAGTGGCACCACTCAAAATAGCTGTTTTTCTGCATATGTTGCTGTTTAAAGGAACAGTAACATCAAAAAATGAAAGTGTATTAAAGTAATTCAAATTTAATGTTCTGCTGCCCTGCACTGGTACAAATTTTGTGTTTGCTTCAGAAAGACTATACAGTTTATTTAAACTAAGCTGCTGTGAAGCCATGGGGGGCAGCCATTCAAGCTGCTGCCCAAATGTATGCGCCTGTCTCATTTTATTATAATGCATATTTTCTGTTAATCCAATAAACTTTATATCACTGCTGAAATACTACTGTTTCCATAAGGCATGTTATATATTAAAAGGAAGTTGCTACTTTGAAAGGTCAGCCAATGATAAACAAAACTCCAAAGAATTAAGCGGGGTTCCCAAACTTTTTCATATGACTGTACAACCCCATTCTATTCTACAGAGTTTATCTGGTATCTCGTATGTAACCTGTGCCCTTTCTCCTTTTTTCCAGCTTGAATGACAGCCTGGCTATACAGCAGCTTGTTTATATAAACTGTAGTAGTATCTCTGAAGCAAACACAAAACTTTAACCAGTGCATGCCAGCAGAATATTGCATTATAATTACTTTGATACACTTTAATTTTTTTGGTGTTACTGTTCCTTTAAGTACTGTGCCATACAATCTATTGTACTAACACAAAAAGACCACAGAACCGGTGCCATAATATGCTTCTTGACTGCCTTTTTGTGATAAACCACACCAATATTTGGCAATATGCAGCATAGATCAAAGAGCAGCCTGCTGTCACTAAGAGAGTTCTAGGTGTGCAGCAAATATTCCACATCATATATTCCCTTTAAACAGTAAACACAAAAAAGAAAATCATTTGAACATTTTTTTTTTTAACGTTTGTGTGCTGTTTTGTGTGCCAAATACATTTTGGAGTCAGATGCTCACCAGCATGTAGCACCAACCTGCCAGGGGCTTATATATTATATAGTATATTTCAAGTCCAAAGAACTATACTTGAAGTGGTGGTCAATATTTTTTTCAAGAAACTGTATATTTGTTTTAATTTAAAAATCTCATATATTGCTTTCCCCACCTTTGTGTCTGAGGCAGGACAATCACTTCTGTTCTGCACTTCCTTGATGGCACTGCACTCCTCACATGCCCCTGCCCTCCTCATTACCTGTTGGGAGATCTAAAGCTTGCCATAATAACATTTTACACAAAACAATGAAAGAAACTGGTTATAAAAAAGTGTATAGTGTAAGTAAAGTTTATTTTGCTCGACTAACATGATAAATAGGTTTAGGAATTATTTCTTGGTGACACGTCCTCTCTAAGTCATTTTGTGGCTCTAAAATAAATTAGAAATCAAACTGGTAATGCATCTTACTGGGCTTTAAAGGAGAAGAAAAGGTTAAAACTAAGTAAGCTTGATCAGAAAGGTGTTTATGAATAAACCAGTAAACCCTCAAAGTATTGACAGTAATACTCTGTCAAAAGAAACACAGCGTTGTTTTCCTTCTATTATGTTTACAGTACATGGACTTCTGTATCAGACTTCCTGCCTTCAGGTTAAACCTCCTTGCCCTGGGCGTGAGCATGCTCAGTTTGCTTCTCTCCCACTCCCTCCCTCCTCCACTCCCTGCTGTAATCTGAGCTATGAGTGAGCAGGGAGAGACTCAGGCAGGAAGTGATGTCACAGCTAATATGGCAGCTGTATCCTAAACAAACAGCGCATCTAGCGCTGTTTATTGAGCTATGGAAAACCATTCTAAGCATAAAAATGGCATTCTAGCTTGCACTGTTGTGGCTAATCTATTGGCAATAAACTGCCTTGGTAGCTTTCCTTCTCCTTTAATTTATCAGGCAGAGGGGAGGGGGAGGCAGAAGAGGGGCATGGAGAGCTTTAGAGAGGTTGCAGTAAAATATATAGTCACCCCATGGTAATATTAAACTAACACTTGTTTTGAACACATCACATTAAGTCTATATATTTATATTTTTCACTAGTGCCCTTCAGGCAGCAGGAAATTGTGGGCACACCTAAGAATGGCCGATGTGATTGTTGGGTAATTTCCACAAGGCCACTAGTGCCCTTCAAAAAGGTTACCCTGCCATAATTTTGTTAATTTGAAAAGAAGCATAACGTTACAAGATGACTAATCTTTTTAGTATTAGAAATAATAGAGGCGCATATACATTTATGGAAATGCATAGCCATGTGTTTTCTCTGTATATTACATGTTTGCCTAATAACCATAGCAAGCTTTCACAACATAATTGATCTGGCGTGTCGGTAATGATACCATTTCTCCTAATGTAGTCATCCAACACTTTGGAGGCCTGAATATGGGAGTTACATGATTGAAGGGACTCCTGGACAACCTTATGGCGGAACCATGTCTGAGTTTAATACCGTGGAAGACAATATGAGAAAACGGCGCCAAGAAGCAACATCTTTCCTGTTAGAAAATAATTCTCTTTGCAGCATCACCACCTTCCCACGGTAACTGATGAATGCAGTTTAATGAACCATTATAATAAGCTTTTTTTTTTTTTTTTTTTTTTTTTTTTTTACACTGGATGCTTATATCTTACATCTAAATACCCTTTTCCTATATTCTGCTTTAATTTTCTCACCTTTTCTTTTGAGCTGTATTATTAAATTATATTCGCTTATATTAATTCCTTAATTCCTTTTCTAGATTGGGATGTCCAGGGTTCACTATGCCTGAGTTTCCACCAACACCCGTGGAACAGGGTGCCTCCAAATCTCTATTCTTTCCAGATCAGGCTATCAATAAACATCCCAGGTTTAGGTAAGCCAGTGCTGCCATGCAGCAGTAATATAGATCTAATGCTCCTGTGACCTATTTGGTGTTGTGTTAGCCTAAGGTTAGTTAAAGGGATACTGTCACTGGAAAAAAAGATATATATATATATATATATCTTTATAAAGATATAAAGATTATATTTTATCTTGAAAGCTGACATGGGAATAGGCATATTGTCAGTTTCCCTGCTGCCCCAGTCATGTGACTTGTGCTCTGATAAACTTCAGTCACTTTTTACTACTGTACTGTTGTGGTGATATCACCCCCCCCCCCCAGCAGCCTAACAACAGAACAATGGTAAGGTAACCAGATAACCGCTCCCAAACACAAGATAACAGCTGCCTGGTATATCTAAGAACAGCACTTGGTAGTAAAAATCCAGGTCCCACTGCAACACATTCAGTTACATTGAGTAGGAGAAACAACAGCCTGCCAGAAAGCAGTTCCATAGTGCAGCACAGGCTCTTTTTGAAAGCACGTGACCAGGCAAAATGAGAGTGAAAGAGTGAATTATTTGCAGCGTTAATAGTGTAAGTAAGAAATAAAAACGGCATGATAAAAATCATGATAGAATCCCTTTAAACACACATTGCTTATCAGTCCATGGGATTTCAGCAGCATAAAAAAGCTTGGGCTCCTCAAAACTCCTCCCACTTGAATTAAAAGCTCCACTATAGTGGATAAGTGCTGTGATTGTATCTTAAGAGGAATGGAGGATTGCAGCAGTTGTTTGTGGGGTTTTGAAATCTGCTAGAATAAGAATCAGGACTTACATTAGCCCTAATGGATTCTTATAGTTTGTTTGTAAAAAAAAAAAAAAAAAAAAAATCAGATTAACATATATTTACTTTCATCTACAGTACTTTGACTAGAAATATTCGACACAGGCGGGGTGAAAAAGTTGCCATTAATGTACCAAGTGAGTAAAACACGAGCATAGTACATATTTTCTTATCTTTTTTGTCTTTTTTTTATGTCTCATTGTTTTTTTTTTTTTTATTTAATTTTCCTTTAAACAGTTTTTAAAGACCAAAACACACCATCTCCATTTATTGAAAGGTTTCCAAATGTCAGTGACAGTGAAGCAGTAGCTGCTAAACCAGACCACATCTACATGGATGCTATGGGATTTGGCATGGGGAACTGCTGCCTTCAGGTAATAATCTAACTGACTCTCAAGTTTTATAAACTTTGATGAAGTGTTGGTTAGAATCACCCTAATAAAAATCTAAAACCTTAGATGATACTGCAATTTTTCTTAGCATGAATTTATAGGGGTTGCGCCTGTTCCAAACACTTTTTCCAGGTGCAGATTCTGAACTGTTACAATTTTGCAACATTTAGTTGATGCATTTCTCAGCAGCATTTTTGGAATATTAGAAACTATTGTATCAATTCTAACAACTGCCTTTAATGTAACTCAGGGATTCTGCTCAGCGGGGACAAAGATAAGAAATGTATCCACTAAATGTATCAATTTAGAGCAGTTTACAGGGTCGGCGACCCCCCCTCCCAGAGCTGCTTTAGAAGGTGAAAAATTACACTTTACACTTCAATATTAGAAAAACTGCCACACGTAGAAAATAGAAAGTAATTGGGAAAAGTTGTCATTTCTGGTGATCTATCTAAAAACAACTAGTTGTTTGAAGATGAACGACCTCTTTAAAGCAACTCAGGGATTCTGCTCAGCAGGGACAAAGATAAGAAATGTATCAAATTTGAAATTGAACATGTTTTTCATTTAAAACAGAAGTTTAAAATGAAAAGGCAACAAATAGAAAAAAAGAAAGTAACTGAAAGAATTTTTCTGGTGAACTATCTGAAAACTGAACTGGAAAAAGTGAACACTCCCTTAGTAAACAGCAGCAAATGTTAAATAATTTTGTGTTTCTAATGCTCTCTTTTCTCCTGCATTGTATGTCTCCCTCTTTGTCTTTTCATCTTTTAAGCATTTGCTCTTTTGTTAAGTTGCTCCATTCCCATGATCTACAGTATCTGTGTGTCCTGTCTTGTTCTTTTGGATTTCCAATCAATATGCTTTTTTTACATAATAGTTTCTGTTTTCTGGAATCTTATTTGACTGTCTTTACCCCCATTCTACTTACCAAGCCTATGAGACGTGTCCAACAATTCCATTTCTCATTTTTTTGACTACTTTCTCTTTTGTTCTTTAGCATTTCTTTTGATTTTGCTACTACCTTGTGCCCTGTTTTACAGGTTTAACTGCGCTTTTCTTTATTTTCTTATTATTCAAACCCAAAGTTCTAATTCCTCAGCCAGGGAGACTAATCCTAATATTAGCATTGTACCATTATGTAATGACAGAAAATTAAATTCTCAAGCAATCTCAGCAACTATATTCAAATATTCTAAATTTATACCCCAAAAGTGCCACAATCCAGGCGTATTAATTTATTTAAACAGATGTCCCTGTAGTGAAAATGCACATCATTTTTTTGCCAGATATCAACATGTTAAATGTGCGTGTTATACCAAGCAAATTCGTGTTTTCTATAGTTATGTTCATTTGTCCTTTTTATGCTGTGTTAAAACAAAGCATAGTAGCATAGCCCTAAAACATGCATCTAACTTACTATGTAGATTTGCATCCACTACACTTGCCAGTGCTTATGTGCTTCATTTTGTTCTTACATAGTTTTATACTAGCTGAAATTTAATATAAAACTTTTTGTTTCAATAATATCCCTTTGAGTACTGGACTTTGGACCACAGTTGCACTGCATAGTCTATGCAAGTAAAGCCATTACCTTTAAATGATCGTCTCTCACAGTATATCACAGATTGCTCATTAACAGCGTTACTCCAAGGCAAGCTTTGCCATTAAAGGGACTCTTTATTTTTTGTACTATGCATTTTGGAATCCTTATGTTCTTTGCTTTTTCTTTCGTATTGATCTTATTCATACAAGATATATTTATATATAAGATTCATTATTAAGATAATTGTCCATGCAGGAAGTCCGTCATATGCATTGCCCTATTTCCTCTCCTTTAATATACCGGTGTCTATTAAATAAGTTCTCCTTCCAGTGATGACTTATATATGTTACAGTCTGAATATATTTATATCTATGTATATGTAGGTAACATTCCAGGCCTGCAGCATTTCTGAAGCCAGGTATCTTTATGACCAGCTAGCTACAATATGTCCTATTATGGTAAGTAGTTCATCATATACAAATGTGATATCACATAATTCAGAATTTACATTTTTAATGTTTTGGAGATAAAATGATGTCTCTATCATAATTATGAATTATTTTTGTGGATAGAGAGATTTGTAGTTTTGTATTTTATTACACTTTTTGTTTGTGGTCCCACCAATAATGATTTTTCCTTGTTTTACAATTTCCTGGATCACACACCATTTTTTTTTTCTCTGTCGTCTAAGGGGGACACAGGGAACGATGGGGTTAAGCTCCATCCTCCAGGAGGCAGGACACTTGGTAACATTAATTAAGGGGCGTGCCATACTTGGCTTAACCCCGCACACTGTGCTGAAGCTTCAGTTTTTCAAGTGTCCTGCTACCAGGAGGATGGACTTCCCCTCTGGGGGAAGATTTCTTCGGTCAGCATCGGCTGACACCCGGGGTAATACCAGGAACAGGGCTACCTGCTTCCTAAGGGTTAGCCCCCGCCATGGAACGGCCACCGGGGTAATTCTTCTAGCCATGCGGCTATATCAACCACCCAGACAATGCCTGCGCCAAACTTGGTTGACAGAAGGTCTGGCCGGTGTTAGCTACTACTGAGGTAAGCTGTCCGGTCTCCCCCAGTATCCATATGCTACTGTGGCGCCGGTTTTCCCCTCCCCCCCCTCCCCTCCTCCCTCTGCCAGCCAGTCGCCATATCCTCCCTTGCTCTCTGGGCCCAGACACGCTTCCCAGGGGACCCAGAGGGAGGCTGCTCTGCCCTGCTCTGCTCTGTTCGGCTGCGCATATACTTAGTAAAAACTCCGCATTCGCGTCTAGTTATTGGCGCCATTCAGTGCGCGACGCCATTTTCAAATGACGTTCGCGGTGGAACGCATTGCGTTCCAGCGGCCATTTTGCGCACCACACTGTGCGGGAAGACACGCGCCGCACAGAGGGAGTAGTTGTAACTGCTCGGTGCACACAGAGCGACTGGCAGCAAAGGAGGGGAGAGTCTCTTCACCACTACAAGCAGCGTTTAAAGTGACCTACATGGTTTAACTCACGCACACTTGCTTGGTTATCAGGTGAATTACAATGGCAGAAGGTAGGCCAGTGGGCTTATTCTCTAGGGCGGGGGGGAGGGCACCCAGCACAACGCAGGTCATTTATTTTGCCTGTAACAAATGTCACTCAAAAATCGCTGGGGGCCAGAGTGAGCCACTTTGCAGGTCTTGTTCTGCTGAGCAAGGGGCTCCTGCCGCTGTGGGGCATAATTCAGATTCAGTGGCAAATCTATCTGAAGGTACAAACGAACAGGGTACTCCACAAGAACCCGGCACCAGCAGAGCTCAGGATTTACCGGCCCCCCTCTGGGCGGTACAATTGTCGCAGTCCTTAGCATCCCTGCAGGGGCTCCCAGCTATAGCTGATAATTTAGGCAAAGCACTAGCAAAGCTGGGCCACAAACACGGCAGCAAGCGCAAGCGCACACATGGCGCTAAAGTCGACAATCCATCTAACACATCCCCTGACGAGTCGTCAGTAGAACAGGTATCATCTCAGTCAGAGGGTGAGATACCTTATTCAGGCGAATCCTCTGATGAGGAAGAGGAGAATATGGAGGCTGAGAGAGACCGTGATTCCCAACATGACATTGATAAAATCATTAAGGGGGTACTTGAAGTACTTAACATTTCACAAACACCAAAACATTCCGATTCAGCAAAGCTGTTCAAGAGACAACACAAATCCACATTATGTTTTCCATCGCATGAACAGTTGATGGACATGTTGCAGGATGAATGGAACAATCCAGAACGGAAGTTTCAAGCCACTAAGAAGTTTTCAAAGTCCTACCCGTTTCCCAAAGAAATAGTAGACAAGTGGACGATTCCCCCAGTCGTGGATGCCCCAGTATCCAGACTGTCAAAATCTACCGCGCTACCAGTCAATGACGCAGCGGCTTTCAAGGATCCATCTGATAAACGTATGGAAGGATTTTTAAGGGCTATTTACTCATCCTCTGGTTCAACTCTCAGACCCAGTTTGGCATCAGCCTGGGTTTCCCGAGCTATTCAATCATGGTCAGAATCATTGGTCAAGGACATCCAGGAGGGAGTCCCTAGAACTGATCTATTGTCTTCAGCACAGACGCTTGCGGAAGCATCAGCTTATTTGTGTGACACTACTCTAGATGTTTCGCAAATCACAGCTCGAACTTCAGCACTGTCCATTGCAGCACGCAGAACATTGTGGCTCAAAAACTGGTCTGCTGACCTAAGTTCCAAGAAGTCATTAACCTCGTTACCATTTAAAGGACATAGACTATTCGGAGAGGAACTTGAGAAAATAATTTCGCAGGCTACGGGGGGAAAGAGCACCTTTCTCCCTCAGGCGAAGAGCAAGTTTACAGGAACAACCAGACGTGGACGGTTTTTTCGTGGGCAAAGCGGCCGTTATTCACGCAAAAGCAGCCCACCACAACGTTCACACTTTCGGGGGAAAACCAGTGATAAAGGTCGTACCCCATGGAAGTCCAACAAAACATTCAACAAACCTGCAGGAGATAAGTCTACCTCAGCCTGACGGGGCACTCCCTCCGGAATCGCTAGAGCAAATAGGGGGCAAGTTATTGCGATTCCGGGAGGTGTGGATCCATCATTCAACAGATGCATGGGTCAACGAAATAGTCTCAGAAGGCTATCACCTCGATTTCACAAGATCGCCCCCACGAAAATTTTTCATGTCCACAGTTCCAACTCATCCCAGAAAGGCTCAGGCCTTCTTACACTGCATTGCCAATCTAGAGCGCACCGGAGTAATTATACCAGTACCAAGACAGGAGAAATTCTCAGGGTTCTACTCCAATCTGTTCATAGTGCCAAAGAAGGACGGGTCCTTCAGGCCGGTGCTGGATCTCAAACTGCTAAACAAGTTTATCCGTTCCATTCATTTCAAGATGGAGACTCTCCGTTCTGTGATACGGGGAATGGAACAAGGACAGCTGATGATGTCATTAGATATCAAGGACGCTTATCTCCATGTCCCAATCTGGGCCCCTCATCAGAAATATCTCCGATTCGCATTTGCAAATCTACACTTTCAGTTTGTGGCACTGCTGTTCGGCCTGTTCTCGGCCCCACGGGTGTTCACCAAGTTAATGGCGGTCACAGCAGCAACATTGCGGCTTCAGGGAGTGTCTGTGACTCCGTATCTGGACGATCTTCTCCTCAAAGCCAGATCAGAAGTGAAGGCCAAGGAGGACCTAAACAAGTCGATCCGACTGTTGCAGAGCTTCGGCTGGACCATCAATTGGTCAAAATCCAATCTTCAACCAAGCCATCAGATGGTGTTTCTGGGCTTAGAGTTCAACACAATCTCACAGTTGGTATGCCTTCCACAAGAGAAACGACACAAGATCATGAAGCAAGTTCGGTTACTGCTATCTCACCAGAACCCTACCGTACACATGGCAATGCAGGTTCTGGGTCTCATGGTCTCAACGATCGAAGCGGTACCATTTGCTCAGATTCACCTTCGTGCCTTACACGCAAGTATACTATCCTCTTGGAAGGGAGGACCTCTGTCTCGAGTGGTCAATCTCTCCCAGACAACAAGGGAGAACCTTCAGTGGTGGTTGAGGATGGACAACCTAACCACGGGACAATCCTGGGCGACTCCGGAATGGAATGTCATCTCCACAGACGCCAGTCTAAAAGGTTGGGGTGCAACCTGGAACAATCTATCAGCACAAGGTCAATGGTCTCACGGGGAGTCCAAACTCCCCATCAACATACTAGAATTGCGGGCAGTAAAACTAGCGCTAACTCAATGGTCCTGTCTTCTGTACCAAAAACCAGTTCGCATCCAAAGCGACAATGTCACCACAGTGGCGTACATAAATCGTCAGGGTGGAACTCGCAGCAAAGCAGCACTGAAGGAAGTCCAGCTCATACTGGAGTGGGCAGAGGTCAACCGAGTAAGATTATCGGCCATCCACATTCCGGGAGTGTCCAACATAAAGGCAGACTTTCTCAGTCGAAACCAAGTTCGACCAGGCGAATGGGAACTTCATCCGGAAGTGTTCGCGGAACTAGTGGGTCTCTGGGGTCAACCACAGATAGATCTGATGGCATCCAAATCCAACCGGAAGGTACACACATTCTTTGCACGGGCTCGAGACCCACTAGCAGCAGGGGTGGACGCCATGACACAAACATGGACATTCGACCTGGCGTACATTTTCCCCCCTCTTCCGATGTTGCCTCGAGTGCTCAAGAAAATCAGGCAGTCAACACTGACATTGTAATAGCCCTTTATTGGCCTCGGCGAACATGGTTCTCCGATCTGCAGGATTTGTCGATAGACCAACCAGTTCGTCTACAATGCAGACCAGATCTGCTCAACCAGGGCCCAGTGTCACATCCCAATCCCGGACTATTCGCTTTGACGGCATGGCTATTGAAGCATCCATCTGGCGAAGACAGGGGATAGCAGAAGAAGTTATTGCCACAATGCTTAAGGCTCGTAAACCCACTTCTTCTAAGTCGTACCACAGAGTTTGGCGTTCCTACTATAATTGGTGTCGAGAGCTAGATGTCTCGGCCCTAGAACTCAATTTACCCAGACTTCTATCATTTCTTCAGCAAGGTCTACAATTAGGCCTAAAGCTCAGTTCTCTGAAAGTCCAAGTTTCGGCATTATCTATTTTGTTTCAACATCGACTAACAACAGAAGCCACCATACGTACCTTCTTACAAGGTGTGGCGCATGTAGTTCCTCCATTTCAACAGCCAGTCGCAGGATGGGACCTTAACTTAGTCCTGGAAGCATTGCTGGATTCGCCATTCGAACCCATGCATTCTATCTCCGACACTTGGATCACCTACAAGACAGTGTTCCTAGTTGCTATTTCTTCAACCAGAAGGGTGTCCGAACTGAGCGCTCTATCCTCGGATCCGGCCTTTCTGGTGTTCCATAGAGACAAGGCGGTGTTACGGACAGTTCCATCATTTTTACCCAAAGTTGTGTCTTCCTTTCACATTAATCAGGAAATCATAGTGCCATCACTATGTCCGGATCCCAAAAATGACAAGGAACGACGTCTTCACAAATTAGATGTAGTCCGAGCCCTTCGGTGGTACCTTGATAGGACAAAGCCTTTTCGGAAATCAAAGACTCTTTTTGTGCTTCCCGCCGGTCCTCGTAAGGGTCTTCCTGCTTCCAAGACTACCATTGCTAGGTGGATAAAAGAAGCCATCAGACAAGCTTACCTTTCCAAAGGCAAGACGCCTCCAAAGACTATCACGGCTCACTCCACAAGAGCCATGGGAGCATCAGCGGCCTGGCGCAACTCTGCCTCAATGGATCAGATCTGTAGAGCAGCCACCTGGTCCTCAGTTCATACCTTTACGAAATTTTACAGACTTGACACCACTTCTTCAGCTGAGGCCTCTCTGGGCCGCAGGGTGTTGCAGTCTGTGTTGCATTAATGTTCAATTTGGCTCGTCCCACCCTGCTGTTTTCCTGGGACTGCTTTGTTAAGTCCCCATCGTTCCCTGTGTCCCCCTTAGACGACAGAGAAAATAGGATTTTTTGCTACTCACCGTTAAATCCTTTTCTCTGTAGTCGAAAGGGGGACACAGGGCTTCCCGCCCTAGGACGAGCCTTGACCAGACGGTCGTGTCCAGGATAATCCCTGGCTTTCATTCTGTCATAGTTGTTATCAGTTAATTTTTTCTTTGGAACAAACTGAAGCTTCAGCACAGTGTGCGGGGTTAAGCCAAGTATGGCACGCCCCTTAATTAATGTTACCAAGTGTCCTGCCTCCTGGAGGATGGAGCTTAACCCCATCGTTCCCTGTGTCCCCCTTTCGACTACAGAGAAAAGGATTTAACGGTGAGAAGCAAAAAATCCTATTTTTTCTGTTCCCCTGAAAACAAAAAATGGGGTTCTAATGTATATGGGATTTTGAAAGCTACACTTTTACTGACAAAATGCAGGCAGTGTGTTCCGTTTGCAGTTGCTGTAAACTTATCTTTATATGTAGATTTTTTTTTTTAAAGAAAAATGTTGTTTGAAGAAAAAGTTGGTGAAAAATATGTTCGGTTGTGATGGTTTTATTTCAGTGAGATGTCTCCTTGTGCAAAACATGTGTTGCAGGGACATTTTCTTTTTTTAACATGTGTTTTGGCCTGAAGTCTAAAGTATACTTATTAGGGATGCTCCAAATCCTAATTTTGGTACATCCATAATGTTTATCTGGTGATCTAACCAATAATCGCTTTTTGTACAGGTGTGGGTTTTTGAAACTATACAAATGAGTCAAAACTGTACATAATGGTGTCAGTGTGTGAGAAGGCTGAGGGATACGGAGCTCGGGGCTGAGGTTCCAAAAAGGAACCGAAACATAGTATCACAATAAACCTTTATGGTTTCACCTTATTGGATTGTTGGAATGTTTTTCCTGTGAGTGCCGTCACTTCTGGATTGACTTTATGCAATGTAAAAGAATATGCTTACATTATTTTCTTTTACATTCTAAAAAAAAATCTTCTCCTTATAAAATATATAGTTTGTAAAGCCCTTAAAATATTAGCACTTGGGCTAGGATCAATTTTTAATCAGGAGCCAATCAACCTGCCTGCATATTTTGTAGTATGCGTGGTACCATGTAAATAATGTATTGGCATCATTAGTAAGTAAAGTCTAAAATAAGGCTAGAAATGCTGTATTTTGTATACTTAACATAAACATGAACTTACTGCACCACTTTTAAAGTTGGCCACAGGGGGTCACCATCTTGTAACTTTGTTAAAAATCTTTGCAAGACCAAGACTGTGCACATGCTCAGTGTGCTCTGGGCTGTTGCTTGGGGATCGTCATAAATTATCAAAACAGTATAAGTCAAATAATATCTGCCAGAAGCCGATACAGCAAGAATAATCACAATAGGCAGACTGCACTGGGTCCTGTGTTGTAATGTGGATTTTATAGTTTTTGTATTGTTAAATACAAACTTTCTCCAACTCTGCAGAACCAGTGGCTGCAGCAAAATTATCCTCCAAATAGAATCCCAGTTTATCTGTTTAAATCTGGCTCCATGATCTTTGTCCCTGCAGCTGGAGTTGGAAATATTAAAGGGAATGTAAAGGCAAAAATAAAGTCCAATACAAATCTATAAAATCAATACGCCGACTGCTCCACACGGAAACAAACAAAGCTGCTTGAGTTCTGCATGGCTGGGAAGTAAGGCAGGTGCCCCCTACTGTTCAAAAGTACGATTGTTTCCCTGCAGAGCAGTTAAGGACTGTCTGACAATTCCTATCCACAGCAGTAAATGAAGGGAGAATTTTACTGCATACAGTCAGGTTTCTTATGAAAACGGTACACATTTTTAATTAAAGTATATTGGAGATACTTTTCTTTTTCATTAAAGTAAAAATGGGATTTTATTTTTTTGCCTTTATATGAACTTTAAATGTATTCCTAATTCATAATGCAAATAAGAATTTGGGTGTAATTAAAGTTAACTGTCATGTTTCTATTTATATTTCTCTGAAGATGGCTCTGAGTGCAGCAGCTCCATTTTACAGAGGATATGTGTCTGATATAGACTGCCGCTGGGGAGTGATCTCTGCATCAGTAGATGATCGTACCAAAGAAGAAAGAGGGTTGGAAGTAAGTTTTAACCACAACATTCATACTTAAGCTTAGAATTTACAAAAATGCAGGTAAATTGTTGCTTACCTTGTGCATTCGAGCTATGCAATTTACTAGTTCTGAAGCTCGTCATATGTTTGACAGAGTTTGCCTCCTCAAACTGATTTTATTTATTTATTTTTTTGATATTGCAGCCTTTAAAAAATAACAAATACAGAATCAGTAAATCTCGATATGATTCCATAGACAGTTATTTGTCTAAATGTGGAGAGAAATACAATGACATTGAGTTGACCATCGATAAAGAAATCTACACTCAGTTAATAACAGAAGGTACGTTTTTAGTGTTTAGATGTTTTCTGAAGTGGTATTTGTGTACCGAATAAAATTCTTCTTCTAATGCTTAACATGAACTTAGAGCTATATGCTACTTGCAAGCCCCACAAACACTCGGTAACATATTGAATGAACTCGCAGACCAAGTTCTTATCTGTAAAACTGTGAACACGCATACAGTGGGGGCAAGGTACTATGCTGCTGTTTTAAATATAATCTATTTAATACATTTTAAAATAAGGAATTTCCTTTCTTTTTTGACATTAGGGATTGATCACCTGTTAGCGCAGCACATTGCACATCTCTTTATTAGAGACCCTTTAACATTGTTTGAGGAAAATATACACCTAGATGATGCCAATGAATCTGACCATTTTGAGGTAAGTGAAAAAGTTGAATTACGTGCGTGTGTTTTACCTAAATTCTTACATATTGGTCTGGAACATGGGGCACATTTAAGTGTTTTACTGCCTTCAAGCTTATCATCAAAATGGGTAAACGCCATGACCCTGCCAGTGGACCCATGGGTCAGGAAATTATGATTAAGAAGTTTGTGAGAGGGTCAAACAGCAATTGCCCAAAACCACTGATGCACCAGCAGGGTCAAATCCATAACCATTGAAGAGGCACATTTGAGCATTTTGCCACCTGTATTTTATAATAAGAAGTGTTTAAATGTATAATACATTCTGATAGAAGTTATTTACCACAGGTACCTTGCTTATTTCATTCTTTATAAAATGCTGTATAATATGATTTTTTCTTTTACTACTACTTCTTTTTCTCTGGAATACATATATTTTAAGAGAGAAATGTTCTCTCTACGATGTCCTGCAATCTACTAATAGTCTATCTTAAATTCTTGTCTTTTGCTGAACATTTGTTTTGTTTTAATTAAAAACGTATATTTAATATTTTTCTCCTTTTTAAAAGAACATTCAATCAACAAACTGGCAGACTATGAGGTTTAAACCTCCCCCACCAAATTCTGACATTGGATGGAGGGTAGAGTTTCGTCCAGTGGAGGTAAAAAGCTACAATTAGTTAATGAATATTTTGACACATTAAACTGACTCTTTTAGCTAATTGTTTATGCGATGTAGTCATTCTACATGCTACAGCAGCCTTTTCACCCTAAGCCCCCATTGCTACCAGTTTGTGCAATACAAGTATTTATTCAAATAGCTGGATGGCAACATAACATGGGGTCCTTGCAAACCTAACCAAGTAAGCAAACAAAAACAAATTAAGAGTGGGGCACAACATTGGGGACCTGCACAAACTGGCAAATTAACCACAAGTTGTAATCATGGGGACACCGAAGGGCCACCTCTGTAGTTATGCCACTGATAATGAGTTCAGGGCTGAAGGTAAGGAAGCAGGTACATACACTTACAGAAAGACAACACCACATACTAAGGAGATTTCTGCTGCCTCTTTAATTACTGTTTAGGCAACCAGCACAACAGAGCAATGAATGTACACAATACACTACATTTAAATTAAATATATGGAATAGTTGTGTACAAACATATTAATGCATTATTGTTAACTACTTTGAATGTAAATATGCAATAAATAAATCCTGTCTCAGATTAAGGTTCAGATATGTGTAAGAATTGATCATGGCAAATTGATGTTTTTTCATGTTTGTTCTGGGCACACTGGGAGATTCAGGGAGATTGTCGTCTGGCGACTAATCGCCTCTTCTTCTGGGCGACAATCTCCCCGATCGGTCTTCCCCTACCTTGCTGTTGGCTATAATGAAAAATCGCCAGCGCAATGGCACTTGAAGCACTTTGATTTCCGAAGTTGCCTCACGAGGAAACTTCAGGTTACTTCGAAAATCAAAGCGCCGTGAGTGCCATTGCGCTGGCCATTTTTCATTATAGCTGGCGGCAAGGTAGGGGAAGACAGATCGTGGAGATTGTTTTCCAGAAGAAGAGGCGATTAGTCTCCCCGTGTGCCCTTACCATAAGTTATATGATTAAATGACCAGAGCACAGATAACCCCCTGGATAATAGACTCCTAATACGAAACAGTCATAAAAAGGGTTAGATGAGGAGGCTGTAGTAATGTATTCTAATTTTCTGCCTTGCAAGGACCACACATGGATTTAATCTCCCTGCCCTAGCCCTATTAATAGAACCCATGTTGAACAAGGACTGCTAATCACTTAAATATACAGTAACTCATTGTATGTGTCTTCTTCGTGGCTCATGAGCTGGGCAGCAATTACGATGATAGTTGATATTATGTTGTCATATGCATAGTACTCAGTTAAAACATAACTACTTAGTTTTTATTGTTTAATTAGAATATTCCTTTTAATTGACTATTACTTTTTTCAGGTGAATATTCAAACAACCAAATATAAAAATCCCTTCATTTCTGGTAATCTTATTTTTAGGTCCAATTGACAGACTTTGAAAACTCTGCATATGTTGTATTTGTGGTGCTGCTTACCAGAGTAATTCTGTCCTACAAACTGGATTTTCTCATTCCTTTGTCAAAGGTAAATATGGTCTTAGATTTCTTTCCATTGTCTTTCTTTTTATTAACTTATATATGTGCATTTGGTCGCATTTTTAATTCATCTATTGCAAAGTTACTATAGACTGTTTCACTGATAACTGTTCATTTAAGTGATACTGGCACATTCTTATTTCAAAGCAATGTGTTTACTAGAGGTGCTGAAGCACGGATATATTTTTGCCCATAAATGCCTCGACTTCTGAATTTTGAATCCACTAGTAATATTATTTTAGCATGAAGGGCTATTTTTACATTTTTCCTGCTAAATTGTGTTTACTTCTGTGCAATTCCTGCTATCTCTGTGAGCAGAGCTTTGTTTTCTCTCATTACTATTCGAGTGACCCTGTATACTGGTCATATCAATATCATCATATCAATAGCTACTATTTATATTTCATATTATGACTAGATGTCTATACAGCAAAGGGATGAGGTCCTTCATACAGAACCCCGTTATTCATAAAGCTCCAGATTATGCGAAGGCCCTCTTCCATAGAGTCCATTTTAGTCAAATAATTCTCATTATATAAAATATCATTTTTTCTCTGTAATAATAAAACTACCTTGTACTCATGGGGAGGCACATTTATCAAGGGTTGAATTTCGAATTCATGTGAGTTTTTTTTTGAAACTCCCATTAATTTGAAATTCGAACAATTGAAATATATTGAGTAAATCGAATTGGATTGTCCAGAAAACTCAAATTGAATTCGATTCAAATTAGAAAAACTCAATTCGAGTTTTTTTTTTCCTCCGAAAAGAACTCGAAAGTCAGCAAGGCTGCAATCACCAAATTGATCCCTGGACCTCTCCCATTGATGTATACAGTAATTTGGCAGGTTTTAGGTGGCGAATAGTCGAATTTGAGTTCTTAAAGGGACAGATTATGATAAATCTCAAATACGAATTAAAACTTGGGGAACCACTCCAAGGGGATGACTTCTACACTGGGAATGTTAATCCTTATATGGGAAAAGGCCCTAAAATACGACAAGACTAATATTGTAATATCCCCTTATAAGCCCTTGTGGTTTAATCCTAAATTACACCACTTTCTCATGATACCTGACCCATCAATTTGGGCCAAGTTTAAAATGAAATATGTTGGTCAACTGTACGATGCTCAATGGCTAAAATCCTTTGCAGCTCTAACTACAGAATACAAGCTTCAAAGAACAATGTGGTTCAGATGCTTACAGATCAGACATTCAGCGAATAGTCAATTTCCAGACCCCCCCTCCCTCCCCAAGGTAACCCTGTCTCGGCTAGAGGAGCTATTAAGGTCGCCCAATCGTAAGCAATTGGTATCTCGCATTTACGCAAAACTCAAGGAGGTAACCCCTTTTGCACAATGCTACACCAAATGGGCCTTGGATCTACCACTACTAGACTCTGATAACTGGAACTTATCCACTCATACCTATCTTCAGTGATTAGTAGTAATGATATTATGATACAATACTGTACAATTCATAAGACCTATCTCACACCGGCAGCACTGCACTCAGTGGACAGATAATCTATGTTTTAAATGCGGAACAAGTCCAGGTACATTTCTACATTTGTTCTGGACCTGCCCACTGATTGATACATTTTGGAGAAAAGTGGTGGCATTTGTAGTGAAAACATTAGACATGCCAAACGTGATCCCCAGAAGCATGTATTTTGGATTTAGTGGAGAATATTGTCTAGGATAAATACCAACGCACCTTCCTGAGACTCCTTTATTATTATTCCAGGAAAACTATTATTACTTGGAAGTTGCCCACCTCACGCACCCTAAAGAAATGGAAATCAAACCAAGCACTCCCCTTCTACAAGCTAACATATATTAGTAGAGGCTGCCCAGATAAATTTGAGAAAGTTTGGGGCGTATGGGTTGATTGGACTTCTATAATCACACCCCAATAATCTAACTAGCAAAACCACCTACATTATTGGGAACAGATGCCAACGCAAGCCCACACAACCCAAATCCCCCCCCCCATGTACCCCTGTTTGAGTTATAAAACAGAAGGATTTGCTCCTCTTCAATTGTGGAAACCATTGATTCAATGATGGCTCTCATTTTGATGATTGTAAAATATCCTTTCTTTCTGTAAGTTGAAGATGCAGCCAATAAAAAAAAAAAAAACTTAAAAAATTCAGAGCGAGTTTGAATAATTCACAATTCAAATTTGTTTTCACCAAAAAAAAATTTGACCCTTAATAATAAATCTGCCCCTTAATGTTTACATGATTTTTAGCAGACTTAAGGTATGGTGATCCAAATTACAGGAAACATCCCTTATCTTGAAAACACCAGGTCCCAATGGATAATCCTATATCTGTTATATATAATAACCAGCATGGCCTATTGAGTATGTGCAGGAAGCTGTACTGAAAATTCTACAAAAGTCTGTGGGAAAATATAGTGTTAGAATTATGCAAGCTTCCTTTTATGCTTATAGGCAAGCTTAGCATTAATGATGGTCATGGTGCTTAATTATGCACTATTTTATTGTATTGATCCATAGTAATAGAAAAGGGAGTTTTTAAAAGTAACATGAAGCATTGTGTTTAAATAAAGCATTTATCTATAGGTTGATGAGAACATGAAGGTGGCGCAGAAACGAGATGCGGTGCGACAAGGAATGTTTTACTTCAGGAAAGATATCTCTAAAGGTATATTATTAAACCATATAAGCTACCATGTAATAAAATGAAATCTCCAAGATGAAATCATCATGCATGGTTTTTGTTTTACTTTATTTTTAGCTGGAATTGCAGTTGTTGATGGCTGTTGTTCTACACAAAACGGAATGGAAAATGACCCAGAAGAATGCACATTGATGAGCATTGATACAATAATCAATGGAAAGGTAATTTACACCCATATCCGCATATGACTTAGGCTAATGTCGCAAGGGGCTGAAACTCATCCTGCTGAGAAATGTGGCCGATTTTGGTGCCGAAATGCAAACTTTTGTGTTTGGGTGCCAAAATCTGCTGCGTGCGTCTGCACCCTGGCTGTAGCAATGGATCCAAGTGCAGCAAGGAAGGGGCTAATTCCAGTGTAGGGGCTGACTTAGCCTTACAGCATTGATTGCATGGTAAATATATAATAAGGGTATGTAAATGAGCCACTTATAATAATGTGTTCCTAAAAAGAAGGCAACATGTCCTAAGGCTATAGGACCTATATAGCTATTGGAGAAAAACAAAACTGCAACAAAATACAGACCCAAATTATGCAGCCACTTTTGCCTTTCAGTTACTAATATGGTGGTGCTGAGAAGTGTACCTTTCAAGGAGACAAGTAATTGAGGTGTGAGACATGCATTGATATATACATGCTTTGCCTCACTCAATTAATGAAAAAGTGCACTTCATTTTAATTTCTGATTCAGATCTAGTATCGAGCACTTAAAGGAGAAGGAAAGCTACAGAGGCACTTTATTGCCAATAGATTAGCTGCAATAGTGCAAGCTAGAATGCTTTATTTATTCTGTAGAATGTTTTACCATACCTGAGTAAAAAGCTCTAGAAACTCTCTGTTTGTTTAGAATAGGAGCTGCAGTATTAATGTGGTGTGACATCACTTCCTGCCTGAGTCTCTCCCTGCTCTGGGCTCAGATTACAGTAGAGAAGGGAGGGGTGGGGGGAGAGGAGCAAACTGAGCATGCTCTTGCCCAGGGCAATGAGGTTTAAGCTGAAGGCAGGAAGTCTGATACAGAAGCCCATGAGTACACCATAGAAGGAAAGAAATGCAGTATTTATTTTGACAGGGGACTCAGAACAATAGTACTTTGGGGATTTACTGGTATATTTAGAAGGACCTTTCTGATAAGGCTTACTTAGTTTTAACCTTTCCTTCTCCTTTAAGCAAGGACAGAAATCTTACATACTATGGGCCAGATGGTTTCTGGGATACAGTATAATAAAAGAACCTTGTGATCAATTTTGTTCTTTTGTAAATAAGGTGTTTTAGTAAACCTATGTCTTGCTTTTTTTTTTCCTTTTTAAAGGAAGGTGTTTTTCCAGGCTTAATTCCAATACTTAATTCATACCTTGAAAATATGGAGGTGGATGTTGATACGCGCTGCACCATCTTGAATTATCTTAAACTCATTAAAAAAAGAGCTTCAGGTATCATTCTGACTTTAATATTTTTCTTCCTTCAAGCATTTAAAAAAGTATTTGAAAATCTGCATGCAGAGCTTGCTACCATTCTTTTATGTTACCATATTTGCACAACACAAATGTAATACCTGTAATACTAAAAAGTTGCTTTATAAAATATATAAAAACAAACTGTTAGGGACAACTACATTTTTTATTCTCAAACACTAGTATAGTTAAGAAAAAAAATTGCCAGCTTTTACTTGCAGTGTTTTTCTGTAATAGGTTTAAAGATTATTATTGCAAATTATTTTGCAATTAAACAGGTTTTACTATTTCATAATATCTTTGTTTTCAACATATTGAGTTACTACTCACTATACTCACATACTATATTCATATATTGGTTCTGTACAGTTTTCCCATTTTCATATTTTTAAGCAATTGTGATTTTATCTACCGTTGCTGAATTTGTTAGCATCTGTCTCCAGAATGTGTAGGCCGGCTCATTTACAAACACTGTGCAATTTGCAAATGGCCATTAATCCATAGCAACCACTCCGGAAGAACAGTGAAATCCAAAATGTGAATTGATGCCATAGGTTACTATTTAGGTGCAGACTATCAGAGTATCAGCCTGCCTTCAACTGCATTAAAGGGATTCTGACATTTTTATGGTGTAGTTTGTATTTCTAATACACTGTTTTCACTGCAAATAATTCACTCTATCATTAAAAATTTAATTCCTGAATCAGCAAGTGTATTTTTTTTTTAGTTATAATATTGGTGTGTAGGTAGCCATCTCAGGTCATTTTGCCTGGTCATGTGCTTTCAGAAAGAGCCAGCTCTTTAGGATGGAACTGCTTTCTGGCAGGCTGTTGGTTCACCTACTCAATGTAACTGAATGTGTCGCAGTGGGACCTGGATTTTACTATTGAGTGCTGTTCTTAGATCTACCAGGCAGCTGTTATCTTGTGTCAGGGACTGTTATCTGGTTACCTTCCTGTTGTTAGGGCTATTCCACACGGGGAGATAGCGACGCGTTTGCGGTCGCGGCGACAAAGCGCTGTGACAGTCGCCGCGACCGGCGCAGGCGACAGTTTTGTATGGGCGCCTATGTAAAAACGCCTGTGCTAACCACACGAGGCGATGCGCTTTTCAACAGTCGCCTGAAAAAGCCTGGCGAGGCATTTTCAGGCGACTGTTGAAAAGCGCATCGCCTCGTGTGGTTAGCACAGGCGTTTTTACATAGGCGCCCATACAAAACGGTCGCGGCGACTGTCGCGGCGCTTTGTCGCCGCGACCGCAAACGCGTCGCTATCTCCCTGTGTGGACTAGCCCTTAGGCTGCTTGGGGGGGGAGGGGAGTAATATTCCAATTTGCAGTAAAGCGTGACTTACAGTTTATCAGAGCACAAGTCAAATGATTGGGGGCTGCTGGGACTTTGACAATATGTCTAGCCACATGTCGGATTTCAAAATTAAATATAAAAAAAATCTGTTTGCTCTTTTGATAAATGGATCTCTGTGCAGAATTCTCCTGGAGCAGCGCTATTAACTGATTCATTTTGAAAAAAAAAAACATTTCCCATGACAGTATTCCTTTGAACTGTTTTCTGGCCTGGATAGCACTGACAAGTGTTTTTTTTATTTATCTTGTAGGTGAGTTAATGACTTGTGCAAGATGGATGAGAGAGTTTGTTACAAGCCACCCAGAGTACAAGAAGGACAGTGTCATTACTGACAAAATCAATTATGATCTACTGGTGAAATGTAACCAAATTGCAAATGACCTGACTGCCTGCCCAGAGCTTCTTGGGGTTACAGTGAATAAATCCAAGCCAAGTCAGTCTGTTCTTGTGTGATGTGTAGTTCACAGCTCAAGCAAAAGAAACGTTTCGGTGTGATGACCAAACGCTACACTAAAACACTGAGCTCCTGTTCCTTCATGCAGTAGTAATAGCTTCTCCAATGAGCCTGTTTAATGTTTTATACAGTGGATCTGTATATAGTCAAATATTTTTATGGCTAACATTGTATATGCTACCAACAGTGTGACTTCACTGTAAAAAAAAAAAAAAAAAAAGATATATATATATATATATATATATATATATATATATATATATATATATATATATATATATATATATATATATATATATATATATATATAGGAAAAATAATGTTCATTGGTCTGTTTGGTACCACTTTTTAACCTTTTTATTTTTCATGTATCAATTGTTACTGAATGTATGCCATAATTCATGTTCAATACCTGTTCATTCAAGTACCAGTACACTTGATCTTGATCTGGAAGAAGAGTGCAGTCTCTGTGTATTTTCCAGATATTTGACATAGCATGCCTGGTTGCTTGCGCTATGCTCTATATGGAGCATTCATTTTACATGACTGGGTGCAGATTTAGACTCATTGTGCCGGAGCACAAGAGGGAGCCCATGTCCTGAGCATTCCATTTGTCCCACAGCATTTAATTTGTGCAGTCTGGTTTCTCTCATCATATACCCTACATTATATTTTAATACATGCTGCTCTGTAACTTCAAATATGTGCAAAATTCCAAACTTTAAGCAAAACTACAACTGTAAACTGTGATAGATAATATATTCTAAACTGCTATGGATATTTGTAATTTATAATATATTGTGGGCATTTCTACCTAAAATCCTGTTCTACTGGAAACCTCACTGGCCTTAAATATTTATGCAGAATGTAAAAGAGCTATGTCCTATGTAAATATTGCTTGTAACAATGCAACTTATCGGTTCTGAATGAATCCACATGAATGCAGCTTCCAGAGTGAGATTTTTTTTTTTTCCATTTCATATTGGGACTTTCTGATAAAAGATCCACCCATCTGTTCCAGAGTGCAGGGGTGGAGGAATACTTACCTTTTACAATTCTAACTTGACCTGAGGATGCCAAATTAGTCATTCAACACTGTTTTGATCTGGATGTACATTTAATGAAAAATAAGAACTGGTACAGAATATATTGGGATAAAATAAAATCTGAATTCAAATTTTAAAGGAGTTTTGTTTTATTCAATATTCGGAAAGAATGAACCAACAGATCGTGTATATCATAATAAGTGACCTGTTTAAAGAATCTTACCATATTTGAGATATATAGATACATATATGGGACCTGTTATCCACATGGCTTGGGACCTGTGGTTTTCTGAATAATGCATCTTTCCATAATTTGGATCTTTATCCCTTAAGTCTACTAGAAAATCATGGAAACATTAAATAAACCCTATGGGCTTCCAATAAGGATTAATTATATCTTAGTTTGGATCAATTACAAGGTTCTGTTTTATTATAACAGAGAAAAAGGAAATTATTTTTAAAGGTTTGGATAAAATGGAGTCTATGGGAAATTCCATTAACTGTGTGTGTCTAGATATAGATATAGATAGTTAGGCCCATAAATATTTGCACGGACAACTTTTTTTTCTAATTTTGGTTCTGTACATTACCACAAAGAATTTTAAATGAAACAACTCAGATGCAGTTGAACTGCAGACTTTCAGCTTTAATTCAGTGGGTTGAACAAAAATATTGTATAAAAATGTGAGGAACTAAAGCCTTTTTCTTATCACAATCACTTCACATCACGTCGCTTCATTTCAGGGGCTCAAAAGTAATCGGACAAATTAAAAAACTGAAAATAAAATGTTCGTTTCTAATACTTGATTGAAAACCCTTTGCTGGCTATGACAGCCTGAAGTCTTGAACTCATGGACATCACCAGATTCTGGGTTTCCTCCTTTTAATACTTTGCCAGGCGTTTACTGCAGCGGCTTTCAGTTGCTGTTTGTTTGTGGGCCTTCCTGTCTGAAGTTTAGTCTTCAACAAGTAAAATACATGCTCAATTTGACTGCATTTAGCTGGATTTGAGCAGACAGTGTCTCTGAACACCTCAGAATTCATTTGGCTGCTTCTGTCCTGTGTCACATCATGGATAAACACTAGTGTCCCAGTGCCACTGGCAGCCATGCACGCCCAAGTCATCACACTGCCTCTGCCATGTTTTATAGAGATGTGGTATGCTTTGGCTCATGAGCTGTTCCACGCCTTCTGCATATTTTTTTTTCTTGCCCTCATTCTGGTTTCATCTGTCCAAAAAACTTTTTAACAGAACTGTGCTGGCTTTTTTAGATGTTTTTTTAGTAAAGTCCAATGTAGCCTTTCTATTCTTGATGCTTATGAATGGCTTGCACTTTGATTGATATGTATGTATGTATGTATGTATGTGTATGTGTATATATATATATATATATATATATATATATATATATATATATATATATATATATATATATATATATATATATATATATATATATATATATATATATGTGTGTGTATATTTGTATGTGTTATAGGTGATCAGTAGCCCAGCTCATTCCACAAAAGATCATGTATGCCATCCTATATGTATACCGGTTGATATTGTAGTTCTCATGAACTATGTTAACAGACTGCTATACAAAAATTAAAGATCATATAAAGCTTTTAGCGTGTTATAGATGGGTCTATTCTAAGCGTCTTTACGTTTTGTTTTCCTTTTTGATTTTGTATGGTTTTTGGATTGTTGGCCTTGTTCTGCCTTTTTTTTTTTTTTGCATGATAAATGTAATCTGGTTGTCACAAAAAAACCATTCTGCTGGTTCAAGTTTACACTTTTGGACTGCGTCTGCTCATCTTCTGTTCTGGCCCTCGCTTGAGCTTTCATTGTGATTGCCAAACTGCTATGCTGTAATTAAGACCTAGCAACCATACAGCAGCTGAAATTCCAAGCCTGAAAATTGCAGAGCAAAAAAATCCAAATACACGTATGGGATCAATTATCCGGAAGCCCGTTATTCAGAAAGCTCCGAATTACTGAAAGGCAGTCACCCATAGACTCCATTTCATCCAGATAATCCAATTTTTTTTTTAAAACTATTTTTTTTTTTTTTTTTTGTGATAATAGAACAGTACTAAGATATAATTAATCCTTCTCCACCCTAAAATAAGACGACTGCAGTTGCCCAAAAAGAAGCAGGACATTCAATCACCACTATTTTACACTGATAGCAGACTTACACATTCTAACACCTTGTTTGCATCCCTTTTAATTAAAGATATCCGACATTGGGTCAGGGACCTCCCTTTGCTCATAGTATGGTATACATTGAACAGCAAACATGTTCTAGTTCCAGAAATAGAAGGATCACTCTAATTGGCATTTAGACTGGAACCTATTGCCCTGAGCACATTGTTGCTGTGCAACAAATAATCACTGGAGTGCACAGTTTCATAGTAGATACGATTTAGAAAATGATTATTTACTGGGTTTATAATTACTGGATTTTACTGTTCATTAAGGGAGATGGAAATAACAGGGCTTTTTTCTTCATTTAGAGACCATGCATTCTTAAAATGGAGGTCATTTGTAGATCATGTTTTGTACAAGAATGGAATTTCAGTAAGTGCCAAGGTTTTTTTTAAAATTTTCACAGTTCCAGTGAAAAAAGTGTTAGAATGCCTGAGACTGCCATTCATGCTGTGCGTTTCATGCACACCACAAGGTGGAGATCAACTCACAATACACTCATTTGCAATCCTGTTTAAATCATGCTACTCTACTATAGGCAATCAGAGCTTATGGGATGGATCTGCAAAGTGTTTTTTTTTTTTTTTTTTTTTTGAATCTTTTTGACATTGAAATAAAATTTTTCAGATTTTTTTTTCAGTTGGTAGAGCTTACTTGATTAGCAGAAACTGCATTTTAGATCTTTAAAACCTGTACATTCATATACAGTTTGGTTCAGTTATGGTTCTATATCCACTACCACTAGAGAGTTTGAACAGTGAATATATATAGTTATATTCCTACTAGCTTGTCATCTCTGACATTAAGGTTCTTCTGTGGCTTCCAGCCAGTCTCGCCACACCAGGTCATATTTCTGGGGACAACCTCTTGCAGCATAGCTGAGTTGTATTAGGGGGAGTGTTACTTTTAGCAAGTTCAGCCAGCCATTGAGTGTGGGGGGCTGGGGGACATCCAGTTCAGGCGGATACACTTCCTAGCATAGAATAATGAGAGAAAAAGTATTCTTGTGGCCGCCCGTGGGGTGACCTCATCTATTACACCAAGGAGGCATACCTTAGGAGTTATTAGATTAGGTAGTGCTATTTTGTCTTGAATATAATTGAGAACCTGGGACCAGAAGGCTTGCATTCGGGGGCATGACCAGATGAGGTGTAGGTAAGGTGTCTCTGAGGCCCCACACTTGGAGCACTGTTTGAGTCAAGTTTGTTCATACGGGGTTAGGTGGAGTATATGTAGGATTTTGAATTGGATCTATCCCTGGTTGAGACTAGGTTGCCATAGGCCCTGTCAGTTGCTTCTTCCCAGTCATCATCCTCCAACTCTGGGATGTCTCTACTCCAGGCTGTATTAAATGGAGGTTTAATGGTAGCTAGGAGAAGCGAGTATAGCTTGGTGATTTTTTTGGTGGTGGTGACTCTTAATAGCAGCAATGATGCAGAACTTCAAACTTGTCACAGGAGGTCACCATGTTGGAAAGTGTCAGCTCTTAGTAGCTGTTGGGAAGTTAAGCTTAGGGGTTGTCACAAATTATCAAGCAGGAAAATTAGGTTAATGTAAGTTGATGCTACAGGGCTGATTATTAAATTCTGATGCTAGTTGCACTGGTTTCTGAGCTGCCATGTAGTAATTATCCATATTAATTACTAATCAGCCTTATATTGTGACATTTATGTTTTATGTGTACTGTATATTGTGAGTGGGTCCCTAAGCTCAGTAAGTGACAGCAGCACAGAGCATGTGCCGTGAATCAGCAGAAAATAAGACAGTGAGCTACTGGGGCATCTTTGGATACACAAATCTTTACTGCTAAAGGGCTGAGGTTGCCTTGGGCTGGTACAGAAAACCAAAACATAATGTACAATATTTCTATCCTACTTCTTTAGTTAGCCTTTAGTTCTCCTTTTGGGCTCCCCTGTGTTCCAATTTTATGCGTTCAGCTGCAGGGGAGCGCAGGAGTAGACACATTCAATGGCGCTGTACTCACACAGGCGCATGTAGGTGCCGAACGCAGGAAAAATGCAGCATGTTGCGTCTCAACCTGCGTTTGGCACCTACATGCGCCTGAGTGAGTACAGCCCCATTGAAAAAAACTGAATGTGTCTACTCCTGTGCTCCCCTGCGGCTGAACGCATAAAATTGGAACGCAGGGGAGCGCAGCTTCAAATGCTCGTCTGTAAGAGCCCTTAAGCAGGGATGTACCAGGATTCGTTACAGATTCTGCCTTTTTCAGCAGGACTTGGATTTGGCTGAATCCCATCACTTGACCAAACCAAATCTGAGTGATATTTAGAGATAATTGCAACTGCCTTTACTTTTTTGTTTGTGTTTTTTTAGCTTATTCAGCTGCTTTCCAGTTTGGAATTTCAGCATTCCGGTTGCTAAGGTCCAAACTACCATAGTAATCAAGCATTGATCAAATAAGAGACTGGAATATGAATAGGAGAGGCCTGGATAATGATAAGTTATAAAAAAGTAGCAATAACTATACATTTGTAGCCTTACAGAGTATTCATTTTTCTAGATGGGGTTAATGACCCCCGTTTGAAAGCTGGAAAGAGTCAGGAGAGAAAGGCAAAGAAATGCTTCAAAAATGATAAACAAATAAATAATGAAGACCAATTGAAAAGTTGCTTAGAATTGCCCATTCTATAACATACTAAAAGTGAACTTAAAGGTGAATGGGGAAATGAATAGAAGTGCAGTTATTTGCTTTTTCAGACTGTGAGTTAGTTCTACCTTAACTGCTACATTTTGGATGTCATAGTAGTTAGTCTGGGTCGTGTCATATTAATAGGGGAGTATTGGACTGATTCTAGACAGTTAAGAGCCTATACACCATGGGGTTTTTATGTGCATTCCTCTTTTATGAGTTCCACTGCACAGGAATACGTGAGCCCATAACTTTTCATGTAGCTTGTACTCACCAGGCTGCACTTTACTGCTGAAGCAGGTGAAACACAACATGCAGTTCATGTTAGCAAGCAGGTAAGTGTGCAGTTGCTTACTATGTGCGTACTGAGCCTGAAACTAGCCACAGGGACAGACTTTACATTCAAAATGGCGATTGCATGATTCCGCAACGACACATACTATAACAAAACCTTTTCACTAGATTAGAACCTGACTAATGTGAAAACCACCACGATGACTATTTTTTAAAATTCTTTTCAGCCTGCTAATGTGGAACTTGATATAAATGTCTAAGTGAAATATCAGCCAGGGGCTAAACTGTTAACAAAACAGGAAGACTATGGGGGGTGTAAGTGACGGTATTGGCCAGATATCCCAAGAAATTCATTATTTAGCAATATCACCTCCAAGGTAAAAGCAATGAAAATTAAGATAATTGTTAGGATCAGCAACACATCAGACAAAGGGAAAATTAAAAATGAAGTAATCATTGTCCTTTTATAGAACATAATACAGGTATGGGATTTGTTTTCCGGAGACCCTTTATCCAGAAAGCTCCAAATTACAGAAAAGCTGCCTCCCATAGACTCCATTTTATTCAAGTAATGAGAATTTAAAAAAAAAAATTTTTCTCTATAATGATGAAACAGTACATTGTACTTGATCTAAAAATAAGATTATACTTTTTGCTTTACAATGGCATTTTCTAAACCCACCAGCCCAAAACCCAGTCTAATTTAATGTAGTCACCTCCTTATGGCTAAATTTCAACCCAGACAGACACATTCTTTGTAAGGCTACACATGTATTGTTATTGCTACTTTTTTATTACTCATCTTTCTATTCAGGCCTCTCGTATTCATATTCTCGTTCAAATGCATGGTTGCTAGGATAATTTGGACCATAGCAACTAGAAAATTTCAAACTGGAGAGCTGTATAAAAAGATAAATAACTCTAAAACCACAAATAATAAAAAATTAAAACCAATTGTCTCAGTATATCACTGTCTACATCACTAAAAGTGTATTCAAAGGTGAACACCCTCTTTAATCACTCTATCTAATTGTACAAGTTTTCCAAATTTTTGCTATGCCATTAATAGTCTTAGAGCTGGCCTGTGATAGCCTCAAATGTTTTTCCTCTTCAATTTTAGCAAAGGAATGACTGATTGTAGGGCAGCATGGAGAGGGTAGTAGGAAGTTGGGTAGTAATGTCATAAGAATTTGATGTTTTCAAACTAAATCGGGCAGACAGTGGGAACTAGGGGTTTTGCTAACCAATCAGATTGCTAACAAATCAAAGGAGATGGTGTTTTGATAAATTTGGACAAGGAATTCATGGACAAGAAAGGTTGTAAGTAGCGCATAGCAGGCTAATAAATACACAGATGGTCAGCAAGAATGACAGGGTCCACTGGGACCAGTAGTCCATTATGACCCTTGTAAGTCTACAAAAGATGCAAGGGTGTCCAAAACATCAAATCAGCAAGCATGCCAATTTTGACCCAGAGGGGTGACCTCTTAACTACCATATTAAAGGAGAAGGAAACCTTTTCGGCGCAAAACCCCTCCCCACTCTTCTTCCTGTATTTGGCAGCGCATGCGAAGTAGGAGGCATTTGCCAGTTGGATCTACTGCGCATGTGCCGAAAGTCACAAAGAAATCAGAAACTTTGTGAAATTAGGGCACATGCATAGTAGATCCAACCGGCAAATGCCTCCTACTTCGCATGCGCTGCCAAACGCTGATCAGTACAGGAAGAAGAGTGCTCGGACGAAGATGGCGCCTGTGAACTCGGCAAGAGAGGACTTGCATGGAGGGGTGACTAACACGTTAGGGGCATTTGCCCGGGGGGAGGTAGGCCAGGGGAGCGGAGCTTTGCGCCGAAATGGTTTCCTTCTCCTTTAAGGGGCAGCAGCACAGATTGAAAACCTCTGCAATAAGTGAACTGTAATATGAGGAGAAGGTAAATTATGTTAAAACACATATTCACTGAAAACAAAATAATGGACAGTGAGAATCATCATGCTTTATACTGACATATAGGGGCAAATTCACTAAAGGGTCAATTTTTGACCGCTTAACCACACTCTGCTACACTTCACCAGGCGCAAATTCGTTTCTAAAATGCTAAGTTGCATCTCAGCAGCCGAACGATGGCAGATTTTTACAGTTGTGTGAGCATTTCATAGCGAATGTCCTGAGCGCTCTTGCGCTTACGTTAATTTGAATAGGGCAGGTATCTAAAAGTTGCATGGTGCAAATGCTTGAAGTGGCCACTTTTTCAAACACATGTCCAATGAGCCATAATAAAGACAGAAGAGATCCTCTAATGCCCTAGGCATGAGCCCACCCTTATATAAATGTGGCATGCCCCTAAAATTAGTTTAAAAAAATTATTCACACATAAAGCTTTAATAGTTCAGACTTATGAAGGCAATTCCGCTTTAAAAAAAAGAAAAGTCTCCAGCGTTTTTTACAACTTTAAAGCATTTTCGTCATACAGGATATGATGTCACTGACATTAGATTAAGGAGGATGTAGCTTCATTTTATTAGTTCATCTGGTCTGAGGTGGAGTAAACTCTGGCGAAAGAGGTAGCGTTCAGTAAACTTCCATTTTAGTGAATCTGTGGAGTAACGACTGCTCGCCAGAGCGAAAAGTCGGCTGGCGATAGAGTGAGAACGAATTGTCCTCTACAACTGTTACAACTGTCCTCTACAACATGCGGATGGCATTTCTGGCGAATTGTCGCTAGCGATGGCCACTTTCTCCCTTTAGTGAATCTGCCTCATAGGGGGAATTCACAAAAGTGTCGGGAACGAAAAAATGTCTTTAAAATGTCGTAGAAAGTGTCGTAGCAACAGCCGACAAATTCACAGAGCATTTCTCCGCCAATTTTCCGACATATGCGTCACTTTTGAATTAGTGTAGTTAAAAGTGGGCGTGGTTTTTTCAGCGCCACTTTTCCCGCCATTTTTATGAATTACTCGTAAACTCATTTTTTTTTACCGACAATTTTTCAGACACTTTAGGATCTCCAAAATGAAAATGTCAGACAAATTGTCGTTTAAAAAGTCTTGGTAAATGTCGTTTGTACGATGAAAAGATATACGAGATTTTAGAAAATTGTCAGACCTACGAGACATTCAGAGATGGTAACATCTGCCTTTGTGAATTTGCCGTTCATACGACATTTTACAAATTTGTCGACCGCCACTTCTGGGTTACTTTTTTTACCGACACTTTTGTGAATTCCCCCCATAGAGTTCATTTAGAAACACAAGTGCTAAATAGCTAAATAGCTAAGAGCTATAAAATTGTGCGCGGTAGACAAATATTTAACTCAGCCTTTGAGAGGAGGAATTACATTCATATAATCATTAGGCTAAAAAGTTACCATATACATCTCTTGGTGGGTTGTGGCTGTGGATAAGAAGGATCAATAAGTGATTGTGAATCTGGTTAAATGTGTTCTGAGACAGTTTGAAGAGGAAAGAAGTAGATTCATTTCCATGGACTACTACTCAAATATTGGCAGAAAAAAGGACTGTTTAATTAATAAATGTCAGCTATTTCAATAAGTATTCTACTATACATCATATATTAGCATTGCATATTATATTTGTCATAAATAAAAACGTTGTCGTCGACTGAGCCAAGGTAACCCCCGGCTGCTATTGCGCATGGTTTACCTGATTAAAATGAGGTGAGTGATCAGGAAGAGCAAGGAACATAAGGTGTCTGTGAGATAAAGGCGTATCTTAATGAACTTTGTAATATACACTTATCAGTCTTCTGTTTTCAACTCTGTACCACAACACTGACTGAAAACATCAGAGAAATGACATGGAGTGAGCATGCAGCCAGCCTGTCAGCTTCTCTTTGTGAATCTGCTGAACTCCGGGGTGTAAATGTTATATCCCTCTATCAGGAACTATATGTCTTTATGTTCTGACCAATGTGCCCTTTACTACCTTAAAGAACAACCTGTATTCGAAACTGAACATCAAGGTCAGACTGTGAGAAATTCTATAACTTGTGCACTATAGAAAGAAAAAGCAGACGTTCTGCTTAGCTGAAATGTTATATTATCCTTGACATATTAAATAATATTGGTGGACAAAAGCAGGGAGATGTACAGTATAACTGCTTTTTGCACCGTGTGATAGACAGGACCAGATTTACAGCCTGGCAAGTGCAGCCCCCTCCCCCCCATTGGGTGCTCATTGGCCACTGGGAACCGGAAGTGATTGGCTGCAAATCTTAAAAAATGTCTTAATAGTCAGATATTTAGGGGGTTATTTATCAAAGGTCGCGTTTGTGAGTTTTTTTCTACCTAGAATAAACTCACAGCTTGAATATTTACTTATTCATGAAAAAAACCAAATGTACAAAACTTGATTCAATGCAAATGAGCGAAAAAACAAATACCTCAAATTGATAGAGGTATAGGCTAAAAGGCCTCAAATACCTCGAATTGATTGAGTTATAGGTTAAAAAACCTCAAATACCTCTAATTGATCTAGTTCTAGGTTAAAAACCTCAAATACCTCTAATTGATCTAGTTATAGGTTAAAAAACTCAAATACCTCTAATTGATCTAGTTATAGGCTAAAAAACGTCGAATTGATCGAGTTACGGCTAAAAAAAACTCAAATTGATCGAGTTATAGGCTAAAAAACCTCAAATACCTTGAACTGATCTAGTTATAGGCTAAAAAACCTCGAATTAATCGAGTTATAGGCCAAAAATACTCAAATTGATCAAGTTATAGGCTAAAAAGCCTCAAATACTTCAAAATGCCCGAATTATAGGCTAAAAAACCTCAAATACCTCGAATTGATCTAGTTATAGGTTAGAAAACCTCAAATACCTTTAATTGATCTAGTTATAGGCTAAAAAAAACTCAAATTGATCGAGTTATAGGCTAAAAAAACCTCAAAATTGATCAAGTTATAGGCGAAAAAGCCTCAAATAGATTGAACTATAGGCTACAAAGCCTCAAATAGCACGATTGATCTAGTTATAGGCTAAAAACCTCAATTACCTCCAATTGATCGAGTTTTAGGTTAAATAAAAACCTCAAATACCTCGAATTGATCAAGTTTTCGAGCACAACCCACCATAAAAAAAAATCATGAAGGCAAAAATCATCTTGAAATGGTTCATAGGATTTCTACATGACCTGACAGGTTTTAGCTGGAGTATTTTCGGATTCAGGCTTTTTGCAGCTTTGGGGCATAATAAATCTCAAAAAATGTGTTCTCTGCCTTACACTGGATATTTAAGGTGGCACAAAACTCAGAATGCAACTTGCACTGAGCATTTTATTATTCCAGTTAAAGGTCTATAGGGCCCATTTTGTTGTAAATACTGAAATATGAAATTGCTCTAGTACATTTCTGCAAACAAGGTCCCAGCAATTTTCCAGCACTAGGGTCATAGACATCCACATTTGTGCAGCCATTATTGATATAGCACTTGTGCCCAGTGGTACTAAATGATCTCTAATGTCTCTAGTACAACAGATATAAGGAATTGTTTACAACTTTTAGCACTTAAGTCATAGCCTTAGTGTACAAGCACTCAGAGCCTTTTGTCTGTTTCACATTACCTTCCTATCAGTAAATGACCTCTACTGAGTTTTCTTCATTTACTTGCACCTGGACCAGAAATAGATATTTGCCACTAGCCCAGTGTGCACCCCAGCCCAACACTAAAACTTGATGAAACACTGCACAATAGAAGGATGTGTATATCAACCTAAAGGTCATCATAAAGGTTACATCCAAATACTGATACATTGTAGATACATGAATTAAAGGAGAAATAAAGCCTAACTAAAGAAGAATTATAGAAATACTGTACATTATGTTTTGGGTGTCTGTCCAAGCCCAAGGCAACCACAGCCGTTTATCAGTGCAGATCTGTATCTCGAAAGATGCCCCAGTAGCTCCCCATCTTCTTTTCTGCTGATTCACTGCACATGCTCTGTGCTGCTGTCACTTACTGAGCTTAGAGACCCCACTCAATATACAGTACACATAAAACATAAATGTCACACTATAAGTCTGATTAGTAATTAATACAGATAATTACTACATGGCAGCACAGAAACCAGTGCAATTAGCATCAGAATTCAATAATCAGCCCTGTAGCATCTGCTTATATTACAGGCCAACCACATTTTCTGCTGGATAATTTGTGACAACCCATAAGCTTAGCTTCTCAACAGCTTCTCAGAGCCCACTCAGCATGTCAGTGTTACAGACACTTCCCAAGATGGTGACCCCCTGTGACAAGTTTGAAGTCCTGGATCATTGCTGCTATTGACAAGCTGAAACTTTAGGCCATATTCATTTTAAGGGTTTAGTTCTCCTTTAATGAGTGTTCTGCTCATTGAAGCTTAACTATTGCTAGCTGATCTTGCAGTAAGCCTGACCTGATGACAGCAGGTATCACATAATGTGCAAGTGCAGCTATTGGAAATGATCCTGCTGTACTTTGATTCATTGTTTGTCACATTCACTCTTGGCAGGTGTGTTCATAGTCAGGGCCAACATGTCATAACACCATGATTATGTGGATTATTGATCAATAAACAAATAAATCATAGGCTATTTCAGTTGTCTTTGAGCAGCAGTCCTGCTGTTCTCCATTTATCTAAAATGTGAAATTTCTCTATGGGGCCGATTCACTAACTTCGAGTGAAGGATTCGAAGTTAAAAAACTTCGAATTTCGAAGTTTTTTTGGGCTACTTCGACCATCGAATGGGCTACTTCGACCTTCGACTACGACTATCGAAGGATTCGAACTAAAAATCGTTCGACTATTCGACCATTCGATAGTCGAAGTACTGTCTCTTTAAAAAAAACTTCGACCCCCTAGTTCGGCAGATAAAAGCTACCGAAGTCAATGTTAGCATATGGGGAAGGTCCCCATAGGCTTGGCTAACTTTTTTTGATCGAAGGATATTCCTTCGATCGTTGGATTAAAATCCTTCGAATCGTTCGATTCGAAGGATTTAATCGTTCGATCGAATGAATAATCCTTCGATCGTTCGATCGAACTTTCTGCGCTAAATCCTTCGACTTCGATATTCGAAGTCGAAGGATTTCAATTCCTAGTCGAATATCGAGGGTTAATTAACCCTCGATATTCGACCCTTGGTGAATCGGCCCCTATGTGTCAGTGTACTTAAAGGACATGGAAAGTGTAAATGGCATTGGGATTGGTATGTTGTATGTTACTCCTATGCGAATGAATGAGGTTGTTCACCATTAAATTAACAGCATGATGCAGAGTGATATTCTGAGACAAGTTGCAGTTGGTTTGTTTTCATATTTTTTTTCATTATTTGTGGTTTTTGAGTTATTTAGCTTTTTTATTTGGCAGCTCTCCAGTTTGCAGTTTCAGCAATCTGGTCATTAAGGTCCAAATTACTTAACAACTGTGCACTGATTTGAATAAGAGACTTGAATATGAATAGGAGAGGCCTGAAAGAAAGATAAGTAATAAAAAGTAGCAATAACAATACATTTGTAGCCTTAAAGAGGTTGTTCGCATTTGAGTTACCTTTTAGTATGTTATAGAGAGTGATATTCTGAGATGCAACTGGTTTTCATTTTTTATTATTTGTGTTATTTTTGAGTTACTTAGCTTTTTATTCAGCAGCTCTCCAGTTTGCAGTGTCAGCAATCCTAATTCCCTATTTATCCTAGCAACCATGCATTGATTTGAAGAATGAGAATAAGGAATATTAATAGGGGAGGGTCCGCACAGAAAGATGAGAAATAAAAAGTAGCAATAACAATAAATGTGTTGCTTTAGAGATGATTTGTTTTTAGAGGGGGTCAGTGACCCCCTTTTAGAAGTTAGAAAGAGTCAAGAGAAGAAGGCAAATAAAAAAACCATAAACTCTAAAAAATGAATAATGAAGATCAATTGAAAAGTTATTGCCATTCTATATTAGGGATGCACCGAATCCACTATTTCGGCCGAACCCCCGAATCCTTCTCTAAAGATTCGGCCGAATACCGAAACAAATCCTAATTTGCATATGCAAATTAGGGGTAGGAAGGGGAAAACATTTTACTTCCTTGTTTTCTGACAAAAATCATGTGATTTCCCTCCCCACCCCTAATTTGCATATGCAAATTAGGATTCGGTTCGGCCGGGTAGAAGGATTTGGCTGAATCCGAATCCTGCTGAAAAAGGCCGAATCCTGGCCGAATCCCGAACCGAATCCTGGATTTGGTGCATCCCTATTCTATATACTAAAACTACATTCTACTTACTAAAAGTTAACCTGAAGGTGAGCCACCCCTTTAAAGAGCATTTATTTTTTTTAGATGGGGTTCGTGACTGGAAAAGATGGAATGAGTCAGAAGAAGGCAAATAACTCAAAAACTATAAAAAAAAAAAAAGAAAAAAAAGAAAAAATGAAGACCAACTGAAGAATTGCTTAGAATTGACCAAGTTGGCTCAAAGGTGAACCACACCTTTAAGACATTTCTGGTGCTCAAGATTTATTAAAGTTTTGCTAGAGCCACATCCAGAAACACAGAAACATTACTAACAATTATTCAATGCCTGGGTGCTGGTTACAGGAATGATAGATATCTGTAGTATAAATAAAACCGCACAACACAGGACTTATAAGTGAAAAAAAACTTGTTTAATTTATTCCTTCAACATTTCGGCTACTTACTCAAGCCGTCTTCCTGAGTAAGGAGCCGAAACGTTGAAGGAATAAATGAAACAAGTTTTTTTTCACTTATAAGTCCTGTGTTGTGCAGTTTTATTTATATAGAGCAAAGTATTGGGGGGGGGTACTGGTATAATCTATCAATATTTCCAATTAAATTAGCACAATTGGCCATTAACATGCAACCCAAAAATAAGAAAGCCCGTGCCCTTGTTGGATTGCCTGAAAGAGAAACTGGGTCAGGGGTGAAAGATTTTTTTATATAACCAGTTAAAAGAGCACAGCAGTTTTATAAAATTAATAGTTTACTTTGGAGCTGCAGTCACCCTGCACGTGGCATGATTCCAGGGTTCTAACAGTGATTGTGTCAATAATCACAGCAGACCAGCAGCAAAAGTATCACAGGGTAGCCTAACTTTATATGTGATTTAATCCCAACTCTGCAAATGTGAAAATGTAACTTGCATCTGATGTACTACCAAATGCACACACAGTTAACTTAAAGGGGAATCATCCCTTTAATCTAACCCTCTCTAGTACATGAATTTGCATCTAAGAGTAATAACACTACATATTTAAAAAAAAAAACAATCTATTGTTTATAAAGAACTTAATATATGTTTTATATATTGTTTTATAGCAAAGCCCTCACCTGTATTAGATTGATAGGTAATATACAGATGGTATTATTGTACTAAATGGGAGCAGTAGCATGAATGACATTCTGAGAAACAGAAACAGGAGTATGTAACAGATATATGTGGGAAAGAACTTTGAATTATACTCTTGGATAGAATAGGAGGAGCCACTAGTTTTCCTTTATAGGACTTGTAAAAGATACATGTGTAAAAGCGTAATTTTTTTGTGTTTCTTTAAAGGAGTGCTGCTAACATATTGCCCCTCATGATTATAATGGCTCATACATTAAAGGGGTTGTTCACCTTTGAGTTAACTTTAGTATTATGTAGAGAGTGATATTCTGAGACCATTTGCAATTCGTTTTCATTTTTTATTATTTGTGGTTTTTGAGTTATTTAGCTTTTTATTCAGCAGCTCTCCAGTTTGCAGCATCACCAATCTGGTTGCTAGGGTCCAAATGACCCTAGCAACCATGCATTGATTTGTATGAGAATATGGAATATTAATAGGGGAGGGTCGGAACAGAAAGCTTAGTAAATGTGTAGCTTTAGAGAGGATTTGTTTTTAGAAGCTAGAAAGAGCTAGAAAGAGTCAGAAGGTGGCAAATAATTTAAAAAAACTATAGTAAATAAATAATGAAGACCAAATGAAAGGTTGTTTAGAATTGGCCATTCTGTAACATACTAAGGGTCAGGCCACACAGGGCGTTTTGGGGAGACTTGGTCGCCTGGCGACTAATCGGCTAGTTTTTGCGGCGACCAATCTCACCAAACGCCTTCCCTGACTCCTCGTGAGGCAACTTCGGAAAACGAACAGCCGCGTGTGATTAGCGCTGGCGTAGAGACAAGTAGGAAGGCGTTTGGGGAGATTGGTCACCGCAAAAACGAGGCGATTACTCGCCAGGTGATCAAATCTCCCCAAAATGCCCTATGTGGACTTACCCTAAAAGTTAACTTGAAGGTGAACCATCCCTTTAAAGATAATTTTTCTTTTTTTCACTCATTTTTTTCATTCACACGCAAAGTGGCAAAAAAGGTCATTTCTTTGTTTGCACTTAAAAATATCCACAAGACTCTGTGCTCTGTTTCAAACCTCTAGAATGTACCTATCAAGCTTACTCTGCACCAAAAACAGACACACACACTTTTCATTGCAGAAAGCAGGATGAGTCCAGTGGAAGCAGGGCATGATTACCTGTAATGGCTTGCCTGTAAATGTGAAATATCTAATCAATCACAATTCCATCCTCTGACATCACCCTCCATTTACATCACCACTCACCTTCAGGGCCACCATCAGAAATTGCAGGGCCCCATATGAAAAAATTTCCTGGGCCCCCTGGGCTCCGCCCACCACAAGCCCTACCTACAGGTCCGCCCTCCCCACCACACACTAAAAAAAAAAAAAAACATTGGTGTCTATGGTTCCCACATTAAAAAAAAACATTTGTGGTCAGGGCCCTCATTAAAGGAGAAGGAAAGGAAAAAATAAATACTTCCTTCACCTCATTCTCCTTAAGGCACATGTGCGAAAAAAAAGTTTGTTGACCCCTAGAGCACGTCACTACTGACATAGCGCTCATTAGGAATCAGCACGAGCAGCTCAGTAGTGGCAGCAAGAAGACAACGATTATCATGAACGCGCACAACAAATAGGAGCGCTCCTTCAGTATGTATTTTCATTGTATAAAAAATCTTTCCAGCGTTAAATACATATAAAGCTATTTAATAATCACTGAATTTGTGCCTCACCGTAGCCTACTAAGTATTCATTTTTTCGCAGCGCACCGCAAGAGCTTGATGCTGTCTGTTGGCAGTACAAATTGTATTGAAACTTTACAGATCGAGCGTCTCCTACATTACTTGACGCTTAGCATATGATTGGGCAGGGGGCGTGTGCTTCAGGGTCAATGATGATACTCACATATGCAGATTAGCATGCGTGTCGTCAGGAACAAGAGAAAGGCAGCGCCCACAGTACTTGTGCAGTGGATCTAAATTATACACAGTGCACATCAAGGCTGCCTCTGGCAGCAGGAAAGAAGAAGACAGTGTTAGCGTGACATCACCCGAGTCCAATGCTGCAGTCTTCCTCTCAGCGCTGCTGCTTCCAGATTAGACCAGGGAGAAACCATGTAAAAGGCTACGGAAGTTCTATGTCCACAATACTTTGATTAGAGTCCTATCTATGGTTTCCTTTCCTTCTCTCCTTAAAAAATATTGGTGGCTAGTACCCCACATGGGGGGGAAAAAATGGTGGCCAGGCCCCCCCCACATTATAAAAAAATTGGGGCCCCCCTTAAACGTCCATGTAAAAAAACTTGCCCCCCCCCCCCAGAAGTTTAAAAAAAAAAAAATTGGTGCCCAGGGCCCCACCACACCACAGGGATCACAAAGGGTTACCTTTAGGGGGGGCCTGCCATGTTACACTTACTTCATTAGCAGAGCCTATCTGCTGTCAGTGAGCTGCCAACTACAGAAGGGAGCAAAGGTGGCTGCATCTTCTTCCAGTGACAGCATTTTCTTCCCTTACTGGTCAAAGAATTTCAAGTCCTGGTAAAGCTGCATGGTGATTGGATGAGCTGGAGTAGAAGTTCAAACCTCAGCTATCCAGTCCCTGAACAGCTCAACCCAGGACTTAAACTCAGTGACCAATAAGGGGAAGTAATGGACAGAAGATACCTCCCCTAGGCAGGCCTGTCCTTAAAAGGCTTAATCTATCAGGGTCAGAGTGAGGGAAGAATTTATAGGGTTCTACAAATTTACCACCAAGTAAATTGCCGGTAAATCTGCAATTCTAGCCCCAGCTGGTGACTTACCTGGCCAGGTGGCAACCCTACTTGTAGGTAACACCTCCTCAAGGGATCTATATGCCCCATGCTTTGCATCCCACTTTGAAAATGTAATTAATCAGTATTAAGACACAAATTGCAGGTATTAAAGATCATGGCTTGATTAAAGTACTCATTATCACATTGATGCAATTTTGCACACAGTTTTGTGCTTTACACTTGTACTTGGATTTATAAATAATATCTCAAAGCTTATCTGACATCAAAGTGACCACTGCCAAAAAAAGTGATGACACACTGTAACAGTAATTCATTTTTGCCACCAGTATTGCTAAGCAACTACTTGGCCTGCCTTACAAATATAATGCACTATTATTATTTTGGTTATTTACAAGCTACATAGTATTAGCAATCGTATGCCTACAATGCAACAAGTCATAAGACACACAGCATTTATACTTGTGATGTTTTGTCTTTCTATCAAAGAGCTTCTTGGAGACACAAAACTTTGTATAAAGAAAAGTTTTTAAAAAAAAAACAAAACAATAATATTGCCAGTATGCTGTGTTTGTGTTCATATAGATATTTACCCATTTTGAATAGGGATGCACCGAATCCACTATTTTGGATTCAGTTGTACCCCTGAATCCTTTGTGAAAGATTCGGCCCAATACCGGACCGAATTTGCATATGCTAATTAGGGGTGGGAAGGGGAAACATTTTTTACTTCCTTGTTTTGTGACAAAAAGTCACATGATTTTCCTCTCCGCCCCTTTCCCCTTCAGATTTGGTTCGGCCGGGCAAAAGGATTTGGGCAAATCCCAAACCAAATCCTGGATTCGGTGCATCCCTAATTTTGAATTCTTAAACTGTACTTTATAGAAATATACAGTATATTCTTAATGGGGAAACCCTATTAATTAGGGGTTTATACCAACATACTGTATAGAATACCCGAGAGCCAAGAATATGCTATAAATTATATCTTTTTAAATGGCGCTTAGTGATTTCATCACTTATAAACAGTGCTTAGTGAAGAAATATGCATCACATGACTCAATGAAACTATATTATAAAATATAAGAAATATGTTGTAAGAAATAAGGGGATATTAAATGTAAACTCCGAGTTTCATGATCAGTATATGTTATCCTGCAGCTTCTTGCCTTTGGGCATGGTACCTTCTAATATTCTTATAATTTGCAATAGGGGTATTCCAGATATATAAATTAAGCGTGTGTATATTACATTTTTAAGGCCAAAGAAAACAGCTGTTAATTGAAAGGGTCAAAATATGCAGGCTGTGTGTCAGCCTAGGGTGTACCTTAGGTTTTCAAAGGTGCTGCACCTCAACCTGCCGTGCCTTCACCTCAAAATCATGTGCCCAATGAGAGTACAGCCAGTGGCATAAATACTATACACCGCCAGTCATGGGGGCCCATGGGATCGGGTACTGTATTGTACTGTAGTCTTCCCTCCTGCATTAAACTTTATCACCATCCACAAACTAGTAGTGGCGGGCAGGTAGGGTGGCCATCTCACCCTTTAAAACCGAACACCTATGGAATACACAGCCTGCATGGCTAATTAGAAATTCATTGAGATGCATGGCTGCACACAAATCAGTTGAGTCTGTAGCATGCATCTAAATGCTAATTAGCCATGCAAGCTGTGGATTCCATATGTGTTTGGTTTAAAAGGTGGCAACCCTACAGACAGGTGTTAATGGTCATAGGCAGGTGGTGCCCTCAGGAGACACTGTGCGGCCCAGGCCCCTTGGAGGATATTTTTGGGGGCTCACTTTCTAGTTATCCTACCGAATGCAGCATTTTGAGGTAAAAGACAAAATATGCACCAAAGGTTATGAGCTTGAGTCCAATGAGATTGCACGGCTGCTGGAGGAATGTGATGTCACTTGAAGGATGAACAATGAGATTTCTCATGTGTACGTCACATAGTATCACTGTAAATAGTAAGTGCTAGCAATGACACGGTTGGGTACAAAACAGGCCTAGGCTCTAGCCTCTCACAAGAAGTATGAAGTACACAGCAGGGGATTCACTCAAGAACAAGCCTAGGTTGTAGAAGGAAACTTTACAAAGCAAGCCTCGAATGGAGCTCATCGCGTGTGTAAGAGTATGAGGGGCACCTGAGGAGTGTGTGCGAATATAAGGACAGACAACACACCAGACAAGCCACAGAGAAAAGGCAGCAGCGAGTAGGATTCTCAGTTTTTTCACTGGCGCCGATAAGTATATACAATATTAGTGACGCAACTTTGCCCTGCTTATCACTTGCCGCCTCCTTGTACTTTGTTGGCGCCTTCATGCACTCGCGTCCCTCACCTCATCCTACTACTGTACATTTCTCCTTATTTAATCCCAGTCCCCTCTTTTTCACCTTGCCGGTCCCTCCCTGCTACTCACAAGCATCCTGTGTGTAATACCCGACTCCCCCGCCCGTACCAAGACACCTCTAACACTATCCCTAATGAGTGCCTCAACTCTCAACCCCTCACTGAACAATGTATAAACCCACCGGTGAATTCAACTGGCCCTTTCCTAGTCTCCCGCTCCCCCTTCTCACAGGCCAATCACCCCCGCCCCAATATCTGCTCTCTACACATCATCATCATCATCAGGCGAGCCTCCTCACGCGTCCTCTGTCCCTGACTGTGTGTGGCTGCGAGCGGCAGTGACTCCTCCCCTGGGCGGGGCTACATACTAGCAGACACTTGCCAGTCCGGGCTGGGTTGGGGAGGAGACGTACAGCCAGGCTGCTGAGAGAAGTCACGCTGCTGCTGCTACTGCTGTAAGATGTAACGGTGCTCGGGCTGCGCTCGAATGACACGCGGAAGGGCTGGGAGTGGGACTTCTGCATCATGCACAGTCGCTGCGATTTTTATGGGGGGGGGGGTATACGGATACGGATACAACATGCACACTCTTTAAGATGTTTCAATGTTTCTAGCCAACGGCCCTCCAGCTGATTTGGAGCTACAACTCCCAGCACCCCGGGCTGGGAGTTGTGAGCCTCCTTCACACGGAGCAGCCTGAGTGGAGTTGCCTGGCTTGACTTGTATCGGCATGAAACTCCGGTTTTGTGCAACTGTATCTCGCAGCATCCGACTGCACACTCGGCTGCAACTTCCTTGTCTTACCCATTTTATTGGAGTAGCAAAGTGGCCGCTAGAGTTTGACCAGCTTCTTCTTTTCTCTTCCTTTCCCCACTTGTGGCTGAGAGAGATGTGTGCCATGATGTCAGGAACATGGGCTCGTCTCTATATATGGCTACAGTCTCTGTCATTTCCTCTGCTTAGGGCCCACACCCACCTCTGTGTCTCTCTCCCCTTCTTTCCTTTCACGCTCCATCCATCCTGCACTGCAATAGCTTTCACACAAGTCACTTTTTAGCTTTTATTTTTGCTCACTTTCATCATTTCCTCTTTCACTGTCACCTTCCTCATTTTGTTCATAAAAATTGCCTTTATGTGGCACCTCTGTGTGTGTGGCAATTACTTTGTACTCTTCCTCCTCCCACCCTACCCTTCCTCTCACTCTGGGTATCTCTGCAACAATGACTTAATCAAATCTTTATTTATACCTAGATATTTATTCCTGATAGCCATTGAATATTTGATACAATACAGGGCTCTCTCCTTTCAGAAGCTATTATGCTGTCAAACTTGCATTGTGAAGCAGCTGTGCATGCTATTATGTAGTGTATAGAAAAAGGGAGAAAGTAATTCTCTTGTGCAATTACATTCTATTTATTTCATTTTTTCTCTCCGGCGGGTGAGGGATGCAAGTGATGCAACTCCTGTGTGACTTGAGATAAGCAGAGAAATATTGCACCAGCACACACAATGAAATTAGCAGTGCCAAATTAAAAGCAATCACTGCAGAGGGATTGCAAATGTTAATAAGCAATGAAAAATCACACATCTTGGAAACACTCTTTTAACTGAATGTAGGGCCTAGGATGGGGTTCCTGCAAACCTTTAATAATCTGTTAATAGATCTCTCCAACCGGGCAGCAAGTGTGACCCTCTAAAGGAGTTTTATGCCTCCCAAAGCACCACTGACTGCCACTTTTAATAGAAAGAAAACTATACTATAAAAAACATACTATAAAGCATACTATAGTGTCTCGGAGTATCACCTGAGATCAGGGTCATTGGTCATCTGTCATTTTAGTTATTTTTCTCAGTTTGGTGATGTTTTGTTTTATTCTTTGAATTATACGCTATTTTCAGACCGTGATACTGAATGTGCTGTCTATATGTTTTGCCATGGTGACATGCTAGTGTAATTCTGTCAGCAGGTTAGTGGTTTTATATGAACTCATTAGGTAATTCTTCTCTCCTTAGGTTTTGAAGATGGAAGTCCTGGATAAAGCAGTAAATGGCTATATTGATAACTTGCTTGGGCCTAAAGGTGAGCACTTGTGATTACTACTGTGTTTTTATGTGGCTCATTAGCAGTTTATGTAGCTTGTTGGCATTAAAGCGGCCATTTCCCTTAATTTATTTAATAGTAACTTAATATGATGTCGATTTTGGCACTTCAAGGCATTTTTGACAATAGGACCATTTCACAAAAATTGCACCTTTTTAAATATATTTTTTTCCAAAGCGATCACTTACCCAGTCAATAGTATCATCCTTTTCTTACTAGATGGTCTCAGGAAGAGTCAAGGCACCATGATCTTATCCTGCTTCACATGTCCCAGTTCTTAACTAATTTGCCTGGTACTCATTACATTGCAGGCAATATAATTAATAATCTGCAAACAAGCATGGAAACGACAGGGCATGCACAGTTACTAGAATGAAGAATGTTTATGTCTTTAAGAATGGCTTGGATAATATCAAAGGCTATTGTGATACTAAACTCTATAGCTAGTATAGATATGGATATATATATACAGTATATATATATAATTTATGTGAAAGTATGGAGGGGTGTGTGTATGGATACTGGGTTTTCATTTGGAGGGGTTGAACTTGATGGACTTTGTCTTTTTTCAACCGGATTTAACTATGTAACTATAACTATGTAAGGTGGAAAATGTAGGGCAGCAGAATGTCAGTGACCTTATTCTTATATGGGGCACATCCTTATCCTTTGGCTGGCTATGAACTCTATTGGAAAATTAATATTTTTTTAAAGGTGCAATTTTTGTTAAATGGTCTCTGTTTCTGTAATGTCTTGAGCTAAACAGGGAAATTAAAGCTATTCCATGTTTGTTCCTTGTGAGGTAATTTTCTCTACCTCATTTATCTTAAATTAAATCCACAGACAAAAACTATGTTCAGCACATACCTTATTCATTAAAATCCTGTTGAAATGGGTGTATATTGCCCCTTTAAGCATTAAAAATAAGAATAAAGCTGTCCACTCCATACACATTAAGGGGGGTATCAAAGATGGAATGTTTACTTTTTTTTATACCTCAAATGAACTAGAATGACCTCATAAATCAAATGGTATATGATTCCAACGGAAACTTGAATGGAAAAAACTTGATTCTGTGAGTTTGAGACGCAAAACCCGAATTGCTGAAATTATTCAAGATGCAAAACCCACCAAAAAAAACTTGAAACATCATGCAGGCTGTTAACATCTTCAAATGGTTCAATGGACTCTGCCATTGACTCCTACATGATCTTGACAGGTTTTGGATGTCATATTTTCATATTCAAGCTATTTCCAGGGTCGGGTATAATAAAATAAGTTTTTTTTTGTTTTTTTTTTTGTTTTAGTTTTTTCTTTAACATGAAAATGTTAATTTTGAACAAAAAAATCAACTGGAAAATTAAGATTTTCTTGGAAAACACAAATCGAAACCTTAATAAATAACCCCCTAAAATGTCATGTTTGGCTACCTATGTGCAGGGCCAAGTTGGGCTGATTCAGTTATTTGGCCCCTGGATCATAACAGACTGCATCAAATTGTTATCTTTGGCCTCATTTCAGCCTTAATTGCGGCTGCATAAAAAGGGATGCAGTTGTTGCACCTATTGACACCATTCATTAAAAGTACCTGTTTCTAAATGTGCTCCCCGCATTTGCATATATTTGTACCAAGGGCAATTGGGTCAATCCTGATAAATCTTGCGCAAGTATACGTACTGATGCAGAAAATCCATGGAGCTACCACCAGTGCTTGGCCAGTGGTACACCATTCAGAAACAAGCTTGCGTCAGTGGGGGCACACACACACACACACACACACACACACACACACACACACACACACCCCCCCCCCCAGTGTGCCAGGGGACAAGAATACCTGATGATCTTTGTGTCTGATGGGATTGCATGGCTGCCTTTTTTCACCTGGAATGAAATGAGATGCTCCCCCTTTCAATTGCAATTACACTGGAATTGTGTGTGTGTGTGGGGGGGGGTTATTGCATTGTGGTTTTAAAAAACATGGTGAATTGTGTCCAATATTGCACTTGGCACACTTCACCGGCATTCATAAATGAGCCCTTTTATCTTTCATGCTTTTCTTGGTCACTTGAAGTTGATCTCTACTTGGAATTCTGCAATGCGTTTTGGATTGTCAAATTCCTATTAAATAATAAATTGGTTCTATACTTGGAAAATCTGTGTACTAGTATTTGCTTGGTGGGAGAAATATGGGGCCCTGGCACTGTCTTAAAAGCTTTCATCTCATGATTATTGCATCTTGAACAAAAGAAGAGAAGAATACTGCTAAATCTGATATTTTAATATATGCTAATAGGTTTCAATGTTGGAAGTTGATTATTACTCTTGTTTTTATCTCAAAATGGAAAAAGCACTTAAATCAAGCATTAAACTATACATATCACAAGGGAAAAGTTACTGAAAAACACACATTAAAGGAAAACTAATTGTAGCTAATCTATAATACATGAGCATTTGGTTCTCATTAAATGACTAACCAGTGCTACTTGGAGATTCATATCAAGGTGTTCAAGCACCGCTGTTTGTGAGGAATTATTAAATATCTACCCACAACACTACTCTAGAGGCCCTTTTGGAACACTTGAGAACGTGGCTGACCTGTAGACCTTTCCATTTTGGGCCATACAATTTTTTTTAAACCTGTGTGCAGGTCAAAGTGGTTGACATGGCACTGTAAGTGCCACCGGCACTTTTAATACAGTGACAACCACTGTAGACTGCAGCACAGTTACCCAGCCATGTGGATTGTAAGCTTTACAGAGCAGGAATCTCCTTCTTCTTACATTTGATACTTAGCTCTTAATCTTTAGTTTGTAGCTTTACATGTATGGGATCCGTTTTTTTTTCCGGAAACCCGTTATCCACAAAGCTCCCATAGACTCCAATTTAAGAAAATAATTGTAATTTTTAAAAATAATTATCTTTGTCTGTAATAATAAAACTAACATATAATTATCGTTATTGGATACAAAATGATTCTATTGGATTTAACAAATTTTTATATGATTTTTAGAAGACTTAAGGTATGGGGGGATCCAAATTATAAAAAGACCCCTTAACCCAGGTTTCAAACATTCTGGATAACAGGTCCCATACTGCTCTTTGTATTTATTATTGCATCCTGTTTGTTTTATTAATTTGTTTTTCTGCTGTACAGCTCTACATGCATAATAAGTGTTATACAAATATACATCATGTGTGCCCCCCATGCACCAGGGAAATATCACAGTCAGTGGTCTATAGTTACTGATGCATTTGTCAGGATAACAGGAAGGCAGGCATATTTAATATTATCCTGAAGCATACACAGTGTCTAGTTATGCATATATTTGCAGCAGAATCAACCTTTATATCAGTGACAGCGATTCTCCCACAAGAACAGATGAACGTACAATAATTTATACTGCAGTGCACAGACCATTGGGTGTGTCTGCTACAAAGTTAGTGCAACCAAAAGTGTCCTTTTGTGCAATGCACTGTGACTGTGTAAGACATTCATCTGAATGTGTTTAATACAAGCTGTTGACTGGGTTTTGTACTAGCATCTACTGGGGGATCCCTATAAGTGTTCCTTACAATATATCCAATACTTTGGGACATTTTAATGTTCATAAATAGCAGCATGCACGTAATTGGTAATGCTATATAAAATTCGCCTATTGAGTATAACCCATGTAGAATATGAATACTATACTAAGCCCCTTTTATTTGACCAATGCCAAAGGTCTAGTCACAACCTCTTATTTATAATCCAGTCTCGTATTCAGATCAGTGCATGGTTGCTAGGGTAATTTGGACCAGATTGCTAAAATTGCAAACTGCAGATCTGTTACATGAAAAGCAAAATAACTCAAATTACAAATAATTAAAAAAATGAAAAAAAAAATCATTTGCAAATAGTCTCAGAATATCACTCTCTACATCGTAACTGTTAACTCAAAGGTGAACAACCCCTTTAAAGCTAGATGCACATAGGCAGATTAAAAGAACCAATTTTCAACCACAATAATCTTGTTTTCATGCGCTTTTAAAGGGGTTATTCACCTTTAAATTAACTTTGGTATTGGGTAGAGAGTCCAAATGGCCCTAGCAATCATTCACTGATTTGAATAAGAGACTTGAATATGAAAAGGGGAGGACCTGAATAGAAAGATGAGTAATAAAAAGTAGGAATAGCCATACATTTGTAGCCTTGCAGAGCATTTGTTTTGAGATGGGGTCAGTAGCCCTCATTTGAAAGCTGGAAAAAGTGAAGGCCAATTGAAAAGTTGCTTAGAATTAGCCATTCTATAAAATACTTAAAGTTAAGTTAAAAGGTGAACAACCCCTTAAATGCTTATACAGATATGCACATAAGCAAAGGAGAAGTATCCTCTATTGTATTTTCAGAAATGAAAATGTAAAATAAACTTCAGCATAATAAAATAAGATGTTTTCTAAATATAATAAATTAAAAGTTCTGAACAATTTCTGAAATGATCAAGTTTATCTTCACTATTCCTCTCTCAGCATCTGTTTCTCTCTATTCATACAGCAGTTGAGAGTCACTGACAGCTAGGTCCAATATATCTTTATGGGGGGGCTCCTTTTGCCTAGACGAAGAAGACCGTGACAATAAACTTGAATATTTAAGAAATGATGCAGAATATTTAAATGGTTATATTTAGAAAGTTTCTCATTTCTGTATGCTGAACTTATATTCCATTTTCATTTTCACGATAGTCCCCCTTAAATAATAAAAAGAGCATCTGTTTAGTAATAAAAGAGTATTCTATAAAAAGAGCTATTTATAAAAAATAAAGGGGTAGGCAATAATTAGTTTACATTACAAAGTCACGTGTTGGGGGAACAAAAATACAGGAAGGGACAATGAGCTTCCACCCTTGCATAATAAATAATGCACAGTGTATGCTTGCTGTTATGGGGTATTCAGTGTGATTTCAATCACGATCAGGGGGGCACAGGGGGTACAAGTGTACCAGGCCCGGGCCTGAAGAGGGGCCCGGCTATGCTGCACTTTCCGAAATAGCCGGGCCCCCCTTGACAGTGCCGAAGCTGTCCACTAGTTTCTAAGTAAACGGATGCTGAGGTGAGTCGGCTATGGTAAGTGGTCGCATGTGGCTGGTGAGCGGCTCCAGGAGGAGACTCAGAAAGTACCGTACAATGAGAAAGCACAAGAGTCGCAAAAACTACGGAAGCCGCCCTTGTGACAGCGGTACTTCCAGTTCCGCACCAGTTGCTATGGAGATGGGAGAGTTTACACAGCTGCGCTGAAGAGAGGAGCGTTCCCCGGGGCTGCGTTTAGGGACACAGCTGAACCCTGCTGCCCAACAACCAGTGGCCATTGGGAGACATGTACCTACACCAATATGTTAACATCGTTTTCATTATAATAACTTTCCGGTCAAAGTTTTTTTTTTTTTTTGCTTGAAAACTGCTGCTGCCCCTCCATTTTGGGACTCCTCCAATGCCAGGCTCAGCACTGTTTTACTTTGGTGCCGCCGTTCTTTCTGCTGCTGAGTCGCGTCCAATGAGCGAAGACCTCAGCGTGCACACCTGTGTCCGGCTTGTCCCATTTCTGTGTAAAAGCGGAATGTGAAGGCTCCGCCTCTGCTTTTTTTATGCCCTCCCTGGGCTCATCACTGGCCACCAATAAATGTAGCAGACTGTTCATTAAAAAATGAATAAAAATAAAAGCATTTGGAAAAAAAATGTCATTCTGTTATGTAACAAAAAGTAACTGCTAATGAATGTAGTTAATCCATTTAATAACTGAAATGGTCATTGTCTGTCTAATGTTTCTATCAAATTATAGCTTTTTTATTCTGTAACTCCCTGCACCTGATCATATGGAATTCGTGTAGATGAGAGACTTCCCCAATCCCACAACACTAGCTGTAACTCCCTGCACCCTATGATTTAGCATTCCTGCACATCAGTATGGCGTTCTCCAATCCCACAACATTGGCTGTGTTGTTTTTTCTGTTAACTCCCTGCATCCAATAATATGTTTTTTATTGTAGGTTGATATTGAAATGGAGAATAAGGATGTGTTTAAAGGAGATCTAAAGCCTAACTAAAGGAGTAGGTAGAAATGTCGTACACAGGGCCGCCATCAGGGGGGTACGGGGGGTACAAGTGTACCGGGCCTGAAGGGGGGCCTGGCTGTGCTGCACTTTCCGAAATAGCCGGGTCCCCCTGGCAGCGCCAAAGCCGTGCCGCTCTTCCGATGTCTTGAACACCAAATACGGAAGTGCCGAGAAGTCCAGAAGTGGCGAAAAGACCAGAAATCACGAAAGGAGGCGAAGTTGAAGTCCTGAAGCCACGAGTTCAATTCTACTGAACACCAATGTGGGGTTTTCTTTTTAAATCCCCTGGCCACCAATGTATTATCTTAATACTCTATAGGCCTGTCACCAAAGTTTTTTTTTTTTTTTTTTTTTTTTTTTTTTTTAAATATTCTCTGGGGCCCCAATTTTTTTTTAACTTATAAGGGGGCCCTGACCATCAAAAGATTTTTATAACTTGTGTGTGGGGGGGTTACCTTTTATAGCGCTGATGTCTGTGTGGTCTATTAACTGTCGTGTGGAGTGGGCGGGATCTGGGGTGGGGTTGGGCGGGATCTGGGGTTGGGCGGGCCCAGGGGCCCCAAAAATTTTGTTGTACGGGGCCCCATGATTTCTAATGGCGGCCCTGATCACGACACTATTTGCGTGGAGCTTGAATGTTCATGTGATTGTGCAGTTCTCCTCTAAAAGCTCTGGTTTCCTCCCACAGTCCTACTGGTATCTAAATTAACTTCTGGCATGCTTGGCCCTTGCATGTGATTTTCCACATAGACTGTATCTGTGGTAGTGCAGCTGATTTAGTGCACCCCAATATTTCAAACCCAGAAGTAACCATGGTTATCACTCTGTAAAATAGTATTACATTTTTTTTTAACAATTCATTTTCAGCACTGGATTGATTTGTTCCACAATGAAAAAAGGAATTGTGGGTATCATTTGACCAAGCATTGCATTTGTATCTGGGAGCAAGGATTTGGGTGGGTTATAGTGCTCAGCCCTACTGAATACTGGTGAATTGCTCAAAGCAGTGAAACACATTCTGACTAAGCGACACTGGTGTTCGCTCTTTGATAAATGTCAGCATTTGTTCAAAATCCTTTCCATGCTGTTACTAAGGGAAATTTGTGTGTAAAGAAAAGGGTGTAGTTCACAAATGTGTATTTTTCCAAAGGAAGCTAAACTCACACTCATGAGCTAAGAAAAAAACATGAAATCCCAAGCAGGAAACTTTGGTTACATTTTGTGTGAAATGTAATAATGTTTTTATTTTTAATATGCATCTATTTTTGAATATTTTGATTATGTAGATAGGGTAAGCTGCCTACAAGGAAAGTGGACAGATAAGGGATTGCTTACTTTTTATTAAGCTCATAAGGAGCCAGTCACAATGAACCTTCCTTGAATTTCTGGAGTTCCATCCTATAGGCATATATCCCAACAAGTGGCTGCCCAGAAACGGATAGTGGCTCTAGTAGAGGTTGTACGGTGCTGTCTAACCCCAGCAAGTCTACATATATACTTAATACATTGTAAGCTCTTTGGGACAGGGACCTCGTCACAGAGGTGTATTGAAACACCTAAGCACTTAAGGAAAGATATATATCTATTTTTATTGAATCCTTCTACTAGTAATACCATTGTTTGTGTATACGCCTTTGTAAAACACAGCGTACATTTCCAGTGCTATTGAATTCAATGTATATAAATACATTGTATATATTGTTTGGTCAAATTGTATCCCTAATGTATGATCATCAGTGTTTGTGCAACCACCTCCCCAGCAGGGGCAAAACCTATATTTATTGGATATTGCTACTTTTTATTACTCGTCTTTCTATTCAGGACCTCTCCTATATATTCTGTATTCCAGTCTCGTATTCAAATCAAATTATTGGTTTAGTAAATTTAGCCAAACTGTTTCAGGCTGATTGTCTAGAAATCAAATGAGTTTGTGTGTTGAGCCAAACTAAACTACATGGAAGTGGATGAATCTCAGTAGTAATAAGCATTAATGTTAAACCAATTGAGCACTGCCCCTCCTGTCAAATAATGATCACTGTAAGAGGGGCTTTGGATCATTGTCTCATAAGGGGTGTTAAAGGGGTTGTTCACCTTTGAAACACGTTTTCATTTGAGTTGTTTTCATATTGTTCTCCAGAAATAAAGACTTTCTCAATTGCTTTCCATTTTTAATTTTTTATTGTTTTTCCAAAATCTAAGTTTGAAGTTTAATGTCCCTCTCTCTGGTGTTTCAGTCCGGCAGCTCAGTTATTCTGTTGCAGATTATGCATGGTTTCAATTTTGCAATATTTAGTTGATTCATTTCTCAGCAGCATCTCTGGAGTATTAACAACTATTTTATCAATTCTAACAGCTGCACTTAAAGTGGACCTGTCATCCAGACACAAAAAGCTGTATAATAAAAGTCCTTTTCAAATTAACACAAAATTTAATTTCTATTTTTATTAAAGCATTTATAGCTGTTGTAAGCTCATTTAAAAATCTCAGCTGTCAATCAAATATTGTCTGACAATTGGGGATGGGCGAATTTGACCCGTTTCGCCAAAAATTCACCGCCGGCGAAATGTCCCGGACGCCCACTAAAGTCTATGTGCGTCAAAAAAAAGTAGTCTGCGGCATGGCACATGCGGCGCTTCGTTTGTTGCATGGTGAAATTGTTTTGTCTTTATTTTGACGCACAACACCATACAAGTCTATGGGCGTCATTTTTTCGGCGAAAAAATTCGCCCATCCCTACTGACGATTACTTTCACTTTCCATTCAGCATTAAGAAAAAATGAATGCATGCATATTTTTAGGGTAAGGGCACACCTGGCGATTCGGGAAGATTTAGTCGCCTGTCGACTAATCGCCTCTTCTTTGGGGTGACTAATCTCCCCCAACGGCTTCCCCCTGACTTGTGCTGGCTAGTTGCCCAAAGTTTCCTCGTGAGGCAACTTGGGTCAACTTCGGAAAACGAAGCACCACATGTGCCATGCCGCAGACTACTTTTCATTATAGCCGGCGCAAGACAGGGGGAAGCCGTTGGGGGAGATTAGTCGACCCAAAGAAGAGTCGATTAGTCGCCAGGCGACTAAATCTCCCCGAATCACCAGGTGTGCCCTACCAGAACCCCTTAACTTTATATCCCTTTTAATATAAATGATATCTTAGTTTCACCACCTGTGTATCCCTTAATTGTTTAATCCTGCTTATGTTTGTTTATTTTCTCTCTGCGTCACTCTTCAGATCCCAGAGTAAGGGGATGGCTTCTCCTGGATAATTACGTTCCTACCATTTTCTTCACTGCCCTGTATTTATTTATTGTATGGCAAGGACCCAAGTATATGCAGAATAGACAACCAGTGTCATGCAGGGGCATTCTAGTGGTGTATAACTTGGTGCTCACCCTTCTCTCCCTCTACATGTTTTATGAGGTAAGTAGTGTTATATTACTTTTTAATACCGTAATTGATGTGTATATTTTACAGTGAAAATGAGAGACTGAGGTGGCGCTTATACAGGCAGTCTATAGGTAACCATTAATGTTATAATGTTTTTTTTAAGTTGCTGTAATTGGTCTTATATTGTCTTTCTAGTCACAATGGATTCCATTCCGAAGTACGTAGGAACCTTTATTATGAATACTTTATATTTACAATAACAAAATTAATTTATGTTGTTTTCGTTTAGAGTTAATGCATTATATCCAGGAATTATTCCCATATATCCCATATTTTTGCTGGCATCTTATGCTTTCATAGACTACTATTTAGGAGAAGCAGAAGGTACTCTGCTAATTATCCAGTTCTATGTTCATGTTTTTTGTGTGATATATACGGTATATATATAATATGTCAATATTCTTAATTGCTGTCCAAAGTTTTCTAACTAGTGTTGCAGTTATTAACATCTGTTAAGAATAAATAATTTCTGTTAAGAATTCAGTTAAACTTCTAATTTTCACATACTACCATTTGAAGAGTTAACAAATTTGGCCCCAAATATCACTGGTATTCATACAATCCAGCTTGAAAAGGCATCTGAATTCTTCCTTTGGACACACACTGTTCTTTGTTTGGAAATCATGTGAAACACAATACTTAATCAGCTTTGCAGTACATAGTGTATTCCTAATGGCAGCCTATGATATCACAAATATGTAAGCAGGAATTTGAAAAGGATAGTATAATAGTACAGACAGTTGTGCTCAGACTTTGTTTTATTGAGTATGGGTTAATATATTATTAACAGTGGCGTAACTACAATAGCAGACCACGTGGTCCGGGCCCCCTGTCCCCAGGCCCTCCTGCTACCTCTGGGTCTGCTGTTCTTCCCTCCCCGGGCCCTCTTCTATATTAAACTTTGCCGCCCGCCACAAAATAGTGGCAAGGCGTGAGCAGGCCATTTGGTGGGGGGGGAGGTGCCCCAAGGAGGCACTATACACGTTGGGCCCCTCAGAAGATTTTTTTGCAGGGCTGGGGGCCTAATAGTTTCTAGTTACGACAAATGGCCTTCTCACGCCTTGCCACTATTTTGTGGTCAGCGGCAAAGTTTAATATAGAAGAGTGATTGGGTAGGGAGGACTATAAGAATGTAATTTATAGAGGTGACATTTGGCAATGCTTTACAGATATTATCCATAATTTGCATCAGTCCCTGCCCTTATGTCTTTTGAAGTATATGAAGTTTTATCCGGAAACCCATTATCCAGAAAGCTACAAATTAATGAAAGGTCATATTCCATAGTCCTTTTTTTTTTTTAACCAATTTTTAATTGTCTTTTTTAAAAATTATTTTGCTAACATAAAAAAATTCTTGTACTTGATCCTAACTAAGCTGTATGAATCCATATTGGTGGCCAAAAAAACCTGTTGGGTTTATTTAATGTTTAAATAATGTTTAGCAGGCTTAAATTAAGTATGTTGATCCATTATCTGGACAACCTGGGACCCTAGCATTCCAAACACTAGTTCCTATATAGCTATAGATATAGATAGATAGATATAGAGATAGATAGAAATAGATAGAGATATAGATAGATAGATAGAGATAGATAGATAGAGATATAGAGATAGATAGAGATATAGAGATAGATAGAGATATAGATATAGAGATATACATACACATGTTCAACCTTTTCTGTCTATATAAAACATGCCTATCTGCTAGTTGCTCCAGAGGGAAAAATTTCCATCCCGACTCCAGCATGGAGTCCATGGACCAGACCAGTCCATGGATCATGTTCAAGAACTGTTTAAAATACCCCTTTTTTCTCATTTGCTAAATAGCCATCCAATACCTTCTTGAAGCTATCTAATGTATCAGCCAGTACAGGGAGAGAATTCCACATCTTCTCAAATTTCACTGTAAAAAACCCTATCTGAATATTGAGATGGAACCTCCTTTCTTCTAGTGAAAAAATGGACACCCGAGAATGATCAACTGGTAAAGAAAGTATTACAGGGGATTATTATATGATTCCCTTATATAGTTATGATATCTCCCCTCATATCTCCGCTTTAGCACCTCTCCTTTATCGTAAACAAACCCAACTTGCCAATTTTTTTTCATAACTGAGACTTTCCATAACTTTTACCAGCTTAGTTGCCATTCTTTGGACTCTCCCTACTTCAGTTATATCTGGTGTGAGTGCTGGAGACCAAAACTGCATGGCCTCTTCTAGAAGGGGCCTTACTAGTGCTCTGCACAATGGAAGAATAAACCCCTCCTCCTGTGAATCAATGCCCCTTTTAATACAGCGCAATACCTTATTTGCCCTTGATACTGGTGACTGGCATTGCTTGCTACAGCCAAGTTTATTATCTACAAGGACTCCCAAGGTCCTTTACCATTATGGATTTGCTTAGTGCAGTCCTATTAAGGGTATAAGTGGCTTGCATATTTTTACTTAGGTGCATGACTTTACATTTATCAACATTGAATCACATCTGCCACTTAGCCTTCCAGATTGCCAATTTGTCAAAATCCTGCTAAAAGGATGCCGCATCCTAGATGGATTAATTGGGCTGAATAGCTTTGTGTTACCGGCAAACACTAATACATTGTCTACAATACCCTCCCCTAAGTCAATAATAAACCATTTAAATAAAAGGTATTGGAGATATTGTGTACCTCTATTACTTAAATGAATTTTGCACAAGTGCAAAAACAGTAGCGCTTTGAAAGTAAGCTCCAGTCACTTTATTATTGATGAATTTAAAAATACCTGATTATGTATAAATACTTATGAATTGGATCTCCCCTTTTTAAGCATAGCTGGATAACCGTTGATTGGTACATTGTATAGTTCAGCTACAAAACCCAAATAGGAACGTGGTTAGTGTTATTTATATTGGATTTTAACTGTCTTTGTTTGTAAATGAGTGGAGTGGTTTCTTATTGTTGAGTATGATCTGGCCTTACCATTGTGTATTTTTCAGTCTTATTTTGTTTAAATGTAAAGTAACCACACGAAGAGGGTTCACTAATTTATGATCTAGTCACCCCTGGTCTGGCCAATCCTATAAGAGGTGTTCACAAATAAAGCTGATTAATACAAAAGAACTGTGGTTCCAGAGAAGAAAAATTGGAGACTTTGACACAGAATATGCAATAATCCCAGCAGCATAGTATCTCCTGTTTAGTAGAGAGTCCCATGCAGTTAATTAATTGAGAATATGAGAGCCGGTCTCTTATTTTAAGTAGTTTAATTTGCTTATTAAAAGCTTTAACATAACCTGACATAGCTTGTCCTGCACTATTTAGGATCATATGATGATTTGGGGTTTTTCTAACAAGGAAACATCTTTCAGGGTCATTCCTCTCTAAATGTGAAATTATCTTGAAAATAGTAGAATGCCTGCTTGCTTTTCCAAGCAATAATGTTTGAAGTAATGAATTTATTATAGAATGCACAACATGGAAAACCTTAGCATGACTGCAACTCCTTAAAATGTGCAAAAGGGCCTTTCTGCCTTTGCTTTATTTTATCTGTTCATGAAGTGGAGCAGAATCAGAGCAGGCTCTATCCAATAAGTGGGCCTGCCAGGGAAATATAGTAGGCAGTTTTACAATGTACCATAGTTTAAATCCTTATAAATGCCAACTTTAGAAGACACCACCTCATTTTTGGTGTGTTGTTGGGGATTATTGGTACTTAGCAAGCTATACGTTTGTAAGACAAACAGCATATGTACCAGTTTCTCTCTGTTTGTTGTACTTGTAAAGGCGGGCACAGGATTAAGAAAAAAGTGAGTTAGATCTTAAAGTAAAGTACACTTGTTTAGCATTAATAAATATAAATGTGGTCAGCCAGTGCAGTGTGCCAGCCAGCGAATGAGGCCACTGAGCAGCCAAGCCGAACTCCGAAGTTAAACCTATCTGTTATTAGCAAACTTTGGCTTAGTGAATTTCCAGCAGACTTTGACATGGGGAATTAGTGGGATGAGCAGGACATGTGCACACAACGTGGGAGTTAACTGCTAAAAAAGCAGACAAAAACCTAATCTTACAAACCCATACAGTGACTCATACGGACTGGGACACACAAACTGGAAAACTCAAAGTCAAATTATTAAATGTGTTCACTGGCCTAGACAAATACTAGGAACACTTCCAAAACACATAGCAGTAGAGAATTCCGATACATTTATGTTTTGTAGGTCACTCTATGTCCCTGCTAGAATAGGACACATTCATTGGTCTGTGCTGCTATAAAAACAGAATTGGCTGCTTCTGTGTTCCCTCACTTGCCCTTCATAGGCCTACATTCCACAGAAAACAATGTGTCACTTGTACAATAAGGGTAATCAAAGTTTATTTACAAGAGATCAGTACATTTAAGGGGAACTCCAGCTTCCTAACCAACATTTGATAAAGAGGCCCACACAATACAGAAACCCCTAATGTACCCATGACAGTTACCTGTTTCTTCAAAAAATATGAATAAATGCCATTTTCTAAGCTGAAATACAGCTGTTTAACAGTTATTTTCTTTCTGCATCATTTGAAATCCTGGTAGGGAAGGAGGGACTAGAACACTGATGTCATACCTCCCAACATTTTGGAAGTAAAAAGAGGGACAAAACTTATTTTTCAGCACATAGGGAGGGACTTTCCAGTACAATTGAGGGACTGCGGGTTGAGCTGTCAAGAGGGACTGTCCCTCCGAAAAAGGGAGAGTTGGGAGGTATGTGATGTTACAAATTGTAACAACTTCTCCACAGCTTACAGACAGCATGCAGGAACTACATAACCCACAATGCATTGCACTGTGGTGTTCCTTTCCTTATTGAAATCACCTGTGCAGGGAATTGTGGAGTTTGGAGGATGCAGACTGAGGACAGATGGCTGTTGATACAAAGTAACAGTAGCCTTGGCGTAACTACAGAGGAAGCAGACCCTGCGACTGTTCAGTGGCGTCTAATTACGCCACTGAACAATAGTCAGCCAGCTCAGCAAAGTAGTCTTGAGAGATCAGCAGGAGAGCAGGGGACTAAGCTTAGGGAACTGTCAGAAATCATTAAAAATCATGAAAAGTCTGCATAGTTTTTAAATGATGTATATTGCAAAATTGCTTTTCAAAAAGCTTGTTATGTTTTTGTGGAGTTCCCCTTTAAGCATGTTTGCAGTGACATTGCAGTCTGGAAGGTCCTTAATAAATGTATGGAATGGATACTGGATACATCATTCAGCTAGTAGTGCAATATGACCATGCAAGTGCAATGCCAATTGTCAAAGCCCTCAGGACCAGAAAATGAGGACAAAGAAGTAAACAGAGCAGAGAGAGTTTGAAACTAAGACGTCAGAACAGTTGTAATCTGAAACAGAGGTGCAGGTCTAGGCAAGCAGAAATAAAGAATGATCAGAAACTGGCCATGAGTCAATAACTGCAATATCAGACAATTACAATGCACCCAGGAACTTGGCAAAGTGAGATCTAATATCAAGTATCAATCCCTGGCCTGGAAGGGCTTTTTATTTTGAATGTGGTGTAAAGTGTCTGAGCTATGGGTGCATTCCTACTGGCTCACATGCAGGCACTCTAAAGTCACTGGCAGAGATTGGTGCTACCTTACAGAAACACATCCTAACATTTTTATGTAATCTAATGACCCAATAAACACACGGAAACTTGGTTTTATGGCTAATCAGCTTTAGTATTATCACAGAAAAATGACAGCGAAAGGCAATCTAATGTCTATTAATTTTATTTTAGGGGCAAGAATAAAGGCTCTTACCCAGCAAAGCCAAAAAGATGCAATGCATAGTCAATCACTCTGCACACTACATCATTAACTGATTTTGTAAAATTGTATCTAAGCAATATAATATACTGTACAAAACTTATTTCTGAATGCTTTATGGACAAGCATTCAGAAATAAGTTTATACTATATTGCTTCAGATACAATTTTATTAAATCAGTTAATGATGTAGTGTGCAGAGTGATTTATTATGCATTGTATCTTTTTGGCTCTGCTGGGTAATAGCCTTTATTCTTGCCCCTAAAATTAAATTAATAGACTTTAGATTGCCTTTCACTAATTGTAATTTTTCTGAAGCATTTATCTTTGAAGCAATATACTATACTGTATAAACTTATTTCTGAATGCTTTGTGTCCATAAAGCATTCAGAAATACGTTTATACAGTACATTATATTGCTTTAAAGATACAATTTTACAAAATCAGGTAGATGTACAATATAGTATATACTAAACAAAATGGCACAACCGGGCTTATGATGTGCAGAGTGATTTACTATAGAGCTTTAGTAGGGGTATACAAAAATGGACAATCGTGTATACACAGATTTAGCTTTGGATGCCTATTATGTTTAGCAGCATATATGTGAATAAAGGCAGAATACATTTCCAGAGCAGGTTGTTGCCTAGTGCTACAATTATACATGTAGTGGAGTAGACACAAATGACATGCATTGTGGGATTACTGTGATTCACACTGTGACAGGTTAGTAATTATGGCACTAACGGGACTGTAATTAAATGTTCAGTGGCACCTGGTTGTGATCTGCTAAACACACCTTTGCTGCAGCTCGGAGTGGGCAAAAGGGCAGGCAGGGAATCTCTTGATATATAAACATCTGTCATTTTAAGCATTTCTATTGCAAGTTTAGTAGTTAAATTTTATTTTAAGGTGCACATGTTTAGGGCTTGTTTAGATTTGTATATTTGAAATTCCATAGAGATTTCATTCTACTGTTTTTGTGTACACATGCATTCGACTTCAGTTTTGTTTCTGCTACAGCTGTGCGTTGTATACAGTGGATTTCCACTGACATTAATTCCCTATATGTTCCATTTACAACCATGGCTATGCAAAAATGATAGTAAGGGAACCAGGTCTTCTATTAAAATTAGGCCCCTAGCAGGAACATTATTAAGGAATTTTGAATAGAATGGTAGTGTCCCAACTGAACCCTAAAATTATTCTGTGCACCCCTCCCTATTAATAACAGACTTGTTTTTTTTTGTTTTTTTTGATGTACCATTTGTGTATGTCCTTCTGTCCTCAAGGAGATGATTATGCCTGTGGAATTCTATAGCATATGTAACAACTGGAAAGGCAGCTGCAGTGTGCCTGGTCAGCAGTTCTAAACTGCTGCACCTGGTATCAATAAATAGCTGTAAGTGCCCATGTGAGCTGCCTACTGCGGGAGGAGAAGAACATTTAGGAAAAACAAATGTCAGTAATTTAGTTAGAGACCCCATTCAGCATTCACTTTCAGTTCAGATGGTGCTAATCAGGTATCTTTCAGAACAATTCCACTTCTATTATAGCATATTCTATTATTTCAAGCTGTATAATGAGGTTTTTACTTGAATACTGTAGTGCACACCTCCAGGGTTGTTCTTTAGAATTAACCCATCTTTGGAACACTTTTCTGAAGACTGTGCACCTTTTTACCAGTTTTCAGATTCCCCCAAACTTTATAGAGCATCAATGCCCTGTTACATGGTAAGTTTGGGTTGACTTTCCATTAAGTTCACCCCTTCTATGTGATCTTCAGCATCACACACATATTAAAACAAAAAAAAAAAAACCCAATATGATTGTTTTGCTACCAGTTTGGATGCATTCATTACAGAGAAAAGGAATACCAAACCAAACTGATATTAAACCATTGAATGCATAAGCCAGACCGCAATAAAGAATACAGTATATGAAATGTGCATCAATTATTAAAAGAAATACCTGCACATGCTGTCAATAAAATTATATTTTTGTTTCTTCAGCTTGTGACAGGCGTATGGGAAGGAGGTTACAACTTTTTCTGCCAAGATACCCACAGCGGAGGTGATGCTGACACGAAGGTAACCCTTCTGGAGTTCTAGTATTTTTCTGTGTTTCTCGGTTTAAGTTCATGTAGGGGCCACATCACTTAGGTATAGTTTTGGGGAAAAAAAACCTAGCCCCCTAGCTTTTTTGCCAGTGTAGAGACTGGGACATGGTGGGGCAGATTTGCTTTTGCAGAAAGCACAGTTGCACTCTCTGCAGAACCACCAGCCTTTAAATCTCTTTAGACTTCAGATGTGCAAATATATTTGTCCATTTTCATGTATGACTTACCTGTATGCAAGGTAGGAGTTATTGTATAATTGCATGCAAGTATGTCATTTTCATAGCGTTTCCTCATAGTGGAGTAGTCCTGAAATTACAACATTGTGCATATAATTGTATCTGATAAAATTTCATCAAGTATTGAGCTTTGGGTAAGATAAAAAAAAAAAAAAACCTTTTTGTATAAAATGTTGACTTTAAATAGGTTTTTTAATAATATAAATTATCAGTTTCTTCCTGTGCATTCTCACCAAAAACCTTGTCAAAACACATACAAACAGCCAAACCAATAGTTAGAGTGAATCATCCATGGAATGACTGAAATGTTCATGTTATCACCAGCATTTTTATACAGGGCTGGAATTTTTCCTGTAACACTATTCTATGCCTAGTAAGAAAGTGAATCCGTAATAACACAATGATCTGACACAATTGACCTATTAGCTTTGACCTATTATTCAGCGCTTTACAGAGAATATGTAATCACTCACACCAGTCTATGTCCTAGTAGAGTACAGTCTACTTTCCTTGCTTCTGACCTATAAACACAATTTAGGGTACATTTAAATACATGGTAACTTGCTATGACTGTATGTTTATAGATCTAGTGGTAACCAATGGTCATGGAGTGAACATACAAACTCCATGCAGATAGTGTCCCCAATAATGTTAAATAATAATTGTAGGAACTTCTACTCTCTTTCCACAGTTAATCAGTTTACTACAAAATGAATGAAATGATTGGCCACTAAAAAAGTGCAATACTAGATTTCAGCCATGTGTCCAGTATGCTACTTGCCAATTGCTCCGCAAATTTTATTATATTCCTCTTAGTGTGTTTTAGATTCTGTTCCAGGGTACAAGAATTAATACAATCCTATGCATTAAGAGTCATTTGTTTGCTATTGCGTCCAGCAATAGGAACGTTGTCTCTTCAGCTCTGTAAAATAATCAATGGAGATGCCATTCACATTTATTAATTTTGCAGATAATTCGGGTCCTGTGGTGGTACTACTTTTCTAAACTCATCGAATTTATGGACACTTTCTTCTTCATTCTGCGTAAGAACAACCACCAGATGACAGTCCTGCATGTCTACCACCATGCATCCATGCCCAACATTTGGTGGTTTGTCATGAACTGGGTTCCCTGCGGGCACTGTAAGTAAATAAAGGAAAGTTGAGAAGCCACTGTTCAGATGCCATTGCCTTTGTTCTAAGTGGGAGACTGACCATGAACTGAAGGGAAAGCCCTTGCTTCAATGAACAACACTACAAATGTTCACTACTTATAACAAGAGTATCCTGTAGCTGAAAATTCATAAAAATCCATTTTATTCAAGATAACATATTAAAAAAAAAACGATTTTACATACTGACCCTATGAAAAAGTCCACCTTACACGTTTTGAACCCTCCATTACATTGTCATAGGTGATTACTTTTACATATATATTTGAACACAAAAAATGATGGCAATGTGGAAATGCTAAGAGCCAGTACTAAGGGGCATATATGTCAAACATTTATGTTTCATGGTTAAATTTTTTTTGACTAATTGTCCTTGCAACTATCACAATTCAAATCAGTTAAAAAATTTTAAAAAAAGTGAAAATAAGATTTGAGAATTGTGATTTTTTTTCTAGATTTTTTAAAAAAAAAAAATGTATCCACATGCCAAAATTCAGAAGATATTAAAAAATTGTTTTGCCAAATACAATGTTGTTATGGATACCATAAATATGTCATTTAGGTATTGCAATATATTATTCATATAACAGATTACTTTTGAGATTATTCATATTTTTTTTTTATAATGCCACACACTGTGAATCTTAAACTCTGAATTACAAACAAAATGTTTTTTCTAAATAACCAGAGCAGAAGCTGCATCTATATATTGGAAGTAAGTGGGTTTTACATTATGCAGCTGAGAATATTGCAGTGTCCGTCTGTGCTTCACTGGCACCTGTAAGGCTCAGCAGTTAAACTCAAATAGGTCTTACATCTACTCCCTCATACAACTAATCTGTTAAAAAGAATGAATATATTTTCTGTGCTTTCCATTTATGTGCTATAACTATTAATTTTTTTTTTTTTTGCTCTCCCAGCCTACTTTGGTGCTACTCTCAACAGCTTTATTCATGTGCTGATGTACTCCTACTATGGACTCTCGGCTATTCCCGCCATTCGCCCATATCTGTGGTGGAAGAAATACATCACACAGTGCCAGCTGGTAAGGATCCCATTCATCCTTTCCTTGGCACACTGTAAAGCTGCCATTTTAGCATTATATACAATTGTCCAGTAAACAGTATGTCTCCATAAATATGAGAAATAATCTGGAAAGCAGTATTTGTTTTTATTTCAAGGGTACCATATAAACAGAGTAAGGTTTCTGTATTCTTCAGTGCATTATTGCTTCTTGTTTTGGGTATGGAGGTGTCACTACATTTTACAGGGGGTTATTTACATTTTACAGGGGTTAAGTCCGAATTTATCTCTATTTTCTGCTACAAACTCCGAACTCCAAATACTTTTTTTAGTATTTGCTTTGCGGGCAAAAAAAAAAAAATCAGATTTTCACGATTTTTTTTGGATTTTTCATCCGATTTCACGAATTTCACGTTTTTTTTTTTTTTTGGAATTTTCACCCGAAACTCCGGGGTATTGCGCGAAACCCAGCACACATCAAAAAATCAATGGTACTTTTCCCATTGACTTATATGCAACCTCAACAGGTCTGAGATGCCGGATTTTCAGATTCAGACTTTTCCATCCTCTGGGTTAACAAATTCTGAAAAATTTGTGATTTTTTTTTTTTTTTTTGGCCAATTTTCTTGATTTTTTTTGCATTCGGAGTTTAGTAAATAACCCCCACAGTGTCTCAAAATGACAATACATACTATGCCATTTACCTTAGTGTAGGGAACACTTGTATCCTGCAATATAACAGGCAGTTTCACCTTTGTTTTATTCATTTTTTATAGGTAGTGCTATTTAATTATATATTGACATTCAACAAATTGCAGATTGAATGATAAATGTTGAAACTTTAGGGGCTGATTTATTAATGCCCGAGCAATCTGTTACTGAAATTACATGTGAGTTTCTGAACCTAAAACCTGACAAAAGTTTGTATTTTATTTTTTTCAGGAATTATATGTGGTTTCAGTAACCAGTTAAATGAGGCGGGGTGGGAGCATTTATAAATCTTCCTCTTAGTGTTCCTATTCAATTGTCCATAATGGTTAAGCATTCTGCAATTATTCTCAAATATTGCCAAAAAAATTACTTCTTCTTGAATAATTTGGCATGGTATGTGGAATGTGCTCACGGTGTACATTTAGTAACACTTGCATTAAACAATGTTGGCCCAAAGAAGAGGGGAAAGGAATCCTGGCTAATATATAACCTAAGGCTTGCAATAAAAAAGTAAAGCATAATCAAACTAGCTGTAATTCCACTTTTTTGACAGAGATCCTATGCTTATTGCACAAGGCTGTCACAGCATTGGCAGAATAAATTAGTAGTGACGTAATGTGGAGGATTGAGACAAACTGCTTGCTGTAGTTTTGACAGGGTGCAATACCAACTCACTGGGGCTCATTTATAAACTGCTCAAGGCAGAATGACTCGTATAGTGAACATATTTGCCCCTGCGATTGTTTATAGTTATAAAGATGCACAATTGATATATCTAATGTGCAAGCATAATTAAGAATTTTTACTACTATGGTTGTCCTTAGCTTTTTTTTTTAATATCGCAAATAATGAACCGTTATGCGCAGGCTCTGTGTTCGTTACACTTCCTGGTGGAGGAAAAAAATATTCTCTAAACAGATTTCATAAACTGCAAATTTATATTCACAAAATGACCACAGACCCTATCTTTGTGCACATTGTATACACACAATGGCCAGGCTCATGCAAACACCCACCTCATTTGAGAATATTTGTGAACAATGCAAATTTCACTCTGATTCTGAAACACTCTCCCACTTTCTATACATTCCTATGGGATTTTTAGAAGTGTATTTATCAAGTGGTGCACTCTGTCTTTCACCCATTGATAAATACGATTCTAAAAATCCTATAGGCATCAACAGAATGTGGGAGAGTTTTTTGCAGTGAGTTCTAATATCACATTTTTATAAACCTGCCCCTAAATGTGAATAAATATGTGCTGCGCAAACCTTTTAAATGAATAAAATGAAGAGGAATTTATAGGTTAAATCTTATAAGCCTTAAGTAAATTAGAAATCCACATTTACCAGTGATTACGGTATATATATTTAGTTAACTCAGTCCGTTTGTTGGAAACTGTACAAATGAAGAATCATTTTATATAATTATGCTTTTGCAGTAGAATTGCTGTGTGAAGAGAAGGAAAATAATCATTATAAGGCAGGGACCCCCATATACAGAGGGTATGACAAAGAGCTCACTATGCCTCTTTCCGCTACTTACCCAGTGATTCTGTAAATTTAGCAGGGTTCAGAAGGACATTGAAAACAAACCATATTCCATTTGAACTGTTAATAAATATTAAAAGTAACACAATACCTTTTATTTTTTTAATCTAAAATAATTTTATTTATTGATTTTAACAGCTGGGTAAATCCTCCTAGCATAAATATAAATGCAAACAATTCATTTGTATGTGTTTACTGAATGATGCCTGTGCACTTCCTATGCAAATTTCCATGTGTTTTTTTTCTCCTGCAGACTCAGTTTGTCCTTACTATGACTCAGACTACCTGCGCAATGATTTGGCCTTGTAAATTCCCCATGGGCTGGCTGTACTTCCAGAATTCTTACATGATCTCCCTCATCATCCTGTTCACCAACTTCTACATAAAGGTAAATTATATTTGTAGTCGTTCATTGTTTTATGCAGAAACAAGCAGGGAAAACGCAGACTAACATTCCTGCCATCAAATTGCATTCATGACTAAAAGGCCCAGCATCACAAGTCGTGTGACTCATTTAAATGGTTTCATGTGCCAAAGTGATAAGACAACATCACATTGCTTTCTCACAGTTTGTGTCTGTGCTGCTAATTAATTTTTTTCTTAAAATAGCATTTTTTCCCCTTAAATGGGGATCTCCACAAAAACATAACTTGAGCTTTTTGAAAAGTAAACATAATTTTGGGGTTTCTGTGTTATGTGGGCCTCTTTATCAAATTTTGGTTTGGAAGCCGGAGTTCCCCTTTAAGTAGCTATAACTGGCAGAAAAGTTTGATGCCAGAATGGTATAAATAACTAACGTTGAGTCAATAGATCATTGAAGGATGCAGGTAATGATTTATTCGAATTGTTAAGAAGAATTACGTTCAGAGTAGATATGACAGCTGAACTGTCACAAATGTGCAAGCAAAGCAACCATATTTGTATGAGGTATTGTGCTCACACACAAACCAAGGACACACATACATGCTAGGATAAATCAGCCAGTGAATGGGCAGAACTGTGTCCACTACACCCACACTTACTGTTAGTTGCACCCTGCATGTTATCCTGCCATGTGAAGGGAAAAATAAGATGGAAAGAGGACGTTTTTCATAAATATATCACAATTGATATTCTGAAACAATTTGCAATTGTTTTTCATTTTTGATTATTTGTGGTTTTTTAATTATTTAGCTTTTTGTTCAGCAGCTCTCCAGTTTGAAATTGAGCAGCTATCTGGTTGCTATGGTCCAAATTACCTTAGCAACCAGTCAGTGGTTTAAATGAGAGACTTGAATATAAATATGAGAGGGCCTTATTAGAATAAGTAAATCAAAATTAACAATAAAATACAATTGTAAATTGTAGCCACACTGAACAGTATGGGCTGCCGGAATCAGTGGCACCTTTTGAAAGCTTGAAAGAGTTAGAAGAAGGCAAAATATATTTAAAATGTTTTAGAAATATAAGATGGAGACCAACTGAAAAGTTGCTAAGAATTGACCATTCTTAGTTAAATGTGAACTACCTCATTAAAGCTTAGTAAAGGAGACGTAAACCCTAAAAATGAATGGCTAAAAATGCCATGTTTTATATACTGAACTTATTGCACCAGCCTAAAGTTTCAGCTTGTCAATAGCAGCAATGATCCAGGACTTCAAACTTGTCACAGGGGGTCACCATCTTGGAAAGTGTCTGTGACACTCACACGCTCAGTGGGCTCTGAGCAGCTGTTGAGAAGCTAAGTTTAGGGGTAATTACAAATCATCAAGCAAAAAATTAGGTTGGCCTGTAATATAAGCTGATGCTACAGGGCTGATTATTAAATTCTGACGCTAGTTGCACTGGTTTTTGTGCTGCTATGTAGTAATTATTTGTAATAATTACCAATCCACCTTATATTATGACATGTCTATTCTATGTGTACTGTATATTGTGAGTGGGTCCCTAAGCTCAGTAAGTGACAGCAGCACAGAGCATGTGCAGTGAATCAGCAGAAAAGAAGATGCTACTGGGACAACTTCAGAGATACAGATCTTAACTGCTAAAGGGTTGTGGCTGCCTTGGGCTGGTACAGAAGCTCAAAAGTTAATGTACATTTCGAGCCTATTTCTTTAAATACACTTTAGTTCTCTTTTAAAGGAATAGTTCTGTGTAAAAATAAAAACTGGGTAAATAGATGTGTGCAAAATAAAAAATGTTAGCCAAAAATGTAATGTATAACGGCCGGAGTAACTGGATGTCTAACATAACAGCACTACTTCATGCTTTGCAACTCTTGGTTTCCACTGACTGGTTACCAGACAGTAACCAATCACTGACTTGGGGGGGGGGGGGGTGGCACATGGGTCATATCTGTTGCTTTTGAATCTGAGCTGAATGCTGAGGATTAATTGCAAACTCACTGAACAGTTATGTCCCATGTGCCCCCCCTTATAGTCGCTGACTGACACAGAGTTAGAGAGCTGAAAAGCAGGAAGTAGTGTTCTGTTATGTTAGACATCAGTCACTCCAGCCTTTATACATTACATTTTTGGCTAACTAACTATATTACAAACATGATTTATTTTGCACAGCCGATTATTTACCTAGTTTTTATTTTTACTCTGAACTGTTCCTTTAAGAAAGATAAAACTGATGTTTTGGTTGAGCTGTCATCCAAATCGTATCTTTTACCTTTAATGTGACCCTATGATATTGAAACATAGTGTTATACATTAATGTTTAAAGGATGATAACCGCCTGTGTATTCTGTGAAGTCAATGTTTGTTGGGGCATTTTTGCTACAGCAAGCCAGGATATGCCTTATATGAGTTTAATGAGTTTAATGAGTTCCCAGGCTATGGGTTACTATAGTCCATGATCACTAGGGACAAGTATGCCTTCATTTGTGATTTGTGCATCTCTTTGATTTCTCTTTGGAAAAATGAGGTAAAGATGTACTACTTGCTTTACTTGCTTATGGCTCTTTTATTTCAAGCTGATTGGCAAACACATTTGTTATAGTAATTAAACACTGTAATTTTACCCCCATGAGAATTGTAGAAAGACTTGGCACATGTTGTGACAGATGGGTTTATATCACTTATCTGCAGACTGACTGGAGGGATTAAAGGAGAAGGAAATGTCTGATCCGAGGGGGGTGCCAAATGTTAGGGCACCCCCCAAGGATTGTAATGACTAACCTGATGCCAAACCGCTATAATGGTCCATCTAAGGACAGTCTGTGCAGTATGTAGATGGTTTGGAAAAAGAGAGATTTAATATTAAAATCGTGTCCTTTATTGCTTATGTCTGGTAGTCGTATTCTTGTATCTTGGGTCTTTCTACCAATTTGCACTGATTTATGGCTACTAATCTTTCTAACACTACACACTAAGGTGAATGACCGCATATAGAAAGCTATAATTCACTATTCAAAGGTTGTGTGCTATGCCACAGTAAGACAAAAAAGCAGGTGAAAGGACAAGGATCAGTCAGGAATGAATGAACTGTAAAAACCTTTACTGGGCAGACTTTAAAGGGGAACTCCACAAAAACATAACTTGAGCTTTTTGAAAAGTAAACATAATTTCAAGCAACTTTGAAATATACATCAATGAAAAAATATAAAGATTTGTAATGGTTCCCTAAGCCTAGCCCCCTGCTCTCCTGCTGATGCTGAGCTGGCTGACTACTGTTACTTTGTATCAGCAGCCAGCTGTCCTTAGCCTGCATCCCCCAAACCCCACAATTCCCTGCACACGTGATTTCAATAAGGAACGGAACATCACAGTGTAATGCATTCTGGGTTATGTAGTTCCTGCACGCTGTCTGTAAAGCTGCCCATAGAGGCAAAGATACGATCGTACGAGTCATCGTAAGATAGGACTTTCCCATCTCCCGACCCACCACTAACCATTCAGATCAAAGTCTTACCAGTCAGATTAGTAAAAGAACAGATCAGCAATGTTCTGCCCCTGACAGCAATCGTACGATATCTATGTCCAACCAAAGCTAGTGACAGTCTCCCACTGAAAATCGTACGATCGGCAATACACGCAGAGATATTATCGGCAGCCGACAAATTTTCTAACCTGTCCGACAACGAAAAATGTCGGGACTCTCCACACACGTTCGGAAAATCGTACGAATCCTCGATTCGTACGATCAGATCTTTGCGTCTATGGCCAGCTTAAGCTGTGGAGAAGTTGTGGACAATTTGTAACATCAGTGTTTAGTCCCTCCTTCCCTGCCAGGATTTCAAATGATGCAGAAAGAGAAGAACTGTTAAACAGCTGAATTTCAGCATAGAAAATGGCATTTATTCATACTTTTTGAAGTAACAAGTAACTGTGATGGATATATTGGGGGTTTCTGTGTTATGTGTTGTGTTCCCCTTTAAAAAGTCAACAACCCGATCAGTGATTGTGTGTCTGAAAGACAGAGACCTCATTGTTACACCGCTATAGCAAAAAGTAGAACAGTGAGAGAAAAGAGAGTGTTTAAATGTAACACTTTGTTACCTTTGTTTAAAAAAACTATTATTAAATTACAGAAAAATAGATTAGGTTCAAGTTTCAGCTCTATATTTTGCATGTATTGTCTCATTGTTGGTGAATAATATATTTTTTTGCTTCTTTCTAAAGACCTACAAAAAGAAGACCTCTTCCCGAAGGAAAGAATACCAGAACGGATCAGCCAGTGCAGTGAACGGACACACAAACAGCTTTTCTTCTTTAGAGGACAATGTGAAGCAGCGGAAACAAAGGCAGGATTGAGAAGCAAACGTAGTCGCCACTTACAGAGAAACAACAATGTCAAGCGCAGAAAAATCATCTGGGTGCTGACGCCCACACGGCTACTGTAACTTTCCCTAATAAAAAATAATGTGATTAATGTAGGTTTTTACAGTTCCTGCCATGATACAAATGAAATAAGAGACATTAAAATAGGCTCTATCAGAACAGCAGCAGTTAATGTTTAGAAGAATACCTCCAGCCATTTTCTGTCTCTTTACCACCAAAGTAAAAAAAAAAAAATTTACATTTATGTTCACAAACAAATGTTAAACCACCAGCAAATATATATTTTGGTTTATGGCTAAAAGGCATTGGTTTGCCTTTTAATAATGTTTTTTTTTTTTTTAATATGATTACATTATGTGCAATGTATATTTGATTCATACTGTTTTTGTCAGTAAGAATACTGTTTTATTTTTGCCACCGTGCAGCCTCACTGACCCACGGGATATTTACTTTCTGAAAGCAGCTGATTAACATTAATCAAGGAATGCTTGTAAATAGATATGCCTACTGCCCAGCACTGTATCATGTGCCTGCAGAAGCCATAGGTGCTCCTATGCAGTAACAACCTGTTATAAGTGGCTCTGGTTCTACCAGATAGGTCTGATGATGAATTTGGGAAGAAATGCATCATTTACATCCTGTAAGTAACAGGAATATTACATTGCAGAGGATTTACTTGCATCACATGTACAAACCCTATTGTTTTATGGCCTTCTGAACATTAACTGTTGCTTATTCCCCCTGGGTGCCAGACAGGTCAGCAACATGTAATACCGCAGCACCATCTGACACTGAATGGGTTAACGATCCAGTGATTTTGACTTCACGTTGCTCATGCTGTAGACTGAAAAGTATTATTGTAGTTTCTAACACTGCTGTTGCCTTACTAGTTCATATTCTAGGTACTGAATAGCAATTTATGGTTTTCAAGAACTGTAATTTATTTTCTAATGCAGGGTATCCATCCATTTGTAGCTGTCATCTTCATTTATTAAAGTAACATGCCTTAATAATTCGATATGTAAAAAGCCAAAGCTTCATACAGGTTGGAAGATATCATCTGACTGCTCAACCTGAGGGCAGATTTTCATTAATTTGTGGTAGAATGACTGCAGACAGTTATTGGTCCTGCAGATAAAAGCTTTTGTTTTGTAAAAATGTCAGTGCATAATTTATCTGCCAACATTGGGATTAACTTGAAACATTTTGTTTAAGATATTTGGGTTCTCTGTATTGTCCATACTGTGTCTGTTAAATGGACTGTAAGTGAATTGCACTCAAGTGAAGCTTATGGCCTTAAACTTAACAATACATTTGTCAATGCGCACAAAGGGCATAGCAACAGGAGCCAGTAGTTAGTGTTAACCGTCGCATTACTGTTTGTTCAGTTTTACTAGTGCTGGACAGTTAATGCCACCAAATCGGCAGGAGAATCAAGCAATGAAGAACACCTAAATCAAACACTGCTGCCCTCTTAAAGTTGTCTGCATCATTCCCTGGGAAGACGTTATCTAGGTTCTCATCCCCAGCTGTATATGACATCAGACATTGGTCTTTGTTCAGTGAATAGCGTATTTGAGCATTTTTTTTTTAATGATTAATATGACTTTGACTGCAGGAAAGGATGACCGAATATTTCAGAACCACATGTCCCAATCCTTACCCTGAGAGACTGTTTTAACTGAAGCCAAGGAAATACGTTTTTCTGTTTTTTCTCTTCAGTTGCCTCGTACCCCACTGGCAAAATCATTTACATTGCACATAGAAAATGTGTCTGTTAATATATTAAAAACTAACAATTACAGTATTTGTATGTGAAGGTTGATTTTTTTTTATACGTTTGTGGCATAAACACCCTGCATAACTGAAGGAAAAAGATGACCATGGAAACCCACAAGGGCTGAAAGAGAGAGAAGTTATGTGGTACCCCACCAAACCCATAGCATAAAAACATTGTTGTGGCTACTAGGGATTATTTTAAACAGTCTAATTACATAGACTGCCATGCTGCTTCTACTCTAGGCCACACAAGATATGAGTGAAGTTTGATCCCTCAATGCACATATTCTGTACTTACACCCCACAAGAACAGGATAAAAGGGATTTAGCAAAGTATTTTGAATCCTGATATTAAACTTTTAAGACAAAGAAATCAAAACACCCCACCCCAACAGGTCCACAATATGTTTTGAGACGTTTATGGGGTTATGCAATAAAAGGCACTAAGTAGTAACCCATTGGATCCAATCATCAGGTAGAATTTACTGACCATCTGTTCAAAAGCAAACATTTTATTATTTGCTAGGGGTTACTGCTACTGGGCAAACTTAGTGCCTTTTATTAAATTTTGGGGGTTAGTCTCATACATGTCTTTAATATGCCATGTTAAAAAAGAGAATAGGGTGGGAAATATAGAAGGGGAAAACACGATGCAAGGTAGTAGCAAAACAGTTAGAATAAATATAAGAATAGAATGAGAAGACCAAAACAAAGTGAGATAGGTGAAGAGGAGAGCAAGAAAGTAAATTGGAAAATGGAATAGCTTTTAAAATGATAACAGAGCAGAGAGAGCTAGTAATCAAGGAACATAAGTGTAGATGGTAGAAAAGAAAACTAGAATAAAGGAAAACAGCTAAATGGAAGGAAGACATGGTACAGGGTGGTAGTAAAAAGAGAGAGACAATTATAAGAATTTGAATAAATATTTGTATCATATGTATTTTCCTTTATATAATGTGATGTCACTAACAGCACCCACTAAAATAGCAGGTTGGAAAGGGGTGGAATAGAAAGGCAAATTATTCCAATATAACACAAAGTATCCAAATTAAGACCGAATGCACAGTTATTGAGATTACATTGAACTTCTGAATACATCCCTACAGTAGCATATATTTTAATCCTTAGGCTTCTACACCTTGTGTTACAACCTGGAATTAAAATAGATTTCACTGGGGTTTTTACCATATAATTTACACAACCTTCTAAAAGGGACACTAAACCCTGCTGCACGGCACTGCTCAACCAAACTTTTGTTGCTGGACTACAAATTCCAGCAAATTTTAACATATTATCAAGGTTAAAGCATGCTGAGAGCTGTAGTTCAGGAACATCAGGATTGTATTCTTAAAGCAGCATTGCTTAATAAAAAATTTTCCCCCTCTCCAGGGCCCATGGCAGCACTAAAGGAAAACTAAACCCTACCTACTACCACCCCCCTGCATAGTTGATTAACCCTGAACGTGCACCTAACACAGTACTTATGTATCGGTGCAGAGTAACCGCAGTGGAGCTCATGGGCGCCATTTTCTGGTTCTTCGGTATTCTTCCTTAAAGATTATTGAGATAACTTTTAGTATGATGTAGAGAGGGATATTCTGAAAAAAATTACAATTGGTTTTCATTTTTTTATTAAGGTTTTTGAATTATTTAGCTTTTTATTAAGCAGCTCTTCAATTTGCATTTTAAGCAATCTGGTAGCTAGGATCCAAATTACCTTAGCAGCCATGGATTGATTTGAAAAGGACACTGGTATTTGAATAGGAAGATGAGTAATGAAAATTGGCAATAACAATACCTTTGAAGCCTTACAGAGCATTTGATTTTTAGGGGTCAGCAACGCCCATTTGAAAGCTGCAGTCAGAAGAAAAAGGCAGATAATTATAAATCTATTAAAAATAAATAATGAAAACCAACTGACAAGTTGCTTAGAATTGACCATTCAATTACATACTAGATGTTACCTTAAAGGTGAACCACCCCTTTAAGTAAACGCCATATTGGCGCATGCGCTGTTGAAGCAGTCTTCCAGTTCGTACCAACTGCGCATGTGCCAAAAGTCCCAGGAATTGCTGAAAGGAAAAAAGGACCCAAAGAAGAGCCAGAAGTTGGCGCCCATGAGCTCCACTGTTCTTACTCTGCACCGATACGTAAGTACTGTGTTGCAAATCAAATAGTAAAAACCCTAACATAAATCTAAAAAAAAGCTTATCTTTGAAGGAACAGAAATAGATGATGTACCTACGCTACAATGATTGGGAACGTTCAGAGCAATGTCCTGTTTTGTTACTGTAATGTAACTTATACTTATAGATGTACCAAAATGCACTGCCTTGATTATTAATTAGCTATTTATTAATTATTTTAAATCAGAATCCTGTAAAAAGTGTTGGGATTAAGCGGAGTTCCAAACTAAATACTGGATTTGGTGCATCCCTAATTTCCATGTGCATCAATAGAACATCACATGGGGAGGCCTATATATCAAAATTTGAATTTGTGTCATTTTAGAGGGTTTTTTTGTACTTTGAATAAACCCACACTTTAAAGGGGTGGTCCACTTTCAAGTTAACTTTTAGTATGTTATAGAATTGCCAATTATAGACAATTTTCAATTGGACTTCATTATTTTTTTTTATAGTTTTTTAAATATTTGCCTTCTGACTCTTTCCAGCTTTCAAATGGGGGTCACTGCCATATCTAAAAAACAAATGCTCTGAAGGCTACAAATGTATTGTGATTGTTACTTTTTATTACTCATCTTTCTATTCAGGCCTCTCCTATTCATATTCCAGTTACTTATTTAAACCAGTGTATGGCTGCTAGGGTAATTTGGGCCCTTGCAACCAGATTGCTGATGTTGCAAACTGGAGGGCTGCTGAATACAAAGCTAAATAACTCAAAAAAGCGCAAATAATAAAAAATGTAAACCCATTGCAAATTGTCTCAGAATATCACTCTAAATCATCCGAAAAGTTAATTTAAAGGTTAACAAATCCCTTTAAAAACTCAAATGTTTGCTTATTTATTTAAAAATCCAAATTTAAAAAAGACAATGAATGCAATCATGGAAATAAAACTAACATAACAGGGTTGCTTTAATGTTTAAATTAATAAAAACAAAGAAATAAAACTAGAATACCTCAAATTTGTGTTTCATTCAAACTCACATTGAATAAATAAAGTTTGCCTAATAAACGGCTCCCATTGACTACTACATGACCCTTAGATGCGGAAGTTTCAGTATCTAAAAAAGATGTCCCCTTATATATAGCAGAACCCTGATTTTGCAATATGAAGTGGGAGCTGACTGTGCAAATGTACATTGCCTACAGACAAGAATAGAGTAGTAGAAGCATCTGCTGAGAGAAGCAGCTCACAAACTTGTGTAGAGTATCACTGCAATACAGAGTCAAGTTCTGCACTAGAACATTATGTCCTTGGTACTTCAGGATTTGAGAAGATACAAAAGATAAAAGAGGTCATTTTTTTACTGCAATTCCAGTGTGCAAAGTGCAATTTAGAATGCTATTGCCATGTTTTTTACCCACGATGCAGCATTTTTTCCTATAATTGCAGACGCAGTTTTTCCCCCACAATGTAGCATTTTTTCCCATACTTTTTCTCCCTACAATTGCAGAGTAATTGCATCTGAGACTGATGTATTCTTCAACACAAGACACAATTGCACTGAAAATATTCTGATTCTGGATCTGTTCATGATTCTTTAGGAGCAAATGCACTGCGGTAATTGGCGCTAATTTTCGGACTGACCATACAGGCGATTAGACATAAGTATCTGTATTAAATGGCATTTTTTCTCACAACAACGTTACCGACTATCACAACACCACTTGCAGTTGTAAATGACTGCTAAAGTCTGATATATTGTCTGTGTTTATGTTTTATACCACCCTGAAAATGCTTCTTAATGTAATGGTTTTATTTTTTTTTTTTTATTATTCTGGTATATTAGCTCCACAGCTGCCTCTTTTTTTCCACTAGGGGCCAGATTTCTCACAGAAACCTGTGGAAACAAAAGTCGACATTTCAAAGACGCTTTTTTTTTTATTTGAAAATGCTGTCTTTACAAAGCAATACAAGTTCACGTAAACAGTTAACATTTAAAATAAATGTATAGTTTGCAGCAATGTTTTTGCCATTGAAGCAGAAAAGCATATTTATTGACTTTTTTTTTATTGCCTGAGCCAATTCCCTTTCTTGCTGTCATATAGTCTTCTATAATTAGCTTTGGGCTGCAGGTCAAAAATCCATTCCTGACAAACTATCTTATATTTCTCTGCATAAAATATAAAAAACTATTTGTCTATTTATACTGAAGGATAAATGAAATACAAGAAAAAGATTAAACAGGTCATCATGGTGTAACAGGCAAGAGGGGTGACTTCTGGTTGCAATCAATAATTTCCTAGCAGTTGTTGCGTGTACAAATCCCCAGTGCTTGAATTGGGTTGTGAAAGGCGGAGGGATGTTTAATGTGCCACGCCCATAATTATTGGCCACGCCCCTTTTAGTAAGCCTCAACCACCAATAGTTTTTTGCCATTTCCAAGTTTATTAAAAAAATGTTTTTAAAAATATTGCAAGAAATATAGAATCCACTATTATGTTTTAAGACTAAACAAAAGTATGACCCTTTAGCTACAGTCTGCAAGGATGTTTTTATTTGTAAACTGTCTACAGTTGTAAAGAAATCTTATTTTTTAGAATAAACACACTGGAAACAGAATTTTTTTTGCGTTTTACTTTAGTAAAAAGTAATTTTGCTGCAGCTCTATATGTATCATTACATATACATAGATAATTAAGACAAACAAAGGAATAGTTCAGTGTAAAAATTAAAACTGGGTTGTGTAAAATAAAAAAATGTTTTCAATAGTCATAAATGTAATGTATAAAGGCTGGAGTGATTCAATGTCTAATAGCCAGAACACTCCTTCCTGCTTTCCAGCTCTTGGTTTCCACTGATTGGTTACCAGGTAGTAACCAGTGACTTGAAGGGGAGGCACATGGGACATAACTTGCTTTTGAATCTAAGCTGAATGCCGAGGTTCAATTGCAAACTCACTGAACAGTTATGTACCATGTGGCCCCCTTAAATAAGCTACATTTACGGTAGATAAATTTAGAGTCTACAAACTTTAGCCACAATGTTTGATATTAGAAGATACAGGTTTTCGCCATGAGGAATTGTATTTGAAATCTTAAATTAAAATGAACCATTAGACTGAGAGTCCATAAACTTTAACCACAATGCCTGATATTAGACGATACAGGGTGTAGTCATAAGGAGTTCTATAATAAGGAAACCTAAATGAACACACTAGTCTAAAACCTGTATTAGAAATCTTAAATTAAAATGAACCTTTAGACAAAGAGTCCAAAAATGTAACAGCCACAATGCCTGATATTATAAGATACAGGGTTTAGACAAAGTATTCTATAAGGAAACTTTTTGCATTTGCAGAAGTATGAGAAGCCCTGGTTGTAAGCATGCACTTGCTGACATTTTCACTCAATTTAAGAAAAAAATCTTTTTTTGTTAATGACTGGCATTTCACCATTTTCTAAAGAAATACCTTTGAATGTCATATTGTTTACAGCATTTTCTGATTCTTTTTCATTGCCAGAACGTTTTGCATCCTGTGATGCTTGATGAAAATGCTGGTAAAGTGCCTCATAATTATTCCATACTGCCCTCAGAGAACGTGCACTTGAAATCCACTGTGTGCCTAAGATACGCCCTACTGCATTCAATTTAATGCTTAATTGGTGTGCAATATTTTCAATTTCTGTCTTGTTTTTTGGAGATGCATTGTAAACTGCATACAGCTTGTCAAAAAAAATTTCATATGACATATGGATGTCATTTGTGTAACAACATCATGTACAGCTAGTTCCAACCTATGGTTACTACAGTGCCACACAATTATATCTGGAAATTTGTCAGTGAGGAGCTTTGCATGCTTACCAAGCATATTAGATGCGCCATCACAGGCAAATGATAACCAGTTCCTCATCAAAAAGTTTTCGGTAAAACCATGCTTGTAAAGAATGCCAAGTAAAGTTTCCAGTATGGAAACTGCTGTAGTGTTTTCTAACTGAATAATATCAAAAAACATACTAGTAGTTTCTATAGAATTAGGAACTTTGAAACGTATACATATTACTAATGCTGTATGTTTGGATATTGTGGTTGATTCATCAATCATGAATCCTATTTTCTCATCATTATCTATAATATAACGCACCAATTTATATCTCATAACTTCAGAAATATGATTACAAATATTTGTACAAGAATGATTTGAATGTAGCTTTCTGAAGCTCTATTAAACTTTGGAGATCTGTTAGTGGACGGTTGTTTTTTGCAATCTGATAGGCTGTTCTGAATACTCTGCACGTTGTCTTGTAAAGATGAGTATGTGCATTTGCATTTAGATTTTGAAAAGTGTCCTTTATGGACAAAGAAACTATTTCACAAGCTTTGATATGTGCACTTGATAATCTATGACAAGAAATTTTTTTTCTGATAGACTGCTGTTTTTTTTCCTTAGTTGAGCCATATTCTTGAACACAGCCTTCTACCCATTCAGAAGCAAGTTTAAGACCCTGTGTTTTAGAGGGACCTAATCCACCAACAGATCTGCAAGTTAAACAGCCTAGGCCATTTTTGCCAATCACCAGCCATTTATAGGTTTTCAGTTTTGCATCCCATTGTTCTTTTGACAAGTAGGAAGGTAAATTTTCTAAGTGTAAATTTTCACAATCTTTGTCATTCGGTGTTGGAAGGACAATGCTAGCTTCATATTCTTCATCATCGATCAATATTATAGATTCTGATGTCACTTGTTCTTGTGAATCTAGTTTTTGTTTTTTGGCGATCCACTTATCCACCATTGCTGTGAAAAAGAGTGGAAAATCACCATAAGTATCTTATATGGATTTGAGATGGGAAGGCTAATCTACAAAAATGAATGTCAAAATGATACCTTTGTGGGTGATCAGGGTGATGAACTGTATCTTGAATCCAGCAGAGAGCACAGGGATGGAGGTGTAGCTTGCACAGATGTCTGGTCCACTTGCTGAAAAGTCAAAACCTTTGCTTCTTCACAGGCAGCCGCCAGATTGAAGATGTTGGAAAAAGATGATGATACTGTAAGGAAAGAAAGAAAAAGTTAAAAAAAATCATCAACCACAAAATATTTCTTCCCAGAGGCGAGACAGGATCCACTGAGGTTTAAAGCTGCCCATGGCACGGACCATTTGACTTACCTGAAGTCGTAAAATTCTTTGAAATCCACTGGTCTAGGTAACTAGCGGTGATTTTAGACCAGAGCAGAGAGCGCAGAGAAGGAGGTGTACATAGTTACATAGTTAAATTGGGTTGAAAAAGACAAAGTCCATCAAGTTCAACCCCTCCAAATGAAAACCCAGCATCCATACATACACCCCTCCCTACTTTTAATTAAATTCTATATACCCATATCTATACTAACTATAGAGCTTAGTATCACAATAGCCTTTGATATTATGTCTGTCCAAAAAATCATCCAAGCCATTCTTAAAGGCATTAACTGAATCAGCCATCACAACATCACCCGGCAGTGCATTCCACAACCTCACTGGCCTGACTGTGAAGAACCCCCTACGTTGCTTCAAATTAAAGTTCTTTTCTTCTAGTCTAAAGGGGTGGCCTCTGGTACGGTGAGCCACTTTATGGGTAAAAAGGTCCCCTGCCATTTGTCTATAATGTCCTCTAATGTACTTGTAAAGTGTAATCATGTCCCCTCGCAAGCGCCTTTTTTCCAGAGAAAACAACCCCACCCTTGACAGTCTACCCTCATAATTTAAGTCTTCCGTCCCTCTAATCAATTTAGTTGCACGTCTCTGCACTCTCTCCAGCTCATTTATATCCCTCTTAAGAACTGGAGTCCAAAACTGCACTGCATACTCCAGATGAGGCCTCACCAGGGACCGATAAAGAGGCATAATTATGTTTTCATCCCTTGAGTTAATGCCCTTTTTTATGCAAGACAGAACATTATTTGCTTTAGTAGCCACAGAATGACACTGCCCAGAATTAGACAACGTGTTATCTACAAAGACCCCTAGATCCTTCTCATTTAGGGAAACTCCCAACACACTGCCATTTAGTGTATAACTTGCATTTATATTATTTTTGCCAAAGTGCATAACCTTGCATTTATCAACATTGAACCTCATTTTCCAGTTTTCTGCCCAGTTTTCCAGTTTAGACAAATCACTCTGCAAAGTGGCAGCATCCTGCATGGAACCTATAGTTCTGCACAATTTAGTATCATCTGCAAAAATAGAAACAGTACTTTCAATGCCCACCTCCAGGTCATTAATAAACAAGTTGAAAAGCAAGGGACCTAGTACAGAGCCCTGCGATACTCCAATAACAACACTGGTCCAATTAGAAAATGTTCCATTTACCACCACTCTTTGTAGTCTATCTTTTAGCCAGTTCTCTATCCAGGTACAAATACTATGTTCCAGGCCAACATTCCTTAATTTAACCAGTAACCTTTTGTGTGTAAGTAAATCACATCCACTGCCATCCCAGAATTGAGATCTCTACTTACATTCTCATAAAAAGAAATTAAGTTAGTCTGGCAAGATCTATTACGCATAAAACCATGCTGGCACAAACTCATAGTATTATGATTTGCTATGAAGTCCAGTATCTTATCCTTTATTAACCCTTCGAAAAGCTTTCCTACCACTGACGTCAGACTAACTGGCCTATAGTTTTGAGGCTGAGAACTGGATCCTTTTTTGAATAGAGGCACCACATTAGCAATTCGCCAGTCTCTCGGCACTATGCCAGATCTCAATGAATCCTGAAAAATTAAGTAAAGAGGTTTGGCAATCACAGAGCTAAGCTTGCTAATTACCCTGGGATGAATACCATCTGGCCCTGGACCTTTGTTAATCTTAACATGCTCTAGTCTCTTGAATTTCATCATGTGTGAACTATGCATCATTAGTTGTATTACTAGAATTGGGACTGTTAAGAAGGAAACCTTCACTTACTGATTCCTCATTTGTGTAGACAGATGAAAAATATGAGTTCAGAATCTGCACTTTTATTTTGTGTAGCTTGCACAGATGTCTGGTCCACTTGATAAAAAGTCAAAACAGTGGCTTCTTCACAGGCAGCCGCAATATTGAAGACTTTGAAAAAGAGGGTTACAAAATAAGTGATAAATAAAACATTAGTTGACCACAGAGCACAACAAACAGATAGAGATAGATACTAGAAAGATTATATATACACACAATAGATAAATAGATACATTCTAGAAAGAAATAAGATATCCTGGATAGATAGCTGAAACATACTACTAGATAGATAAATAGAATTCTATTGATAAAAAGATAAATAGATAGAGGATAGATAGATAAATGATAGATAGAAAATAGATAAATTGAGGGATTCTGTCTATTATCTCTTTCTTTCTATCTATCTGTCTATTATCTATCTTATCTATCATCTCTTTCTATCTGTCTTACCCATCTATCCTATCTAGTATCTATTTATCTATCTGTCTATTATCTATCATAGACAGAGATGATAAATAGATAGATAATAGATAGATACTAGATAGAAATAGATAGATGATAGATAGATAAGACAGATAGAAAGATGATAGATAATATAGATAATAGATAGAAATAGATGCTGATAGATAATAGACAGATAATCTATCATCTCTATCTATCATCTCTTTCCATCTATCTATCTTATCTATCATCTATCTATTTCTATCTAGTATCTATTTATCTATCTGTCTGTTATCTATCCGTCTATTTATCATCTCTATCTATCATCTCTTTCTTTCCATCAATTTATCGGTCTATTATCTATCTTATCTATCATCTCTTTCTATCTATCTGTCTATTATCTATCTATCTATCATCTATCTATTTCTATCTAGTATCTATCTTTCTATTATCTATCTGTCTATTTATCATCTCTTTCTATCATCTTTCTTTCTATCAATTTATCTGTCTATTATCTATCTTATCCATCATCTCTTTCTATCTATCTGTCTATTATCTATCCATCATCTATCTATTTCTATCTAGTATCTATCTATCTAGTATCTATCTGTGTATCTCTAGTATCTCTTAACTATTTATCTATCTAGTATCTCTATCGTCTATCTCTTTCTATCTATAGATAGATATCTAGTATAGATCCTAGATATCTATCTAAAGATAGAAAGAAATAGATGATAAACATACTAGATAGATAAATAGTTGAGAGATACTAGATAGATACAGATAGATAGATAGATAGATAGATAGATAGATAGATAGATAGATAGATAGATAGATAGATGATAGATAGATACTAGATAGATAAATATATAGATACTAGATAAAAATAGATAGATGATGGTTAGATAACAGACAGATAGATAGAAAGAGATGATAGATAAGATAGATAATTGACAGATAACTTGATAAAAAGAAAGATGATAGATAGAGATGATAAATAGACATATATATAATAGACAGATAGATAGATACTAGATAGAAATAGATAGATGATAGATAAAATAGATAATTAACAGATAAATTGATAGAAAGAAAAAGATGATAGATAGAGATGATAAATAGACAGATAGATAACAGACAGATAGATATATAGATAGATACTAGAAAGATAGAAATAGATAGATAGATAATAGACAGATAGATAGAAAGATGATAAATAATAGATAGATAATAGACAGATACATAGATAGAAAGATAATAGAGATGAATGATAGATTATATATAATAGATTATAGATAAAGAGACAGATAAAGAGAGAGATGACAGATGGAAAGAGGATTATTAGATGATAGATAGAAAGAGAGATAGTGATAGATAAAGGAGCTTGGGGGTTTGCAATCGTAACTAGACAAGCATTGGCACTAACAACAGTATTAGTAAATTACACAGTCACTGAGAGGAGCAGTTGTGTTTGGCAGAGCACCAGATCCCACTGCAGCACTGGGAGAAGCAGCTCTCAGATGCCCCAACCAACCTCTAAATCTCATCATTTTCCCCATCACAGACTGTCACACAAAAGGGGAGGTCGGAGTCACAGCAGCAGAGACTGTGCATAGGGGACATGAATGGAATCCGGATTGTACATCGGTGCAAAAGAAGGGCAAACTGAAGTTCCCTGTTATCACAGACTTAAAAGTGCAGTGCAGCCCAATTATTTCATACATAAATATTTTAAACAGGACCCATCAATTAAATATAAAGTGCTATTTAGTGCATATATCAAATGAATGTTATCAAGCTAATCGCTAATATTTAAATTCATTCCAATCCAAGTTCATAATTAGACTCACTCAGGTGCAATTAATAGGATCCACAATCAATATAACGTGCTACTTAAAAGTAGCAATGAATAAAGTGCATTCACAGAATTAATGGATTTAATTAATATTTCATAGGTCAGATAAGGACCTATTTAAAAAGTGTGGTGCAATAAATAAATTGATTTTCTAGATATAAGAATTAATTCATTATAAGGAAATAAAAACAATCCACAGTATTCCACACTCAATTCAAATCAATGCATCGTTGCTAGGGTAATTGTATCCTAGCAAACAGATTGTTGAAATTGCAAGGTGCTGAATAAAAAAGCAAAATAACTCAAAAACCACAAATAAAAAATTAAAAAACAATTGTCTCAGAATATCGCTCTAAATCAAACTAAAATTAAACTCCCATATTTATGGGTTTCAAATTAATTGGCACATTAAAAAATACAATTTAAACGTTGTAGCCAGGTATCTGTTAAAATTCAAAAAATTCATTGTTGCCCACTTGCCCCCCCCGTCCGAATGTACCTGCTGTGAACAGAGTAGACTAGGCTCTGTGCAGCTCATGGGATGTGGGTCCCATCACCCACAACAAACCCCACACACCGTGAAAAGATTCTTGTTAACTTAAACCTTAACACCTCACCCTCTGCACCGGGCCACCAACAATCTGTTCCATACCGTCCGTAGCGCTTTCGTAGTGTGCCTGTGGCGGCCACGGCGGCAAAACATGTCGGCCAGGCCCAGCCAGTAAGGGCCGGGTAAAAGAAATTAATGGGCTGGTGACCAGATGTGGAGGGTCGGGTAGCGCGGGGCCCGACAATTAGCAGTTTAGCGCTATAAAATTTGCCAGCCAGGTCGTGATTTGGCCAAAAAAAAAACACCCAGGAGATTGTGGACCGCAGCGCAGTATAGTAAACCGTTTACTTACATAATCAGCCAGGCCCAGCCCTCACACTCCGGCAGCACCGCTCCAGACCCTCCTCACGCTGCGTGTCTGGCGCGTCTGCAGTGCGCATCTATTAATTACCATTTAGCCCGCCCAGCCAAAAGGGTGTCAAAGATTTGGCGCGTCTCATATAATTGGACAGATCCACCTGTCAGTCTTCAAAAACGGCGCCAAAAAAAAAAAGATAGCTCCGGTATTAACAATCGCTCCATCCCGAACGGTCATTTTAAAAAAGTAACGGCATGCCATCCCGCCCCATTTCAAGCACTGCAAATCCCTTTCATTAAAGTTACTTGTGTCAAGACCTTTCGGACCTTTCAAATTTGTATTGTTCTGCTCTGCGCAGGTTAGTCCATACTGCCTCCTGTTACTAGTTTTTGTCCAGTTACATCTATTGATGCCAGGGAACCCTGAAGCTACTTCCACTTCCGAACCAGGTGGTAGTTCCAAGTTTCCCACAGTGACTGTCCTGTGTCAGTTGTGCTATCGCTGAAAGGACACACACGTCACTACATGCACTCCTACAGATGTACCCTGGGCTGGTGCAGTTTCAGCAAACAGTAGCACTGGGCCAAAGTCTCAACCAAGCTATTAAAACCACTCTTGGAGGGGGTGCTCCTTATATGTAGTACTATACCCCAATTATATAATAGTGTTTCTCTGGCTCTGTGGCATCACTTTAGGAAAATTTTCACAGACATATAATGAAAGTGCTTATTAGTCAGCACCCCACTGGCCACCCTTTTCCTAATTGCACCCCCAAATAGTCACAGTGTTTCCTTCCTCTCTTCCTCTCTAGGTATACCAAACAGGGCTGGATTTATACATAGGGTGACCCTAGGTTGGAGCACGGGGATTGGCACAGGATATTTTGAGAGCTTGCAAATTTCCCGCATGTCCCCAGTGCTTCCAAACCCATTGCAATGCACCTTGGTGGCATGCCGCCCCTAAAATTCTGCCACCCTAGGCCCAGGTCTTTGTGGCCTTTTCGCAAATCCAGGCAAGACAGCACTTGTTTATGAATGAATGTATACAATTAGTTCCATGATATTGCAAGCCTCCAGCTTGTGCTTCATACTACACAGAAGCCTTGATACACTTGCAGATCTGTCCTTTGCAATTCAGTCCTGTCTTAGAAGGTAAACCGTATTAATAGCAACATGATACACCATTAGTGCATGACTGCCCACCCTAGGAGGGCCCAATAAATTGGATGGGACACAGCCTGAAACCAGCTTAGGTGAAGTTTAATGTGAATGCTTCTTTTTTGTTTTTAATATCTCTGAATTATTTCAGAAGGACTGTCACAGGCAAGATTTCATATTTCTAATGGCTTGGACAACTAAATGTTAGCCTTCAAACGGGTCTCGTTTACAACGCTGCAAAGTGACCTACTTGTCTTCAGATAATAACACAACGTTATGTTTTGGATAGCTAAGGATGAGTAGAGTATTAGCAGGCTCTCATGCAGGCATTACACAACAGTAACTTTCAATTTAACTTTAAACCTGACAGGAAGTAAGCACAGTATAAGTCTGGGCACAGTGACATCTACAGTCCATTTGTATAAACACCGCATATTCCCCCTATAGTAGGAAAACATTTGGGCAAATGTAATAAACAACAACAATACATCTTAAAGCAATAATATACATTATTCACATCACATAGTCCTTGGTCCAAGCAGGTCGTTTTCTGATTCTCTCAGTACGCCTTATAGGTCCACTTTCTTCAGGCCTATTGCAGTTGACATCAGGAGCAGGAAAATGTCCTTCATCAAATGGAGCTTTTCCAAAGTCATATCTAACAGGAGCAAGACGACTTGCATTCCATATGCGTCCATCAGACAGTTCATATGTGTATGGTCCTCGCTGGCATCTCACTTCAAGTGGTGTAGTAAATTTAGATTGTCCTTGTTTCAGTATTCCTGGTTTCTTAATTCTGACTAAAGATCCAGGCTAAAAGTGCACTTCTCTTGCACCATGTTTTCTGTCAGTATAAGCCTTGCATTTGGCTTGTTGACGTTTCAAAATGTCAGCAGTAGATGATTTTGTAGGCACAGTATTTTGTGGAAGTTTGATGTCTGCAACATGTAACTTAGTGCGCATCTGTCTGCCATGTAATAATTCAGCAGTAGATGATTTGGTTGTTGCATGGCACGTTGCTCAGTAGTTATGTAGGAACTCTGTTGTAAATACTCTCCAAGATTTCCCAGTAAGATTTGCTGTCTGTAGTGCTTCTTTCAGACTTCTGTTGAATCGCTCGGTTTCTCCATTTGCTTGTGGGTAATACACTGAAGATTTCCTATGCACAATATTCCTCTGTCTCAGAAAGGATTCTACCCTCGCACTCTGAATTCTTCATGGACTCACCTGAGTGTGCAGCCCGAGTGTCTCTACACTTAATTAAACACAACTTATATTTGATGTAAGGGTCTGGAATAGCAGTACATCTGATTCTAAACACAGTCATGGAAGTTTGTCATGTTTTTACCATGCCTGTAGCTATGCACTCTGCGTCATGAAACATAAATGACAAAAATCTAACTATTGCAATATGTGTTTTTACAGCTCCTATCTTTTTATCTTTAGGGAAAGAGAAAAATAACTGTTGCACTTCTAAATAAATATTCTACATTTTTTTGTCGTGTCAAGAGATTAGATCAGTTGGAAATCATGCAGAATGAGCATTTCATTTACCGTAGTACATTTGTCTCTTCTCCCACATTCACACGCTGTACATTCAGCATTTGAGTAAAAAGTAAATCTTTCAGCTTCCACCGATTTCAGTCAGACACAATCTCCTGAGCCCCTCACAAACAGCCTGATAGGTTGCTGACTTGGTCTGGAGGGGGTTCTTATCTGCCCATGTATGGCCAGCTTTATATACTTTAAATTTAGGGAATAATAGAAAATGCACAGGTATGTCAAAATAGTAGGTAGTGTGGATCCTGTACACAAAGACTTACAATATATGATTAATGAGGGCATTTTGCATGCTACCAATTTCTAGCAGTATGATTGAACTTTTCAGGACTTATTTACCAATCACAAGTGCTGAATTATAAGGGCAGAGACACATGCTCAGATTCAGGGAGATTTAGTTGCCTAAATCGTCTCTTCTTCCGGTCGACTAATCTTCCAGAACTGCCTCTCCCCAGATAGAATCTAAATCGCTGACGGGATGGCACTAAAAGCTCGTTTTCCGAAGTCGCCTGAAGTGTCCTCGTGAGGCAACTTCTGGTGGCTTCAGAAAACCAAGTGCAACGATTGCCATCCCACCGGTGATTTACATTCTAGCCGGCGGGAGGCAGTTCGAGGAGATTAGTCACCTTGAAGAAGAGGAGATTTGACGCTGGGCGACTAATCTCCTCGGATCTGAGCGGCCCATACAAAGAGGAATTTAGTCTATATCTTTGTTGCAATTAAACCCTCTGCTTAAAGGACCAGTAATACCATTAACTGAAAATGTAGATTTTTAAAATGTTTATCTGTTAGTTCAGTACCTACAAGTAAATTGTTTCTTGGCAATAATGGCATCTTACACCTGTTTATCTTCCTGTAAAGAACTAAATCCATTTTATTCTACACAGCTTATCTGTTATGTAAACATAGATCCTACAACTAGTGTAGCCACCCCATTGGCTTATATGACATAAACAATTGTGCTAATATTACTGAAGCAAACACACAATTTTTCCTATTGCAGGGTAACCGTGTGTTATATTTAAATGCATAGAAAACCCTTTGACAACCCTTTTGAATTTTTCGGTGTTACTAGTCCTTTAATGAATGTCTTAAACAGGCTGTAATTTTAGCCCACCCCATTACCTTGTGTCCCCCAACATTTCTCACTTGCACATTCTAAGTCAAAAGCAAATAGGGGTATTCCAAGGGAAGCCCACATACTGCCCACTTCCATTCTGCTCTGTATGAATCAAATCCAGGCAGAACTTTATACAGGTGTAACTCACCTAAAATACAGTGTATTCCATTTTGGATTTAATTGCTGAAAGCAGCTGATGTCTCTCTGGTTGCTCGGTTTCCCTTGCAATACACACTCTCTTGACTGTGGAATTTTACTTCTAGACTGAGTGAATTTCTCTTTATGATGCATCTTATTTTTCACCCAGTCCCTGTTCGGGCGCCATTTTTGTTGCACATATGAAAATGAATTCAGAGTGCGAGGGTAGGGTAAGAGAGAAGTAATTCCATTTATTGCAGGGAGCTGAAAGACAATAGGAACATTCTCTTAGTCCTGCACATAGGAACTGGTGCATCAAGTAAAAGTTCCTAAACTAAATAAACATATATACTTCTATACAAACAAATCAGTATACAGGTCATATAACATTATGCTGTTTTAACAATACTGTTCTGGAAATACAAATAACATAGCAATTCTATAAATACAGTGGTATGAAAAACTATTTGCCCCCTTCCTGATTTCTTATTCTTTTGCATGTTTGTCACACAAAATGTTTCTGATCATTAAACACATTTAACTATTAGTCAAAGATAACACAAGCAAACACAAAATGCAGTTTTTAAATGAGGGTTATTATTACTTAGGGAGAAAAGAAATCCAAATCTACATTTTCATGTGTGAAAAAGTAATTGCCCCCTGAACCTAATAACTGGTTGGGCCACCCTTAGCAGCAATAACTGCAATCAAGCATTTCGATAACTTGCAACGAGTATTTACAGCGCTCTGGAGGAATTTTGGCCCACTCATCTTTGCAGAATTGTTGTAATTCAGCTTTATTTGAGGGTTTTCTAGCATGAACCGCCTTTTTAAGGTCATGCCACAACATCTCAATAGGATTCAGGTCAGGACTTTGACTAGGCCACTCCAAAGTCTTCATTTTGTTTTTCTTCAGCCATTCAGAGGTGGATTTGCTGGTGTGTTTTGGGTCATTGTCCTGCTGCAGCACCCAAGATCGCTTCAGCTTGAGTTGACGAAAAGATGGGCGGACATTCTCCTTCAGGATTTTTTGGTAGACAGTAGAATTCATGGTTCCATCTATCACAGCAAGTCTTCCAGGTCCTGAAGCAGCAAAACAACCCCAGACCATCACACTACCACCACCATATTTTACTGTTGGTATGATGTTCTTTTTCTGAAATGCTGTGTTACTTTTACGCCAGATGTAACGGGACGCGCACCTTCCAAAAAGTTCAACTTTTGTCTCGTCGGTCCACAAGGTATTTTCCCAAAAGTCTTGGCAATCATTGATATGTTTTTTAGCAAAATTGACACGAGCCTTAATGTTCTTTTTGCTTAAAAGTGGTTTGTGGTTTGCGCCTTGGAAATCTGCCATGCAGGCCATTTTTGCCCAGTCTCTTTCTTATGGTGGAGTCGTGAACACTGACCTTAATTGAGGCAAGTGAGGCCTGCAGTTCTTTAGATGTTGTCCTGGGGTCTTTTGTGGCCTCTCGGATGAGTTGTCTCTGCGCTCTTGGGGTAATTTTGGTCGGCCGGCCACTCCTGGGAAGGTTCACCACTGTTCCATGTTTTTGCCATTTGTGGATAATGGCTCTCACTGTGGTTCGCTGGAGTCCCAAAGCTTTAGAAATGGCTTTATAACCTTAGAAATTGAACTCAGGTGTGATAAACCACAATTAAGTTATTTTTTAACAAGGGGGGCAATCACTTTTTCACACAGGCCCATGTAGATTTGGAGTTTTTTTTCTCCCTTAATAACGTAAACCTTCATTTAAAAACTGCATTTTGTGTTCAATTATGTTATCTTTGACTAATAGTTAACGGTTTTTGATGAGCAGAAACATTTAAGTGTGACAAACATGTATAAGAATAAGAAATCAGGAAGGGGGCAAATAGTTTTTCATACCACTGTATCATAGTGTGGCTTTTATAAAACAGTATTCTTTATATGAGGAAAAATACAGGATCTGTAATCAGTATAAATTACTGTGCAATATGTGCACTGATTCTGCAGGTGTAACTGTCTGTCTGCTTTAGTTCACTGCAGGCTGTGTGTGCTGTAGACAGTATTAAACTACTTTGCAGTGGCATATAAACAGTTTTTAACAAGTTTGTAAAACATTAAACTAAGGATTACTACCTGAAAGACAATAGGAACATTCTCTTTGTCCTGCACATGGGGACTGGTGCATCAAGTAAAAGTTCCTACCTTGGCTGTGCACATTAGTTCCCTCTGCAGTAGCAGAGCAGGAAGTGTTCCTGGAAAATGCAGTCTTACAGGAAACAAATATAAGTAAGTGCTGAAATTGTTTTATTGCGCAAATTTTATTAGGGGGTGCTTTACTTTATACTTCTTACACTTGGAGGTTAAAGGACACATAGTTGAGAAATGGTGCCAGTTCAATTTATATAGTTATCTTCTGCTTTCCCATGCTTTTGTCCTATCCTATCCTCTCACTGAGCATTTTTTAAGTTATATGGTTCCATTGTGATTCTCTCCTTGAGGTTCCCCATGCCCTTGAGGAGTCTGGGAAGCAGACTCTGTAACTTTTGAGTGGCCCCGTGAATATAAAGGGCCCAGTGGGAAGTTTCAATATATCATTACAAAGCAGGCTATCTTCCTGGAGTTTTGGGGCCTAAAACTCCTCAAATATTTAATTTGAAATGCTGCCTCCCAAGTTATTTCAACACACACTATAGCCCAGTAGGTGCTATTGATATCACAGGCCTGTTCTGTCTTGGATGAGAGGAGCATTCTGACAGAAGAATGTAACAAAGACTGTAGTCATTAGGGTATATTTATCAAAGAGTGAAGTTAGAGATCATCACAGTCCTCTAGAGTGAAATTCTGCCACTCTTCAAGAATTTCTATGGGATTTTTAAAAGAATATTTATCAATGGGTGAAATTGAATGTTCACGTTTCATAAATATGCCTTTCAAAATCCCATAGAAATTAATGGAGAGTGGCGGAATTTCACTCTAGAGGACTGTGGTGATCTCTAACTTCACTCTTTGATAAATATACCCCATTGTGTTGAGCTGACAGCAGCCGACAGGGCGCCCTAGGCAACCAGGCCGCCCAACTCACCTCCCTGTAGGGACGCTTGCAGACGGGAACACGTGCGCGTGAACGGGAATGCATGCACGAACGGGAACTCGCATGCAAAGGCGCACATGCGCATGCTGAAACATTCGTGCCGTCTGTTCAAGGGAGGGCAGAGGGGAGGATCAGAGTGGGGAGAGCATCGCACGGGGAGGGGATAATGGTGGACTGGTGCAGAAAATGTCAAACAAGGAGGGGAAGGTGATAGGGCAGAGCAGCAGATGGGATTGATTACAAACTAGGAGTAGGCAGAAGATAGGTACCTGCACAGTGCCCCCCTAGTGTTGTGCCCTAGGCAGGTGCCTTTTCTGCTTACCCATAGTTCCTGCCCTGGCTGACATGGTTCATGAGCTTCCATAAGTAGAAATAAGTAGAAATAGTAAAAGGGAGAGCATACCTCCCAACATTTTGGAAATAAAAAGAGGGACAAAAAAGTTGCAGCAGTTTTGACCATGCCCATTTTTGTGGTCACATCCCCTAATTACCATTTACATTAGTTTATTAATATCATATGTTTGGTTAATGTGCCAAGGAAGCAAATCGTTCAATGTGTATGAAATAACCGAATATCCGCAGATGTATGCATTAGTAATTGACCATACACCCACAGAGTTAAAACCTTTAGAAATGCAATCTTGTGTGCCATTTTCCTTAAAAACTATTTGTTCCCTGGGAATGTTCATTTTCTTGTATCTGGCTTTGTTTTTCACAGTCCACACTAACTCTACAGTCAAGTCTCGATTGTAGTTAAATTCAATATTACATTTTCCAGCATTTTATGTTTTTTTCCCAGTGTATTTGCTTCAGAAACACTGCTATAGTTCATATATATATATATATATATATATATATATATATATATATATATATATATATATATATATATATATATATATATATAGATGTAGCATTTCTGAAGCAAATACTGTACACCAGTTTTACCAGTGCAAGGCAAAAGTACATTATATTGTATTTCCTTTAAAACACTTACATTTTTTGGTGTTACTGTAACTTTAAGTCAACTCCACCTTCTTATATTTCATTATATCTTCTCTCTTTTCTGCAGACCGTAGCATTGGTTTAGTTCTCACCCAATTGTGGTCATATTTTAATCTAATTGGATCTTTTTAATTAATTCAATTTCTAGCAATCATTATACAAATACCTAGCACGACATTAATTTTGTTTAATTTTTTGTTATGTTTTAAACAACAATTCAGTTAACCTTAAGCACTTTTTTAAATTAATTGTACTCCTTAGATGAACTTGTCATTTTTAACTTTTTAACTTTTTCTGGTTGGGCACAATCATGAATTTTTATTGAATTTGAGAGTGATAATTGGTTAAACACCTAAGGGATATTATGCACTAATTGGCACTTTATATTTATATTTATGAACTGGTTTAAAATCAATTAGTTGATTAATTAATTGATTGATTGGGCACACTTTGCACTTTAACTAAGTTATTTATTTAATTCAATTTAATTTAAGGGATTTAACCTATGTTGGATATTAATTAAGACGTTACAGATGGGGTACTTTCTATAATTCTTTATCATTTTGAGCATTTGACCTTCTGACGGCTGTCAGCCCTCGAGTGTAACCATTGAGATCTTGTTTTGTGTTGGGATTTAAGAGTTCTTTTTTCCTTTTTATTTTTCCCCTAATATACCCATCACAGTTACCTGTTTCTTCAAAAAGTATGAATAAATGCCATTTTCTATGCTGAAATCCAGCTGTTTAACAGTTCATCTCTTTCTGCATCATTTGAAATCCTGACGGGGAGGAGGGACTAAAACACTTATGTTACAAATTGTAACAACTTCTCCACAACTTACAGACAACATGCAGGAACTACATAACCCACAATGCATTGCACTGTGACGATCCATTCCTTATTGAAATCATGTGTGCAGGGAATTGTGGGATTTGGAGGATGCAGTCTAAGGACAGCTGGCTGTTGATACAAAGTAACAGTAGTCAGCCAGCGCAGCAAAGTAGTCAGACAGATCATCAGGAGAGCAGGGAACTAGGTTTAGGGAACTGTTCCAAACCATTAAAAATCATGAAAAGTCCAGCTGTTTAACAGTTCATCTCTTTCTGCATCATTTGAAATCCTGACGGGGAGGAGGGACTAAAACACTGATGTTACAAATTGTAACAACTTTTCCACAACTTACAGACAACATGCAGAAATTACATAACCCACAATGCATTGCACTGTGATGATCCATTCCTTATTGAAATCATGTGTGCAGGGAATTGTGGGATTTGGAGGATGCAGTCAAGGACATCTGGCTGTTGATACAAAGTAACAGTAGTCAGCCAGCTCAGCAAAGTAGTCAGAAAGATCATCAGGAGAGCAGGGAACTAGGTTTAGGGAACTGTTCCAAACCATTAAAAATCATGAAAAGTCTGCATATTTTTTAATTGATGCATATTGCAAAGTTGCTTGAAAATATGTTTACTTTTCCAAAAGCTTAAGTGTTGGGTTGTGTGGAGTTTCCCTTTAAGTTAGTCCCATATCTATGTCTTTGCTGCAATCCTTTGTACCTTAGCTCTCAGGGACTATTTCCTAGGAACGTTTGTCTTTTTCCAGTTTGCGGTGAGCATATCACTTGGTAGTTCATAATAGCTTTAAACCTTTATAAAGTGAATTATTAGTCCAAGAAAAGTGTGTTAGAAGTACCCTGCCTCCCAGAAATCCTAGGCCACTTGGCCAGTCTGCAAAATGTGGATTCACTTGTATGTTCTTTAGTGTGGTGCATCAGGCCCGGACTGACAATCTGTCTGTTCGGGCATTTGCCGGAGAGGCTGCTCTATTTTTTCTTTAAGTGGGCCGATCCTGATCTCTACACCGTATTAGAAAGTGCCACTGCCTTTCAATGCATCAGGCGGCCTCTAGGACCACTCCTGCATCCTCTTTCCCACTGTTGCTCTGCCCCTCCCACTCCTCTGTTCTGGTGCTGCCGTGCTCTATGCAGGCCCTCATGCTATCAGGAGGCTACAGTCCCAGGCCCAGCAAGATTTAGATTTAAAGGGGGGCCGGCTGGATTAGCTGGCCCCCCTTAAGATCGTGAACATCGCTGAAGACCGGATCTCTGTCTGCACTTCGTTTCTGTGAGTCTTTGTCACTCTCTGTCCCTGTCCCTCTCTGTCTCTCTCTCTGTCTCCTTCTGCACTGCCTGTCTCTCTCTCTGTCTCCTTCTGCACTGTCTGTCACTCTCTCTCTATGTCCCTCTCTCTTCCCCTCTCTCTGTCACTCTGTCCCTCTCTCTTCTCCTCTCTCTCTGTCACTCTGTCTCTCTCTGTCACTCTGTCCCTCTCTCTTCCCCTCTCCCTGTCACTCTGTCTTTCTCTGTCACTCCGTCCCTCTCTCTTCCCCTCTCCCTATCTCTCTCTCTGTCACTCTGTCCCTCTCTCTTACCCTCGCTCTGTCACTCTCTCTCTGTCACTCTGTCCCTCTCTCTTCCCCTCTCCCTGTCTCTCTCTCTCTGTCACTCTGTCCCTCTCTCTTCCCCTCGCTCTGTCACTCTGTCCCTCTCTCTTCCCCTCTCCCTGTCACTCTGTCTCTCTCTGTCACTCTGTCCCTCTCTCTGTCTCTCTCTGTCACTCTGTCCCTCTCTCTTCCCCTCTCTCTGTCTCTCTCTGTCACTCTGTCCCTCTCTCTTCCCCTCTCTCTGTCACTCTGTCTTTCTCTGTCACTCTGTCCCTCTATCTTCCCCTCTCCCTGTCACTCTGTCTCTCTCTGTCACTCTGTCCCTCTCTCTGTCACTCTGTCTCTCTCTGTCACTCTGTCCCTCTCTCTTCCCCTCTCTCTGTCACTCTGTCTCTCTGTCCCTCTCTCTTCCCCTCTCTCTGTCACTCTGTCTCACTCTGTCCCTCTCTCTGTCTCTCTCTGTTACTCTGTCCCTCTCTCTTCCCCTCTCCCTGTCACTTTCTCTCTATGTCCCTCTCTCTTCCCCTCTCTCTGTCACTCTGTCCCTCTCTCTTCTCCTCTCTCTCTGTCACTCTGTCTCTCTCTGTCACTCTGTCCCTCTCTCTTCCCCTCTCCCTGTCACTCTGTCTTTCTCTGTCACTCCGTCCCTCTCTCTTCCCCTCTCCCTATCTCTCTCTCTGTCACTCTGTCCCTCTCTCTTACCCTCGCTCTGTCACTCTCTCTCTGTCACTCTGTCCCTCTCTCTTCCCCTCTCCCTGTCTCTCTCTCTCTGTCACTCTGTCCCTCTCTCTTCCCCTCGCTCTGTCACTCTGTCCCTCTCTCTTCCCCTCTCTCTGTCACTCTGTCTTTCTCTGTCACTCTGTCCCTCTCTCTGTCTCTCTCTGTCACTCTGTCCCTCTCTCTTCCCCTCTCTCTGTCTCTCTCTGTCACTCTGTCCCTCTCTCTTCCCCTCTCTCTGTCACTCTGTCTTTCTCTGTCACTCTGTCCCTCTATCTTCCCCTCTCCCTGTCACTCTGTCTCTCTCTGTCACTCTGTCCCTCTCTCTGTCACTCTGTCTCTCTCTGTCACTCTGTCCCTCTCTCTTCCCCTCTCTCTGTCACTCTGTCTCTCTGTCCCTCTCTCTTCCCCTCTCTCTGTCACTCTGTCTCACTCTGTCCCTCTCTCTGTCTCTCTCTGTTACTCTGTCCCTCTCTCTTCCCCTCTCCCTGTCACTTTCTCTCTCTCTCTGTCACTCTGTCCCTCTCTCTTCCCCTCTCCCTGTCACTCTGTCTCTGTCTCTCTCTCTGTCACTCTGTCTCTCTCTGTCACTCTGTCCCTCTATCTTCCCCTCTCCCTGTCTCTCTCTCTCTGTCACTCTGTCCCTCTCTCTTACCCTTGCTCTGTCACTCTGTCCCTCTCTCTTCCCCTCTCCCTGTCACTCTGTCTCTCTCTGTCACTCTGTCCCTCTCTCTGTCTCTCTCTGTCACTCTGTCCCTCTCTCCTCCCCTCTCTCTGTCTCTCTCTGTCACTCTGTCCCTCTCTCTTCCCCTCTCTCTGTCACTCTGTCTTTCTCTGTCACTCTGTCCCTCTCTCTTCCCCTCTCCCTGTCACTCTGTCTCTCTCTGTCACTCTGTCCCTCTCTCTGTCACTCTGTCTCTCTCTGTCACTCTGTCCCTCTATCTTCCCCTCTCCCTGTCACTCTGTCTCTCTCTGTCACTCTGTCCCTCTCTCTGTCACTCTGTCTCTCTCTGTCACTCTGTCCCTCTCTCTTCCCCTCTCTCTGTCACTCTGTCCCTCTCTCTTCCCCTCTCTCTGTCACTCTGTCTCACTCTGTCCCTCTCTCTGTCACTCTGTCCCTCTCTCTTCCCCTCTCTCTGTCACTCTGTCCCTCTCTCTTCCCCTCTCCCTGTCACTCTGTCTTTCTCTGTCACTCTGTCCCTCTCTCTTCCCCTCTCTCTGTCACTCTGTCCCTCTCTCTTCCCCTCTCTCTGTCTCTCTCTGTCACTCTGTCCGTCTCTCTTCCCCTCTCTCTGTCACTCTGTCCCTCACTCTTCCACTCTCTCTGTCACTCTGTCTCTCTCCGTCACTCTGTACCTCTATCTTACCCTCTCTCTGTCTCTCTCTGTCACTCTGTCTCTCTCTGTCATTCTGTCCCTCTCTCTGTTTTTCTCTGCACTCTCAGTCACTCTGTCCCTAGGAACCAGACGGCTTTAATAACAAACTGGAGAGCTGCTGAATAAAAACCGAAATAAGTCAAAAACCACAATTAATAAAAAATGAAAACCAATTGCAAATGGTCTCAGAATGTCCCTCTCTACATCATACTAAAAATTAAATTGAAGGTGAACAACCCCTAAGGCAGCTCTTTATGCGCATACATTTTTTCAGTTTTACCCCAATATATGATTGGATGTGTACAAGTCAGACCATTGCGTCTTTACATGTGGGCTGCTTTGATTTTTTTTGCCCGGGTTGCTTTTTACCCCCAGTCCGGCCCTGTGGTGTATACAGAGGTTTTCCCAAATTGTTCTCCATCTGTTATCATTAACCAAGTCTTGATTTTATTTGCTCATGTAAGGTATATAACAAGGAATTATTGCAGGAAAAATCATACATAAATTTTCATAGTATGTTTACTGGTTTGCCCTTACCCTGTCCAGTTCAGACTCCACAAAGTGCAGAGATTGAAAGAATTGGCTATTTTGGAATTTTGTATAATTCTTTGCATGGTGCAGACATGAGAATATTATAGTTCTGGGCCAGTTTTCTCAATGAAACCATTATTGTCTGAATCCAAGGATGCTTTCAGTCCAAATGCTTTCAGTTCCTGCCAAAATAATGAAAGTATATTGTAAACTAAGCACAGCTTGCTTCCCATGTATTCTATTTAAAACAAACCTACATTTAATAAACGTCTTTTTTCAGAACAAGTGGATGAAACGTGTGCTTGACAAAACTGAAAAGATGTATGGTTCCATGTTACACACTTTGCCTAGCAGTGAAAACACCATTGTGCTTTTAAATAACTGTACAAAATAAACAGCAATAATGGCTTCTGCTTGTTTGTTCTAAGCAAAAAACAGATGTGTCAGCAGCCAGATCCATTTGTATTCACTGCTACCCAAAGTAAAGTAATGGTTTGCTACTGAATGTGCATCTTTCCTGTATCTTAATCAAGCAGTGCATTTCCCATATATGAGGGAAGTGGTGAAAGCCAGATAAAGGAATTTGACAGCTGGTTTTAGGAATCATTACAGCAGTGGTCAAATGCATTGTGTGCCATTAGCCTTACAAACCCAGAATTGTTTTAATCTCCGGTACAAACCCTTCACCCAGCCCTTCCCATATTTCCTTTTTCTTTTCAATTATATTTATTGCCATTTTGAATAGACAATAGGAGCAAAAAACAGTAAAGCAATAGTTCACCTTAACATTTGTCAATTTCCATAATAACAGAAAATAATTATTACCTAGTAATTCAATAATGATAAAACATCAAATATTAAATTTAACAAAATTCACCAAGGAAAAATTATATAAAACAAGATAAAATAAGATCTTCCTTTCTACCGACCAAACAAACAAAATATTTACAAAATTAATGGACATATTTCCTATCTAGCAGAATAACAGCAGTCTGGTCTTACTTTATGGCAGAGCTCCCAGATATACCCTCAAGATGGAGCACCTGTTTTGCAAAACAAAGAGCGGTATCATTTATCCTTTATTTTGGGAGGTTCATTTCCATTTATTACACTGCTGATCTTTGTCTAATCTAACTATGAGAATGGAAGAAATATAACCTCTCGCAGATAAAAAAAAAAAAAAAACAAGAAATCTTAAAATAAACACATTTCTGAATTGTAAAAGGGAACCACAAACTAAATCAGAAAAGGCAGAGCCAGTGCAGCAGATTATTCCTAAGCATAGTTTAAGATACATGTAAGTATGTGTAATCAAATATACCACTGCCATTAAAAAGTAGGGGAACAGTAATATTATCATAACATATTAGGGATTGTTTACTTACAGGTGCTCAATTGCGCAGGTGCAGTTGCCAATAGCAAATAATAAGCAATTTGTTTTGATCACTCTGTTACATGCTTGAAAATAAAAGCAAAGATCTGGTGGGTTGGTTGATTGATTGATATAGTTGAGCAAATGCAATGGTGCAACTGAGCATCTAAATTAGTTATCTGGTACAGAAAATGAAAGCTGACATTGTACTGAGTAGGAAACCTACTAAGGAGAAAACTTTTCTTATCTGCAATGTTTCCAATATTTTAGCTGCTCAAGGGCCAATGCAACACCTTTTGGTCAGAGAATACAGTAGCACAAGCAATTCATTACCTTTGAAATAAATTACCCATGGTAGCTAAACACCTCAGGAGAACTATTTTTAATTGCCTCTATGCTCGTAATAGCAGTGCAGGCAAGGCAATACATATCCCTGGGGTCAAAATTTGTAAATTTCCTTTCCTATAATAAAGGCTGATCTTCTAAGCCAGCTACTAAATTGCTGAAGTGCAGCTGCCAATAGCTACCAATCAGCCATTTGTTTTGATCCGTCTACTACATTATTGAAAATAAAATCAAAGATATGATTCATTGATTGGTATAACCACATGCAATGGTGCAACTGAGCATCTACATTAATAAACAGACCCAGAAACTGAAAGCTGATAAATTGGATTGGTTGCTATGGCTGAGTTTGCCAGTACGATTTAACACCTATAGCCTATGTTAGTAAATCAGCCCTATCTCCCTATATATAGTGTATCTATACACTAGGATAAGGTTACTGGTGTCTGGGACACTTCTAACAAATGAATGGCTTGATTGTATAACAGCAACCCATCCTGATGTTTCATAACCTACCTGTAGGTGGAAAATGGATCATCTGAGGCAAATCCACCAAGAGATGGAGATAATATACATAACACCATGGCAAGATTTCCTGGTTACAAGCGAACTAAAGATCCCAGCACAGCACTGCATGGCAGCAATGCTACAAAAAAAAAAAACATGGAAAAAGCTGATATAGAAAACCATGTTATTTTCCTCTGCAAAGAAAAATCTATATATAGTCTTACTAACAAAACTCTTTTCCCTTCACTACAAAATAGAAAATAAATTTATTTTGCTGTGACTGCATTGATAGAAAGTAGTGCTTTCTGTTTCCTCAGTATCATATAGCCCTTGAGTGAATCAAATCCAATGCACCTAGAAGCACAGATGCTTAGGAAAATGAACCTACTGGGAAATAAACAGAATTGCCTATAGGATTATGCCTGTAAATGTTGTTTTAAAAATTCTATCGTGATGTTTAAAAATTGTTTAACTTTCCTTTAAATAAATGTGTGCTTTTGATTGGTTATCTGTCTGTGCATCCCACTTATTATATGAATCCTGAAGACTCAATGATTAATGTCCTTGTTGTTGAACAATTCTTATATCTCCCTGGCACTTGCTTTGGTGTTGTCATTTTCTTCAGGTTTTATCTGCACATTTTAAAAACAATTGATCAAACAAGTTTTTCTGGCAAAACAAGAAGGATTTTTGCCTTTAAACCTCCTTGTTTGTGTCACTTAAGTTTCAGAAAGAGACTTCCTTGTCACAACTGCTTGGAGGTGGTCAGAGCTAGTTGTTGGCAAGTTCTTCTAGCCCAGAAACACGCACGTTATCACGGAATGCTAAGCCTTTATTTTAATTCTGCTATGGAACCAGAACCGACAAGCTCAGAAAGCAAAGGCATTAACTGGGACATAAATGACATGAAGCTTCCACAGGTACAGTAGGCTGCAAATAAAAAGATGTTCTGTTCTTTTTATGAGTTTTATACTACATTATACATAGTTACAATATGTTACATAGTGCTTTACAGGGATTCCTTACCGCTCCCATAAGATTCTGCTGCAGTGCATCTTACAACCTAAGTTCCCTATAACTTTCAATGAGTGCGGGAGGTAAGGAGAGTGTCTATAAAACATCAATGTAGACTGCTGCTGTGTAGACTGCTGCTGTGTAGATGCTAAGGTCCACGTGGACATGAAGAGAACATACAAGAACCTCAAGGCAGCAATTATAACCCCTGCCCAAATATCAATGTGCTGAATAATAGTAAAAAGATATACAGACACACATTTTTAATAAACAACACAGGCACAAAAATGTTTCCATTTGTATAAAGCCAAATTATGTATTACACTTTAATATCTGGTGTTTTGTCTCATTTAAATGGCACTTATCATGCAAAAGCGCTTCTTTTTGTGTGTGTGTGTAATTCCTGATTGTATTTTCTTATGGCAAGGTGCAAAGTTAAAAAAGTGCATGGTTTAAAGGAGACATATTGTGTAAAAAATATGAACGTACCAGTGCGTTATACTCATTTAGATATAGAAGAATTGTGCTTAAAAAAAGTAGTGTTTCTGGCTGATTTATTGAATATTTATGCAAAACCCCTAATAATCCCTCCCTTAACTTCCACTTCTTGCTCCCTGAATTCCCAGACTGTGCAGGGGAGCCGGCGGCTCTCAGCTCACTGCACTGTAGGACAGGAACCAATCAGCACTAGCAGGACCTGATAGGGAACTGAAGCTTGCTTGTGTGACTGCAGGGCTCTGATTGGCTGTCCCCCTCCTACTGTGCTTCTGGCAGGGACCATTAGGACATGCCCACCCCTCATTTGAAACACAGACAGGGACAAGAGAACATCTATAGGGAGCTCCAATAAAGGGGCTATTTTAAAGATAATGTTGATTTTTAGCACCATGTAAAAGCAACACCATATATTACTTATAAATTGCCTACAAAAGGAGTGTTTTTTCATTTTTCTATATGTCTACTTTAAATCTCAAAACTTATCAGCTGCTACCCATAAAAGGTGCCAATGCAGTGCCTAATAATGGATGTACAACTTATATGACTTATCTGTATCATAAAAAAAGAAATAACCCAAGTTCTAAATTCTATTCTGTGCCAAAGACTTGAAAACAAAGTGACTGGTGTGTTTTAAGGCTTTTACAAGAAACACGTTACATAAATATTGTATGAGAAGATTCTGTCTTAAGTGACACTTTAGTATCTTAAAAAGCAATTCCCCATCTGGTTTTGCTGCACTTCTTGAACTTGGTTTTATCCCACACAAAACAAGTATTCATTTATAATATATTTACCCTGGTCACAGAATTATTAGTATATTTGACAGGAAGAAAATGTAATTTATGACCTTAAAACACAGCTGTGGGTTCAGCTGAACACTTCCTGTGGCATAGGCTGGTATTATCTATATACATATTGTCCATGCTAAGTATTAGTACTGCTTTTATTATTAGTATAATAATAACATGTATTTATAAATTGGCAACATTTACCATACAATAAATATCAAGCATTAAAATACTGATATGGAAGATAAATAGGGTCCTGCTCAAAATATTTTACAATCATGTTACTTCCTATATTTATCAGGGGGGACTAGTTTTATGGTTAGCCTAAACTTGTTGTGATCAAAACCTTTAAATTTTAATATTAGTTTATATAGCGCTAACAAATTCCACAGAGCTGTACAGAGCTTATACATCATTCACATCAGCCCCTGCCTCAGTGGTGCTTATTAAGGTCCCTATCACGTTCACACACATTAGGGCCAATTTTATCTGGAGCCAATTAACCTGCCTGTATGTTTATGGAGTGTGGTCAGAAACAATTAACACATAAATACAATTAAACCCAAAACCCCAGTGCAATAACATTTGTATTTTTCCACTTCTTTTTGCTAATTATTTCCCATGGAATTGGTTGTATGTACCACCTTTAAAAACTTGGTTGAAAACACTTTTAATGAACAGCAATTTCCTTATGCACTAGGGGTCCTTTTATACTAACATAATGTTCCATTGAAATAACCCAGAGAAAACCTTTGCTTGAATCATCCTAGCTGCTCTAATCTGATTGCTGATTGGTAGCCATGAGTCAATGGCATAGCTAGAATTTAAAAAGCATCAGAACAACCTAGTTTTAGGGTCCCAAACCTCGAGGAACATGAACTGTTTCACAAGTTGTCTTGAAACTGAGTATCTCAAGCACTGGTGGGAACCCTTAGGAATGGAACCACCCCAAAGGCCAGGCCCAGATTTGTGGAGAGGCCACCAAGGCCCGGGCCTAGGGCGACAGGATTTTATGGGGCGGCATGCTGCCCAACCACACCCACATTGGTTCAGAAACACTGGAGATGCGCAGGAGATACAATCATTTTTTAAATTTCCTGTGTGCCATTTCCCATTGCTCCGATGATGAAAATTTAAGCAAATAAAATGGAGGGGACAGGGGAGAAGAATGACAGCGGGCCTATGGGCACCCACTATGTAAATCCGGCCCTGTTAAAGGCTTCATCATAATGTATTGCTTATTAAAACAATCTAAAAATATTAATGTTTTACATTTTGGGGAGCCTTTGTTGAACAATTGCCAGTGTTTGCAATTCAAAATATTAGCACTTTTGGCAACAACTTGAGTATATACCTCCTTCTGTATTTAAGACATTGATTATAAGTCAAGTACTCCTAACTATCTGGCCTTCTTGTCTTAGGATCCAGAACAAACTGACTGGTTCCAGGAGTGGCCTGATTCGTATGTAAAGCATATTTACAGCTCCTCCAATAGAAATGCACAGAGACATTTAAGTGGTTGGGCAATGCGGAACACCAATAATCACAACTCACGTATTCTGAAGAAGTCATGCCTTGGTGTTCTTGTGTGTAGCAATGACTGCACTGCTCCAGAAGGAAGAAAGGTATATCTGAGGCCTGCTATATGTGACAAGGCACGGCAAAAGCAGCAAAGTAAGTATTTGTGTGCTAAATGTAGAACATAATATAGACATGTCATTTTCTGCTGCAATTAAATAAATAGTGCCCCAGATCACCAATACTGCAATTAAAGAGGTCGAGTCATAAAGTTCATTCAAAAAAGTGGAATGGTCCATTGTATTTTTAAGAAAAACATGCAAAAGATTTTCATCAAATGAAGTTATATATTATACATCTCCACAAAAAGGACCAACATTTCAATCATAACATGGATCTAAGATCTGTACCTGAAAAAAATATTGTGTTAAAGACTCATAATTCTCATATATATAAACTCTCATAAAGTCTCTACACTGACTGCAAACTTGCTCAGGTAACAGTCCATCAACTTCAAAATTGTATTTCTATATAAAACCTGCCTAACTGCTAAAAATCCCAAGGAAGTCTCTCCCATTTGCATCAGAATGGGCTCCAAGATGGCAATCAGATGAGTCCCTGAATCAACTTTGTTCCAAGAATTTCAGTAACCCTGTATTTTCTCACTTGCTGAAAAGCTATCCAATCCCATCCCTTCTTGAAGCTATCTAATGTATCTGCCACCTCTAATGTATCAGTGTATTCAAGTATTAGTATTACATGTGATGAAGAACCAGCACCTCATAACTAATAAAGTGGGACCAAAATGTTGCAATCCCAGTAATACTACATCAGATATTACAATACAATATGCTATACTCACATAGACCTTATCCAGTTAAGCCCCATCAGTTGCTCTACTGTTATGGGGGAGACTTTCTTCTAGAGTATTTGAGTCACTACATCATAAGTCTAAAGCACTGCTTTTCCTCAACTGGTAACACTTTTCCAGTATTGGGTATATACATTTAAAAATTCTTACCTTAAAGGCAGAGGACCAGATACTTTGATAAGGGAGTCATAGAATAACAGGGGATAACTCCTCCTATCCACTACACTCTTAATAAAACAGCTACATTGCTACTGCCTGCTTAATTGACAAGTCTGGCAAGTTATCAGTTCAAAAAAAGAGGCCTATGTTTTATACGGGTTTTCTAATAATCACCCTGCTTCTTAAAAACAGAAAATTGGCCTTCACTCAAAAAATAATCACAGTCTAGCTGGACACTATTATCCACTGCTTTGACTCCCCATAGGGAGTTTGAGAAACTATCACTTAAATCAACTAATGGACTTGCAGTCCTGTCTCTCTCATCTGTATGGAAAACTTGATCCTGCGTCCACTAATGCACTAGTGCTTCTGACAACCAGGTTTGCAATCAGAAATCAGGAACCAGTACTACCAACTTGGTAGGTCTTTCCTCTTTATGGGGCCAGATTATCATCTTACTACTCACCTGGGTCCCTCTCTGTCAATTAAGTACTATTAAAACTATTTCCTGTTACTTCCAAGTGTCTACTTATCAACAATAGCTGTATCGTTAAAGCAGATGGGGACCAAACGCATGGTTCATTGTATTTACTTATTTTGTTTGCTGGTTAGAAAGCTGGGAGCAGTAGTTTAAGAGAAAAGTATGTTGAAGACAGTGATTTGTCAATTTGTCAAAATTCATCATCTGATTATTATGTGCCCCTTACCTCATTTGTTGATTAGATAAAAGTTTTATAATTATAGATACTCAACAGATGCTACACAGGTGCTTTTCTATAAAAACAGATAGTTTAGAACAGGGTTCCCATTTTTTTTTTCTTTTGTGCCACATTCAAATGTAAAACAAGTTGAACAGCAACACAAACATGCAAAAAGTTCCCGGGGTGCCAATTATGGGCTGTAATTGGCTATTGGTAGCTCCTATGTAGACTGGCAGCCTATAGGAGCTTATATTTCCCAGTACACCTGTTTTTTGTGAACCAAAACTTGCCTACAAGCCAGGAATTGAAAAATATGCACCTGCTTTGAGGCCACTGGGAGCCACTGGTTGGGAATCACTGTTTCAGAATAACAAAAAAGATCAGCATCTTAAAAAGTCCCTCTCCTGTTTTGTACATTAATGCTGCAATGGAAATCAAGACTCCAGATCTGGATTGTGCTCCAAGTCATATTTGCTGACTGTAGGCAAATGGAAGATTAAATTGTCTAATAAGCTGATGTTTAACATACCCCTGTCAAAATCAGACTCTAGTTAGACAGCTGAACTTTGAAAAGCTCTGGAAAATAGACAAAGCAGGTCAAATAGCACCTGCATTACATAAATTCCTAAGTGACTATAGGTGTATATACACTGACCTTTGATCTCTTCTAGGTAAACATTGCCCAAATTGCAGTGGGCCTTTGAAACTAATTTCTTGCCGGGGTCACGGTGGATTTCCAGTTACCAATTTCTGGAGGCATGAAGGGCCATACATATATTTTCAGGTAGGTTGGAGCTTGGGAACTGGAATGTAAGCCTGTTGTGAATTAAATATACACTGTGAGTTCTAAACACATAGTTAACATTTATATTATCTTTTACACACACACATATATATATTGGATTTGGGCTTCATTTTGTATTTGTTGCAGATTTTGAATTATCTAGCTTTTTGTTCAGGAGCTTTGCAGAATATCATCCACAATCCAAATGAGGCACTCAGCAAAAATAGTGAGATATTCATGAAAAGGAGTAAGACTTTGGTGAATTCTATGTACTTTTAGGGCAGAGACACACGTTGCTATTTCGGGAGATTAGTCGCCTAGCGACAAATCGATTCTTCTTCGGGAGACTAATCTCCATAAACTGCCTTCTGGCTGGCTAAAAAGTAAATCGCCGGCGGGATGGCACTTTGAACGCTTTATTTTCCGAAGTCAAACGAAGTTGCCTCACAAGGAAACTTCGGGTGACTTTAGAAAGGCGATGCGATCCGAGTGCCATCCTGCAGCCGATTTACATTCTAGCCAGCCAGAAGGCAGTTCGGGAAGATTAGTCACCGGAAAAAGAATTCATTTGTCGCTGGGCGACTAATCTTTCTAAATAGCAACGTGTGTCTCTGCCCTTAGCAACATTTTAACACCAAAAACTTTCTTTGATTTCACGTAATGCAACCTTTGTATATTCCGCTCCATCCTAGAAGGTGGCAATTTCTGAACACCTGTTTGAGAACACTACTGATTAATAGCTATGGGTTACTAAATATTGCCAGATCTGGTGCAAGCTTTGTTACTTGTATAACATTTCCAAAAATGCCTTTCCTCAGTTGAACTTTTGTCTAGGCCAGTTGTCCCAATTTACACAGAAAATGTGGGCATGTGTACATTTCAAATATAGTGAAATACATCCTAACATTAAATTTAATGCTGCAAAACACTTATATATGGAGTAACATTACATATTACCGACAAAATTTTTTAACAAGGAATATAATGAAAAATCCAATCTGTAGGGCTGTGCTGAGATCAATGCAGCTAAAATTGTCTATACTATTGGTTAGAGCAATGTGCTAAATGATGCCCTCTTTCTTTAAAGGGATGGTTCAGATTTAGGTAAAATTTTAGTATTTTATAGAATGGCAAATTATAAGCAACTTTTCAATTGCGCTTCATTATTTATTTTCTATAGTATTTTAATCATTTGCCTTCTTCTTCTGACTCTTTCCAGCTTTCAAATTCCATCTAAAAAAACAAATGCTCTGTAAGGCTGCACATGTATTGTTATTGCTACTTTTTATTACTCATCTTTCTATTCAGGCCTCTATTTATCGTCCAGTCTCTTATTCAGATCAATGTTTGGTTGAAATTTTATTTAAATTTTAGTTAAATGTAATGCCAATTACAGATATGTGTTATTTATTCATTGTTTAAGCAAGGGCCCGCATTCACACCGACATACCTGTGACCCTGAGCGGTACTGCAGGGTAAAAAACAGACCCTAGCTACATGCAGTGTTTATTCTGTTTTCAGCATTTCATAGAAGGGAAAGAGGTGGAAAACAAAGAAAAGCCACCACACAGTATCACAGTATAAACGCCTATGGGGAAGAGCTGTGATTGTTGGAGTGTGTTGTGCCCCCTGACAAACAATGTAGTTGGTAAAGTGGAGCAGCTAAACAAGGCAATCCAATGACCCAAGTGTGGGCATTTGCAGGCAATCAGTGTTGGACTGGGACACCAGGGGCCCTCCTAAAAAACTAAGACCAGGGGCCCACCAAAGAACCAGTACTTTTATTATTCTTCCTCACTCAACCTCTATTCTCCTAGTCTCTATTCTTTACATACTATAATCTATTATTGCATCTATTTAGCATCTTTGTTCTCAAAGAAATAGGAAATGGCCATGAAATAGGCCAAATCTTTAGCAGCACAAGGGCCCCGTGACGACTGGGCCCACCGGGAGTTTTCCTGGTATCCCTGTGGACCAGTCCGACACTGCAGGCAATAAGTACAGGGCTTTGTAGTGGCTGCCCAGAGAGTGCAAAGAGCACTATTTTTGCCCCTAAGTGTTCCTGCATTGCTGCAGGGTCATAAGTGAAGTGCCCCTCATATGGTACTTCATAGCCATTTATCACTTTCAGTTGCAATGAAATATTACCTAAGGGTGAGTAACAAACCAGTTTTCTAAAAACACATTTTTAATGGGTGGACCTGTTCTTTATTGCACATCTAGAATTTGTTCAAGTGCCTGTAGTATTGTATGTTTGCTAATTAACGTACAGCTATTTTTTTATTTCCGTTTTTTTAAAGACAAAGGGAGTTCACGACCACCCAAAGCCGGAAACAAAACTTGAATCAGAAAGTAGAAAGGTTGGGCATAAGAAGCGGACTGCAATTGTAACGACCACCCTTGGACTAAAAAGAAGCAGGAATGATGAGGTAAGGCAACCCCTCAAAAAACAAGATGCCTATAGAGATTTGAACTAATAGGTTATTTATAACTACAATGCTGTTAAATGTGTACCTATTTACCATTGATTCTCACAAAAGCCAATTTAAAGGGGCATAGCCATGGGCAAACAACTGTGTAGACACCGGAACAATTTTACCAGCCCATTGTCCAGATTTTATAAGTGACACACCCAGAGTCTTCCATCTGGATGGGGCTAGAACTAGTAACAGATCCTGTCAGTCAAGATTCTGACCTTGAGACTTAACTGCCCTGTCCTTAGACTTCCCTCCTGCTGATAATAAACAAATCTGTGCAGGCATAAGCTCCCTATTATAACCTCTCTCCTACCTTGTTTAACATCAAATTGCCTTAAACTGGCCATAGATGTTGAGATTTTGAAAAGATCCGATTATCATCGTGAGACCACGATTATCTCGGAATGATCGTACGATTGTACGAAATGACCATCAACTAAAAAGACCAATTTGCCAGGAAAACAAAGGGTAGCTGTCTGCTTGGCCCTGCAAACATAGATAGATTGCACTGGGACCGATAAAGATTTTTTAACCTGGCCGATCAATTTCCTGACAGATGTCGGCCGAAAAATCATAAGATGTTTGATCGTTCGAATCCCACTAACCACACGATAATTGCGAAGGATTGGTCGGATTTCTCTAAAATCAGTCGTTCGGCAAGAGAAATCTTTGCATCTATGGGGACCTTTAGATAGATTCACATTTGCTTCATATTCTTGTGCAGTAACCAACCAAATGTTTTCAATATTTTTCCTCATTTGCATGAAGCTAAAGACTGATTGGTTGCTATTAATTACTGTCCAAGTGCATATTTTCCAGGGTTAGTCAATGAGCAAAACTCGTGGCTCATATTACATTTATAAGAGTCTATCATGCCAGAAAAATGTGTATTAGAAGCTAGAAATGCCTTTTTATCATTTCATGGATAAATGGATGAGAAAAATACTTACCATGAGTACAAGTACCTGTGTGTGTATTTACCTATAGGAAAACATTGTCTGCTTTCTACTTTTATTTTTTTTTGGAAAAGTGCGTGACTAACTCGATTTTCTTAGAGGATCCAAACAGTAACACTATAAGATGCCAATATGATTTGCATCCATGACAATTTAATTTTAATTTTCTGACCATTTTATAAACTATTAATGGATGGGCAGTATTTAGTGGCATAACTGCATTTTTTGGTGGTTACTGCTGCTCTTGCACTTTTGTCTGTATTCTTACTGCATTAAGCATGGAACACTCTATGGTATCTCAAAGTGATGCTACATCACATTATTATCAGGCATTTATTCCATAAAGAGTCACTAAAAAAAAACAGCCTGATACTGTTTTGTTTTTTAATTTCATGAACTTTAGATTGAATACAGATTTTATATTGAATACAGATAAACTATGGGATGTCCCCATTTTTTAAAGATTATACCCTTTACATTTGATATGAGTAGTTGCTGGAGGCAGCCAATGCCTTTGGAAAACATGTAAAAAATGGCACATTTAAAAAAGATAAGATCTTATCAAGATACAGCTTAAAAATACTAGCAACAGTCCTGTAACAACAAAGAACACCATGTTCTTATTTCACTGAAATCTAAATCTGGAAACAACTGACTAAAACATAGTGCTCTCAATCTTTCAGAAAAAAGAACAAGACTGGAGGAGGGGAATAATACATTTTCTTTTAGAAATCTAAATGCAAGGAGGTGGCAGGAAAGCCAGCATGACAGCATAGCTATATTCTTCACCTAGGGGGTTATTTATTAAAGGAACAGTTCAGTGTAAAATTATAAACAGGGTAAATAGATAGGCTGTGCAAAATAAAAAAATATTTATAATATAGTTAGTTAGCCAAAAATGTAATGTATAAAGGCCGGAGTGACTGGATGTCTAACATAACAGAACAGAACTTCCTGCTTTTCAGCTCTCTAACTCTGGGTTAGTCAGCGACTTTCACATGGGAAATAATTGTTCAGTGACTTTGCAATTGATCCTCAGCATTCAGCTCAGATTCAAAAGCAACACTTATGACCCATGTGGCCGCCCTCAAGTCTCTGATTGGTTACTGCCTGGTTACCAATGAGTGGAACCCAAGAGAGCTGAAAAGCGGGAAGTAGTGTTCTGGCTATTACAATCAGTCACTCCAGCCTTTATACATTACATTTTTAGCCAACTAACTATATTACAAACATTTTTTATTTTGTACAGCCTATCGATTTATCTTGTTTTTATTTTTACACTGAACAATTCCTTTAAAGGTCAAGTTTGTGAGGTTTGAGGTTTTTCAGGTTTTTCTACCTCTAATAAACTCACAATTTAAATAAATTTGAATGTTTGCTTATTTATGAAAAAATCTGTATGTAAAAAAATAGATTGAATGCAATTGGAGAAAACTGAATACCTTGAATTTATAGGCTAAAAAAAACCTTGAATACCTAGAGCGCAAACCAGAGTAAAACACCCTAAAATCATGAAAGCAAAAAAAAAATCTTCAAATGGTTATAGGGACCACTGTGCCATTGACTCCTAAATGAATTTGACAGTTTTTTTCTGGAGTATTTTCGAATTCAGACTTTTAGCAGCTTCGGGACATAATACATTTTGAAATATTTAGTTTTTTAATGAAACTACCCATGAAAAACTAGAATTTTTCAAGAAAACACAATTTGACTTTTAATAAATAACCACCCTAATGGCAACAGAACAGAGTGAAGTGAATAAGTGTGAGAGATAGGAACAGACAGACTGTGAATCTCTTTCCTGACAGTGCACACAAGCTGTAGGTTAATCCCTCGCAGTTGGCTTTATACTTTACAATATTAATGCTTCATAATCAAGCAAGATGTATAATTCAAATGAGAACCACAACATAACTTTTACAGAAAAAAAAGCTGTGCATTCACTTCCCTTAAAAAAATTCCAGTGCAATAACTTGGTGGTGAGAAAACTTTTCCCTAAAATCCAAGGTACTAAAGTATTGCTGCAGCTGTTCATTTGGTGCTTATAAGGCCTTTATATTCTTCCCTGCCCACCCACTGCAATACAGCTCCTTTCACTTTTAGTATATTTAAACCTTGCACCAAATTCTCATTATTGATTTACAACCCCATTGGACATAAGTACCCGAAATACATTCTTATTCCATAACTTTCACCCCTAGAATTAGTATCATAAGCAGTGAAGCAGTGGCAGTAATATATATATATATATATATATATATATATATATATATATATATATATATATATATATATATATATATACAGATATATAAATAGTAAAGATAACCCATTTATGAATTATTATAATGTAGAATGACTCACATAAACAAAGTACTGCTACTAGAAACTTGGTAAACCAGCGCATCATTTCCCCCCGGTGACAGCAGTTAGAATAGAATGTAGAATATTTCTTATTTGTGATCTTATCCCAAGGGCAATGTAAATTCACTTAACAGCATTCTTCAACACCAATAGTCCTCTTGCCTATGTTCCAGTGAAGCTCATACATCACACTGTGCTGTAAAGTGATCTGCCCTTAGTTACATAGTATAAACAGGATCAACAACATTTCAGCACAGTCATGTTTTTTTGTGGGTAGTAACAATAGTTTTTCATTTTTAGGACCACGTGCACAAATTCTCCGTTCTGATCTTATTGTATGTTCATTAATAAAGCAGCCTTTAGTGGGCTTCCTGTATACTGTACAGGGCCGCCATCAGAAATCACAGGGCCCCATACGACAAAACTTCTTGGGCCCCCACAGGCCCCACCTACAGGTCAGGTCCATCCCCCACACAGTAAAAAAAACAAAAAAACAAAACATTGGTGGCTAGGTTCCCACATGTTAATAAAAAATATTGTTGGTCAGGGCCCCCCATTAAAAAATATTGGTGACTAGGACCCCACATGGTAAAAAAAAAAAATTGGTGGCCAGCCCCCCCCACACACGTTATAAGAAAATTGGTGGCCAGAGCTCCCCTTAAACGTCCATGTAAAAAAACTTTCCCCCCCCAGAAGTTTAAAACAAAAAGTTGGTGCTCAGGGCCCAACACACAACAGGGACCACAAAGGGTTACCTTTAGGGGGGGGCCTGCCATGTTACACTTACTTCATTAGCGTGGCCCACCTGCTATAAGTGAGCTGCCAACTACAGAAGGGAGGAGGGGAGCACAGGTGGCTGCATCTTCTTCCAGTGACAGCATTTTCTTCCCTTATTGGTCACAGAATTTCAAGTCCCGGTAAAGCTGCATGGTGATTGGATGAGCTGGAGGGGAAGTTCAAACCTCAGATATCCAATCCCTGAGCAGCTCAATAGGGACACAAACTCTGTCCCCCCTGATGGCGGCCCTGATACTGTATATTTTTTCTGATTGGACCTAGTCCTAGCAACATGACTACAAAACATTTTGTTGCTATAACCCCTTAATACATTAGCCTCCTTTTCATTTTATTTTACTGCTGGGACCACCAAGATTTAAAGGAAGAGTAATGCCAAAAAAGAAAAGTGTTCTAAAGTAATTAAATGATAATGTACTGTTACAAAACCTGAAAAATAGAGCTGGCACTATTCCGACACCCCAAAAATATGATCAAATTAAGTGAAGTCCAGGAGTCTCTAAATATTTGTAAAGTAATACAAAAAAGCTTTATTTACATCTTGTATAAAAAATAAAAGCCTAATGTACTGTTACCCTGCACTGGTAAAACTGGTGTGTTTGCTTCAGAAATACTACTATAGTTTATATAAACAAGCTGCTGTGTAGCCAACGGGGCAGCCATTGAAGCTAAAAAGGAGAAAAGGCACAGGATTCACAGCAGATAACATATAAGCTTTGTAATAGAATACAATGGTATTCTACAGTCTGTATCTGTTATGTCCTATGTAACCTGACCCTTGAATGGTTTCATGGATCTTTTACATAACTTAAAGGACCAGTAACATCGAAAAAATGTAAAAAAAAAAAATTCTTTAGTATACATCGAAAAAAACCCACCAAGACAAATTAAACTTTATAATTACAAAGTCTTTATTAAGAAATAACTTACTGAAACTCCGCTTGCGTTTCTCTTCAGAAAGCGATCGGGCAATCCATTGTGCGGCACTTGATTTCTCCTCCCTGCCTTCCTTAGGAGAAATCGAGCGCGGCACGATGGATCGTTGTTGTGTCGCCTTTTCTGAAGAGGAGCGCAATCAGAGATTCGGTAAGTTATTTCCTAATAAAGACTTTCCAATTTTAAATTTTAATTTGACTTGGTGTTTTTCTTTTGATGCATACTACAATTTTTTGTAAAAATTTTTTTTGATGGTACTGTTCCTTTTAGTCTGCTAGAAAATCATGTAAACATTACATAAACCCAATAGGCTGGTTTTGCTTCGAATAAGGATTAATTATATCTTAGTTTGGATAGAGTACAAGCTACTGTTTTATTATTACAGAGAAAAAGGAAATCATTTTTAAAAGTTTCGATTATTTGGATAAAATGGAGTCTATGGGAGATGGCCTTTCTGTAATTCAGAGCTTCCTGGATAACGTGTTTCAGGATAACGGATCCTATACCTGTATTTTAATTACTTTTATACACTTTGATTTTTTGGTGTTACTATTTTACTGTTTTAAAACACATTTTTGCAATGTCAGATTATAATGTACCATTAAGGAGCAGCTCAAAGTAAGATAACCTACCTTCCTAGTGTATCTTCAAAGAATATGAGAGAGCAAAGAATCTTATCTATGGAATGTAGCATGCTTTCAAGTTTGTGTTTCAATCTCAGCCAGAAAGTGTAAGCTATCTGACCTGTGTTTTTTAATGTTTTCAGTTGAATTGTTTTATAGCAGAAGTCCAGAGATAATTGAATACACTCCATAGGCAAAGAAATACTAAAGTGCATACTATGTCCATATGTAGAGTCACAAATGTACAGTATATGCTGCATGAAAATGTAACTAAAAGTGTAAGGGCTGAATTTTGACTTTAGAACTCTTTCAGTCTACCTTGGAATGCAGCTACACAGGTTCTGAAGCATGTCTAGTGACATAACAGATGTTTCCATAAAGAACACACTTATTTCTTTACGGTATGAAAGAAGTAGGCATGCACTCAGTACTGTATGTTCCAGAACTTATCATAAAGGTTCGGTGATGGGGGGTGGGAATTCATCCTTTCTTCAATGACACAACTTTTGAGCTAAATAAGATAAGAAGAGTGAACAAACACACTTCTTGGAATACAGAAACACCTAAAAATATATAGGTCACTCACAGGCTGCTGTATTTTTGCAGGCCGAGAGAAGCAGATCTGCTCAGTGCCCCTTCTCCATTGATTTGAATCTGATCAGCCTGTGTGTGCTCACATACAGTGGAGCTGAAGCTGAGGTCAACCCAAATATATGAAAGGAGGCGTCTCCAGGTTGACCTCAGCTTCAGCTTCACTATTGTGCAAAAATACACAGCTTATGTGCCCATAGCCTTGCTATTATGTAGTAATCAGTAGACCCAGGAGCACTAAGGGGAGTTTCTATTTGCTTTGTGACCTTACAAATATATATTTCTTAACACAGCTTTCTCATATACTCATGCATGTTACTGTTTCTATGATGTGTGGGGGAAAAGTTATTCTTTACTTCAGGGTTTCCATTTCACTGGAACTTAAAGGAGACATATAGGATAAATGAAAAACCCCAATAATGAAAACTATTTGACAGGGCACACATCACCTGCCCCCCCTCCCGCGCACGTACGTTTACGCACACGCTCTCGTGTGTCAGAGGCAGGAGCACAAAGTGGCTAAAAGATAGACTACAAAGAGTGGTGGTAAATGGAACATTTTCTAATTGGACCAGTGTTGTTAGTGGAGTACCACAGGGCTCTGTACTAGGTCCCTTGCTTTTCAACTTGTTTATTAATGACCTGGAGGGGGGCATTGAAAGTACTGTTTCTATTTTTGCAGATGATACTAAATTGTACAGAACTATAGGTTCCATGCAGGATGCTGCCACTTTGCAGAGTGATTTGTCTAAATTGGAAAACTGGGCAGCAAACTGGAAAATGAGGTTCAATGTTGATAAATGCAAGGTTACGCACTTTGGCAAAAATAATATAAATGCAAGTTATACACTAAATGCCAGTGTGTTGGGAGTTTCCATAAATGAGAAGGATCTAGGTTTTTTTGTAGATAACACGTTGTCTAATTCTGGGCAGTGTCATTCTGTGGCTACTAAAGCAAATAAAGTTCTGTCTTGCATAAAAAAAGGCATTAACTCAAGGGATGAAAACATAATTATGCCTCTTTATAGGTCCATGGTAAGGCCTCATCTGGAGTATGCAGTGCAGTTTTGGACTCCAGTCCTTAAGAGGGATATAAATGAGCTGGAGAGAGTGCAGAGACTAAGTGCAACTAAATTGGTTAGAGGGATGGAAGACTTAAATTATGAGGGTAGACTGTCAAGGTTGGGGTTGTTTTCTCTGGAAAAAAGGCGCTTGCGAGGGGACATGATTACGCTTTACAAGTACATTACAGGACATTATGGACAAATAGCAGGGGACCTATTTACCCATAAAGTGGATCACCGTACAAGAGGCCACCCCTTTAGACTAGAAGAAAAGAACTTTCATTTGAAGCAACGTAGGGGGTTCTTCACAGTCAGGACAGTGAGGTTGTGGAATGCACTGCCGGGTGATGTGATGGCTGATTCAGTTAATGCCTTTAAGAATGGCTTGGATGATTTTTTGGACAAATAATATCAAAGGCTATTGTGATACTAAATTCTATAGTTAGTATAGATATGGGTATATATAATTTATGTGAAAGTAGGGAGGGGTGTGTGTAGGGACACTGGGTTTTCTTTTGGAGGGGTTGGACTTGATGGACTTTGTCTTTGTCCAACCCGATTTAACTAAGTAACTATGTAACTCCCGTATGTTACCTGCAGCGGGCGTCCTCTCACCTTCAGGAGCTAGGAATCAGGGGCAGCCAGGGAGAAGAGGGAGTGTGTCACTGAACTGAATCTGGCCCAATATGTCTCTTTTAAGTATTAATACATTTTCTATTTTCCCTCCTACCAAATAATCCTTCCCCGGGACTATAGTTAAAATATCATAGTAGTGAATACATATTTGTAAAGGCCAGGCTACTCTGTACAGCCCTATACCACTTTGATACATTTGTACTCTGTTCCATTTACTGATGCATCTATAGTAACCTTTAATTTTGCTTAAAATAATTCCAGTTGTCTCAACCTGTTTATAGAAATGTTGTAATGAAGTAATGTATAATTGTGACTATCCATATTACCGTTATCCGTATTCAATCTTATTTATCAAGAATGTGAGTTGTTATGATATCATTCTCTAGATTGAATAAAACACCCAAGTCAGCATCACGCTGCAAAGGAATATGATATAAAACTGTTTACTATACATAGCAGTAGCAGGTAGGTAGCTCTGATCATAGTAGTTTCACACTTGGTCAATTAAAATAGTGCAGAGTGAGCTCTGTTTCCATCGCTTACCCCTTGCCCAATAATTCACACTGACGCCATTTATTAGAAATATTTTTAAATAACAACAAACCCACAAACATGCATATTATTTACCCGCCATAATGATACTTCCTGAGCTTAGAATAAGAACCTTGCCTCAGGCCGCAGCAAGCGGCTAGTTATGAGCGGTGGGAATATCGCTCTCTGCATTTGTGATGTGGCCCCATTTGACCCGCTCTGTTGATAAAGTTTTAATCACAGAGTGGAAGAAGGGGTTGGCATTGGGGCTGCTTTTACCAGAAAAGGCGCTAGTTGGAGGACCCCAAAGTTTTATATCTGTGAGCCACATTCAAATATAGAAAGTTTTGGGGAGCAACACAAACATGAAAAAGTTCCTGGGGGTGCCAGAAAAAGCCTGTGATTGGCTATTTGGTAGGCCCTACATGGACTCGCAGCCTACAGTAGTCTCTATTGGCAGTACATCTGTTTTTTATGCAACCAAAACTTGCCTCCAAGTCAGGAATTCAAAAATAAGGACCTGCTTTGAGGCCACTGGGAGCAACATCCAAGGGGTTTGTAGGCAACATGTTGCTCATGAGTCACTGGTTGGGGATCACTGGACATAAGTCATAAACATGTATTTAAGCAATTGCTGACTGGCTGTAACTACGTAAGGCCTCAGCCAACTTTCCCAACATATCTGATATATTTGACCTACATTTCACTTTCATCTCCCCCCCCCCTTTTCGGTTGCATCATAAGGCAGCCCAACCACACCCCTCCTGCTACAAATGGCCAGAATATCAACATCCTGATATTTGATGAATCTGTCCCTGCATATTTGTTGCACACTCATATTTGAAAGATTTTTAATCACAGGAAAAGTGTTATTTCTTTCTATTTTTTTTTAAAAAAAATTAGCATTTATATTATATGTAAGGGTACCTAACAATGAAAACTCAGTGACCTACCTGTCTTACGTTAAGTTAAGGAATGTGCATGGTTACTTTTAAATTTCTCGAGTGTGACTCTAAAGGTGGCCATAGACTCAGATAATATCGTACAAAACAAATTTTCATACAATATTCAGTGTATGTATGGTGGGAAAAGAGCTGACCGATATTGGCAAAAGACTTGGATATCGGTTGGCTCGGATCGGACAGACTGGATGGAAAATTTTGATCGGGTGCTTATGAAGGCAATTGAACATCGTCCATTGCAGAGCCGGGCCACGGTAGGATGGCACCCTAGGCAAGGACTTCAATCAGCGCCCCCCCCCCCATTTTGTAGGACCATTTACCACCTAATCACTTACAGTTTTTTTTAATAAAGAAACCTTACAACACAATGAATTAAACTTTTCTTTTATATAAATATGTAATGTTAACAAACAAAAATAAAGTACACTAAAAAAATATCATACAAACCAAAACAGTACAATAATTTTATCCTGTTAAACAAAGTGCAAATACTAGAATATCCACAACATTTTACTTTTAACACAACTGTGCCAGCCAGCAGCACCCAAAATATTGCCCCCAATCTGTACCTGTGCCAACCAGCAGCACCTAAAATATTGCCCCCAATGTGTACCTGTGCCAGTAGCACCTAAAATATTGCCACAATCTGTACCTGTGCCAGCAGCACCTAAAATATTGCCACAATCTGTACCTGTGCCAGCAGCACCAAAATATTGCCCCTGAAGTCTCTGTACCTGTTATGCCAAAAAATGCATTGTGCCATTGCCCCCCCAAGTCTGTACCTGTTGTGTGCCAAACAGCTCCAACTCCAAAAGCAGCAGTCTGCCGAATAGTCACAGGCAATCAGGCAGCCACCCACAGTTTTAGACAGGACCCCAGTCTCAGGAGGAGTCAGAAGAGCTCAGCTCAGGAGGAGAGAGCAAAGAATGCCGCACGACACGCCAGGCCAGGTCATCTGACCTGTTCACCGTGACCACGCAGGCGCACTGCCGCGCACAGCTCCCTCCTGACGTCACCGCGCCTGACATCACTCCTCTTGCTGTAGCGTGCAGCCTGCAAGCACATGATTGGATGCGCATTACGTGCGCTGCTGCCTCTGATGAAGTATCCGGATCCAGCCAGCAGGGAAAGTAAGAGACTGGCTGGGTCTCGGGGAGTCGGGGAGGGTGGAAAGCAGAGCGGAACTCTGCTGGGGGCCTGGGGCAGCCGCATTGGGGAAAAGGGAGTTAAAAATTAAAGAAATTTAAAAAAAAAATGTAAAAAAAAAATTTTTTTTTTCTTCTTTTCAAAATTGCGCCCCCCTATGACTGCGCCCTAGGCAGGCGCCTACTCTGCCTACCCCTAGTTCCGGCCCTGGTCCATTGTTAGTGCTGAATCGTCAGATACAGGTAGAATTCTATTGTTTCTACCTGTATATCTGACGATTCAGCTGAAACGAACAGTCTTTCTCGGAAAGATCTTTTCCAAGAAAGATCATAATTGTTACATCTAAGGTTCACAGTACATTTTGAGCCCTATTTATCATGCCATGTAAAAAGTGGAGTGAAGCACTACCAGTGATGCTGCCCAGAGCAACCAATCAGAAATTAGATTTCAACAGTTAGAAAACAAAAGCAAAGATCCGATTTGTTGATATGAGCAACATCACCAGTGATGTCTCACTCCACTTTTTACACGGCATGATAGACTCCTTTGTGTGAGTAGTTATTGACGGTGGGGTTATGATTATTCTGTTTCTCAATTGTATTTCTGTCTCAGACCCTCACAGGTAAAAAACCTGATCAGGAAAACCTCCCTTGCACAGTCGTTGACCAGGACTCTCAAGCTCTGCTGTATGATTTCAATGACATGGACATGGATCACTCGGAAACGGAGAACACCCTGAACAATTGCCTTAACAATTATAATTTTGGGAAAGGTTCCGATCCCTTGGAAAATTGTGACCCAGTATGGAGCAAACATTTGAGCAGAGACACACAGAATGACAGCAATCAATGCATCGGTGGGGAGATTATTAATTCAACTATGGAATTTGATTTTTACAGTGAAGATGAGCAAATGTGGAGCAAAGTTTTCTTTGCCAAAAATCCACATGCACAACCACTAGAAAACCTATGTTGGGAAAAATCACCTCTGCATAGCTGCCAGGCCTTATATAACCAACAAATTGCTAACGTGGAACCTTCAATAATGGATGGCCTTCTAAACTTTAAAACTAATGTAGATAATGTACACAATGGGATGTTGCATGTGAACCATAACAATAGTGCATCTACATCAGCGGTCTACCGGCTCTGCCAGGAGGACTCCTATCTACTTAGGTACAATCCCAATCATTTTTCTCCAATCTTATGAAGGCAACTGAGCTCAAGAAGTGAAAAAAGGTCCTCATTCATTTTTCTATTGACACCGTCTGACAGAATTCTCAGATTCCTGTAATATTGAGTGAGTTTTCTGAATAATTTCCTTTTTATCACCCATTTGTTTTTATACCGTCGGCACAGGCTTGTTTTATGTGCCTGTAATTATTAAATAAAAAAAGATCTATCATGCTTTTCTGTTCAGGCACTTCTCCAGTGTTTCTGTAAATGTACAAACGCTCAACCACTTAAAATCTCTGCATCAGAAATCACTTTGAGACTAGATAAGTCACACCGCATTTTATTTTTGTCAATGAAACTTATAGGACTATTTGAAAAACACTTTGCAACTTTTCCATCATCACGACAAAAAAAAAAATAATCTTGTTTTATTTGGTATTTATAAAAAATATTAAGGTGCAAGAATCCACACTGAACAACCTCGCTTACAATGTCACACAATAGAGTTGCATTATGGCCACACATTGTACAAATGAAAGGAGCAGAACAATACACATGGCAATTTTTGTTATAAAAATGTTCATAAATTGATGGGAGAGAGTGTGAGCTGCTCCAGAATCATTTATCAAAACAGCTGTACTAGATATCCACTATATCCAGGATTTGGTTCAAGATTAATCCAAACAAGATTCATAATTGTGGGCAGATTTGTTATTGATATATCTGAGGGTCAATTAATTCTCCCTACCTTTAGCTTTTTCATTATATTTGTGTATATATGATTGGTTTAACTACCTGTAGTGGCCATGAGACGGTGACATCCATTTGTGACAATATTTTTGGAAGACAATCCAGTTCATTGGAGTCTCTTCAGTTCTTGTATGTTTCTGTAATGGACTCTCCTAATTGTTTTCATTACTGCTTGTGCGCCTAAAGAAGACCCCTGTTATTGTCTATGGAGTCAAAACGCACTGGGCTTTGTCCTAAAGTAGCTATCAATAAAGTCATGAACTTGTTCCTGGTGAGTGCCCTGCTTGTGATTCTTATTCTAAGTGCACAGATTTGGCGAGTTAGCAGTGGGCACCACAACATATGTTGATATTTATATGCAGCAACATCTGCTACATAACTCATTTTCTAAATGGGAACTGTACTGATGGGAGCAAATGTAAATGTTGAAAACAGATAAAACTGTACTCAAATGTTGAACATGGATCAAATTGTGCATGGCCACTCACATATGTCCATGTGTAAGGCCCCTCAATACACACACACACACGTGTAAGGCCCCTCAATACACACACACACACACACACACACGAGTCCCCTACTGACATTTTTACACAATAACACAAGAGGCACTGGTGGATTTATGGGGACACATGTCTTGCAGCAATTACCAGTTTTTGACAAACAATAATAAAGATGTTATTTCACAAAATAGTTTGAATGGGTTTTTCTTTTGTTCCTATTATATAAGAAAATTACACTTTAGATATAATGTTTTGGGATAGGTGGGTTGTTTAAGCTTGTATTTCTTTCTTTGAACTGAATGAAAGGGCTAGAGAATAAAAGCACCCTGCCAGGGATTCCTTACTCTACCGTGTCTGTGTTAGTACTAACCATACAATTTTTAAATTGTTGGGAAGTGGGGAGTTTGTGCATTTATTATGTGCAAGCGAGAGGTTACTTGTGTGTCAATTGAATTGAGAACAGTAGGTGCATTTCTCTTATCTGAACTGGACTGCTGCACCATTTTATAACCATATACCATTGGTGTCTAAATATGGCAGGGAAAAGATAATTTCATTCTGTATTTTATGGTCTGTTCCATAAATCTAATACAGTGTATTTTTACATTAGCTTGTTACCAGTGACATTCCATGCCTCGGCCAGTCCCAGGTGCAAGATGTCAGTTGGTGATTTCTTTAAGCCGTGATGTCACGTATAGCAGAACAATGGCTGGCACTGGACTTAAATACACCACTGCCTGTAGGTATAGAAACAGAGAGGGGGTCGTTAAGAGCAGGGATGCACCAAATCCAGGATTCGATTTGGGATTTTTGCCTTTATCAACAGGATTTGGGAGAATCCAAGAGCCTGGGTGACACCTGAATCCAACTTTTTTCCCCACAAACAATGCTCCAGCTTTGTAATGTCAGAGAAGTTTACTGTTCTGTGCAAGTTTTAAAGGCGCAAGGGATCCATGGAACAGATGGATGTGATGTGGTTCTGAGAAAGATTGAACCCCAGTCTGGTAAGGTTTTTCAGAGCACTAGCTCCAGCAAAAATATAGTCATTTACGTATTTGACTGGAGGAAGTCTAACAAACTTGTACCCTTTTACTCCTTTGATTCTCTTAATATATGGGTGAAAGGAAAGGAAGAAAGGAGGAATTACCCTCGCACACCCTGGCTGTCCTGTCCTTAACGAATCCCCGGTGCTCAGTGAAGGAGGCGTTGGCAACCTCGAGTTCAGTGTGAAAGGAAAAAGAATCACCGGCACAACGTGGGTATTTCTAGCAGGGAGAACCCTTGCTTGTTTATTGCGGATGCAATGTTTCGGGGTGTAACCCCTTTGTCAAGCATCTTAAATCATTTAAAAAATAAATAAAACAAACCTGTTAAGCTAGTTTTGCCTCTGGTACTGCCTCTGGCCTCAGGTACTGTTTTATTATTACAGAGAAAATGGAAATCATTTTAAAAAATTTGGATTATTTGGATAAAATGGAGTCCATGGGAGACTGCCTTCTAGTAACGCAGAGCTTTTTCGATAATGGGTTTCCTGATAACGGATCCTATACCTATATATACAAAACTAGTGGAATATCAGATCCCATGTAGTATGGTAAGTCTGCACAGCATGTTGCATAAAAACGTTTCATTTGGCATTAATGTCTATGATAGATATGGATTTTGGAAACTCTGCCTAAAAGCTCAGCTTGCTGATTGAGCGACACATTCATATATTCCATGACAACAGTTGTTCAGATTAATTTAAGGATTTTATTTTGTTTCACATATCCAGTAAGCGAAAGGTACAGCTAAATGGCAGCAAAAATAATTTAACAATCTATTCGTAAAACATTCTTTTATGCTATAAATTTTTTCAATCATATCTGAAGAGCCAAAACACATGAAAAGAACAGTTTGTTGGCTCAATCAACATAAATGAACATTCTTGCAAAATAAGCACACTCTAAACATAACTGTAGCAATAGAGAAACGGCTGTTTCCAGTCAAATAAAACTTTGCGTCGTTATTTCATTCAGTTAAAACACCCCAAATGTTATGAAACCTCCAAATTCAATGCTCTTTAATATCAATACACATGCGAGAATTGTACTTTTTTAAAGAGGCCTTTCTGACACAGCAGTGAAGCTTTTCACACGAGCAAAAAACAGTGGCGTGTACATCTTGTCAATTTCAAATGCTGTAACAGCTGTCTCTCCAGTTGATCTGGAAAATAAAAACATCTGAATCAGTAAGAGGAAGTAATCTATATGAGCCACATATTATTTAGCAACACACGATCCCCAAAGTTTAACATACAATCCTGTACCTTAATGGGGTGATTCACATTTTAGCAGGGCCGGATTTACATAATGCGCACCCCTAGGCCCACTGTTGTCAGTCACCCCTGTCCCCTTCGCTTTTATTCGCTCAAATTTTCATCATTGGGACTGGAGCAATGGGGATTGGCCACAAGAAATTAAAAAAACATTGTATCTCCTGTGCATCCCCAGTGTTTCTGAACAAAGTGGGTTTGGTTAAGCAGCATGCCGCCCGCTAAAATCTTGCTACCCTAGGCCCGGACCTTTGTGGCCTCTCCACAAATCCGGGCCTGCCTTTTAATATGTTATAGAATGGCCAATTCTAATCAACTTTCCAAATGGCTGTTTTTTTCCCATTTTTTTTTACTATTTGCCTTCTTCTTCTGACCCATAAAATGGCTGCCGTGAACTGCGATCCCTGAATCTGCACTGTAGGGTAAGTGAAAAGTTAGGGGCATTTTTCCCTGGGGTAGCAGAAAGGCTGGGGGGAAGAGGGAGGGGGGTCTATGTAGGGTAGGGTTTTTTTTTTAGTTAAGGCTTGAATTTTCCTTTAAAAGTGAACAAACCCTTTAAAATCTACACAGCATGGAACTGACTAGTCGCTGTCGATTTTACCATCAATGGCAGATAAAGTGTTAAAAAAAAAAGCAATGTACACACAAAAGATTCAGACTATCACACCTTTAACTGCACTTCAGTTAATACATACTCATTGTGTAGGGCTTTTGACGCTAGCCAAATCATAAATGCTGGAATAAAAATGTAGTGGGGCTCATTTATAGACACTGTGCAAATGTGCAGTTAGTTTTTCTCAGTAAAACATAGCGAGGGTCTCCACACAGTAAAAGTGATTACTCACCACATTAGGTGCACTGCCCTGAGCCCTCAGCACAGGAAGCGGACAACCAAAAGGATAAATCTGGAGCAGGCACTCAAATGACGGCAGTCTTCCACCAAATAGTCAAAAAATTTGAAAATTTATAGTGTCCTACGCCTTACCAGTTTGTGTCTTCAACACTTAATCATAGGCTGAATTTACAGAGCTTAAACACCAGTATTTAAATATATGTGCACCAATCACAACACAGCATCAATTATCTAGTGATCCAATCCCTGAGTTCTCCACATAGACCAACCTCATGTCCAATTGTCTCCGGTGTCTCAGATATAGGTACTAATGAAGAGCTACACCCAGGTTTAGTTGGATGCCATTTTAATGCACCTTTAATCCGAGTTGGGTGCCATTTATTTAGTGAAATAAATTTCTAATGATTACCATTATGATGTACCTTCAAGGATGCCAATTATAGCCTATGATTAAGTGTTAAAGACACGAAACACGTAAGGCATAGGACACACATTTTCACATTGTTTTGACTATTTGGTGGAAGACTACCTTCATTTGAGTGCCTGCTCTATATTTATCCTAGTTAGTTTTTCTCAGTCAGTTGTAGGTAGAACAATAAAAACATCTGCTTGGTTGTCATGAACTATTGCCCGGTTGCAAATTTGATCAGTGTTTATCAATGACCCCCACTGTTTCTTACCTTTCTATATTAAAATAATTCAATACTATTTGTTTGTTTTACTGCAATGCAAGTCTAGGAGCTATAAGATGTTTATGCCTCTCAATATATTAATGAATCGTTGTTATTGGCAAGATAGAAAAAGGCTTTAAACATTTTAGGTTATGTATCTCTCGGAGATAATTTTTTCAGGCAAATTAGCTCTAGATCAGGGCTCTGACTGAACCATTGTAAGACGTTCTTCTACACGTCAGTGATACTTTGGCCTTGTGTTAGGATCACTATCCTGCTGAAAGCTAAACATCAAAAGCTTTATTTTTAAGCTGACTGACGTGTTCTTGCAGTGTACGGGTATTGTATTTTGCACAATCTGTTTTTCTAATTTAAAGGAACAGTTCAGTGTCAAAATAAAAACTGTGTAAATAGATAGGCTGTGCAAAATAAAAAATGTTTCTAATATAGTTAAAAATGTAATATATAAAGGCTGGAGTGAACAGATTTCTAATAAAACAGCCAGAATCCAACTTCCTGCTTTTCAGCTCTATAACTCTGAGTTAGTCAGCGACTTGAAGGGGGGCCACATGGTACATTTCTGTTCATCGAGTTTGTAATTGATCCTCAGCATTCAGCTCAGATTCAAAAGCAACAGATATGACCCATGTGGCCCCCCCTCAAGTCTCTGATTGGTTACTGCCTGGTAGCCAGGGTAACCAGTCAGTGTAAACCAAGAGAGCTGAAAAGCAGGAAGTAGTGTCCTGACTGACATGTTATACATCCAGTCACTCCAGCCTTTATATATTACATTTTTGGCTAACTAACTATATTAGAAACAATTTTTATTTTGCACATCTATTTACCCAGTTTTTATTTTTACACTGAACTGTTCCTTTAAGAAGATGACCAGCCCCTGATGATCAACCTTGCAGCGTAATGCTACTATCTCATACTGGTAACGGAATTCTTTTTGAGGTCACGGGTTACGTACGTTTTTACAAAAGTGTTTGTAGACAGGACAGACAACATCATTATTTCCTTGTGAAACTTACTTGTAAGTAATGTGACAAGAATGGTGGATCCAGGCAAGCTTGTTAAATCTGTGACGTCCGCTGGAACAAAGCTGTAGACCCATGTGAAAGCTGCGTTCTGTTTCCGGAACTTGGGGTCGACGGAAATAACGATATTTCTGAAAGTCACTTGGTTTCTGCAAGAACAGAAATGACAAGTTCAGGTATGTTTAACAGGCCTCCTAAAAGCTTTGTCCATTTACTTTTATACTAAGCTTTCACTTACATATTTAAATACAGCTTTGATTTTTCTTGGTAATAAGTGCCTCCTCTTTGTAATGCACAATCTTTACGTTCTATGATTAAGTGCTCACCACTAAATACCCCAAAAAGAACTTAACAAAAAAATAAGTGCCGATAAGCTCTAGAATTTAGCACTAGCGCCTACCATTAGTAAACAAAGAATTATTAGTTCTGCATTCTACGAAAACCAGCAAATAGTTTTATATCTGCTCTCCTCACTGCTACTAGAGAAACTGGTCTCCCGGCTGTTAGGATTGGCAGTTCTAGATGGGGCTGATCCCTCTGAGTTCACGCTCCCATCTTCTTCACACAATCAGGCAAATCTGTTGGGATGTATAAACCCCAGAGCAGCCTCCCTTTTCCTTACAATAGATTTTCTGTCACCCAGCTAACTGCCTCATAATTCTGCTGCTGTTATTTAAATCAGTGCTTGGTTGCTAGGGTAATTTGGACCCAAGTTACCTGATGGGTTAAGATGCAAATTGAAGAGCTGCTGAATAAAAAGCTAAATAACTCAAAAACCTTCAATAATAAAAAATGAAAACCAATTGCATATGGTCTCAGAATATCACTCTCTACATAATACTAAGGGGGGAATTCACAAAAGTGTCGGGAACGAAAAAATGTCTTTAAAATGTCGTAGAAAGTGTCGTAGCAACAGCTGACAAATTCACAGAGCATTTCTCCGCCAGTTTTCCGACATGTGCGACACTTTTGAATTAGTGTCGTTAAAAGTGGGCGTTGTTTTTTCGGCGCCACTTTTCCCGTCATTTGTATGAATTACTCGTAAACTCATTTTTTTTACCGACAAATTTTCAGACACTTTAGGCTCTCCAAAATGAAAATGTCAGACAAATTGTCGTTTAAAAAGTCTTGGTAAATGTCGTTTGTACGATGAAAAGATATACGACATTTTAGAAAATTGTCAGACTTACGAGACATTCAGAGACGGTAACATCTGCCTTTGTGAATTTGCCGTTCATACGACATTTTACAAATTTGTCGACCGCCACTTCTGGGTCACTTTTTTTACCAACACTTTTGTGAATTCCCCCCTAAAAGTTAACTCAAAGGTGAACAACCCCTTTAAGAACTAAAATGAGCCATATTGTCCTGTTTCATCTTTTTGTGTTGCTAGTTTTATAACCCTGGTAAATGATGGGCACTGCTAAACAATGAGACCAAGAGATTTTTCATACACATATACTGTGCATATTAATATGCACACCAGCAGTCACAGAAGCTGCATGCTTTTAATTTGCACTCCATTGTACCAACCTCCTCTTTCTTGTTGGTTATTACAGCAAATACTTTGGTTTGGTTGTCTGTTTCTTGAGAAAGGCGGTAGTGGCCAAACAGCATCGCGTCAGTTCTGTAGATTGGGAAACGTAGTATGAGATTTTATGTTTCAGACTTGATTGTATTTAAAGGAACAGTAACACTAAAAAAAAATATTTTAAAGTAATTAAAAAATGCATGCACTGGTAAAACTGGTGTGTTTGGTTCAGAAATGCTACTATAGTTCATATAAACAAGCTGCTGTGTAGCCATGGGGGAAGCCATTCACTTTAACAGAAGGAGAGAAGGCACAGGTTACATAGTCGAAAAGTTACCATTGTATTCTACTATGTAAACCTGAGCCTTTTCTACTTTTCCAGCTTGTTTATATAAACTATAGCAGTCTTTCTGAAGCGAATCGACATTTTAACAGTGCAGGGCAACAGCACATTATTAAGAGAATTACTTAAAATTTTTTTTTATTTTTCTTGGCATTAGTGTTCCTTTAACAATACAGAAAAACAGAAAAATAGAATGGAATAAATGTATAATTCTGCGTTACATAAAATATTTCACAAGTGGTTTCAGTAAGTAACTTTTCAAATGCAAACTCAGTTTTTGCATTTTGCCAGATGTGGCTGCCTTTTGCTTTTAAAAACTTAGAGTGGTTCCCAGAATGTTAAGATTGTATGTAATAAGGCCATTCAAGTGCAGCTAAACTGACTTTAAGGGGCAGATTTATTAGGGGTCGAATTGAAAATTCAAATTAAATTTTTTTTATGGTCAAACTGTAAAATTCGACTAGGAAATTATCCATACTCTATTCGAGTTTCTTTTAAAAAACATTCAAATTAGATTTTTGAAATTTATCATACCCTGACCCTTTAAGAATTTGACTATTCGCCACCTAAAACCTGCCGAATTACTGTTAATGTCAATAGGAGAGGTCCAGGGATCAATTTGGAGATGTTTGCAGCCTTTCTGACATTCGAGTTTATTTTTGGAGAAGAAAAACAAATCGATTTTGATTGAATTCGATTCGAGTTTTCGAGTCGTTTAAATCCATCGACTTTATTTAGATTTTTTAAATAAATCTCCCCAAGTCGAATTTCGAATTAAAGGGAGTTTAAAAAAAAAAACAAAAAAAAAAAAAACTCCCATGAATTCGAAATTCGACCCTTGACAAATGTGCCTCTATAAGTTACTTTATAATGTTTTTACAAGTAGTGGATTGAAGTAATTTTCTAAAGCTCTTTAGAGGTAATAAGTGGCAGGAAAAAAAATATTTCTAGGACAGCTAGAGCTATTTTACGACTATATGTACAAATGAAGGATTGTGGAACTGTGCTCTTTCTTCATAATCATTATCACAGTGTCAATTTATAATGACTGCTTGAATCACAGGACAGTCCTTACACACACTTAGTTCAGCATGTGAAAAGTATAATTAGATATTAGTCAGCACACAGTGTTTTAGGGAGAGGTGGATTTCTCCATGTGACTACCTATATAAACTTAGTTCAAGTTGAATTGTGTGCATTGCTTATTTTAAAGGGATTCTGTCACGATTTTAATGGTGTAGATTTTATTTGTAAATTCCACTGTTTACACTACAAATAATTCACTATACAACATTTTATTTGTGAACCAGCAAGTTTTTTTTTTGTTATTGGATTACCTTCCCATAGCGTTTTGGGGAGATTTGGTTGCCTGGCGACTAATCGCCTCGTCTTTGCGGCGACCAATCTCCCCAAACGCCTTCCCTGACTGCGCCAGCTTAAAATGGACTTGGAGTAGTCGCCCGAAGTTGCCTCACAAGGAAACTTCAGGCGACTTCGGAAAATGAATGTGTGATTAATGTGTGATTAGCGCCGGCGTTTTTTTCATTTTAAGCCAGCGCAGAGTCAGGGAAGGCATTTGGGGATATTGGTCACCGCAAAAACAAGGTAATTAGTCGCCAGGCGACCAAATCTCCCAAAAATGCCCAGTGTGGCCTGACCCTTAGGCTGCTGGAGGGGAAAGGGAGGGGGCGATATCACTCCAACTTGCAGTACAGCAGTAAAGAGTGCCTGAAGTTTATCAGAGCACAAGTCATATGACTGGGGCAGCTGGGAAACAGAGAAACAGACTTTGGCGCAGAATTTTGCTGGAGCAACAGTATTAACTGATGTGTTTTGAAAAAAAACATGTTTTCCAATGGAAGTATCCCTTTAACTATACGGCAGAGTTCACTGTAGTGTGGAATCTCAGCCTCAGAAGAGTAAGTGGGCGAGAGTGTGTACAGAGATGAAGCAGACATTAAAGGACCAGTAACATAAAAAAAAAAATGTTTAAAAATTCGTTAGTGCACAACAAAAAATAAACACCAAGACAAATGAAACTTTTAAAAAGCAAAGCCTTTATTAAGAAATAACTTACAGAAAATCCATTTCCTGTCCTCTTCAGAAATGGCGAAAAGGCGACCATTCACACTGCAGCAATCGATTTCTCCTCCCTGGCTATTCACTGACAGGCATCCTCCTCCCGACGTCCAGCAGCAGCAGTGTCTCTCCTTCCCCGTGCATCGGCTTCCCTCCTCCGCTCTCCTCACCTTCCTCTCTGTCTTCCCTCCTCCCCTGAGCAGAGATGCGGCGTGTCGTGATTAATAAACAGGCAGAACAGAAAGGCGCTTCTCACTTGCTCGTTTCATAGGAGCGTGTAACTCCTGCCTTCCCCTGGGCTCTCCCGGCGCCGGACTGAAGACTACAGACAACAGCTCTCAGGCACTCGTGCGCCGCTGCTGTCTGAGAGCTGTTGTCTGTAGCCAAACACTGACTGCCGGGCGATGAATCATGGGCACAGTGAGTACCCTCTGCTTTTCCATAGGCACTGCTAGAGAGGGGCGAGCAATTCGGACTGGGGCAATGGCAGGCGCAGCCGACGCTACTTTGCACTGTCCTAGCACTGGAACTCGCTTCCGCTGACTGCTACTATACTGCCACTTCGCAGTTCAGCCGGGATTGTGTTTACTGCTGCCTGGGATGAGAAGCGCTGACATTCTGGGACCTCAGGGATTTGGTAATTGCGAAGTACTCCGTGCTGTACTGTGCCCATCTGGATATAGAACAGGAGTAGAACAGGCACCGACAACTATCTGTAGCGAAGGACGGATAGCACAGGCACTGGCAGCACAGGAAGAGGTATTTGCACAGAGGTGGAGAATGAGATGAGGGCAGAGAACACAGTGTCACTAGAATAGCCAGGGAGGAGAAATCAAACGCTGCAGTATGGATGGTCGCCGTTTCTGTAGAGGACAGGAAGTGGAGTTTCTGTAAGTTATTTCTTAATAAAGGCTTTGCTATTTTAAGATTTTATTTGTCTTGGTGGTTTTTTTTCGTGGTATTGTAATGAATTCTGTAAAATAAATTTTTGATGTTACTGGTCCTTTAAATCAAAGGAGTTTTTTTGGATGACATTTTAAAAAGAGAAGTCACAAGTTAGAGAGCCTATAATGCAGTGTAAGACAGAAATCTATACCCAAATGATCTTGTATTCAAGACATTAATAATAAGAGAATATTACAGGAAAAATAATAAAACCTTGCATTTCTTGTCCGCAAACGAGGAACAATGGTTTGGGGATCTTCAGGTGTAGTCAGCATAATAACATGCCCATCAGGGAAAAATCTCAAATATCTAAATGGAAAGAGCAATATAAATTTTTGTTCACTGTTCAAACACCTGTGGTTTCTGGAGCAATGGAAATGTTTCCTGGAGTGAGGTAACCACACCTCGCCATCTGAAAAATCTGACAGACAAGTCTGGGTTTGGAGAGCTACCTTTCTAAATGTGTAATGCTAACTGAAATGTTTAGTGGAAGATAAACAATGGTTTGGTTCTGTCTATAGCACAAAAGAAACCACTAATGTTTTTTTCCCAGGCCAGTACTGATTTTAAAGGAGAATTCAACCTGTAATAAAAAACCCCTCCCCTGGGTAGATCCCCCTCCCTCCCCCCCAGCCTACCTGCCCCCAAGGGAAAATGCCCCTAATTTTTTACTCACCCCTCTGTGTAGATTCTGGCCTCAGAGTTCACAGCAGCCATCTTCTTCTTCTCAGGGAATCTTTGTGTCTTGACGAAAGTTTCGGCACATGCGCAGTTTCAGTAAATTTCTAGTCCCGAACAACTGCACATGCACTGAACGTCACGAAAATTTCCTAAAAATTTCATGACTTTCGGTGCATACGCAGTGGTTCAGGACCGGAAATTTGCTCCAACACTTCAAAAAAATAAGTTTGGGCCCAGACATTTACTCCAACTGCGCATGCACCAAAACTTTCGGCAATTTTCCCGGAGAAGGAGAATATGGCTGCTGTGAACTCTGAGCCCAGAATCTGCACGGAGGGGTGAGTAAAAAATTAGGGGCGTTTGCCCCGGGGGGGCAGGTAGGCTGGGGGGAGGAGGGAGGTCTACCCAGGGTAGGAGGGAGGGTTTTTTATTACAGGTTCAATTCTCCTTTATGATTAATGTAGCACCTTGCTGCCACGTCTTACCTTTCCCAGGGTCCCTAGAGCAGAACTAGAAATTTTTACTTTACTACTTTTACTACACAATCAAGCATGTAAGCCTAGTGACTGAATTCACTGAAAAGTGTCGAATATATTGGCATCCACACTAAATTTTTTTTTTGCCCTTGCCATCAATGTTCAACACTGTGAGAAGGGTGCAGTGTATTTTGAAAACTGTAATTGTAGTGATAAGTATTTTTAAACTCCACAATTCTTTAGCATAAAGCTAAACCAGGTATAATAAGAAATGACAGATAGTGTACATAGTCACCTTTAAATGTAAATGGCAAGTATACCCACCTATAATATTCCACTTGATGCCATGCACGATAAAATCCATCCAAAGACTGCTCTCCCTGACGTATATATGTGGTCTTACTGATATATACCCCTACAACAAATTAACAAATCACTTATTAAGATAACATGCATAGTTTTACTGGCATATGTGTCCAATATCACAATATCTAGCTTAAAGGAGAATTCAACCTGTTGGCAAAAAAACCCGTACCCCCACCCCACGTAGAGCTGCCTCCCTCCTCCCACATGCTAACTACCCCCCCGTGCAGATTCTTCTAGCAAAGTTCCACGCATCCTCTCTAAGCTGAGGGTATTTCTGCACTTTCGCAGTTGGAGCAGTTTGACGGTTTGCGACAACTGCGCATGCACGGAATAACACGGAAATTGCTTATCTCCCAGTCAGCTTACCGAGGATGCAGAAGATGGATGCGTGGAACTTTGCTGGAAGAATCTGCGACGAGGGGTAAGTATGGAGTATGGGGCATTTCCCCGGTGAGCCTGGGGGGAGGAGGGCCTACGTGGGGTGGGGGTTACAGGGTTTTTTGCCCACAGGTTGAATTCTCCTTTAAGGTGGCCATGCACTTTACAGTAACTATCATTCCTGGGACCATTGGAAACAGGAAAGAGTTTGTTTTCAATACAGACATTTAGAGCTGAAGTGGCAGATATTCAGGTAGAAACAATAGATTTCTACTTGTATCTGAAGATTCAGCAGTAAACACTGGCTGATGTTAGGGCGACCAATCAAAATTTTTCTGACCTGCCCAATCGACGAGCCAACCGATATCCAAGTCTTTAGCCAATATTGGTTTCTCGCCATACACACACACGGAATATTGTACAAAACTTATTTTTCTATGATAATATCTGTGTGTGCATGGCCACCTTACGAACAAGCAGTGCTAACCACATGATAAAGCTTATATTACATTTTAAAATTCTCAATAGTTCCCCTGTAATAAGGGAAACAGGCCATTTTGACAGTTAGAGGCACATTTATCAAAGGTCGATTTTCGAATTTAAGTGGGGTTTTTTTTTTAACTCATATGAATTCAATTATACTCGAAATTCTAATATTTAAGAATAAAATTGAATATGTAACACTCGGATGAATTTTACGACTCAAAAACTTGAATCTCCGAAAAAAAAAAAATGTCAGGAAGGTTATAAACAACTCAAAATTGGTCACTGCACCTCTCCCTTTGAATTATAGTATACAGTAATTTGGCAGGTTTTAGGTGGCGAATAGTCGAAGGGCCACAGGTATGATAAATCTCGAAAATCAAATTCGAAATTTAAAAAAACTCAAATCAAGTTTGGAAAATTACCTAATCGAATCTGACCATAGATTTTTTTTGGAAAATTTGAATTCTCAATTCGACCCTTAATAAATCTGTACCTTAATGAATATATAGAAAACCAGTAACTACATGGTCAGGTCCATAAAATCATTTTATATTATATTATTCATTCTAAAGCTGGCCATAGACGTAAAGATCCGATCGTACGAATCCTCGATTCATAAGATTTTTGCATCGTGTGTGAAGTGTCCCGACATCTGTCGTACCATGCCGATCAGTCGGCTTTTCTGTCGGCTGCTGATAATATCTCTGTGTGTATTGCCGATCTTCAGTGAGAGACTGCCTGCAGAAGCTGAAGTGCAGTGAATGAGGCGAGGATTAGGAGCAAGTCTATAGGGGGTGCCGCGCTTGCATCACTGTGGGGTCCCCCGTCTCTCCCCATCCCTACCTGCAGCCCCGTGTGGAAGTTAGAAATAAAAAATGGCGAATACCAGGACAGCGATTGTACTCATTTTATAGAAGGGACGGTGGCAGGCTCCCCTCTGGGAGATCCTCCATCCTGCCCTCTAACAAACCCCCTCACTAGGCCTCCGGTAGAAGTCACGCACCCCGGTATGCAGAGAAAGTATCCCCGGTGCCAGTCAGATGAGAAGCCGTCAGCAGGGAGATGAAGCGGCCGGTTACTTGTCATGTTCAACATCGGCTGATCTGTTCTTTTTTAACTGAACGTTAGTGGCAGGTCGGGAGATGGGGACGTCCAATCGTTCGATGATTCAACTGATCAGATCTTTGTGTCTAAGGCCAGTTTTAGATATAGAAATATTGTGCAAGAACCACATATCTCAGATTTAGCCCATAGTGCCTAGAACTGCTACAGGTCTAGCTGTATAGAAGCCAGAAAAGAAAAAGTGAAATATTTATTGTTTCTAGCGTAGTACATATTGGAAGACTTTTTAAGTAAACTCTTTATTTAATTTTCTTAAACAACATACCATCAAATCGAACTCGTGGTCTTTCCAGGAACATCTGCCTCCAGGTGGTATAGGGGAGAATTTTTACACAGTTTCGGCCCCATACTTTCAGGCATGCCAGGCGCCAGATCTCTGGGTCTCTGAAAAAAGAAGAATGTGTTTCCAATACACCAAAATAGACACCTACTGTACATCACAGAGCTTATAGCGTGTGATTCCACATGAAAATGTTCTTTTAAAAAAAACTGCATAGAATGTTATAAACAGTATACAGCATCTCTTATAGAATACCCTATAAATATCAACAGTTGTAATTGGTGTTTAATGATGTAATTTGTGTTACATGACTGACTAAGACCTGTACAAAAGCACAGTGCTTGTGGCCTTGTGACTTTTAATGGCCTTATATTTTACATACAGAGGTAAATCATTGCCTGTATACTGAAATCAGTTGTGTAGAATGCATGTCTCAATAGAACATAAGCAGCACAAATGAGCTTACATTAAACAATTTCCTGGCTTACTAAAGTGGTTTACGAATTGACATTTGTAGTCAGCACATCTCTTTAAATGGGGAATTATATAGAAAATGAAAATAAAGCTTCATCTCCTGGAAAGAAGAAACCTTACATATATAATCAATAATAATCAGTTTCTGAAAAAGTTAAGTTACTCTTCAATACTCATCTCTCAACAATCGGTCTCTCTATGCAAGATTTGAGGCCATAATTTGACATATAATTGGTCAAATACATTGGTGTATACTCTTTTTGCCTATAGAATGTATGAAAATAAGTGACTTCGATACAAAGCTGCATGTAAAGGGACATATTACTGAGATGGGCATAGTGAAGAATAACCAGAAATGGTACATGATTTGTAAATGGTCACATCAGAATTTTTCTTCTCTCTATTAGATAAAGTTTATACAAAATTTTCATTTATACAGAAGTTCCTCCTTACGCAGTTGAAAGCTATTCTGTACAATGGGGTGTTAGTGCTCAGTGGTAGTGTACTGCTTGGGGGGGGACCCAGTACTTAAGTTAAGCAAGTCTGATCCTAAGGGGGTTATTTACTAAAACTCGATTATTTTTTATTCATAATAAAAATCAATAAACTATGAAATTATTATAACAAACACCATTCACAATAATAAATGTGTACATGTTATTGCAAAACTGGTGGGCAAGCACATATAGTATTGATTGTTTACAATTTTGATTTGGAAAGGGGTATATTCCTCTTAAGTGGAATACCTTGCACAAATATAAAAGCCCTTGCAGACCAAGGAAAGTTGCTCCAGTGCTCGGAGATCAAGGTCACTGGATACCACCCAGCGAAAAATATACATCAGCACCTCCATTGGGAGCACTAGGAAAAGAACAATATTGCAAATAAAACGCTAAGTCTTCACATTTTTCAAGAATATAAAGGCTGTTGAACACATGATTAATATTTCTAAGAAAGCAGACCTGGGTAAATTAAATCTACTGTATGAAGATGTTCCAAAATCCTCTACAGAAATGCCAGTAAAGCACACAGTATGCACAAAGATACTGACCAATATACCTTAAGATATCTGATACGCTCCATTTATCTCAAGAACTAAGTTTTTAAAAAAATAAATGTCCCAAAGTAGCCTGCATACACAGCACTAATATAAGTTACTACACTCTCCAGAGAAGACTAACGTTTTTAACTTGCTCACGTTTAATTTGTTAATTCTGTCAACTTGGATGTAGTATGCACACAGTCGGTTAAGATACGATCAAATATCTGTTGCACATATAGGGTGTGCCAAATGGGAAGCAACCTGTATTTAGTGAAGAATATTTTAAATACAAAATGCCTAGTGTGTAAACTTATATAAAGACACTGTTTGTTTTATATGAAAATGCAGAAACTAGATCCCAAAAGTGCACATATAAAATTCTGGCTCATGATGCAAACAAATCACACTGAGCTTAATTTATATGTCCTAAATACAGTGAACCTTCAATTTTACATCCCTTGAGTTTTAATCGATTTGTGGTCCCACCAATTAATTAAATAATAAATATCCCTGCATTTAAATTTTCCCAAATTTTACACCAGTTTTTTCTGGTCCCCTAAAAAAATTAAAATGGGAGTTCCATTGTACTTCTAAAATTAAGGAACGCCAAGAGTAAATATGTATGATTACACTATTCTTGCCAATGTTACAGCCTTAGCTACGACAGTCAGAATGTGTCGTCACTTAAGGTTTCGTTCCCAACAATGTCACATTAATAAGAATTTTTATATATATATATATATATATATATATATATATATATATATATATATATATATATATATATATGAGCCCCAAACTCAGGATCTCTTAATATCTAAGAAAAATTATGGGGAATCTAGGGCAGGGGTGCCAAAAAGGTAGTTCAGGATCTACCATTAGACCTTTAGCTGGTGATCAGTAGATCTCAAAACACTGTCAACCACTTGTCTAAATCACCCTCCTGTTTCATTCAGATATATACTGTATTATGTTAAGGTTACATTAGTTAAGTATGGGCAGTCCTGATCTAGGGCACCTGGGAGACGAATGGCACACTCTGGTTCCCCCTAGGTAACTCCAGTGTAGGACCTATGTTACTGGGGGATTTACATTTTTTCTGCCAGCACTAAGGTCTTAGGAGTTAAACAATTACATAAGATTACTTACTTAAACACTCACTTACATAAAGACAAAAAAAATTGGTGCAGTAGTTGCAATTGCTGTCCTGGAGCTGGCTGGGGTATTGGGTTGGATGCTAAACAAGGAATAGTTGCTGGGGTTTTATGTGTTCTCTCTGTGCTTGCGAGTATGGTAGGGACTTTATATACTATAAGCTCAATGGGGACAGGCAGATGAGAATGATTAACGCTGTAAAGCACGTGCCTTTTACCTGAAATATGAGTTTGAGTGACATCAATGTCTGACTGACAAAGTTTAGACTGTTGGAATGTTAGTTGCTGCTGGAAGTAAGATAACAGGTCAGCCATTTTGCTGTCATTATTAGCATCATCCATGCTGCATATAAAAAAAAAAAAATCAGATTATAGGAATATTTTATACACAGTTGCAAAGTAAATGCACAGCATTCCTTTGAAAATTCCTTTTGCTAGTATCTTTCTTTTTTATTTATTTATTATTTCCTCTAGCGCAATGCCATTTTCTTAATATTACATTTACTAGTAGGAAGGGTATGCACTGCAACACACCTTAGCTTGTCTGTGCATTACTCATAGTTTGCTTACTTTGCAGAATTTAAATATATATAAGATTGTGAGAGCCCAGCCTATCCCACGCTGTGTTGTTGACCAGCTGCTATTTTTTGCAGTATTCAGACTAACCAACAAATTGAAGTTTAGAGAGGAAAAAACTTACAGCCCTTAAATTCAGCCGGTGTAAATCCCTTTAAATACATTTTACAAAACTGAGGTGTAAATTTTTTGTAAAAGAAGGGATTTAAACAGGCTGAATTTAAGTGCTGGCAGTGTTTCTTTGTATCAGCAGCCATCTGTCCTGCATCCTCCAAACCCCACAATTCCCTGCACGTGTGATTTCAATAAGGAACGGATCATCACAGTGGGTTATGTAGTTGCTGCATGCTGTCTGTAAACTGTGGAGAAGTTGTTACAATTTGTAACATCAGTGTTTAGTCCCTCCTTCCCTGCCAGGATTCAATTCCATTCAAATGATGCAGGAAGAGAAAAACTGTTAAACAGCTGGACTTCAGCATAGAAAATGGCATTTATTCATACTTTTTGAAGAAACAGGTAACTGTCATGGGTATATTAGGGGTTTCTGTGTAATGTGGGCATCTTTATCAAATTTAGGCATGGCACTCTTTAGTGATGAGTTGACTGATGGTGTTGCCTATACAGAAGAAATGCGTGGATCAATACTAGGGACATATTCTGCGACATGGTAAGCTGCTATATGTTTTTTATATCCCTGAACTTGTACAAGCTTGCAAACAAATAGTAAATCATATATAAACAAAGAGGAATCCATTCCAAATGAACAGTAAAGTGATGGGGTCTTTGAAATTAAATCTGCTCCCGTTTGCTTGTCTGTAGTATTAGTTTTGGAGAGGTCAAAGCTAAATTACATTTATTTGCAGGCTATGGAATTTAAAATATAACAAGTACCCATTTAATTGAAAATAAAGCCAATTTAGAATTCAAAAACTGTAATGTTTCATTTAGCCTTGGTACATACAAATTTTTCCCGTCACCATCAGGAGACCAGGTGTAGTTAATTTTGAATTCAATGTCTGGCACAAGCTGCATTGCTTGACGGTAAAACTTGATAGCTGTAAAAATACCAAAAAAGGTAAAGATTTTAGGTATTGCACATTATTAACTAAAAAGAGAGATTTTTGTACTTACCGTTAAATCTTTTTCTCTTGTCCTATATTGGGGGACACAGGCACCGTGGGGATAAAGATCCTGCAGCTGGAGACTGGACATTAAGTAGTTACATTTTGACTCCTCCTCCTTCAGTTTCGACTGAAGAAGGAGCATAATGACCCAAAACAGAAGAGGAATCGAAAAAAAACCCTAGGAAAACACACACACATATATATATATATATATATATATGTATATATATATATATATATATATATATATATATATATATATCGTGAATAAAGTACCCCCTTTTGTAAAATATAAGGATATTATTAGTTACCGAAGAGTTTCATGACCATATAAAAACACGAGGCCGAAGGCCGAGTGTTTTTATACAGGTCATGGAACTCCGAGGTAACTTCTAATATCCTCATATTTTACAACTGGGGGTACTTTATTTATTATAATACACAAATTTTAGTGAGTCATGTGACAGAAATGACATCACTACTCACCGTTTATAACTGATGACATCACTACTCACCGTTTATAAGGATATAATTTACAGGATATTCATGGCTTTTGTGTATTATATATATATATATATATATATATATATATATATATATATATATATATATATATATATATATATATATATATATATATATATATATATATATATATATATATATATATATAAAACATTGTAAAACCGGAACAGTTTGCCAACCACAAAAAGAACACATACAATATATCAGTGTCAAACAGGGAGGGAAGGCCTGTGTCCCCCAATATAGGACAAGAGAAAAAGATTTAACGGTAAGTACAAAAATCTCTCTTTCTCTTGCCTAATTGGGGGACACAGGCACCGTGGGGATGTCCCAAAGCAACCCAAGAGGGCAGGACACTGAGACCCCCAAGGTGTTCAACTAATTACAGCCTGCACACCTTCCTCCCAAAGCTGGCTTTGGCTGAGGCTTGTGTGTGTAGCCTGTAGAATTGCGTGAAAGTGTGAAGGGACGCCCAGGTGGCCGCTCTGCAGACCTGTTCTGCTGATGCATGGTGTCGGACCGCCCAGGATGTGCTGAGGGAGCGTGTGGAGTGAGCTCTCACCTGGAGTGGTGGTGGTTTCCCCTTCACTGCATAAGCTCTAATGATCGTAGAACGAATCCACTTAGCAATCGTAGACTTGGCTGCTTTAAGGCCGCACTTCGGACCAGTAGGAACAATAAAAAGCGCATCTGTCTTCCTAACATCTGTAGTAGCGAGCAAGTACGAAGATATTGCACGAACAACGTCCAAGGTATGTAGTTTACATTCAATAGGATTAGCGGGTTCCGGGCATAAGGAAGGCACGACCAAATCCTGGTTTAAGTGGAATTCCGAGACGGTTTTGGATAGAAAATCAGGAGTAGGTCGGAGTACCACTTTGTCTTTGTGTATGATGTTGAATGGTGATTTGCACGAAAGAGCCGCCAATTCAGAAACCCTCCTCGCTGATGTGATGGCCAAAAGAAACACCACCTTTTCAGTCAGTGTGGCCAGAGGTAACGAGTCAATAGGTTCGTATGGGTCCTCCTGAAGAACAGAGAGCACCAGGTTAAGATCCCAAGGTGGTACAGGATAACGATACGGTGGTGCCATCCGAATTGCACCTTGAAGAAAAGTTCTAATATTACTCCGGAGAGCCAACCTGTCTTGGAGAAGAATAGACAATGCAGAAACTTGGACTTTCAGGGAACGGACAGCCAGGCCCTTCGTCAATCCGTCTTGCAGGAAGGAGAGAACATCCCGTTCCTTCGCTTTCTGAGGATCCATACCTCTGTGTTCGCACAAAGTGAAAAATGTCTTCCATACCCTGTGATAAGCTTTGGCTGAAACAGGTTTGCGTGCCGTTAGCATGGTAGGGAGTACATCTGCTGGAGCTCCCGCTTTCCTGAGAACTAGGGCTTCAATAGCCATGCCGTTAAAGCCCACTGATGAGAATTCGGGTGAACAATGGGGCCCTGCGTTAGTAGGTCTTCTCGCAGAGGAAGATAGAATGGTTCGTCCTTCGCTAACCGCACTAAGTCTGCAAACCACGTCCTCCTGGGCCAGAACGGTGCTACCAGAATTGTCTGGGAGCCTTCTCGTTTTATCTTCTTGATGATCTTTGGTAGGAGGGCCAGGGGTGGAAATATGTATGCCATGGTGAACCGCCAAGGAATTACCAGGGCGTCCACCGTGTGAGCTAGTGGATCTGAGCTTCTTGCCACAAACCTTGGAACCTTCTGGTTGTTTCGGGGCGCCATCAGATCGATGTCTGGTAGTACCTATCTGTCCACGACAAGTTGGAAGACGTCCGGATGGAGACTCCACTCTCCTTGATCTACCGTTTCTCGGCTCAGGTAGTCCGCTATCCAGTTGTCGATTCCTGGTATGTGGACCGCCGATATCGCGGGAACGTGGTTTTCTGCCCATGCTAGGATATGGTTTGCTTCCCGAAGGGCTGCCTGGCTTCTGGTGCCGCCTTGAAGGTTTATATATGCAACTGCTGTTACATTGTCGGACTGTATCCGCACCGCTTGACCCCGGAGTAAGGGAGTCAGGTGTTCTAGAGAATAACGAATCACCCTCAGTTCTAGGAGGTTGATAGAAAGCAGTCTCTCCTCCTGATCCCAAAGGCCTTGGACCATCGCTCGTTCGAGAACACCTCCCCACCCCCGTAGACTGGCATCCGTTGTGAGAATTATCCAGTGGTGGGGTGGAAAGGGTCTTCCTCCTGCAGTGCGATGGGGCTGGAGCCACCAGTCGAGCGAGAGTCTTACTCAGTGTCGGAGGAGAATTTGTCGGTCGAGATTCTTCCGATCCTTGCGTTGTTGCAGCAGAATGGCATGTTGAAGTGGTCTGGTGTGGAATTGAGCATAGGGGATAGCCGGGAACGACGCTACTAACGTCCCAAGGGTTTGCATGGCTATCCGGAGAGACACACAGGGGGTCCTCATGAGGTTCCGTACCCTGTCTTGTAAGGTGTTGGCCTTGTTTCGTGGGAGAAAGACTCTCCCGTTCCTGGAGTCCAATATTAGGCCTAGGTATTCTATCGTCTGAGTAGGGACTAGAGTGGACTTGTTGAAGTTGATCAGCCAGCCTATGGCTGTCAGGGACTGTAGGACCTGGGCTGTATGGCGATGTGCAATATTTGCGGATGGGCCCTTTACGAGAAGATTGTCCAAATATGGGATGACAGGTATTCCCTTTAGTCTCAGCTCCTCCAGTGCTGCCGCCATCACCTTGGTGAAGGTTCGAGGGGCTGATGACAGTCCGAATGGAAGTGCTACAAACTGCCAGTGTCTTCCGTTGACGAAGAATCTGAGGAACTGGTGGTGAGCTGGGTGAATGGGTATGTGGAGGTAGGCGTCCTTGATGTCGATGACGGACATAAATTTGCCTTCTTCCATGGCTGCCAAAACGGACTGAATTGATTCCATCTTGAAATGGCATTTTTTGACAAAGGGATTGAGGGCTTTGAGGTCTAGGACTGGTCTCAGAGATCCGTCCTTTTTGGGCACCATGAATAGGTTGGAATAGTAGTCTCGGCCGTAGTCTGGTATCGGCACTGGCTGTATTGTGCCTGTTAGGGCAAGGTTCTGGATGACCCCAAGGAATTTGTCTATGTTGATTTTTTGACGAGGTCACCTTGAAATGAAGAATCGGTGGGGTGGCCTTTGAGTAAAGTCTATCAAGAGTCCTTGTGAAACCACCCGAAGGACCCACTGGTCCCTTACTTTTGTTTTCCACACCTCCCGAAAGGATTGTAGGTGGCCTCCTAGTGGAATCCCTTCGGGGGTGGGCACCCCTTCATGTGGAGTTGGATTTGTCCTGAGAGGGTTTTGTTGGGGCCTTGCTGGACGACCAACTGGTTCTCTGTTTGTTTTGATAGCATGAACGAAAACTAGATCTGGGCTTATCCGTTTGTGTCTTTGTCCTTTGGCCTTGCCTAAAGGGATGAAAAAAGGGTCTTCTTTTGAAAGAAGGTCGTTTGGTTCTTGTCTGTGGGAGTAGGGTGCTTTTACCGCCCGTTGCCTGGGAGATAATTTGGAAGTTTGGAAGTTATATCGGCAGACCAAGTTTTCAGCCACAGGAACCGACGAGCCGCCACAGATTGTGCTGAGGCCTGGGCCACCATCTTTGCTGCATCAATTGCTGCGTCGCCTATGTATGAGGTAGCATCCGCTACTTGGGACAGGAGGTTGTCTGTAGTGGGATCCTCGGAGCCAATAAGTTGTGGCAAGGGTTCTGATGGTCTGCATGCTATACAAACCGAGTCAGCCGAAGCAGCTGTAAATTTTGCCTTGCATTGTGTGCATGCCAAAAAAGAGATCTGTGTATGGGAGCGTGTAAGAGCTGAGGACTTGGAGGTCCTGGGCTCTTCTCTTTTGTCTGCCATAATGCTCCTTGCAATAGTGAAACAAAAATAATTTTTTTTTTTTTATGAGACAGGGGTCCCCAGTGAGATGTAGGGAGGGGATGGCAGAGGGATCTCCGTGGCGAAGAGGCCTGTGGAGATAGAGCATAAGTCGGGGTAAGTGTCCCTGAAGCCTAAGCCAAAAATGCTATGAGGCAGAAAAGGGTACTTGCCTAGGGAAGATCTTTTCCAGTCCCTGATCGATCGCCTTGAAGAGGGTCAGGAGCGCAGCTGGAAGGAAACAGGGTTGTGTGCGCAGGCAACAATAATCCTGCACGGAGCCGGCGCTGGAGCAGCTTACAGTGTGCGGCGCGGGAGAGGAGAGAGAGAAGCCCGCGTGAGCGACGGAAAAGCGGAAGTGCGTTCCAGCATGGAACGCAAGAGCCGCGCCATTAGTGGAAGGGCAGGAGAATGCGGCGAAAAGAGAAAGAAAGACAGTGGGTCCTAAACGGAGTGCCTTTGGGGGTGAGTGAAGACATAGAAAGTGTCTAGAGTATAGTGGGAACCTAAGAAGAGTCGAGGGGGTAATGTAAAAAACCTACTCACCCAAGATGCCAGCTGATCCTTGCCCTGTGAAGAGATCTCCCTATAAATAAATACAAATAAATATATATATATATATATAACACAACAGCAACACATATATCTGTATTTGTATCAGACTATACACCCTGGGTGGATGTAAGGCACTGCTGCAGGCCTCCGAAGAGCGGGAAGCAGCGCAGGGAGATAGGAGCAAGCCTGCAGATCTCTGTAGAGCGGGAAGGCTGTAGGGCATAGTAGGTAATAGCTGGAGAGGCTCTCTGAATGAATCAATGTCCCCTTAGTGTGGCATGATCATAACACGGAGTCTTGATCAGTTGCTCCAGCCACCAAGATATGTGTCTCCTTCTGAGGACACTAAACGAAACTGAAGGGTTAGGAGGAGACAGGGGATGAAGCCCACAGCAGAAGGAGGAGTCAAAATGTAACTACTTAGTGTCCAGTCTCCAGCTGCAGGATCTTCATCCCCACGGTGCCTGTGTCCCCCAATTAGGCAAGAGAAATACAGATTAGCTCATTAACGAAGCATTAGGCCTGCTGCCTGCCTAGTCTGTTGTATCAGAGATTTCAATAGTTGTGATGCTGATTAGTGATGGATGAACATGACCCATTCACTTCACCAAAAATCTGCAAAATGACAGTCACCAAAAGCATTTGAGTCAATGGGAGTTTTTTATGCAAACAAAATAAGCTAACTAAGAGATCGGCAATTTCCGTGTAATTCTGAGCATGCGCAGGGTGGGGGGTACGGGTTACCTGTGTTCAATTGATTCCCAAATTATTATTATTAAGTCATAATACATAATAAAATTACCCCTACTGGGGGTTAATATATTTATGTTAACAACCTTGGCAGTGTGGCAGAGTGGGTTGGTGGAAGACCATCTGATAAGGAATTGACGGATTTTTTTTTCCCTTTTCAATTGGAAAATGTGTAATGTGGGTGCAATGAGAGATATAAAGACACAATACTTAGACAGTGTCAGGTAAAAGAGTAATGCAAATGCTTATTGCCCTAAGCAGGGGGCACTGAGGCCCAAGTCTTGCACTCTGTCTATAAAGTACATGTCCCTTTTAATAAATAATTGACCAAGATAGGAGTAGGAGGTCAGGTGTTTTTGAACAAAACCTCTACCATAAATATTTACCCATAGGCTAACATAGCAATTCAGAAGGTTTAAGGGGGCGAAGTCAAAGTTTTTTAAAGAGACAGTACTTCGATTATCGAATGGTCGAATAGTTGAAGCATTTTCACTCCAAATCGAAGTCGAATTTGGTATATTCGATGGTTGAAGTACCCAAAAATTACTTTGAAATTCGTAGTTTTTGAATTCCAATATTCACTTCAAATTCACTTCGACCCTTAGTAAATGTGCCCCTAAGTGTCTTAGAATCAGTCCCTCTATAACACACTGAAAGTTTATTAAAAGTTGAACTACCTTTAAGCCAAGGCATGAAATAGTAAAATATAAAAAAAAAAAACCCACTACCCAAAAATGTAATAAGTAGCCAGTACCTTCGTAAAGAGCTCCATTTTGTTCCTCCTCTGCTGCCTTAAGAAAAAGTTCTTTCGCCTGAATAGGTTAAGAAAAGAGCGAATGCTTTAATTTGAAAGGTAAAGCCAAAAAAATCACAAAAAAGAAACTAATTTGCAGATTACCATTGCACAGTATAACATAGTATTAAGTAGAGTACACAAATGTCAGTTAATAGATGCAAAGGTGCAGGTAATAGATACTGCTGTGACTATGAAAAAGTTAAGAATTGAATTTATACAGGGGAATATCTTCATTACTTTTTGCTCCTAGCACTAAACCTACTATTTTGCAAATGAGGCCATACATGTCCTATACCCATATGCATTTACCAATTTGTCTTATCATTTATAATTATAGCTTTTCTGGCAAAAAGTTTAAACCCATCTATGATCATAATATATTAATTTACCTTCTCCTCTTTAGCTAATTCTTGCTTTGCTCTGGTTTCTGATACTTTTCCCACTGGCCCTCTAGCTGCTGCATTAATAGGTCGATTTTCAAGCCCTCCAGAGCTCAATCCTGGTGTGAGTTCAGACATCCAACGAGCTCTGAACATCTGTAGCTCTTCCTGAAAGATAGTATAATCATTATGAATTACCTGGAAAATTGTGTTTACTCACGGCACAGAGAACAAATATATTGTAGCCGACCATACTGCAGAATTAACACCTAATTTTAATTTGGCTGATACACTGGAATTTCAGAAGTAGTGTTGCTTAGTGCACATTTAATAGGCCTTCACATTTTTTTTATATTGTTATTATAGTATAAAGTAAATTACAAATCCCCAAAAGCTATTACTTTATATCAGCACAGACATGCTCACAATAAGGAGAAACCCATTTTTGACACTAATTACCGTATATACTCGTGTATAAGCCGACCCGTGTATAAGCCGAGGTACCTAATTTACCTAAGAAAACTGGAAAAATTTATTGACTCGTGTATAAGCCTAGGGGCTGATTGAAAATCAATCTGTACCTGCACCCACTGAATAACAATGAAAGGTAGGCCTGCCCACAGTTTAAAAAAAAAAAATTGTAAGCACACCAGTCACAGCTGTTCCCTATACCCCCAAATCTTCTACATGTCCTCTCCCTAACCAATAAGCATTCCTCCTCTCCCTCCATACTAAACATACAAACAACTGCTCCCCCATTCCTACAAATACATTAGCATCTGACACTTCCACCTAAAACAATATATTATATTCTTTACTCTCCCAACATCTACCATGATGCATCAGCATATGTCCTTCTCTCTCAAAATACAGCAAAATAATCTGTTAGAATTCCAGGCTCTTCTACTTCAGTACTTTTATTTATTCGCAGCTACAGTATATACCTCAAGGGATCTCAGCTCCGTATCAGAATTCAGATCTTTATCTAGCCAGCATGAACATTATTATGCTGACAACTTGAACAGGGAATCACTACACTATGGTGCATATTACAAAAATGTCACGATCGCCGCCCGGAGCAGGTCCAGGAGCTCCGGGCGGCGCGTCCTTCCCTGCCGGCGTCCTTCCAAAATGGCGGCGCCCATGGCCGCCACGTGGGTAGAGGCGCCGGCACCCACGTGGCGGCCATGGGCGCCGCCATTTTGGGAGCGACGCCGGCAGGGAAGGACGCGCCGCCCGGAGCTCCTGGACCTGCTCCGGGCGGCGATCGTGACAGTCAGTCACAGAGTCCTGATGCGCTATGGGAGAGGGAGGTGAGGGATCCGGTGAGGTATGACCCGCGTATAAGCCGAGGTCGAGTTTTTCAGCACATTCTGGGTGCTGAAAAACTCGGCTTATACGCGAGTATATACGGTAATGGTGCATATGCAATAACAGTTGCCTACTAACAACCACATCAGGCCATTGTGGTTAGGGACCATACCATTATTTCCAGAGGTCTACAAATGAACCATTCCAACGAACCATCCCATAACATAGCCAAGTAAGAGAATTAAATATAATAGTATTTTTATTGAAACACAGGAAGGACTGGGGCAGTGATAGAGGCATGAAAATGGCTAACAAATAAATAAGTAGTTAAAATGGTTAACATTTTTTTTTGTTCCCTGGTTTTCTCCCATCCAAATGTGTGTAGTGGCTCTGAATGCAGTTTTCCCATAGTTTTATGATGTGTATGCAATGTACAATGCAACTGACTACAAGAATGCTTTGTGACATACTCACAAACAATGCCTACTGACTATTACGGGACATAATCTGCAGCAGTTAATTACTTTGTTGCCAAGACCCTTCCTCGTAAAATGCTCACAAATCCCCATGTGTAATATTACCCATGTATATAATGTATTTACTTTAATGTATTTAATGAATTTACTTTACTGCTTAATTTAATTAACTCAAACAAGCAGGCAATAAACAACAACCACACAGTTGAGTCTTTAATGAACATAGTGAAATTGCAAAAAACAAAAATCATATACTACACCTTTTTACACTATGGGGCACATTTACTGTGGGTCGAATATCGAGGGTTAATTAACCCTCAATATTTGACCATCAAAGTTAAATCCTTCGACTTTGAATATCGAAGTCGAAGGATTTACCGCAATTCGATCGCTCGAACGATCAAAGGAGAAATCGTTTGAACGAACGATTCGTGGATTTTAATTCATTGATCAAACGATTTTCCTTCAATCCCAAATTGCTAGGAAAGCCTATGGGGACCTTCCCCATAGGCTAACATTGGTGCTCGGTAGGTTTTAGGTGGCGAAGTAGGTGGTCAAAGTTTTTTTTAAAGAGACAGTACTTCGACTATCGAATGGTCGAATAGTCGAACAATTTTTAGTTCGAATCCTTCGATTCGAAGTCGTAGTCGAAGAAGCCAATTCGATGGTCGAAGTATTTTTTATTCTAACCCTTCACTCAAGCTTAGTAATTGTGCCCCTAAATTGTGTTTATATCTTTTTTTAAAGCAAACTACACAAGGTGATGCCTGTTTCTATCAAGATTAAAGACAGTCACTACATAAAAGCAGAATTTTAGACAAATGGCACACAAGTTGTTTCCTCAGCTGACTCTGCCTTCCGTGTGTGTGTGTACGCATAACAGGCAAGGGACCCCACTACCCTTCTCCCTTACCATCCCCACCAAAAAGTAAAGTATTAAAAAAAATACAAGCTCCTGTTGAGTAATACTGTATGCAAATGTGAACACAATTTGTACAATGTTTACAGATTACATGCGCTCTACCTACAGCTTGAAAAATGTAAAAACCGAATACTGCAAAGCACAATAGTAAAAATAGTAAGAATTTAAGTTTACCACTCCAATATCATTTACCTGAAGATTTGTTTCTCCAGGTCTCCCATTTTCATTAGACATCAGGCTGTCAGTATAAGAATCCTCATCACCTTCCGCCTAAAAAAAAAAAAAATTACAAAGAAGGAAAAAAAAATGCTATAGACATTATTTTACATTGAAAAATGTGTTTTACTGCAGGGAAATTTCATAACTACAAGAAACTGTACATGAATCAATCTAACATGCAGTGGAAACTAATACAGTAGGTAACTAGAAAACCATAATTAGCTTATGACAATGCAGTCTAACTACCTCCATATAGTCATCTTTTAGCTGGGTGCATAGCCCAGCATTTTTTTGTAAAATGCCCAGATTAGCTCCAGCCTCAAAGCCTGCCCATGCCCAGCCTCGTCCCTCTTTGTAGATCTATTTTAAATTTAGGGATTTGAAGGGCAATATAATTTTGCCACACCCAGTTAATTTTTCATCCCACCCATGATTACAGTTTTGTGGAGAATACTGTTCTTCTGAGCACTTTTGCAATTTACATTATTTGTATTCATATCGGAGGTATTAGCCTTTTACTATGGTCAATATCATCCTTTGGATGAGCAACTTGAAGGAGAGTCAGAACATCTGCTCTTTGTCAGGTTCCTGACTGAACTTTATAATTTGCCAATGAGAGACTTCGAAAGATGTGCTGAGTTAAAGGGAATCTGCTGCTGCCAACAGAGCTTTAAAACTATTTAATCATCTCCTTGTATTATTTGCCCCTATGCACAAACACAGGTACATACTAGTGTTATTAGAGTGGCAGAGCTTGTCTTTAAAATGGAATATAATGCTGACTCAGTCAAAGTTTAAACACCCAACACTAGTGCCCAGAATTACCATGGGGCTGATTTATCAAAGCTCAAGATTAAATCCTTAATTTAAATGATATTATAGGATTTCTCACACAAATCAAGATAGTTGGGAGCTTATTTACTATTTTACTGCTTATTTTACTTTATTAAACCAAGCTCAACTAGACGCCCATTCAAGATTTTCTCTTATTTATCAAAATAACTCCAAAAAGTTGGGGCGGGAAAAAAAAGACAAAACCGAGCCAAAACCCGAATTATATAAATTTCGCACATTTGACGCCCAAAATTAGTTCGATTTTTACCCAGAGCAGACCATGATATCTTCAAATTGTAAAAGGAACATCTCCCATTGACTTCTACATGACCTCGGCAGGATTTTTGAAGCTATCATAAATCTCGAAAAATTCTCAAGTTTTTGGCCAAAAACCCCAACCAGACAAAACTGTGGTTTAGTAAATCCCCTTAGATTTTTGCTGCCATTTTTCACTTTACTGAAGACTTGCATTTTTTTAATGCAAGTCTATTGCTACACTTTGTTAAGAAGTCTCCACTTGCTTTACCTTTAAATTCATGGGAGTCTTGTGCATGGCCAGAAAACATCTGTTTTCAAGCTGAGAAAACTCAAGAAATTAAACCAAAATAAAGAAAGTAGCAACCCCACACTATCTGTTTACTTTATTTGTCACAATTACTATAAACAAAGATTAATAAATTAAGTGGAATGTGCAAAGTACTTAGTGCTTAATTTTAAGTGCAAAAATTATATATATAGTATATATATTTAATTAATTGTTAATACACAATGTAATCAATCTTTAGTAGTTTCAATTGATTTATGAATTCATCTAAACCACTTAATACTTGTATTCCAATTAATAACCAGAATTATCAATTCATTAATTAAAGTGCCAGTGCGTGCAACAATATCAATTAGAATATAAATTCATCCATAAATTAATTAAATTAGATACAAATCAAGTGTTGTTTTTAAAAACAAATTTTTGTATAAAATATTAAATAGCTAGCATTTCATGAGTTAAAAGTTTGAAAATGAAAATAGAGTAGAGGTGGAGTTGTCCCAAAATCTACTACCTACGTTTTTTCTAGGCCCTGGGACACCACACAGGGAGAAAGCAGGACACTGAGGACTGCGGTCTCGATTATTAACTATTCTGTTAAAGAGCTGTCTAAAAAACCTCAAACTCCCAGAACCTTAAAGCCATATAAAGTAGGGGGGCTCATCCGCTTTTAAAAAATGCCCATATGGTTTAAATCATCAGTCAACAGAGTGACATAAGCCTAAATGATTATTTATGCTTCTTTGCTATTTTCATATCTGAATGGTGATGCTGGGGTAGATAAATGTCCCAAGTATAGAGGAAGGAAAAGGAGCTCCAGCAGTGTTACTGCAAACAATTTTTTATTCCAGGCAGTGGTAAACACAACATGTTTCAGGTTCAACACCCTTTATCAAGTGGTAGATAAATGTCTTGAGGTGTTACCATCTGAAAGATAATTCTTTATACAATTAAAGCATAATTATATGAATAACCTTGTTGAAAACGACAATAGTATTTAATGTTACAAGTCTGGACACCACTCTATCAAGGAGAAACAAATTAACATGTCTTAAATGACAGAAGGATAGCTAGATGTAAATCTTGATCATGTTGTCCAGGTTTACAAGCACTAATCAAAGACTGTCACCATGTTAGTGAGCAATGTAATGCATACACATAAGGTGACTTCTTTATGGTCCCTGTTCTTATATAGCATGACTAACAATTGGGTGCTAGGTCTGATATCCAAAAAAGTTTAAAAAAAGAACCTAGAAGGAAATATGCAGCAGTTAACGTATTTCCCACCTGTATAACGCACTTCTCTATATTAATAATAATCAGACCTTTCTTTTTAAAGGAACAGTTCAGTGTAAAAATAAAAACTGGGTAAATGTTTCAAATATAGTTAGTTAGGCAAAAATGTAATGTATAAAGGCTTGAGTGACTGGATGTCTAACATAATAGCCAGAACACTACTTCCTGCTTTTCAGTTCTATAACTCTGAGTTAGTCAGCGACTTAAAGGGGGGCCACATGGGACATATCTGTTCAGTGAGTTTGCAATTGATCATCAGCATGCAGCTCAGATTCAAAAGCAACAGATATGACCCATGTGGCCCCCCTCAAGTCTCTGGATGCTGCCTGGTAACCAGACAGTGTAAACTAAGAGAGCTGAAAAGCAGGAAGTAGTGTTCTGGTTATTACATTGGACATCCAGTCACTCCAGCCTTTATACATTACATTTTTGCCTAACTAACTACATTAAAAACATTTTTTATTTTCCACAGCCTATTTACCCAGTTTTAATTTTTACACTGAACAATGCCTTTTCGCCACTGACTGGAAGAAATGTTTAAGCCCCTTGTTCCACCATCCTAAAACAAAACCCCCCTCTAAACTGCTGGAGTAATGAAAAAAACATTACGTAGCATTGGCGTGCTGGAGACTAGAGTAGCAGTTTCAGGGAAATGTAAGAGGATTTTGGTGGGTGTGCTTAACAGGTTGTACAAACACGTGAAGCTTGTTTTCGCTGCGGCGATTGGAGGGTCAGGCCCACGTGACCTTTTATTTATAGTATATTTATACATATATTTCCCTTCGGCCAACCGCGCAATAACAAATCGCAGTGTGTTACGAGTGAAAGCTACTATGTACATACGACACACATCTGACACAGCAGTAGGAGGGGTTACCATGCTGGGCGGGTCTCGTCTTCTCGGGGCTCAACACAGTTCTCGGTCGGAGAAACGCAGGACACAGCGGGAGTCAGAGCGGGACCTGCGGACGGCGGCCATAGCTGAGCGGCGAGACACGGGCTCCAAACTGGAGGAGCCGCCAAGAACTACACAGATCACAGCACCAGATGCAAAGATGGTAGGGATACCGGAACCAGAGAGAGGAGAATGGACGTTCAAGAGAGGCGCAGGTAGCAAGAAGGCAATTGCATGCTGGGGCAGCGGAAGGAGGCGGGAGAAGAGTGACCAGAGAGATTGAACAACAGGAAGGAAAGTGAAACACCGGAACAAGAGAGACTGACACAGAAGGAAAACTCATTTGCTACAGATACAAGAGATGAGCTCAGCTAACAAGACTCCAGGCAGCTGAGAGAGATGGTGGCATTGACGTCTCCTGGCTGGATCAGGTGGCCATTAAAAAGAGTCAAACAGATGCACCGCACACATTGATTGCTCCATCACTTCCTTTCCATATCCCTCAGTTATAAAGCCTGAGTTTTGTTCGGCTGAACCCCAGTGAGAGTTTTCCCTGGATCATATCATTCGTGGCTCGAATGTAAGTCTGCACAACGTGAATGGGTTTGTGTAGAGACTGCTTTAGCCTCTAAGCATTTTGTAAGGGTAAGACTGCCCACTAGGCATCTAATGTTCTAGCCTGACTAATGGCAAATTGCAGTGGTGGGAGAGATAGTGACTGGTTGTGCTAAACTAAAATATTTTCCATGTTTGTAGCAAATGTAAACACTTTTTCTTTCTTTTGCTTTACGTCTGAACAGTTACATGTCAGTAGTTTACCCTATGTTATTAGACCTAGGCTTGTGCATTAGAGGTCTGGTTTATACGGACACAAACACATCACACCTTATAACATTTTTTTGTTGGAAATCCTTTGTTTTTTAAAGGTGTATAAAATATGATTTTTCTAAAGTGATTTATTTTCCATTGTCTGTGTGCTTCGGTTTAACCTTTTTATTAATTATTATGTTTTAAATACCTAAAATTTGTGCAAGTTGAGTTTTGCAAACAACGTAATGTGAGAACATCTCCATAGCTTTAAAAAAAAATTGTCAGTTTTGCATTTAAACTGTGGTTAGGGTCATACCCTATAGAAAATTTGCCTTGCACAAAATGCTGCAGTTTTGCTGTGCCTCTATGCTACCACTATGAAGACCTCTGCCTCACCAATTAGTGAAAATCCTTTGAATTTGTGGTGTCTTCCACCTTTAGACTTCCCTTAAATCTGAAATTTGCTTGTTTATTAAGATAATTTTTTGAGAGGCCAGACGTGCTATGCTAAATCAGGCTGATCGATTGTTTGGTCCCTGGCCAATGATCGGCTCATAATGCATGCCTTTGTTTACAGATTTGTAATAATTTGTGTAGTTGGCAAGTTTACGCTACTTTGTTGGTTTTGGCAATCCCTTTTTATTGATTGTATATATTGTAAATGCAATTGTTGCTTAGCGAGAGTGTGCATAACAAACAGATTTGAATCAGGGAAACGTTGCCACACAAAGAGACTGTAAAATACAAATGAACCATTAACTTGAAGGCTGATGACATGCCAGGACATTAAAGGAATTGGTCAATGTAAAAATAAAAACTGAGTACATAGTCGTCGGGGCAAAATAAATCATGTTTCTAATATAGTCAGTTTGCCAAAAATGTAATGTATAAAGGCTGGAGTGACTGGTTGTCTAACATAATAGAACAGAACACTACTTTACAGCTCTCTTGGTTTCCACTGATTGGTTACCAGGCAGTAACCAATCAGTGACTTGAGGGGGGCACATGGGTCATAACTGCGCAGATTGTTTACACCTTATTTAAAATGCTAATAGGCACCAGAAATGTGTCACTGTATGTACATCTTAGAGTGGTCCTGATGGGTTTCCCTGCTCTGTTCTGACCTATGCTCCCTGTGTGTGCCATACTTTGCCAGCTCTATGCTCACTGTATGTGCCATACTCTGCCTATCCTATGCTCCCTGTGTGTGCTATACTCTACATGCTCCCTGAGTGTGCCATAATCTGCCTGCCCTATTCTCCATGTGTGTGCCATGCTCTGCCTGTCCTATGCTCCCTTGGTGTGCGCCATGCTCTGCTTGCCCCATGCTCACAGGGTGTGCCATAATCTGCCTGCCCTATTCTCCTTGGGTGTGTCATACTCTGCCTTCCCTATACTCCCTGTGTGTGCCCTGCTTTGCCTGTGAAACATAACATGGTATTTGTTCTGGAGGGACTGTTATCCACAGGGGAGGAGGAGGTATATGGATTTAATGGTATGTCTTAATATGACAACTTCTTTCACATATGAGTGATATCCGTGCAGTGAGCACCAACAATTTTGGTTTTTTTGGTGTGCTATTAATGTGGACATGATTTTGTGGTAACGTGGGTGTGGTCTAAAACAGGGAGTGAGTGGCTAACACTGGCTTCCATTATCAGCCCTCCACTATGTAGACTAGAAAAATTCCGGCCCTCGGTAGCACAGAAGTTGGACAGCACTGCTTTAACATATACTGCATACAGGACTGATTCACAAATAAATCAGATTCCATTACATTGCAGCTCAGAAACCAGCACAATTTGCATCAGAATGGAATATACAGTTAAGCCCATAATTATTTGGACAGAGAACTTTTTTTCTAATTTTGGTTCTGTGCATTACCACAATGAATTTAAAATGAAACAACTCCGATACAGTTGAACTGCAGACTTTCAGCGTTAATTCAGTGGGTTGAACAAAAAGACGGCATAAAAATGTGAGGAACTAAAGCCTGTTTTTAACACAATCACTTCATTTCAGGGGCTCAAAAGTAATTGGACAAATTAAAAAACTGAAAATAAAATGTTAATTTCTAATACTTGGTTGAAACCCCTTTGCTGGCAATGACAGCCTGAAGTCTTGAATTCATGGACATCACCAGATTCTGGGTTTCCTGCTTTTTAATGCTCTGCCAGGCCTTGACTGCACTTCTCCATACTATTTTCTATTTCTATTACCTTTCTATTCTTGATGCTTATGAGTGGCTTGCACCTTGCAGTAGACCTCTGTATTTACTTTCATGCAGTCTTCTCTTTATGGTAGACTTGGATATCGATACACCTACCTCCTGGAGAGTGTTGTTCACTTGTTTGGCTGTTGTGAAGGGTTTTCTCTTCACCATGGAAATGATTCTGCAATCATCCACCATTGTTGTCTTCCGTGGACGTCCAGGTCTTTTTGCGTTGCTGAGTTCACCAGTGCTTTCTTTCTTTCTTAGGAAGTACCTAACTGTAGATCTGTCCACTCCTAATATTGTAGCAATTTTCTCAGATGGGTTTTTGCAGCTTAAGGATGGCTTGTTTCACCTGCATGGAGAGCTCCTTTGCTGCATGTTGTCTGTTCACAGCGAAACCTTCCACATGCAAGCACCCCCTCAAATCAACTCCAGAGCTTTTATCTGCTTCATTGATAATGACAAAACAAAGGAATTGCCCACACCTGCCCATGAAATAGCATTTGAGTCAATTGTCCAATTACTTTGTTGTTTCATTTAAATTTCATTGCGCTAATTGTACAGAACCAAAATTAGAAGAAAGTTGTCTCTGTCCAAATATTTATGGGCCTAACTGTATGTCAAAATGACAGAGTAACAACCGATAAACTTAACTAAACTTAGCTTTTCAACAGCTGCTCAAAGCAGACTTCACGTGTGTGTGTCACTGACATTCCTTAGAAAATGCAAGATAATGACATCCTGTGACAACTTTGTAGGCCTGTATCATTACTGTTTTAATGATGCTGAAACTTTAGGCTGGTGCATTGAGCTCCGTATATAAAATATGGCACTTCTAGCCATATTTGTTTTAAAGGTTTAGATTTTTTTAATTACTGAACAGCATATGTGTGATCACATGGCCAGCCTATTTTATTTCTTGTTCTTAATGACTATAAATAAATATGAGGGATACACCGAATCCATTATTTTGATTCAGCCGAATCCCTGAATCCTTTGAAAGATTTGGACGTATACCGAACCGAATCTGAATCATAATTTACATCTGCAAATTAGGTCCGGCAAAGGAAAACGTTTTTTTTTGTGAGTAAAAATCATGTGATTTCCCTTCCCACAAAATTAGGATTCGGATTTGGTTCGGCCAGGCACAAGGTTTTGGCTGAATCCACATCCTGCTGGAAAAGCCGAACCGAATCCTGGATTCGGTGCATCCCTAATGAATATATAAGTGCAACCCACCATGTTTTTGCACTTTGCACCCAGGTCTCTACTGCTTTTGGCAGCACTGTATTCATGAGGGGCAGGTATAGGCATGTAGACAGTCCCCCCTCCCATCTTTCAAGTTATTTGTCTCGTGTGATAAAAACTCCATCCCACATTCTTTACACAAACATACATAATTCCTTAAGGTGGCCATAGATGATACAATTACAATCTTTCCTGGAAAGACCATTTGTTTTAATACACACATGTAGAGCTGAATCATCAGATAAACAGGTAAAAACAATAGAATTCTACCTGTATCTGACGATTTAGCACTAACAATGGCAGATGTGCGGGTACCTTCAAAGGCTCCTGATCTGCGTATCCAAGTCTTCTGCTGATATTGGTCTGCTCGTCTCCTACCATACACACCGAATATCGTATGAAAATCGTTTTGTACAATATTATCAGTGCACTTATGGGCACCTTTAAACTGGGAAGGAACCTTGAAAGTCTACCTCTTAGGGCTATTCCACACGGGGAGATAGCGACGCGTTTGCGGTCGCGGCGACAAAGCGCCGCGACAGTCGTTGCGACCGGCGCAGGCGACAGTTTTGTATGGGCGCCTATGTAAAAACGCCTGTGCTAACCACACGAGGCGATGCGCTTTTCAACAGTCGCCTGAAAATGCCTCGCCAGGCTTTTTCAGGCGACTGTCGCGGCGCTTTGTCGCCGCGACCGCAAACGCGTCGCTATCTCCCCATGTGGACTAGCCCTTACTTGGAGGGACTATTTCCCCAACCCCAAAAGGCTGGCAAGATCATTCAACCCTTCCCTCAGCTTGTTTAATATTTGATGAAATCCCTCTGTTTTTCATGGTGAGTGTAACACACTATGGTCAGTGTTATTAGGCAACGATAAATCTTCCTCTTTGTTTGTTTGTTTGAGATGTGTTAAGAAAGCACAGCAACAACATACAGATTGCTTGCAGTTACTGCCCTGCCTCAGCTGAGACAATGCGAACAGTTGCATTGTGGTTATAAAAAGTACATAAATATGTGAAATCTTAACTCCAAACTAATGTAACAAGAAGTAGAACACTGTTTAAAAAAAAAAGCAGTTATAACAGTATATCTTAAAGAGGTAGTATACCCCCTTTTTCATCATGGGTTAAATCAGTAGGGATTGCGTTGAACATAATTTTTGTCTATTATTTTTATTCAGACAAAAAAAGTTTTTAGTTGTTGTGAATACAGGACAGTTGCAGCAACTCAATTTTTCCAACTTTATGCTTCTTGCAAGATAGATTAGTGATGTGCAGGGTTGAGAAGAACCCAAACCCACTTGCACCCGCCTACGCCCCTCTATTTGTAGACCTGCCCTGCGGTGACATCACAAAATTGGTGGGCATGCGCTATTTATACCGGAAACGGGACGCTGTCCACGACCCGCTAAAGGTGTACCAAGCTTTTTGATACCGAATTTCAATGATGAGTAATGAAACAAAAAATCTCATTCTTAGCAACTTTCAAATGTACACAAAGGTTTTAAAGTTATTACTGCTGTTGAAAGTGGTATCTATCTCGTTCTTTAAAATCTCTGCACTGCTAGTTCTGACTCTTGCAACATACCAGAAATTTACTTCCACTTCATTGTTTTAAATCAGAACCAGAGAACTGAAAGGGATAAACAAATACTTCTTTCAACTGCAACTATCCACTTACTTTAAACCACTGACTGGATATTTTTAATGAATGTATATTGGATAATTGCATTGAATTACATTTGATATTAAAGCAATTAATCCTGACTGACACTTGATATTTGTCAGTCTGGATACTGAAGGGATAAACACTTTCCACAGGCACTCATTATACAGTATTTATTTGTTTTTGTGTTATCTTTTTTTTAATATTGCCTTTAATATTCATGTTTCCAGGTTGAGCCATTTTGGTGAGACTGCCTACAACACCATCCTCAGCTTTCCTGAACAATTGAAGTGTGTACCATACCATATACACCATATCCCAGGTGTTAAATGGGTTGACAGGTCAGCCACACCTTCTTGAAATGGTCCACCATCTACAGCTTAGTCAGCATGAATCGTTATACAACACTCAAACAACTTGGGGATGGAACGTATGGCTCTGTCATTCTTGGGAGAAGTGTGGAGTCAGGAGAGCTGGTGGCCATTAAAAAGTAAGTCATTTTTCCTACCGCACACCTGTAGTTCACCAGTCCGGCAATGGTGGTGCGTTCTTCCATTGACCCGACAGGGTCCCCTAGCAACACAAACGTATAGAAACGGATCCGCACACACTCAAGTTTATGCAGTCGGGGAGTATCCCCTTTTATTTAGCCGCCAAACATTCAACGTTTGGAGGGGGAACACCCTCCTGATTCCTGATGAAGGGGGTGGGGGGGTTCTATGGCAGATACACTATGCATATGCATGTATTACCCTTTTCTTAAACATGAATTAAATGAATAGGACTAAATACAATAGCCAGAAAAATCCCTATTCATTGCACTCATGAAGGGGGTCTACTATGCCTTTAGTATTGCATTTGGCATTTACTTTTGATATAATGTTTATTCAGTTTATACTATCTTGTTGTTAATATGTGTTTTTGCTTATATTAGAATGAAAAGAAAATTCTATTCCTGGGATGAATGCATGAATCTTCGTGAAGTAAAGGTAAATTTTGTTCTTGAAAATTACATTTATTTTCCCTTTCAAATATTAAATATGGGAATACTAGATGGCAGACATCACAAAAAAATCTAGAAGCATTCTAAGCAGTTGGATCTATTTTAAACCTTTTCATAACATTCCTGATTGTAATATCTCCAGTCCGAATCCTTGGTCCAACAAATCATTTAAGCAAGGAAAATCCTAAAGTGTCTGTTAAGTTCTTAACCAAGAAGTAACTATCTGAAATTATAATTGTATAGTCTTTTCAGGCAATTTACTCCCAAGTTTAAAAACTATTGATACTGTAAAGAAAACATCCTATGCTGCGCTTAATTTATAAAATACAGGTATAAGATCCGGAAATACAAAAAACTTTTCTCCAAGGCATGCTAATTAGTAAAAAAATATATTTTATTCACATCAATAATTTAAAAGACATAAAGAGTATACCCTCTAACGCCTGACGCGTTTCATGCTTACCCAGCACTTAGTCATAGGCAGAATCCTATGCCTATGATGAAGTGCTGGGTAAGCATGAAACGCGTCAGGCGTTAGAGGGTATACTCTTTATGTCTTTTAAATTATTGATGTGAATAAAATATATTTTTTTACTAATTAGCATGCCTTGGAGAAAAGTTTTTTGTATTTGTAGTTTTACCTCTGTTTGGTCACTAGAGGTCTCCGGTATGCGTTTCCATAGCATTTACTGAGTCTGCTCCCAATTTGATCCCTATAGTATAATATCCGGAAACACATTATTCAGAAAATTTTGGCATGGCCTTCTCCCTTAGGCTCCATTTTAATCAAATAATTGAAATGTTTAAAAACATTTTTTTTCTCTGTAATAATAATACTAAACCCTGTTCTCAATCCTAAACAAGATATAATTAATCTTTATTTGAGCCAAAAAATCCTTTTTGGCTTTGTTTAAGGGTGAAGACACACAGAGCTACAAGTAGCAGCTACTTGTCACAGTTCCAAAACAGTGATTATTGGCTTTGCTAAGGGGGGGGGGTTATTTACTAAAACTTTTGTTTTTCTCAAACGTTTGTGTTTACTGTTCAGTTTGTTTCCAGCTACTGTAAAATACAACTACTAAACCCCTTACAGTATTGGTGGTTGCTGCTATTGTTATTTGACTTTTCTTATTTTTAAAAGCCACAGTTATACTTGTTTATAGCTTAGTGCCAGCTTGAAAATTACTACAATGTAAAGAAGCTATTTGTCCTATTTTATTTTTTGCTTTATCTATCTGTATTTGTTATTTATTTTTTAGTCACTGAAGAAACTGAATCATGCAAATGTCATAAAGCTAAAGGAAGTCATAAGAGAAAATAACCACCTCTATTTTGTTTTTGAGTATATGAAGGAAAATCTCTACCAGCTAATGAAAGATCGGTAAGTGTGATTTCTGCGTTGTGGTATTTTCTAGTGCTACAGGACATTAATCATACACTGCAGTCTTAATTTTGAGCCGCTTAGTCAAGGCAGAATTTAACTATAGGAAACTAGATAATATGTAATCATGTACAATCCGTTTCACTTTGCGTTAGTACCCTCTTTTCATTTCTCTAATTTAAATAATGTTTTAAGGTAGAGGGATGTAACGTTTGGGATTTTATTTTTTGGTAATTAACTTTTCTTTTACTGTATCACCTATTCTTGTATATCTATCACCCTTTTAGCATAAAATCATGTCTGCTTCTGAAAATAGAATATTACAGTCTTTATAAACAACCATTGGTAGCCTTAATATCTTAACAATACTTTTTTTTTTATTGGTGTTTGCTATGCTACCCAGTCTTTTGGTATTTACAAAACATTAAGATCTGCTCATTTGGGTAGTCAAATGAATGGAATTTTATCCAGTTTCATGCATATCGGATGATGTCTGGCAATGTACATACTTACTAGACGATTGCTGCATCCACATCATTTCCCAGCAATCTACCTTGATAACTTTCCAAGCCATCAGTTCAGAAATTATCACAGAGGCTGCTGTATTTATATATAATTTATGTTTGCGTTGTATCGCTTTTTGGGATTTTTACCTGAACGGATGCTCTAACAACTCATGCATTTGTAAGAGGCTTGAGGGACTTTTCAGGCCTGCTTTGATTGACCAATCTTTTGTTTTATTCAGGATTCTCCATGTTAAAAGCTTCATTTGCTGATGAGATGGGGTTCTCAATTCTAAATGCTACCTCTTTTTCTAATTTAATATTCTTTTTTAAAAAGATTGCACTTACCTTTTCTTAAAACCTTCCAGATGTTTTCATGGTGCCTCCTGTAGATTGATAGTGTTTTAGCTTCTTTCTTTTCTCTACAGGAATAAATTATTTCCAGAATCCACTATCAGGAATATCATGTTCCAGATTCTTCAAGGGCTTGCATATATTCACAAATACGGTATGTTTGTCCCCTCAATTATTATTACTATAACTGTAAGGAAAAAAAAAATAGTGACTTTCTAGATCTATTTCTTGTGGTTAGGTTATTTTTTTTATTTTCTTTTTGTAAAATGTTTTTAATTCAGTTTTTTTTTTTAATTCTATTTTATGTTAATACTACATATGTTTACAAAGGAAACTGGTTTTCTAAAATCACGTTTAGAGTGAACAACAACGTGCTCTGATATTGACACTAAATATTGTTACATATCTATACATGTTAACAGAAATGTTGTCAGAATCACTGTACGCAAATATCATATGATACTGTTAACTGCTGTTGGTTTAAAAAAATAGAGAAAAAAAGGCTAAATAACTCAAAACACAAATAATAATAAATACGGCATGTTTGGCAATCATTTATGATGTTCGGCATCACCCAAATAATTTAGTCCTGTACAAGATGATGTGATATATATATACTAGGAAAGGATTGTGGATTTTTATGACACCCAACATGCACAAGATCTCCATAGACCTTTGTATGAAATAATTGTAAAACATGAATGGCATTGATAAACATCATGAACCAGAATACAGAACGAGCCAAATCATTTTCTCACACTTTCTAATTGTACCCTGAATTATGGAACTTCTAAGATAATTACAATAGCAAAGTGTATTGGAACTATAAAACACTTTATTTATAAATATACACTGTTTACAACAATCTGAGGCCTAAACCCCTTTGATCTATATGGTAAATACAGTCTAAAGGCAATACTATCCTTTAAAGCACCAGAGTATGATTAACGTGTTCTCTAAGTCTTACACAAAGAATGATGGTTCTCTAAATTTGGCTATACATGTCAAGATTGGTTGGGTAGTTTGGCTAATTTTGACTATAATCCCAGCTGTCTGGACATGTATGTCATATTGGGGGCTGTTTTTGACATATAATGCGCAATTCTTTTGGAGCACATGATATGATCTATAACATAGAAACACTTAAGGTACTTGTGACGCATAAGTGGTTCTTAGTGAAGACTGACTGGGCTTATAACTCTCTCAGCATTGCAGGATGACAATGTTGTTTTTTTTACTTGCATATTTGCACTATAAAACAAACAAGGTGCTTTTGATTTTTTTTGGAGGGAGGGGGTAATTCCTTATTGTTTCAGTGCTGTACTAAAACATTTTTCTCTTTATTTCAGGGTTTTTCCACAGAGACTTAAAACCTGAAAACCTCCTTTGCATGGGACCAGAACTTGTGAAAATTGCAGATTTTGGACTAGCTAGAGAAACTAGATCAAGGCCACCGTACACTGATTATGTGTCAACCAGATGGTAAAATTACTTTTGAACTAAACTGAAAACTAGACAGCTGTATATGTGTTCATTTAAACCATGACACACTGGGAATTTCCTGTCACTTTGGTGCACATTAATTTTTAGTTGCTCATCCGATTGCCTGAAATCAACCAATTTGTGTGCTTGGCTCTGCTTTTCAGTTTACAATTTTGGCTGACCAGTTTGTCTCAAACACAAAAGGATATACCAAAAACTCTGTAATTAAGTTAAAAAGCTAGTTTTTATTAACATAAAGGTAAAATTTGTCTGACAAGCATTAGTTATCCTGGCACTTGAACAAGCCATTGCTAAAATAACAGGTTAAGCATATGACATGTGTGTTTTTTTTATATTTTATATAAATTAGAGATTGAAAGAAAATTTAAATGGATTACAATTATTAGTACTTACTTTGAAATTAATTTTTATTTAGCAACATTATATTAATTGGATTAATCAAAGTGTGAAATTAGAGCTTGCCACAGTGAAATCCCACCACTATAGTCATTCCTATGGGTTTTTTATATGTATATTTATCAGTAGGTGAAAGATAGATTTCACCATTTGATAAATACTTCTTTAAAAATGACATAGGATTGACTAGAGAGTGGTGGAATTTTACTGAGGTGAGCTAGAATTTCACACTTAAATCTGCCCCATGGTGTATTCACATCTGTCCATGCACTTTTTCTAGTATAACAAGTTAAATAACATATGAACCTTTCTGCCCCTACAGGTATAGAGCTCCCGAGGTTCTCCTTAGATCCACCAATTATAACTCACCTATAGATATGTGGGCAGTTGGCTGTATTATGGCTGAAATTTACACACTCAGGCCGCTTTTTCCAGGCTCCAGTGAAGTTGATACCATTTTCAAAATCTGTCAAGTACTAGGAACTCCCAAGAAGGTATGATGTGTACTTATAAACTGATATTTACCCTGATTCCACCAATCCTATTGGGGCATTCATTATGCATCCATAAAGTCCAATTTCCAAGTATTAGAATTCATGATTTTTGATGACTAGGGAGAGAATACAGAGGTAAATTTTTATTCTGCCAGGTATAACGTGTTAGAAAAGGCCCTGTATGTGGTTATAAAGTAGTTGTAAGTTATTTGCAGCACTTTCATATTGCATGCATGATACCTATTACCTAGGCATTACCTAGAGCCCTTAAGATGGCCTTAGACGTGCAGATTTTAGTGTTTATGCAAAAAAAATCTTGTTCATCCATTCAAATTAAAGTAGTAAAAAGAAAAATCAGACTATGTTCTGGCCATTATTTGACAGACAAAAATCTTCTAACCTGTCCAACTGACTAAATGACGATTGCAATGGTACAAAAAATGTCAGGACGAAGCCCACGCAGCCCAAAAATCATAGGATTTTATCTTTGCATCTATGGCCAGCCTTACACAGAAAGCATTGAGTCCTACTTAAAAACTACAAGTTACGTATGGATTTTCTGTACATATGACAATTACTTTTCTGCTGCTCTATCAACTATTTCTCTTGCTCTTATCTTATGTTACACACAATTTTCTAATGAAGCAATTACTTGATTAGATTGCTACTGGTCTGTAGATGGCATCAGGTCTGTCCTAGCTGCTTGAACATTGTTTCACTGCTACCCTTGAAGTTTTGTTTTGAATTAAGTTTGAGGTAACTTTAACTTGGCATAGTTAATCCAGCTTGTATAAGAGCTGACTGCAAGTAATTCTGACAATTGCAGTACAACAGCACCTGCAAAGGCAAAATGTGTATATTAAGAGGCACATTTATCAAAGTTCGAAATTTGAATTCATGCATGTTTTTAAAAACGACCCTAAACTCCCATAAATTCTAAATTCAACCAGTCCAAATTCATTAATAAATCAAATCAACCAATCTAATTTTAAAACTCTGATTTATTGAAGGACCCGAAAACTCGAATTGAATTTGATTCAATTATACCTGCTAGTACCCTGCAGTCTTTAACACAATCTCACGTGTTACCAATTCTACCTTGGTTGTGAACTTATTGCCATGCTACCCACATAAGTTTGTCAGTAGTAGATAGTATTTAGAACACTCCATATGTTATTATCCTATTAATATTAAAACAAAAACAAGGGGCTGTAAAAAAATAAAACTAAGCATATGCACAGGGGCATAAATATAGTTTTTTAAAATGTGTAATTTTATGGAAACTGATGCATGAGACATGGATAACATGGGATTATGACATATTGCATGGTATGTTGTTAAAATAAATTCATTAAATTCTTTTCTAGAGTGACTGGGTTGACGGCTTCCAGCTTGCTTCTGCAATGAATTTTCGATGGCCCCAGTGTGTACCCAGCAACCTAAAAACCTTGATGCCAAATGCTTCTGCAGAAGGGATCCAGGTCATGCGAGACATGCTCCAGTGGGATCCCAAGAAGAGGCCAAATGCAAGCCAAGTGAGCAATAGGTGCCTGTAGTGAAGTCTCCTGATCTTCTGGCTCTGTTTCAGAACTGTTAGGAGCCTCGACTCTTTTTCTGCAGCTTGTAAGCCAGATCTTTGATGTAACATTCTTAACCCTTTCCCTGCCAGCCGTTTTGTCCTAGATGCGAACATCTACTGCCAAGCAGTTTTTAGATATTTTGCACTCTTTCACTTTAAGGGCCTTTCCTGGGGTGGTCTTTTAGTTAACCCAGGAAAACAATATATTGTTTTTTTCAGGACAACCTGAACATTCACAATATGCAAGAATTTTGGTGTAATTCTACTTCTCTAAAAAAATATTGGATTCTAAGTGTCAAATAAAATGAAAAAAATCATGTTGCACGAAGAACAATCACATATATCAGAAACATCATTCATTTTATGTACGAGAACACAGCCGATTTAGAAAGGTCTATGTCTCCTGAACGCGACAATACCAAATATATATCGTTTTATGGAGATTTCTCACTTGTATAGCTCAAAATCTACAAGCAGTACACAACCAAATTTCCAAAGCAACACTCCCCAAACGGCATACTTTTGATTTCAAGGCCAAACATTCCGCTAACAGTAGGTTTACCCTAGAAAACTACCCATTACTAGAAAGAACAGATTCTGGTGAATCAAAAATGGGTAGAAATATCTTTGTACTCCAAACCACTAAGTTGCAATTGTTTCCTAAAGTTATAATGTTTTATAGAAATTGGTGAATTTTTTGAAAAATGACCTCAAAGCTTCCACTCTACAGCAACATATCTCCCACACATCATTAGGTATCAATGTAAAACACCCCCAATATAAAATCCTGGGTCAAATGAACAGTTTGATGCCCAATATGAATAGATGTACCCAAGCACGTGGCATAGGAGGCCCCAAAAGGAAGACCCCCCGTTTGTTCTGTCATTTCAGATACTGCAAAATCAACACATTTACATTGTTTTGGGGGGGCAAAAGTAGAAAACAGTAAGTTCACCCCAGAAAACCATATATTTTCGGAAAGTACACATTCCCACGAATTCAAATTGGGTATGCATGTCTTTCTACGCCAAAGTACCAAGCCGCAAATCATTCCTAAATTTGGTGATTTAGGTGAATTTTCCAAAAATCACCTCAAAATATCTACCCTGCAGCATCATTTACCCACATACTTTTAGGTATCAAGAGAAATCACCCCAAATATGAAAGCCTAGGGTCCTCTGAACAGTTTGATGCCCAATATGTATAGGTGTACCCAAGCACGTGGCATACAGGGGCCCCAAAAGGAAGACCCCCATATAGTCTGTCATTTCAGGTACTGCAAAATCAACACATTTACATCGTTTTGGGGGGGGCAAAAGTAGAAAACAGTAAGTTCACCCCAGAAAACCATATATTTTCGGAAAGTACACATTCCAACGAATCCAAATTGGGTATGCATGTCTTTCTACGCCAAAGTACCAAGCCGCAAATCATTCCTAAATTTGGTGATTTAGGTGACATTTCCAAAAATCACCTCAAAATATCTACTCTGCAGCATCGTATTACCCACATACTTTTAGGTATCAAGACAAATCACCCCAAATATGAAAGCCTAGGGTCCTCTGAACAGTTTGATGCCCAATATGTATAGGTGTACCCAAGCATGTGGCATATAGAGGCCCTAAAAGGAAGACCCCCATATAGTCTGACATTTCAGGTACTGCAAAATCAACACATTTACATTGTTTTGGGGGGGCAAAAGTAGAAAACAGTAAGTTCACCCCAGAAAACCATATATTTTCGGAAAGTACACATTCCAACGAATCCAAATTGGGTATGCATGTCTTTCTACGCCAAAGTACCAAGCCGCAAATCATTCCTAAATTTGGTGCTTTAGGTGATATTTCCAAAAATCACCTCAAAATATCTACCCTGCAGCATCGTATTACACACATACTTTTAGGTATCAAGACAAATCACCCCAAATATGAAAGCCTAGGGTCCTCTGAACAGTTTGATGCCCAATATGTATAGGTGTACCCAAGCATGTGGCATATAGAGGCCCTAAAAGGAAGACCCCCATATAGTCTGACATTTCAGGTACTGCAAAATCAACACATTTACATTGTTTTGGGGGGGCAAAAGTAGAAAACAGTAAGTTCACCCCAGAAAACCATATATTTTCGGAAAGTACACATTCCAACGAATCCAAATTGGGTATGCATGTCTTTCTACGCCAAAGTACCAAGCCGCAAATCATTCCTAAATTTGGTGCTTTAGGTGATATTTCCAAAAATCACCTCAAAATATCTACCCTGCAGCATCGTATTACACACATACTTTTAGGTATCAAGACAAATCACCCCAAATATGAAAGCCTAGGGTCCTCTGAACAGTTTGATGCCCAATATGTATAGGTGTACCCAAGCATGTGGCATATAGAGGCCCTAAAAGGAAGACCCCCATATAGTCTGACATTTCAGGTACTGCAAAATCAACACATTTACATTGTTTTGGGGGGGCAAAAGTAGAAAACAGTAAGTTCACCCCAGAAAACCATATATTTCAGGAAAGTACACATTCCAACGAATCCAAATTGGGTATGCATGTCTTTCTACGCCAAAGTACCAAGCCGCAAATCATTCCTAAATTTGGTGCTTTAGGTGATATTTCCAAAAATCACCTCAAAATATCTACCCTGCAGCATCGTATTACACACATACTTTTAGGTATCAAGACAAATCACCCCAAATATGAAAGCCTAGGGTCCTCTGAACAGTTTGATGCCCAATATGTATAGGTGTACCCAAGCATGTGGCATATAGAGGCCCTAAAAGGAAGACCCCCATATAGTCTGACATTTCAGGTACTGCAAAATCAACACATTTACATTGTTTTGGGGGGGCAAAAGTAGAAAACAGTAAGTTCACCCCAGAAAACCATATATTTTCGGAAAGTACACATTCCAACGAATCCAAATTGGGTATGCATGTCTTTCTACGCCAAAGTACCAAGCCGCAAATCATTCCTAAATTTGGTGCTTTAGGTGATATTTCCAAAAATCACCTCAAAATATCTACCCTGCAGCATCGTATTACACACATACTTTTAGGTATCAAGACAAATCACACCAAATATGAAAGCCTAGGGTCCTCTGAACAGTTTGATGCCCAATATGTATAGGTGTACCCAAGCATGTGGCATATAGAGGCCCTAAAAGGAAGACCCCCATATAGTCTGACATTTCAGGTACTGCAAAATCAACACATTTACATTGTTTTGGGGGGGCAAAAGTAGAAAACAGTAAGTTCACCCCAGAAAACCATATATTTTCGGAAAGTACACATTCCAACGAATCCAAATTGGGTATGCATGTCTTTCTACGCCAAAGTACCAAGCCGCAAATCATTCCTAAATTTGGTGCTTTAGGTGATATTTCCAAAAATCACCTCAAAATATCTACCCTGCAGCATCGTATTACACACATACTTTTAGGTATCAAGACAAATCACCCCAAATATGAAAGCCTAGGGTCCTCTGAACAGTTTGATGCCCAATATGTATAGGTGTACCCAAGCATGTGGCATATAGAGGCCCTAAAAGGAAGACCCCCATATAGTCTGACATTTCAGGTACTGCAAAATCAACACATTTACATTGTTTTGGGGGGGCAAAAGTAGAAAACAGTAAGTTCACCCCAGAAAACCATATATTTTCGGAAAGTACACATTCCAACGAATCCAAATTGGGTATGCATGTCTTTCTACGCCAAAGTACCAAGCCGCAAATCATTCCTAAATTTGGTGCTTTAGGTGATATTTCCAAAAATCACCTCAAAATATCTACCCTGCAGCATCGTATTACACACATACTTTTAGGTATCAAGACAAATCACACCAAATATGAAAGCCTAGGGTCCTCTGAACAGTTTGATGCCCAATATGTATAGGTGTACCCAAGCATGTGGCATATAGAGGCCCTAAAAGGAAGACCCCCATATAGTCTGACATTTCAGGTACTGCAAAATCAACACATTTACATTGTTTTGGGGGGGCAAAAGTAGAAAACAGTAAGTTCACCCCAGAAAACCATATATTTTCGGAAAGTACACATTCCAACGAATCCAAATTGGGTATGCATGTCTTTCTACGCCAAAGTACCAAGCCGCAAATCATTCCTAAATTTGGTGCTTTAGGTGATATTTCCAAAAATCACCTCAAAATATCTACCCTGCAGCATCGTATTACACACATACTTTTAGGTATCAAGACAAATCACCCCAAATATGAAAGCCTAGGGTCCTCTGAACAGTTTGATGCCCAATATGTATAGGTGTACCCAAGCATGTGGCATATAGAGGCCCTAAAAGGAAGACCCCCATATAGTCTGACATTTCAGGTACTGCAAAATCAACACATTTACATTGTTTTGGGGGGGCAAAAGTAGAAAACAGTAAGTTCACCCCAGAAAACCATATATTTTCGGAAAGTACACATTCCAACGAATCCAAATTGGGTATGCATGTCTTTCTACGCCAAAGTACCAAGCCGCAAATCATTCCTAAATTTGGTGCTTTAGGTGATATTTCCAAAAATCACCTCAAAATATCTACCCTGCAGCATCGTATTACACACATACTTTTAGGTATCAAGACAAATCACCCCAAATATGAAAGCCTAGGGTCCTCTGAACAGTTTGATGCCCAATATGTATAGGTGTACCCAAGCATGTGGCATATAGGGGCCCTAAAATGAAGACCCCCCCTTGTATGTTCTGTCATTTCAGGTACTGCAAAATCAACACATTTACATCGTTTTGGGGGGGGCAAAGGTAGAAAAAAGTAAGTTCACCCCAGAAACCCATATATTTTCGGAAAGTACACATTCCCACGAATCTAAATTGGGTATGCATGTCTTTGTACTCCAAAGTACCAAGCCGCAAACCATTCCTAAATTTGGTGATTTTGGGGACATTTCCAAAAATGACTTCAAAATTTCGACCCTGCAGCATCGTATTACCCACATACTTTTAGGTATCAAGACAAATCACCCCAAATATGAAAGTCTGGGGTCCTCTGAACAGTTTGATGCCCAATATGTATAGGTGTACCCAAGCACGTGGCGTATAGGGGCCCCAAAACGAAGACCCCCATATGGTCTGTCATTTCAGGTACTGCAAAATCAACACATTTACATTGTTTTGAGGGGGGCAAATGTAGAAAAAAGTAAGTTCACCACAGAAAACCATATATTTTCGGAAACTACACATTCCCATGGATCTAAATTGGGTATGCATGTCTTTGTAATCCAAAGTACCAAGCCGCAAACCATTCCTAAATTTGGTGATTTTGTGGACATTTCCAAAAATGACTTCAAAATTTCGACCCTGCAGCATCGTATTACCCACATACTTTTAGGTATCAAGACAAATCACCCCAAATATGAAAGCCTGGGGTCCTCTGAACAGTTTGATGCCCAATATGTATAGGTGTACCCAAGCACGTGGCGTATAGGGGCCCCAAAACGAAGACCCCCATATGGTCTGTCATTTCAGGTACTGCAAAATCAACACATTTACATTGTTTTGGGGGGGCAAAAGTAGAAAACAGTAAGTTCACCCCAGAAAACCATATATTTTCGGAAAGTACACATTCCAACGAATCCAAATTGGGTATGCATGTCTTTCTACGCCAAAGTACCAAGCCGCAAATCATTCCTAAATTTGGTGCTTTAGGTGATATTTCCAAAAATCACCTCAAAATATCTACCCTGCAGCATCGTATTACACACATACTTTTAGGTATCAAGACAAATCACCCCAAATATGAAAGCCTGGGGTCCTCTGAACAGTTTGATGCCCAATATGTATAGGTGTACCCAAGCACGTGGCGTATAGGGGCCCCAAAACGAAGACCCCCATATGGTCTGTCATTTCAGGTACTGCAAAATCAACACATTTACATTGTTTTGAGGGGGGCAAATGTAGAAAAAAGTAAGTTCACCCCAGAAAACCATATATTTTCGGAAAGTACACATTCCAACGAATCCAAATTGGGTATGCATGTCTTTCTACGCCAAAGTACCAAGCCGCAAATCATTCCTAAATTTGGTGCTTTAGGTGATATTTCCAAAAATCACCTCAAAATATCTACCCTGCAGCATCGTATTACACACATACTTTTAGGTATCAAGACAAATCACCCCAAATATGAAAGCCTGGGGTCCTCTGAACAGTTTGATGCCCAATATGTATAGGTGTACCCAAGCACGTGGCGTATAGGGGCCCCAAAACGAAGACCCCCATATGGTCTGTCATTTCAGGTACTGCAAAATCAACACATTTACATTGTTTTGAGGGGGGCAAATGTAGAAAAAAGTAAGTTCACCCCAGAAAACCATATATTTTCGGAAAGTACACATTCCCACGGATCTAAATTGGGTATGCATGTCTTTGTACTCCAAAGAACCAAGCCGCAAACCATTCCTAAATTTGGGGATTTTGGGGACATTTCCAAAAATGACTTCAAAATATCTACCCTGCAGCATCGTATTACCCACATACTTTTAGGTATCAAGAGAAATCACCCCAAATATGAAAGCCTAGGGTCCCCTGAACAGTTTGATGCCCAATATGTATAGGTGTACCCAAGCACGTGGCATACAGGGGCCCCAAAAGAAAGACCCCCATATGGTCTGTCATTTCAGGTACTGCAAAATCAACACATTTACATTGTTTTGGGGGGGCAAAAGTAGAAAACAGTAAGTTCACCCCAGAAAACCATATATTTTCGGAAAGTACACATTCCAACGAATCCAAATTGGGTATGCATGTCTTTCTACGCCAAAGTACCAAGCCGCAAATCATTCCTAAATTTGGTGCTTTAGGTGATATTTCCAAAAATCACCTCAAAATATCTACCCTGCAGCATCGTATTACACACATACTTTTAGGTATCAAGACAAATCACCCCAAATATGAAAGCCTGGGGTCCTCTGAACAGTTTGATGCCCAATATGTATAGGTGTACCCAAGCACGTGGCGTATAGGGGACCCAAAACGAAGACCCCCATATGGTCTGTCATTTCAGGTACTGCAAAATCAACACATTTACATTGTTTTGAGGGGGGCAAATGTAGAAAAAAGTAAGTTCACCCCAGAAAACCATATATTTTCGGAAAGTACACATTCCCACGGATCTAAATTGGGTATGCATGTCTTTGTACTCCAAAGAACCAAGCCGCAAACCATTCCTAAATTTGGGGATTTTGGGGACATTTCCAAAAATGACTTCAAAATATCTACCCTGCAGCATCGTATTACCCACATACTTTTAGGTATCAAGAGAAATCACCCCAAATATGAAAGCCTAGGGTCCCCTGAACAGTTTGATGCCCAATATGTACAGGTGTACCCAAGCACGTGGCATACAGGGGCCCCAAAAGAAAGACCCCCATATGGTCTGTCATTTCAGGTACTGCAAAATCAACACATTTACATTGTTTTTGGGGGGGGGCAAAGGTAGAAAAAAGTAAGTTCACCCCATAAAACCATATATTTTCGGAAAGTACACATTCCTGCGAATCCAAATCGGGTATGGATGTCTTTGTACTCCAAAGTACCAAGCCGCAAACCATTTCTAAATTTGGTGATTTTGGGGACATTTCCAAAAATCACCTCAAAATTTTCACCCTCTAGCATCGTAGTTCCCACATACTTTTAGGTATCAAGAGAAATCACCCCAAATATGAAAGCCTGGGGTCCTCTGAACAGTTTGATGCCCAATATGTATAGGTGTACCCAAGCACGTGGCATATAGGGCCCCAAAACAAAGACCCTCAAATGGTCTGTCATTTCAGGTACTGCAAAATCAACACATTTACATTGTTTTGGGGGGGGGCAAAGGTAGAAAAAAGTGCGTTCACCCCATAAAACCATATATTTTTGGAAAGTACACATTCCTGCGAATCCAAATTGGGTATGCATGTCTTTGTACTCCAAAGTACCAAGTCGCAAGCCTTTCCTAAATTTGGCGATAAAAGCAACTGTTTTTACATTTCTGAAAATCGCCTAAAAATATTGCAATTGGCCGCATTTATCTCACCCAATTTCTTACATACAATTGTAAAACACCATAAATATTGATGCCAAGGGTCTACTGAACAGTTTGATGCCCAATATGCATAGATATACCAAGGCAGCTGGCATGTGCGGACCCCAAATAAAAATAGTGAATATGAGTTTTCTCCGCTGCCGATTCGCCTTCTGTGAACATAGACCCTTGACTTCATATTATTTGCATCAAGACCCTCCTAACAGCAATGACCCCCCAAAACCATACATTTTTGGAAAGTACACATTCTGCCGATTCCAACAAAGATAACGACGTCTTTCTACACGAAACTACCAAACTGCAAAGCTTTTCTAAACATATAGGTTTTTACAACATTTCTGAAAATCGCCTAAAAATGTTGCAGTTTGCCGCATTTATCACACACAATGTTTTACGTACAAAGAAAAATCTCTCTAAATATGGACGTCAGAGGTCTAATAAATAGTTTGATGCCCAATATGTATAGATTTACCAAAGTATGTGTTGTGTATGGACCCCAAATGAAAAACGTGCCTATGAATTTTCACGCTAGCCAACTAAGCTGCAGAAAAGAGAACCCTAACTGTACGTTATGTGCCGTAAGACCCCCAAACTGTAAAAATACCCCCAGAAACCCATATATTTTTGGAAAGCACATATTTTGGCGGATCAAACTAAGTAAAATCTATCTTTCTATACCAAAGCACCAAACAGCAAAACGATACTAAAGATACATAAGGAACAATAATGCAGGGATAAAATTGCAATAAAACCACAAAAATAGCGTAAATCAATGAAATAACAAAATAATTGTTCTGACAGCGTAATTAGTGGCCGAAATCGATTATCCAATAGTCACGCTGCCAAAATAACACGTTTTTAGGCAAAAAAACCAAAAGATAACAGTATAATGAATTCGTAAAAAAAAAAAAAACACCTGTTTTTGTATACATATTTGTGCACTAATAAAAGTTATCTGAGTGTGCAAATACATGTAAATAAGTGTAAATAAGTGTAAATAACTGTACAAAAGGGACCAAGTGTGCTAAAATTAAAAAAAAAATTTTTTAAAAAATTCCAATCTTTACTAAAATGCATAAATGTACTGTAAGTATGTGTAGGTGCAGGTAAGTGTGTAAAAAAAACGTGCACTTACCGTTTTTGGAGCAGGAGAATCGCTGTCTTCTTTGGAGGAGTCCTGGCAGCGTGTCTGCAGAGTTGCTGCGCAGCAGGAAGTGCGTGGGCGGCTCTGCAGGCAGGAAGAAGGGTGAGTGTAGTAGCAGACGCTCCATGCGATGCGTCTGCTACTTTGAAGTCGGATCTGCGACAATCGAGTCGCAGATCCGACTTGACAGCCCCCCAGCCACGTTGCCTAGGGGGCTGTCTTCTGTCCCCACTCTCTGCGGAGGCGGCAAAAGCCGCCGAAGCAGAGAGAGAGCTCAGCTGCCAAAGAACGTACAATGTACGTTCTTGGCAGCCTGAGCATTGGCCTGCCAGCACGTACGCCGTACGTGCTTGGCAGGCAAAGGGTTAAACTTATTTATGCAGGAACAGCATATTCTTATCATGTCTTGACTGCCAAAAATATTACCCAGAAGACTGGCTCTTATTGTGGAACCAACAAACTAGAGATCATTTGTCTGTTGTAACCTTGATTGTGTATGCATTTTAGAATTGCTCTTTGAGTGCTGTTTTATTTTAAAGAAGATGCACATGTTTTTGCATCACTGTGTATTCCTCTAGACAGCTGTTGTGCTGCTGTTAGAATTGAATGCACCAGCTCCAAGTTTGCCGGGCCTTACTGCCTACCTCACAGTGCCCCTTCTTTAGTCACTGAATTCAGAGCCCATATTATTCCTTTAATCAGTGTTGAATGTGGGTGTGGAGAATGTTTCTGTATTATTGTTCCCCTTTCACAGTCTCCCATAGACTACTGTTGGAGTAAGGGCTGCTTCTAGTTGTTTCCCTTTTAAATCAAATTGAAACCCCTCAAATCTCCCTGTATGGACTGTTATTTTTAAGAAAAACCAGCATTGAGTAACTATATAAATTGAAAGCTAACTGTAGAGTTTAATGAGCATAAAAAAGACCATTCTAAAACTTTTATAGTCTTGTCTTTGCGTCTAACCCAGTGATCCCCAACCAGTGGCTCATAAGCAACATGTTGCTCACTAATCCCTTGGGTGTTGCTCCAAGTGGCCTTAAAGCAGGGGCTTACTGTATTTTTTAATTCCTGGCTTGGAAATACGTTTTGGTTGCATAACAACCAGGTTTATAGCCAAACAAAGTATCATCTAGGCTAACAATCCACATAGGACAACTGAATATCCAATCATATCCTTTATTTGGCACCCCCAGGATCCCTGGTCTAACCTAAACCGCTAGTTGCAAACTGGAATCCATGGAATGGAATGCCTTTAAATGTTTGGAATTTGCTGTTGTATGGTTTTTTTACACTACTAAAAGGAAAAATGCTTGGTGTTTTTTCTTTTTTTCTTTATTTATTTCAGGCCCTCCGGTACTCTTACTTTCAAGTAGGACAACCGCTAGGAACTTCCCCACGAATACATGAGTTGTCCAAACAACAAAAAGAACTTCATGAAAAACAAATCTCTCTTCATATCAAACCTGTACCTCCTACGCAGCCACCACCAAAGCATCGACTGCCATCACGAGCTTTCCAGCCAAGCCAGCCATATGCCAATCCCTTTAAACTAAGCCCATCCTGGACCGAGCCATCCACTCGTTCTCAAGAGAAGGACAAAGTGGGTCAACCACATCTGCCTGCATTAAGTGCTCGAGCACCACAGGTCAGAATAAAATGATTTTGATATTATGGTGGTGATTGCTACTAAATACTGTTATATGTAAATGAAAATTTAGAGTTGTCTAAAGTATGTGTTTGATAAGGACTGTAGAACTATCTATATATGGGGAACACTCACTATTGGGTACATGTGATCTTAACCACATACCTATTCAGTTTGTATTACCAGATGACTTGGAAATTCAGGGACATGTCTAGAATGTCCAGCTACATGAGCTGCACTGCCATTTAATTACATGGGCTGATTTATTGCCGAAGGGATATAATAACCATCAGCCAGTCACCTGAAATATCTTGCCATGAAAATAACTGTGGCTAAGATGAACATTTTCCTTCCAAGGTAATTTTGCCTGATTGATGTGTTTTACCCACAGTGATTTCAATTGTTCTAGGTGGCATGATAATTCGAGTGATGTGTTGCTCGCTGGTAGCTCAAATTTTGTGGCAACAATAGTTACAAACAGGCTAAACCAAACTGCTCATAGACGAACAGAAGATCCATTTGATTTACAAAGTTAACATTCTGGTCTGAGGCTGAACTGAGAGGAACTTAAATTTTCCATCCCTGCCCCCCCCCCTTTTTTAAATATTCAAGGAATATAGGAAGGTGCAAAGGTAATTTGTAGCCGAGGGTGTTGTAGACTTCCTGTGGGCAACAAAGCACTCCGTGTGCCATCAACCTAATATAAAGAGGGGAGCAATATTTAGCATAACATGCCACCATTTCTTTCCACAATGTTCAGAGACCATATAAGTATTCTACAATTTATTTGGGAAATGATCCTTCTACACATACTGTACACAGCACTGCCTGAACTACAGCTCTGATTATTACTGGACTTTAAAGATGCTCTGTTTCAGTAGTGACAAACACATTTATGCTGGAATGAAACTGTGAGAGCAGGTTAAATCTACTAGCATTTGGGGTAAGTGTATGGTTAAGGAACTTGCAGATAAATTGGTATACACATCAACTGAAAGAAAAAAATTGACTATTTGTGAAACAAATTTTCACCACAGTTTACTGGAATTTTTTTTATAATAGCGACATTTTCTCATTAAGCATATTTACATCACACCATTCTTTGTCAGTGTTCAATAATTTATTCTCTGAGAGTGTTTGCTAAATATTCGTGATATTTTATGAATTTATTAAAAATTTGTAACATCATGCCTATATACATATATCAAAACGATATATAAAATGATAATGTGTCTCTGCAGAAAAAACAATCGCACGCATTTTATCTAGAAGATTCACTGTTTGCTACAGTAACACATTTAAATCATCGCTTATGGGCATAGAATAACCGTTTTCACTGCTATATCTGCTGGCAAATTTGTTTGTTTGTAATCTAGTAATCTATGAAAACATTAAGAGGTCTGAATATTTTTGTAGGGCCTCATTTTCTGTTGCAAAAACATTTTCAAATGTCTATCAAGATTCAGAGATTCCCTTTACTGTGGTGATATGCAGATCGTAAACATTTTGAACTGTGTAAACCCTAACATGCCCGTGTCTTGATATCTAGTATATACCCTTACCAAAAGCCGGGCACCTATGGACGCTGATATATAAATTAATCTAGTAGCTGGTGGTTGCACACTGCAGGGGGCTGGAGTGGATCACTACATAACTGGTACACATGGTGCTTGACTTCAATGCACCCAGAATTTAAATGATTGGCCTACAACCCACTGGCCCACGCACCACTATTCTGCAGCATCAGTTCTCCCACGACAAAAATTGTTAACTTTTATGTCATTCCAGAAAGAAGCTTCTGATATAGATTGTGCCAATGGGGAGCTGAATATGAAGACCAGGAGGAGATGGGGACATGTCACTAAAACAATGAAGGGATCTGATGAATGGGATGACTTTGATGATGATGTCCATTTTCCACATTCTAGAACTGGGATTAAACAGAATGAGAAAAAAAGTGAGGATACAATCCACAGGTAATGTAATTTATTGGTGCGATGAATTCCTCCACTAAGAATTAAATTGGAAAGGGTATACCTTACACTCGGGGCTTTTGTACCAATTCAAAGTGATGCAGCTATTAGACAGTGAACATATGCCAATGGTAAATGATCAGGCATGTGCAGGATGCACTTTTCTTTGCATATCGCTTGCCTTCTGGTACATATAGGACCATCGGGGCTACTGTCCTCTTGCTTTTTATATGTGAACACTGTATGGGTCGGTTACATATCCCCTGGGCAGGGGTACAAGAGCACTAAGGGGCACAAGAGTGTAACCCTTAAGGCTCATTTATACAGTACTTCTGCCCCGGGGGGAGTTTGCCATGCACCTTGCACCAGATGAAATAAAAATCCAGCCGAGTTATGAAAGCCAGCCCTGTACTGACCACCACTCTGAAATACAGCACAGAGAAATTTTGCAAGGCAAGTGTAAACAGTGCAACTTTAAACTACAATCACTTTTTGTTAATATTTTATATAAGGGGCCATGTATGACCACCATAAGGGGCCATGTATGACCACCATAGTCTTTATGCTAGCTTGTAGTAAACGCTAGCTGTAATATTTTGAGAATAACTTCTGAAAAGGGCCTTGTTTGTAAGCAGTTTTTATTTTTCATTTATTTTTAATTATACTTGTTAAAATTATTGAGTTACTAGAAGTGTTAAAGGAAAACTATACCCCCCCAAAAAATGTAGGTCTCTCTAAAAATATATCACATAAAACAGCTCATAAATAAATCACTGCTTCATGTAAATAAACCATTTTCATAATAATATACTTTTTTTAGTAGTATGTCCCATTAGGTAATCATATATAGAAAACTTCCATTTTTAAAAAATATGGGCCTCCCCCTGGTATCGTAGGATTAATGGTGCACACAAACAAACCGTACATGGTAGGTCACAAGAGCCAATTAACAGACAGAGTTCTGTCTTTTGCTTCCACACTTCTCCCTGTTACAGTTAGCTGGTCAGGTTATCTCTGAGGCAGCACAGAGATAATCATGAAATGGTGGTTAAAAGCAAGAGATGTAGGCAATATTTACTTAAACACACACACACGCGCGCATGGTGCGTGTTTAATATGCCACTTAGTTTCATATAAACTGTTGCTTTACTATTCATTTTGGGGTATAGTTTTTCTTTAATAAAAACTTGTGTTTTTTTTTTTTAACAGCCTTGAGAGTATAATGGATTTAAAGAATGCAGACAGTAATACTGCTGGGTCAGTACACAACTCGTTCTCTCAGCAGGACTCTGCACCTTCCAGAAGAACCTCAGCAGCAAAACAGCATTACTTGAAGCACTCCCGCTATTTGCCTGGTAAGTATTATCTTCTTCACCATGTGATATACAATAGCTCTAAGTTAAATACATTCATAGAATAAGGCTGTTCACAATGTGGCACCACTAATTAAAATGTATATGTAGAGACACTGTATAACCATCTTTTTTCCTTTTTTGTGAAAGAAGGAGAACCAGGGGCACAACGCAAAACATAGAGCAGTGCTCTTGAAAAATGCAAAATGCATTTATGTTTAAAATGGATCTGATCTAAATGTGTTCTGACTTTTCTTTTACTTAGTAATGGTTTTTACTCTTACTACTCCCCTTCCTATTCCTGGAAACAGATTTATTTATTTCTTGACTTTCCAACAGTTGCTTATATGCACCGAGGAAGTCGGAAGCAAAGTTGAAATGACCCTGTCACTTCTGTCACACTGAACAGGAAAGGGATCGTAATAGAACTTTCCAGATAGTTAAGTTAATATTAAAAACAAAGTGACCCTTAAAATTAAAGCAGTATGGTTTTTTTTAGACCTGGATGAAATGGTACAGTGCCTTGTGCAGAAAGGAATGGTCAATTCAATCTTAAATCCGCAACTTTTGTCATTTGCACATTATTCATTCTTCTGGGTCATCTATATTAAAAGGCTAGAATAGGGTTTACTGAAATTTATTTTAACCTTTGTTTAAAGGAGAAAAATAATATAAATATAATACTCTACATAGTCCCCCCTCCCTGCTCCTGCCCACACAGGTGATCACTCCAGTAATTGCCCTATATCTTGTAAATGCAGCGGAGTTCATGGGCGCCATCTTCTTCTCTTCGGTAATCTTCAGGTCTTCTTCCTTCCCTTCGGCTATTTCTGATACTTTCGGCGCATGCGCAGTTGTCTGGAACCAACTGCACATGTGTGGATATGATGCTTACATTCTGAAGATTACAGAAGAGAAGAAGATGGCGCCCGTGAGCTCCACTGCGCTTACTCTGCAACAAGGCGTAATTACAGGATAAGGGGCAATTACTGGAGTTATCACCTGTGCGGGAGCAGGGAGGGGGGACTATGTATGGTAGGGAGGTAGTCAGTTTTATTAAATGGGGGTTTGAATTCTCCTTTAAAGGGGATGGTCACCTTGCAAACACTTTTTCAGTTGAGTTGTTTTCCAGCTGTTCTCCAGAAATAGACTTTTTTCAGTTACATTCCATTTTTAATTTACCGTTTTTCCAAAATCTAAGTTTAATTGCAAGGCCAAATGTGTTTTTTTAATGTTGAGTAGTCGGGTGTAAATATGCATAAATTGCACTACCACTGAAACTAATGGAAAACGCACTATGGCAATTCTCACAGGGCACTTGCAAGCTGAAATCCGCCGCAGGACACCAGTATTGGTGTTTTTTAGCAGAAACGCCAATACGTCAAACTACCAAATCAATAGACTCTATGGGATCTGCAAGTTTGAAACCACACTTTACGGAAATACGCAGCGTATTTTAAATATGGCATCCAAACTCTCGCAAGATAAATGATGCATATACTTTTTTACGGCTGGTGACATAATTACGTTGTGTATTGACGATCATTCCTGCTCCATTTGGCATGTAAATAGTTTATCTATTGCTAAATAGCTTTTCTATTTCCAGCCAGCAGAATTATGGGGAAAAGAACAATGAGAAGTGCATGTTGGGAAAAGAAACCTATGTGCTGAAAAACACATGTTGACGGTTGCATTTGGTTTTAATGGCGTATTTATGCAATGTAAAAACACAACGTAAAAATGCCATGTCTGGCCTTGCCCTAAATTTGAATTTTCCTGCCTCTGGTGTTTCAGTCTGGCAGCTCAGTAAATCAGGCGCAGATTCTGAACTGTTACAATTTTGCAACATTTAGTTGATACATTTCTCAGGAGCTTCTCTGGAATATCAGCAACTATTGTATCAATTCTTACAGCTGCTTTTCATGAAACCCAGAGATTCTGCTCAGCGGGGACAAAGATAAGAAATTTATCAACTAAAGGTTTTAATTTAAAACTGTTTAGAGAGTCGGCGACCCCCCCCCCCCCCATCCCAGAGCTGCTTTAGAAAGTTCAAAAATTACACACTACACTTAAATATTATAAAAAATAGTAACACATAGAAAAAAGAAGGTAATTGGAAAAAGTCTTTATTTCTATTGAACTGTCTGAAACCAACAGAACCAAAAAAAGTGTTTGATGGTGAACAGCCCCATTAAAGGAGCAGAGTATTCCCCTTTTTTTATATAACATTATTGGGTTTATGTGCATCAGGCACCTAAACCCCGCTATTGTGCATGCGCATAGAATCAGATTCTGATTTGCATGCTTCTACTAGACAAAGGCACAGCTGCCAACCCAGACTTACAAACAAATGATCTTATCAGTCTTCACAGGAAGCTAACCCCTGTTTTGTTTTGGTTTTTTTGCTTATTATGTTACACTGTCACATCATACCGACAGTGTGTGTGTTTTGTAGAAAAGAAAAAATCATTTACAAGGGCCCTGCTGAATTCCTGTCATTAAAATGGTTTCTGGTAACACAGTGTCCCTTTAATTTGCAGGACTCGCTATCAAGAACAGTGCAGGAAAATCCTCAAGCAAAGAGTCTACCAACTTTTCTAATCCCTGGTCAAATCCTCTCCAGCCACTTAAGCCACTGGTCTTGGCATCTGAGACCAATAGCAGGCTTTCAGGTAACTATTTTGTACACAATGAGAAAGTCAACATGACTATTTCATTGGCATTTTGGGAAGAGTATAATACAGTAGGAAATTACAGTAAGGGTACATTGGGACATTATAGATCAGGGATCCCCAACCTTTTGAACCGGTGAGCAACATTCAGAAGTAAAAGGAGGTGGGGAGCAACACTAGCATGAAAATAGTTCATGGGGAGCCAAATAAGGACTGTGATTGGCTATTTGGTAGCCACTATGAGGACTGACAGCCTATAGGAGACTCTGTTTGGCAGTACAACTGGTTTTTATACAACCAAAACTTGTCTCCA